>CAMZMU010000052.1:35047250-35647250 GCA_947311845.1 Poa pratensis | reverse complement strand
TCCTGTCTACATGCACCCAAGTGTTCACAGATGCAAACCGATGGATTTGCTTGTGCCTAGAAGTGCTTCTTTGGAAAGAAAAAAGGAGAGGAAAGAAGTCCATGGTTCATGTACGTATCCTCACGTGCCATGTGCTTGCTGAAACAAACGCATGCATGGCACACATATTCTTCCTCCGCGGGTCGAGATTATCAACATAACCTTCTGCAAAGTTCTTACTCATCTCAAGTATTCGGCATGTACTCGCAACATCATGAGTACAGTGTAGAGAGTACTGGTAAAATTAAAACTGCATTGGCGGTGATGGACTTTGTTTTTCTCCCTACTGTCGTGCACGTATCTTTCTTTGCTACACTTGTCCGAGCATCTTCGGTTTAGAAAAGGAACTTTATCAAGGTTGTATTGAAGGCGTTGCTTATTACGTTAACATCGGCATGAACCAAAGTTAAAAAGATATTATGTGTTGCTCACACACAGTACATGCAAGTATATCCTTTATCACGAAGTGGAGCTGTCCCATATATAAGCTCCCTCGTAAAAAAAAAAGGTGCACGGTCTACGCGCTTAGTCCTCTTGGTGCTCCATGAGATAAATGCATTACAAAATGATATCTTTGGTTCAGTCGCCAGAAACATCATGTATGACGATCGATGTGTTTAAAAAAAAGGTCAATGCACAGATGTGGAAATTTGTGTTATACTTTAAGAATACTTATGCTTATCCTATGTTTACGCTTGTAGCTCCTCGTATCATATGGCAGTATACTAACATGAAGGATTCCCTTCTCTAGGTGATCCCTTCTCTGTTATCACCATTTGAACAAGTCGTGAACCATAGTTCTGCTCTGAGTCTGTCCAGTTTTGATCGATGCCTCTCATGCATGGCAATCACGAAAAAGGGAAATACGATGTCGTACTATCCAAGGCAGTATCCAGCGTTAATTTGGTCTGTTGAGTCTTTGAAGACCATATTTTTGTTGTTGTGCTAGCTTTCACCACAGCAATGGAGAAACTCATGGCCTTCAACTGCAGAGGGCATGCAATTTCTGTAGGAAAAGAACATTGCAACAGCTCTAATATTAGTTCAGAAAGCTGCAGCATGTACAAGGCCGTGAACCATCTCCACATGCTGGGGGCAGGCTGGGGGCACGCCAATGCAACATGCATGATCCTGATCAATGCTTATTCTCGACACGACTCTGTCTTCTCATCGTGGGAACAGGTCAAGATTTCAATCTCGTGGCTTCATTGTTCACAAAGACGGAATGCTCATAGGTATCAGCCACCACATGATCATAAGACACCTCCCCAGAGGTGCTCATTTGGCTCAACTCATAGACAAAGCCAACCCACTTGTCAACAATGTTACATGAATCATGGGCATGGACTTGTACGTGGTGCCCTATGAAGCGAATATCACGAGGTTTTACACTAGCCCGTAGCAACAAGTGGAGAATTTCCCCCCACACATTCGTGATTCATATGACAACGTGGTAGCCTTACATAATATAGACTGCTCCACGTATGATATAAGTCAAGATGATAACTTCAATCTCAATGGCGTCAGCATGATGCCACCTATCTCCCACGAGCCCACATGTTGTGAGAGCTGTGTGCAGCAGCCGACGGGTACGTACTCGGCCGAGAAGAATAGTACCGAGGCGAGTTCAGAGCCCCCTGGAACAAATTATCCACATGGCTAGCACCCTCGCTTATGTGTAATCAACTTGTATCTAGAGTGCTATACTATACATATGATCCAACATGGTTATTGGATGGGCCAGAGGACAATGCAGTGGCTTAAATAAGCTTACTCCTCCATACTCGTTTCCTCTTGTAGTATTAAAACTACAGAGTGATCATATGGGGTAAAAAAGTAAAACCCCTAGAGCAACCATGGGCTGGGGCCTAGGGGCAGTGTACTGCTATCTGGATATATCTTTGGTCTTTTCTAATGACCGGGGCAAGATTAGTAGGTGAGATCATTACACCTTGATTTTTTTTTTTTTTGCTAAGACATGTTGATACGTCATGCAATTTTCTTAAAGCAGAGCTTCTCCATACACATCTTGCTACAATCCACTTTCTTTGAGGTTTTTACCACGACTACATACATACGCGGCACCAGATGTTGCCACAACATATTATACCCTCTTTGCGGCGAGACCTATTGTATCCTCATTCTGCATTCTACTTGTGGCATGGACTTTCTCCACAATATACATTGATTATCATGTGGCACATTGATTTGTGCTACTATTAAAATATCTCTTTTGTGGCATGGACATTTGCTACAATACACAATATCTCTCTTGCATCGAATCTTGGTTGCAGTATACACTTTTCTACCATGAAGTTGTGGACTCTCATCACCTCTTCACATTTCCTATGAAAACAAGACACCCGTTCATTACTGCAAGTGTTTCTTACCAAGTTCATCTTGTGCTTGATGACTATTAATTAGTCGTTGAGCTGCCGACCAGGAAGTTTTTACCGTTGATAGTGTGAACTATATTTTGATGGAGCCTCTCACACAGAGATGGATCCCGATGGTGGAGCATGCCGGCGAGCCGGCGCAGGATTGGTGAACCATACACCATTATTTCTCCCTTCTAAAAGATGAGTGCTCCAATAATGAAGCAGAATACGCGGCCCTTCTTTTTGGCCTTCTACTAGCGCTATCAATGGACGTGTGGTACATCATAGTATATGGTGATTATCAACTCATCGTCCGCCAGGTTAATAATATATACATGTACGCAATGTGGAATTTATACCATACCACATGGCGGCCTAGGTCCGCATGAAGAAGTTCAAGCACGTATAATTATTGCATGTTCCCCGAAGAAAGAACTCTTTTGCAAAATTAGCTAAACTCGCAGCAGCGTTAGCGCTCCATGAAGGGAGCCTGCTCAAGTACAAGTAGAAGAGTATGAAGTGCATAAAGTTGTTAACATCACCGGTGACGACGACCGGTGCAAGCCATTCCTTGATTTCTTTAATCATGGGATATTGCCAAGTGACAAAGTGGAAAGGCGCAGGTTGCAGCGTCGCTCGCCTTCCTATGCGATTTTGTATCATCGTTCTTTTGGGCATGAGATGTGGCTAAGATGTGTATCTAGAAATGAAGCTGGTCAAGTCTTACAAGAGGTCCATCATGGTGTGTATCAAGAAATGAAGCCGATCAAGTCTTACAGGAGGTCATCATGGTGTGTGCGGTGGGCATCAAAGCGGTCCCAAAATGTATCATAGTATTAAGTTGTGCGGTTACTATTGGCCCGGGGTCATGAAAGACTGCCTTAGGGTGGCAAGGTCCTGTCATAGTTGCCAAATTCATGGCGTTATAAAACATCAACCACCTGTTCCACTACATCCGACTGTACCGGCATGGCCTTTTGATGCATGGGGTATAGATGTTGTTGGTCCCTTTGATCCTCCATCCTCGAGGGGACACAAGTTCATTCTTGCAGCTACGGACTATTTTTCGAGGTGGGCAGAAGCAGTACCACTGGCAGAAGTAAAGAGCGACAATGTTATAAACTTTCTAGAGCGCAATATCATTTATCGCTTTGGAGTACCACACCGTATTACCTCAGATAATGCAAAGGCTTTTAAGTCACATAAAATGGTCAGATTTATGGCCAAGTACAAAATCCAATGGAATTATTCCACGGGATATTATCCACATGCCAACGGCTTAATTGAAGCATTTAACAAGACCCTAGGTCAAATCTTGAAAAAGACAGTTCACAAGCATCATCGTGACTGGCATGATCGTCTCTATGAAGCGCTATGGGCGTATCGTGTTACGGTCCATACGCCAACTCAAGCTACGCCATACTCCTTAGTCTATGGGAGTGAGGCTGTTCTCCCTCTAGAGGTGGAGCTCCCATCTCTAAGAGTGGCCATCCATGATGAGATTACTCAGGATGAGCAAATTCGGCTACGATTTCAGCAGCTGGATTCCTTGGAAGAAGAGCGACTCAATGCACTTCAAGACTTAGAACTATATCGTCGAAACATGGTACGTGCATATGATAAACTTGTTAAACCCCGAGTTTTTCGGAAAGGAGAACTAGTTCTTGTACTTAGGCGCCCCATTGTGGTAAAAGGCAAAGCTAAAGGAAAACTTAACCTAAGTGGGAAGGGTCATTTGTCATTGAGCAAGCGTATGATGGTGGTGCCTATCAGTTGATTGATCAACATGGAGAACGCCCAATGCCACCCATTAATGGGAGGTTCTTAAAGAAATATTACGCGTGATCATCTCCGCATGCCGATTTTTTTTTTCTTTTCTCTCATTTTTTTCTTTCATTTGGTTTTTTTGATGGACACCATTGTCCTACATTAAGAGGCTTTTCCCAATCACACTAAGCTTGTGACTGATGTTTTGGCTGCCTTATGACTCTCTAGCGGACACACGGTGTATCTCGTGGTAAGTATGTCAACACCTACACCCTCAACACACAACACACCGTTTACACGCTCCGAGAGGCAGCAGGGAAGACTACTTAGGTGACTTCTTAGTATTGAGACCCCACACCCCCATGCTTCTGGATGTGCCTCGGGTTCACGGAGACACCACGCCCAAGGGAAGACCCTAGAAAAAGATCATGAAAGGGCTTGCCAACCCGACAAAAGTTGGACTTGGTGCGTAGCCGCTTGGCAACCCTGGGGCGTGCCACCAAAAGCCCCACATAATTTGCATGAGGGTTTTAGGACCACGGTGGATGGCTGCCTTCCAAATTCTCAAGGTGGTTCCCTAAGAAAACGTCATTTCTTCAAGCAAGTTCAAACAATCAAAAACCAACTGATGAAGTCAAGGGAGGTTGACAACTCCGCTAGCCTATGAACGATCTACTCAAAGTATATTCTCAGATTTCGGCTATGAGTTGATTAAACATCTGTAACAGAAATGTTATGATGGGTAAAATTATCAAGTTTCTCATGGGTTTGCAGCAGTATGATATTGCCTTATGCGTGTCCCACAAACATTGTCGCGTCTCATGGGAGGTTGACAACTCCGCTAGCCTATGAACGATCTACCCAGAGTTTATCTCAGATTTTGGCTATGAGTTGATTAAACATCTGTAACAGAAATGTTATGATGGGTAAAATTATCAACTTTCTCATGGGTTTGTGTTTATCGATGCAAAGATGGAAACTCAAGCAATCTTCACAAGGAGAAAATATTCATCAACTCCAGAAGCAAGTCTAGCAGTTTTGAGTAGCGAGGGAACCACTGGAAAGAAGGCGGTTGGCGGTCGTTCACCACCCCTCCACAAAAAAAGTCGATTGACATAAAGGCATGATAAACTTTTACAAAGCCGCTGTCCCAAAACCATCTACCCTAATTCCTCCTCACCCATGTTTTTTGGGTTCTTGAAGCATGGAAGGAAGTGTGGTGGAGCTGTGGGACTACTCAATGCTCTGATGGGCTAGAGTACAATTCTCTGTTGCCTCTCGGGACTATCTCAAGCACGTCACTCTCACACACAAACTCACACATATGGAAGGAATAAGTTGTTGTATGACAATTGTCATGGTTTTTCGACGGTTCCAATGACTGAGTCCTTTGGCAGCCTTTTCTGGCGTCACACTCATAGCTAGTGTCCAGCGGAAAAGCCAAAATCCCAAAAAAAAACAAATTCATGTTTTTCTTGGTTTTCTTTCGTCATGCTTTTATTATGCTCATGATCCATGTCATTAATGATTTTTTCTCGTCAAGATGCTTATTGATGACTGTTCATCAACTATCAGTCTACACCAACATATACATCACTACTGGGGGAATCACCCCTCTAGTGACCGTAGCAGCAACACTGGGGGAATCACCCCTCTAGTGAACATAGCAGCAACACTGGGGGCATCACCCCTATAATGACCATCACAGTGACACCGGGGGCTCCATCGTCTCCTACTTCATCTACATTGTCGACGACATTCCGACACTTCAAATATTGGCAGCAGCGAGGTGCGCCAGTGCGGCCAGTACCAGGCTGTGAAATCCTCCGAGTCTGATGGCTGGCGTCAATCAAGTTTTGCGATCGCACCAAACTCAAAAATATATGGGAGCAACGAGACACGCCAGTGCGGTCAGTGTCAACCTGTGAAACCCTTCAAGTATGATGGCTGGCACCACACTTCAATGGTCGCATCTAACTTGATAAATTATTTCTACAAAGACTTGCACCATCGGTTGGCACCATGTTGTATCTGGTCGCGATGGGGATGAATAAAAGCAAAATCTATTTCGTGACATATGGCATGAGTATTTTGCCGTATTCCTCTATAACTGTACTCACCCTTGTTGGTGTTTTATCAAAAATAGCATGGGTACGCGCTATCAAATAAAATGACTTTGGTTCACGTATTTTGCTTGACATATATGGTATGAGTATTTTACCATAGATTGTCCCACTACATATCATATCAGTTCACACCTGTGGTAAGAACATGCGCTACAGTTTAGCTCTTAATTGTTAGCCAAGACTATATCTAGTTCGACGATTAAATCCGTCGACTCAGTCGTGATGGATGAATGGCATAAGTTACTATCAGCTGGCCATACTATTGCCTCCGTTCTTGCTCAGATCAAGAATATGGCAAGCGCAGCCGGAAGCACAGATCGTGTATTTCGAAAAAACGTGGCAATATCATTTGGCTCAAGGAAATGAAGGGTTTTATGCTCCACCTCTTCTCCGTTTTTTCCCCGAGTATAGCACCTGCTGCTTCGCGCATGCACTACACTCGGCGGGGGGCATTTGTTTGATGAATTTTTGTACTGAAAATTCATAATATAGATATAAATTAGCAAAGTTTTTGTCTATGACGTGTGGGTCCCACAGTGTACGAAAATAGTTATTCAAGAATCTATATGTGGTCCTGAACTCTTTTATGGAGTTCATTATCCACAGTACGATGGTGGAAACAGATTAATATTTCAACTCGTCCTCTAAGAAATATGGTCCTTGGAAGTATTGAATCATACACGTACAATGAGCTACTCCACTATGACGTTCGCTAGAAATCACAGTAGCCAGTACAATCCGTAGGTACAACTTACGACTCTTTTTTCGGATCGGAGGAAGTAGCAAGTTTCTGATAGTTTGCCTCACGTTGAGCCAGCAAACCCATGCAGAGACGATGCCGTACGTGTTGTACACAAAACTGAAAAGATCAGGCACGGGCCAGCGGGGCATGAACATTGGCATGTCGCCGAGTCTCCGGCATTTACGCCTGTATTTTATACGTCTGACCTCATGCATGATGTCAGCTGGTAGAGATAAGATAGCAGCGTTTAAACGGCCACGCGTTTTCGATCATCTTGATCCGCAAGCATCAGCCGCCTTGGCGCCTATATAAAGGCACCAGTCGCCCGGCCAAAAGAGGAGGCACGCACACACGCCCACACGGCCGTCAGGCTGCGGTGCTTCCGCAAGGAAGAAGATACGGCATCTTATCAGAGTACCATCCATAGCCATGCCGAAGTGAGATCGGATCACCGACTTCCTTCAAACACACAAACCACCACGATCGCATCTCGCCGGAGCACGGATTCCTCGCGGCGGAGGCAACGTTTTGTCGACATGGCGCCTCAGTGCGTGTCGGGTCTTCATGGTAAGATGTGTTGAGATCGTATTGTATCATTGATCGTTGTGTGATGGGGAAGAAACAGTCTCAACGTGGCTACTCCGTGAATCTTTACCATCATGGCGCGACAGTTTCATCTATGTCGGCTGTGCAGCAATCTTCGGTATGATCTACGTCGGCAGTGTATGAATCTTTACCGCCGAGGCGCGACAGTTTCATCTACGTCGGCCATGTATCAAACTTTACTGTTGTGGTGCGACAGCTTCATCTACGTCGGCCATGTGTCAATCTACAAACGTGGTACTGACCGCCTCATCAACGTCGCCCATGTGAAAGTTTACCACCGTGGTGCCGACTGCCTCATCAACGTCGTCCATGTGTCGATCTACAAACGTGGTGCTGACCGCCTTATCAACGTCGCCCATGTGAAAGTTTACCACCGTGGTGCCGACCGTCTCATCAACGTCGACCATGTGTCGATCTATAAACGTGGTGCTGCCCGCCTCATCAACGTCGCCCACGCAAAGATCTACAACCGTGGTGGCGACCGTCTCATCGAAGTCGTACCATGTGAAGTATAACCATAGCAACGACCGCCTTATCAACGTCGTTCGTGCGGAGCTCACGAGAATCATCACAAAGTCATCGTTTGATTGTCCCATCTACATCGACGGTATACAATCTTGCTTCGTACAAAGGAGTTTGTTTGATAAAAAGAGCAAAGACATGCTTTATTAGCCGTCTAGCTCGAACCCATGGCCTAATCTCTATGAGATGATGGTCAAAATCATCATATTCACCTTATGTCTAGTGCCGACGAGGCTAGACAGAATCATCACCACGTGACGACGAGTCTCGATCACTATGAATCAACACGTCTTAATTTTGATGAGATGGACACACCGTTGCTGGTTACCGACGAGGCAATAGCAACACATACACATGTCCAATTTGATGAAGTTCGGGCTATATGGCTGGGCACCGACGAGGCAAAGGCCACCCTCTTCATCTATTCAATCTCACTCTTAATTACATACGTCGAGATCATCTCGTGATCGTGTTTCGGCGGAACAAAGCCCCTCTTCTTCTCCTGGTATGTAACACGACGACGACTACGACGCAGCTTAATCGGAGGTTTTCTGTAGGCTTGATCCTGCAGATGTAATTAACCGGATGCTTTGCAAAAGCGTCGGGAGTCAATGAACTACACACAATCTCTTCAGTCAGATCTCCTTCGTTGTTGTAGAAGGCAAAATAGGCAAACTCCTTGGGAGCATGTACATGTACTTTGTATTCAATACAATGATCAATAAAGATACATAGTTTCCATATATACTGTGTGTTTGCCATCTCTTTTTTTGTTTTGCTTTTCGTCGAACACCACCTCTGAGCTTTTTAAGTCTGGCAGTGAGCATGCTGGCTGGATCATCTTTGGGTGTTACATTAGCCCATGAGTTCTTGACAATATCCTGAAATCCTGTAAAATCAGTCCAATAGTTTTCAAACCTGAACAAATTAGCTTTTGGAATTTTGGCTCCAATCTGGACATTAATTGGCGTGTGGTCTGATCCCAGTCTAGCAAGGGGAAGAGCCAATGTATTTGGGAACTCAGTTGTCCAATTAGCCGAGGAGAAGATCCAATCAAGCTTTTCTAGGAGAGGGGTGCTTTGCATATTACTCCAGGTAAATGAACGCCCCTTCAAAGGTATTTCCTCAAGATCTAGATTCTGAATGGCACTGTTGAAAAGCATCATGTTATTTGCATCACCGCCTGCCCTGTTTCTGTTTTGTGGATCCCGGATCAGATTAAAATCCCCCATCATTAACCAATATGGCATGGTGGTTGTATCAATATTACTCATCCATTGTATAAATTCAGCTCTGTGTTCATTGTGAGCAGGCCCATAAACATTAGTTAAAAACCATATGAATCCAGACAATTTACATTTTAACTGAACTGTAACTTGATATCTTGACTGACTGATTAGAGTTCCATCAAAAAGACTGCCATTCCAAACAATTATTATGCCTCCCGAACTGCCAACTGACGGTGTGTATGCAAAGTGTGTGAACCTCCTCGGACAGAACTTCTTTATAAAGGAATGATCAAATACTTCTCGTTTTGTTTCTTGAAGGCACATGATATTGCAATTGCATTCATCCGCTTTATGTCTAATATCATCACATCTTTCTTGGGAGTTAATCCCTCTCAAGTTCCAATTAAAAATACTCCATTGTCTACTCATTGATAACTGAATATGTATGTGCACAGGGAGATGTTGGCAACGTAATTGACCAACATATAGTACCAGACAATCGCAAGTTCCCCATAATGTCATCAGAGCATATAATAAGCAGCATAGCATATAGCACATCACTGATAAAACACTTCTTCAATAGAAATCCACAAACGAATACGACAATAGGTTCACAAAACATCCGAGCATAGCATCTACCACACAGTACCACTAAAAGGTAGTTCATTATTACATAGCCACGACCAACAAGCCAGATAACAAAAAAAAAGGGCTGTCAAGATGACAGCCACCTAATGCAGTGTGGAAGTGACTAATCATTAGTCACATTTGACAGAAAGGATCTCCTCTGACACCTCACTAGGAGGTATCATGCACTGGTTTACTCCCATGGCTTGAATGGTATCGATAGGAAGAACAGGAGGTGGAGGAGCAGTGATATCCAGAATTTCAATGCCAAAATCGTGGTTCAGGCTCTTGGCTACTTTTCTAGCTGTTTTCTTGGAGGTCCTCTTTGCAGCAGATTTACCAGCCGCCTTGTCAGCTGCTTTCTTGTCCTTAAACCCAGCATTTAGCACAGCAATCCTGTCGCTGCGCCTAACTTGAGTAACCTCCTTAGGAGCCGAGTCCTTGGGCGGGGCTGCTATGATATTTTTCTTTGCCTGATCCATGGTCAACCCCAAGATTCAGGTCTGCATCATTGCTGATAGGACCCAAACCTTCTGTGTATATGTGAATATGGACACTGTTATGTTTTAATTCATGCATACTGGGTTTTTTTAAAGGGATTCATGCATACTGGTTCGACAACCTGATTAATCTCAATCGTCAATCATACGGCGACCAAGACGAACTTACCGCTTCACACCTACTTCACATTGTTGTTGTCCTTGATCTAGCATCCATTGGCTCATAAGACGGCACATGTTTTGTTGACCATCCGATAAAACCCGTGAAGCTGCTACCTCTCGTCTCTCACCTTTTCTATGCACCTAATCTATGCGGATTTAAAGCCCACTAAGCAGGATCTCATTGTATTTTTCTCTTGGTCGTATACCCTAGCCGCTACAACATGTGGATCTGGCATGATTTTCTTGCAACATAAACCGCAAAATCCCCATAAAATAGGCCTCATCCTACCAGTTTGCATCAGATGATATGGATGCCAAAAAATGTTTTGGATCTCGAAGACTGTGAAGTTGGACCTCCTGTGCAAACATAACAAGTTACCAAACTTGAAAATATATGGACTCCTCGCCAGACGTTCTAATAGCTACATCATCATACACATGTAACCATATCATCAACACCTTGATAAGCATATCATCAACATCTTAATAGCTACACAACAATAATCTGGTAACTTTATCAGTCGGGTGGTTAACTTCTCAGTTGACCCCTTGTAGAAGCACCGTGATAATTTCATCATAAAGATGTTAACAAGATGATAACTACATCATCAACAACAAGATGATAACTACATCATCAGCAACAAGATGGTAACTTTCCAAACAACCCTACTAACTACGTACATTGTCAACCCCTTTGATAACTTCATCATAAACATGGTGGGGCAGTTTTCGTTTGATAGTTGACACCATGATAACTACTTCAACAACACCTCCCCTCCTCATGTGGTTACTACAACACGGGCCGCGGTGGCTGACGGGTGTGGCGTGCTTGGCGAGGGGCTCGGCGCAGTCGGATCCTCGATGAGGTCGTGGCTTCACAAGGTGCAGCTGTGTCCGTGGTGGAGGCAACGGCAGCTCTAGGGCGGATGTTGGCTTCGGGATGCGTGGTCTCTTCCATAAACCGATAGTGCGGATCGACTAGGTGGTAGAGTGGCAGAGGAGATGCGTGGGGGCAAGCTAGGGGTAGCGGTATCATATATGAACAACCTCATCTATATCCAGTTTCTAGTAGAAGAATCGACATGATAAATGTCTATAACTTTGACAACAAGTGTACGTGAGTTAGAAGGTTGACAACTCATCCTTCATTTCCTCCTGGGAGAGGCATTTTGGCTCCAAGTACACATGCATCCTTTATTTAAAAATGTAAAAAAGCCATCAATCAACATCATATGTGTTCGCAAAGTCGTTCCATGAATAATCGACATTTTTGTGCCATGCGTTAGAAACACAAAATTTGTATTATAATTAGAATTTTCACGAGACATTTTTTTTGTCTTTGTACACAAGTAAATAAATGTTTTTTTGTGAAACATCATTTTTCAACACATGGTGTGAAAATGTAACCGTGAAATTTTATTTCGCAAATTTCTAACATTTCAAAATATGTATTTTTAAATTGGAGTCGAAGTGGAATTCACTTTCCTCTACCCCTTCCAACTTGCACGTTGAAGTGTTCATAACTGAAAGTGGTAGTGGAATGTATAACAAAAGGAATCTAAAAAATAATTATCAAGAAAATGGCATCCAAGCAGACAAGTTTTATGTTTTCTTTTACCTGCAAACCTTTTCAATATAAAAAATCAATTACACACTGATTCTGCACCAACATAATGTTACGAACTACACGTGACATAAAGGATGCACACGGTCAACAAGGAAAAAAGGAAGAAAAAAAACGCCACAATGATCAACCACTAGCACAAGCCGGATCCAAACTACCAATACAACACCCTGCATAAGAGGTTCTCGAAAACCGACGCCTTTAAAGGGAACCGTAGCCGCTTAACCATAATTTGTAGGTTTTGTACAGTACTATAAACTCCAATCCAAACTCACTACACGGTTGCTTTGCATGCAAAATTTACACGCAAGTTAGCTTTTTTTCAACCTCTAGAATACGTACTATTAAGCTTTGATAATCCTAAAAGATAATCTATATTAAAAGAAAGTTATGCTTTGAAAGTGAGTACTCCGTTCTAGTTTGCAAAGAAACTTCTTAAATAACGTATCATCATTAACAAAAACCTAGAGGCTATTTCCTTGGGTAATTCCAGATTCATCTACGATATGGTATGGCCTCCTCATGTGTTTTGCTGTTATGTCTCGATGTACTTTATTCGGGCCTGCAACATTTCTTGTTGACAGAATCATACATCTTTATTCATTGGAATTTTTTTCGAACCTCGGCAATATTTTTGATTGATAAAGTCGAAAAGAGTTGGACAGTTTATGAGAGAAACTGGCCGAAAACCTACAACACGACGCACCACACCGGCCCAAACCACGCCCCAAAAAACAAGTCGACGACTATGCTGCCCTAGCAAACCATAGACGACACAAACACGGCGGAGACAAGCTCAACGCAACCCTGAGCAGCCGCTCCGACATCCACACCGGCCTCAAGGCCACGCTCCAAAACTAGTCGACGACCATGTCGCCCTAGCGACCATGGCCGACCACCAAATTCATTGGAAATCAAGATTCCATCATCAAGAATCAGAGGTACAATAGACACAAGGGGATTATCAATCCACATACCATGGAGTACACAGGGCCGGGCCGGCTAAATCCGGAGCCCTGTGCGAAAATCTAAAACGGGGCCCCATCTTACACAAAAAATTGAACTAATAAATAATTGTAATGTATATGACAGAAAGTTGATGTAATAATTGAATATATTGAGAATTGTACCTATATAACTCGAAGTTGCATAAGGTTTATTTGAACATCATTATTTTTTTTGTTCTTTGAGACGAAATCTTTAATCATATCCTCATAATCAATCTTTCCCAACACTTCGCCCTCAAGCGCTATAGTGGCCAAATCGTTGAGTCTTTCTTGTGTCATTGTAGTACGCATATAGGAGTTCAATAGCTTCAACTTAGAAAACCTTCCTTCCGCCGATGCAACCATGCAACCGTCACAGAAATGGTCAACAAAACTCTAAAATGATTGTAAGAAACAATTGCAAGTGCAAGGGTGGAAGAATCAACAAACTGATTACCGGATGACACATGTGATGATTCTTTTCTAACAAACTTGTCCATAGCACCTTTCTGAGATTTAATAAAATTTTGTTCCTTTTCTTTTCTCTTCCGCTTTTGCGAACCAGGCCTTATCGGAATCCGAAGCGCCAGAAGGATAGACACCCCAAGGAACCAACACCACCCTTAGAAACATATCACAAGTTGTGCCTACAATCTGGAGGAACCCTTCCCAGGAAGAAGCCCCGTACTTCTCAGCAAGCTCCCAAGCCTGCCTATCGACCACCCCAAGCTCCACGCCCCACCTTTCCTCACCGCCCACGCAAATACAACCGAGCCAAGGGTATCTGCTTTGAATGCTACACCAAGGGTCACCACTCCAAACAATGCCCCAATCTCAAGGAGACTGTTCAGCGCCCTTTAAAGGAATGCAGCATTTCCATGTCAAAGGAAGGTTAGCGCCAAGGAATAGTGGGCCTTTCAAGATCTTTAGCCGCCGAGAAGAATTATGGGTCCAATTTTAGTAAGCATATCTGGGTTCAATGTAAGATCCGTCACTTTTAATGAAATCCTTTTTAGACTCTTAAAGATGAGAGATGTTATCATGTCTAACACGAGCCTTGTACCGTATAATTAATATGTGACGGAATACTACACTAATAAATCATATTTAACCTAAGATTGACACCTGACCTAAATACTCGCGATAGTACTGACTTATAACTCAGGGCTGACTGCCTTGACAAGAAACAAGGACATAAGGGGACTCGTTTAGGACTGGTAACTAGAGGAACTCAAGGAGTGCATAAGAGTCTTCACAAAGATTCGAGCTCAAAGACCACAAGAAGGAGAAACTACGACAAGAAGACATTGAAGAGAGATTTCTTAAGTTGGCAAAGAAGCAATATGCCAGACTATCATGGAGTGTCTGGAAACTCTTATATCAGAATCTATTATTAAAAGTCTCTCTAAAAATAAGGTGATATTCCAATGTTCGTGTTATATAAAAGTACTTTGGTAACAAGCCTCATGAACTTGTTAACAACTCCCTTTTGTATACTCAAACAATGGAGTGTCATGTACAAATAAACGGAACGTCAGATAATCCAGTACATCTCAGCCTCTGGAATATGAAAAGTGGTTTGATGACAAGACTAGCTACCTTGTTAACAAATTCTTCTTATACGACTAAGGCAATCCGAGGTCATAAAAGACACCCACCTTCGTATACAAATAACTAATTAAAAGCTTGTTTTCCCAAGGGTATGATCTCCGAACACAAGGAAAGAAAAAGGCATCCGTTTGGAAAAACAACTGGTGTGCAGGTTCCACTAACTTTTTCTAAGATCCATTAAGCTGGGACTTTTGAACAATCATCGATCCACACCCTAAACCACCTACCTCAGGACACTCGAACTGACTTCTAGACTCATCTGGAAGTTCGATACCCTAGACTCTACCTCTTAAGATTCGTATGAAGCTTCGTGAAGCCAAGAACAAAGAAAGTCAACATCGATGTGCCTCCTTACTCAACTGAAGAAAGACCAGAATGAAGGCGACCAACCAACGGAATACGCAGAAGGATCAAACGACGGAAGCACCTACTGTTGACAACCTCAACCACCAAGCAACCTCCGATGCAACTAGAAGTTTTAACCTCCCTCTTCTAACTAGAAATCGGAGAGAGTCAAGTACAGACTTGACGCATCCTGAAAACAACGCGTCCCCATCTGTGACCCTCGCAAGGAGAAAGTATCGGGAAGTGATATCTGCACCGACCCAAGCACCGAGGAATGACACCCAAGACGAAGGTCGTCAAGCTACCCAAGAAGAACAATGCCTCTAAGTCAACCCCAGATGCAACCCTCATCATGACCGTTCATAAACCCCTTTTTAAGGGGGGAAGACCTGCAGTAGGTATATAAGGACATATCAATAATTAATTCCTGTGCTTTAACCTTACCGTATCTAGAAGCAACCACCCGAGACTATCCATCCGAGTCAATCGTCAAGACAAACCCATCATCAAGGATCTGAACTCAGCACAGAAGTTTATCGACAAAGAAAGCCTCGCATCATCAATTTATCAAGATCTCGCATGGCAACCTCACTGAAGAAGCAACGACCTCAGAAGTACAGACAGCCCAAAACCCGTGCCCGTGTACTCCCCTGTTACCACCGGGCAAATCTCGAGGACGAGATTTATTTTTAAGGGGGGAAGAGCTGTCACATCCCAAATTTAGAAACTAAGAAAAACTTAGTTTCACAAGATCCAAATTTCAGAACCAACAAAATCTTTTTGAATTACTTCACAAATGATTGTGTTTTCCTTCCCATTACTATGTTTGACTTGTGTTTAAATGTTTTGACTAGTAAATATTAAACCTAAGAACTCAACCAAGATAAAAATATATTTAAAACTTTGGTGATCATGGTATGACAAGAATATCTTCCTTACATCTTCACCATTCTTTTGGCCAAAGACCATTTCAGTGATGCTTTGTTTAGCCACAATCAAAACATCCATTTTTGAGAAAGTAAAAGTGATTTCCAAAATTATGTGTTCCCCAAAAATATGGAGGTCTATATGTTACCTCCTAGCTATATTTCAACCTTGATATTTTGCAGGAGTATACAACTCCCATTTTATAAACTCATATCTTCACTCCAACTGAAAGCAACACTAGTGGGAAATATATTACCCCACATATTTCTCTTTATCAAATCTTCTGAAAACTATTAATTTATGAGTTGGGATAATCCCTAGAACATCATCTTGTCATAATTAAGTGTGATCATTTTTATAAGATGATGTTGATAAGTATGGAAATTGTGGTATGATTGAATCTTGTGGTTTGATTGGTGTGGTCATGATTGTGATGTTGATCTTGTAGTGTTTGTTGCTTGTGAGGAAAATTCCTCTGTTGTGCTTAATACTAAAATAAAATCCACTGATCACAAATTTGGAATGTGACTTAAAAATAAATAAAACAAGACCTCTATTATTACTCTAACTCTCAAAATAAAATCTTGATTAAAAAGAAAGGATCTTATCTAATTCCCCTCTCTACCTATTTCTCTATTTTGTTACAACAACTATTTTATCTTATACAATTCAGGAATGAGATGATAACCATCTCCTTATCTTATTACTTCTCAAAATCTCTAATCTCCATTACAAAGATATTTTAAATTGACAAGTTGATTTTCTCCAAAAAAAAATATTTAAAGCCCTATGAACAAATATAGTCCAAAACATTTTATTTTGACAATCCAATTTTTGTGTAACCTCTACATGTATGTGGGAGGCTACCTGAATTTTCTCAAATTTTTGTAAAATGTTTCAATACCCCAAATAAATCCCTGAAACCCTACTGGTTTTAAAAGGAAAATAAAAGAAATGGAAAAGGACCTATCTGTGGCGGGAAAAAGGAAGTTAGGGGCCTGTTTGCAAAATCCTCATCGTCTTCCTCCCGCACGGCACGGCGCCGTGTTCTTCGCGGCCGTGTCGCGCCGCCCGGGCCCCTCCTCTCCGCTGCCCTGCGAGGAGAGCGCCACACCCGCCTCTACCCCTCTCCTCCGTGACCTCGTCCCCTCTCCCTGCTGTCCCCAGCTCGGCCCCGGACCGCGACCAGAGCACGTCCCCGCCGCTCCCGATCTCGGTTCCCTCTGCACCCCAGCACGCGCCGCTCGACCAGACCGCTCCCTGATCTCGCCCGGACCCCCCCAGCGCTCGTTTGAGCTCTAGCTCCCCCGTGCACCCAGGCCACCATGGACCGGCCGCCGGCTATTTAATCCCCACCCCGAGCTCGCATTCCTCTCCCCTCCGTGCCACTCTCTCTCCCCACATCTTTCCCTCACTCCGCTCCTTCCCGTGGACCGCCAGGAGGGCGAGTCCCCCATCGCAGCCTCGCTGCCGTGGTTGACATCACGGCCAAGCGCTGCCAAGGTCGACGCCTCGTGGCCGTGCTGCTCTCCCTCTCTTCTCGCTGACCCCTCTCTGTGCTATGCCTCTCTGCCGATGCAGAGCACTCACGCTCATCTCCCTCTCTCTTTTTCGCGCGCACAGAGATGCCCCCAGGACCTCGCCGTCGAGAAGCCCAAGCGGAGGAAGCCGCCGAGTTCGCCGACACGGATTGAGACGCTCCCAAGCCCCGCCTCCTTCCCACGTTCGCCGCACCCGCCTCAACCCGCTCCGCCATCCCCAGACCCTCTAGGTGAGCATCGCCCCCTCTCCTCTGTCTCCGGCCACGGCGGCGACGCCAAACCTTGGTCGCCGTCGATGGTTTGCTTCCTACCCGTTAGATCGAGATCCAACGGTGTCTTACCGTTTCACTTAGGCGCAGTCGCTGACAGGTTGGCCCCACCTGTCGGCGCTTTCTTCTTTTTCAGCGCAGGGGATTTAAATCAAGGGTCACTGACGGGTAGGTCCCACCCGTCAGAGATTTCAACTTTATCCACACCAAGATTTGATTCGAATTATCTGTTTAAATTGAAATCAGTACTGTACTCTACTTAAAAATTCAATAACTCGAGTTTTAGACATCCAAATAATTCAAATCCAGATGTTCTGGAAAGGTAATGAAAATATCTAACAAACCCAAGTGGTCTCACTTCATTTAATTAAATGATTAAAATGCATTATTGAAAATGCCACAGAAGGTTTAAATTCTAAACTTGTTTGTTTCTGAAATTATATTAGTCCAAATGGTTCCAAACCAATTCTGTTAGCTTTGTATTGTGATATACTAGCTTCCCTAATTTTGGTAGAATTAATTAAACAAAATTAATTGTAGACTTAAATAAAAACCCTTCTGCATTAAAACAATTAAATATGCTTAAAGGTTAACCCAAATAACTTGGAACCAATTTTTTAGTTCACATATAACCATGTGTACATATCCCTAAAAGGATTTAATTTTAGGATTTACAGAACTTATTTGGTAGCCAAAACTTGATAATTAAGCTACTGGATTAAATTCAATGTGTAGGAAAATTGATAGCTCAATTGAATTCAAATCCAATTGGGTTGTCTTCTACACATCCATACCTTTCCATAGAATTTTAGTTTGTATTTATAGGACAAACAGAACTCAAGTTGTGTAATTAAACATATTACACTAGATTCTGCCCTTTTTGAAATAGAAATAATAATTCAAATGTTTTTAAACTTGAAACCAAATTGTATTGTTGTTATGTGCAGTAGCTAGTTGTGATGTTATGATTGTTGTGTTGTGAGTATTACTTGAGTGGTTCGGTGATTACTTGTATTCGTTTGATTATCGATTAGACGAGAACGTTGCCGGAACCACCGAGGAGGAAGGATTTGCTGAACGTGAAGAACAAGAACCCGAGAACTTTGCCGAGCAAGGCAAGCTACTCTCTGAGCTTGCACCTAAATATATATGTGCATCTGCTTTGATCAAATGTTTTACTTTTAAAGCAAAGATTTATAAAACCTTTTTCAAAAAGTATATGGAAACTATTTTGCCACCAATGTAGATATATAAGATAGTGTATATCAAACTATAGGAGGGGAAAAATATTGTTTACTCGAAACTCCTTTGAAAATACTTGAGTGGATAATTGTGCCGAGATGTCGGTGTTGAACTGGAGAAGTGGATAATTGGGGGTGGTTGGAGAAAAAAATGCACAGTGTGTCTTTGTACTTACGTCAACCAGCCGATACTCTGTGCGACCACATTTACCTCATATGGGAAAAGGCTTAGTCATATAATTTGCTCTTATTAGTATGGGATACCTCATCGACGGAGATGACCCGTTATGCATGAGGGGATGGTTGGTGAACTCCCCTGACCCGGGTCCTCGCTCAAACTCTCTAGAAAGATAAGGAGGAGGATAGAAGGTTTAATAGACCGCCGGAGAAAACATATGAGTCCTCACACTTAGGGTTGCCGACGGGGACTGGACTGAGTGTGGTGGAATTATCATATGGGTAGGATCCTATACTAGCATGAGCAAAGGAGAGGCTATGGTCGGTGACTCAACTTCGCATACACCTTGTATGGCGGGACGTGGCAGACACGATGAGTTGCCGGATGGATGTGGGGAAAGCGTGCTACCTCTGCAGAGGGTAAAACTATTCGAATAGCCGAGTCCTCGATATGGACAGTTGGGAGGCCCTACTCTGACCTATGTGCAAGTTTTATAAAGGAGTTGAGTTTTCAAAAACAAAATGAAGTGGAGAATGTTGTACCTATACCAACTGATCGGTATGAGGTTGTTGATGGAAAAATGGAATTGGTGGACTATGGTCGGAAAAGGAGGAGTTTTGGAGAAACAGATAAAATGGTGATTTCATTCAAGAAATGATTATAAAACCCTCCTACCTTCTTCAACAAAGAAGTATTTTCGGGAGAAAGTTTTAAAAGAGAATTCTTACAAAGATGGATTTATGGGAAAAAGTTCTAAAAACCTTCTTACCTCTTTTAACAAAGATATAGAGATGCTTTGAGATAAATAAAAGTTCGAAAATTAAAAAGGGTGCAATTGCATGCTCATGTCAGGGGTAGTTTGCGAGTACATAAATGTACTCATGGCTGTGTCCCTGGATATTCCTATGTCCAGAGCTCAAGAAGAAGTATGCTGAAGACCGAGAGATCGATGACGTCTTTGCGAACTAGGGCGCTTCCCAGTCAGCTGCCTGTGTGGTTGTGGCAAATGACTTGGGCTCCACGCTGTTTGATGATTCCGCTGCAAGTACCTGTTGAAGCTATGACTTCAATCAAGTAAGTAAATTTATTCGGTACTTATGGATGTTCTTTTGATATCAGTTTGATTGTGCCCAGCGACAGACTGATCATGGGATCGCTGATGTTGTAGGCACAAGGGTATTTCGGACAGCTAGTCCGGGGTCCCCACAATCATGCAAGCAGAAATTGAGGAATCAATAAACCTGACTGTTCCTGTGCGCAGGGGTGTGCGTAACTGGCAAGGGCCGCGAGGGGGCTGGGTCGCTGCCTCGCTGGGAATCCACAAATCGTCAGGGCACTCGTCGGCGAGGGCGAATCGAGTCAATCAGGCGTCGGCGTCTCGCGAGTGTTGGCTCCGTGGCGTTCCATTGTGCGCCGCTCCGTATTCACTTCGTGCGAGACTGCAAGCTGGGACCTTGGGTGCCAATCAATCGATCGATCGAATCGATCGGCAGGTACCACGCCATCAGCCATCACGAGCCCATACGAGGTAGACTCCGAGACGGACGCGACATGCCAGCAGGCCTGCTTGGCTGATTGCCTGATTCGATTCATGGGCCAGTTCCTACTACAAATATATATAGACATAAAAAAAATTTGGGGCCCCTAAATTTCATAGGCCCTGTGCGGGTCGCACCACCTGGAACCACTGTGGGCCTGGCCCCGGGAGTACGTGTGTTTTCTAGGAAGGGGGAGAGCTCCCGAGTTTGGTGGGAGTAAAAGTCAAGGTACATCATCCGCTGCGTTCAACCAAAGCCTGCCGCGCGCGTCCATCGGTCGACCGACGACAGCCATTTCGCCATTTTCCAGAGCTACTAAACGCGTTGAAATCGGTCACCGATTCAGAATTTTAAACTAGCCCGGCGTCGGCACGCGAAAAGAGAAGGAGGCTTGGCTCGGGCGAAGTCGAAGAAGGTATCCATCCATCCAGTCCCGAGATCCCGAAAAAGAACGGAAATAGGAGGAGGGAGGAGGAAGCCGTCACCGCTCCACGCGCCGGCGCCATGTTACCCCACCTGGCCACCACCGCCCGCCACGTTCATGCCGAGACTCGCACTCGCAGCTGATATCCACGCCCCGCAGGCTCGAGAAAGCCCCGGTGGCCGCCGCCGCAGCAAAATCTCTTGACTCCTGGCCCTCACCAGCTTCTCCTCTCCTCTCCCCCCACACGCACAACCTCCCTTCTGGGGCGGGCATCGACGGCGGCGTGGTGGGCGATGGACATAACGGAGGTCACGGTGGTGCACCACGCCGCGCTGGTGCTGGCCGCGCTCTGGGCCGCCGCATCCGCCGGGTGGGCGCACCCGGCGCTTTTCCTCGCCGCCCTCGTCTACCTCTTCGCGGTGAGTGCTCCACCACCCACCCAACGCACCTGATTTTTGCCTCCCCACTGCTCCATTTGACTTGCTCCCCGTGATTTCTTCTACTCCCCCTTATCCATTGTTGAATTAATTCCGTGCTCTGTTGTATTTTCGGGGCCTTTTTCAAAACAAAACAAAAAACTATATGGTGTTTGGTGGCTCGAGTCGACTGCTCATGATTTCTTCTGCCCCGTCGCTGTATTGTGATAACTCCACATATCACGACGTCTGCGTCTTGAGATCTACTCTATTTGCTATCATGACATGGACGTCAATTTGGTGCGTGGAGTCTGGGAAGCTGATTCACTTGATATTTTCACTTCCTTAAAGAGTACCACTACTAGTACTAGTCATCGGGAGAACCCCATCACGGGTGATAATTGCGATAGTAACACCTTGTTAGCTACGGATTAGCTGTTTCTGTCTTCTGTTAATTCAATAATGAACATTTCGATCGAAAAATGAACATTGTGTACCGAGTGGAATTTGTGTGGCCAAATAGGGTCGCAAGTCAAGGAAAAGTTCTCTTGTATAGATAGATTTTACTTGTTAGCTAGCTGTGTCAGCAAGAAGCTTCGCGTAAGAAGAGTGGAACCGGTGAGGGACATATCTATTGCTTTTTGGCTTCCCTGACAATGTAGTCTATGAGCTGTCTACATGCGACACTTTATTGCCTATGGATAGCTTTTGAAGCTTTGAGCAAGTATAATATGGGTGACGAAGCCGGGCTGTAAGAAAAGAATTCTGCTAAGTTGATCCCAAGCTCTAAACTAGAGCTGCAACCCGTGACGGGTGACGGGAATCTCTTGCATGTGCGAGTTCGATTTTTGGGTGATTTTTTCAAAAAAAAAAAAGTTTGATGTTTGGTGCCCCGAGTGCTCGTAATTTCTTCTGTCCCGTCGCTGTATTGTGATAACTTGTTTGACAGATGGAACCACAAAATGTGGCTAGCCACACTAGGCAAGGAAGTGACAATGTGTGGTATTGAACCAAAACATCCCCTTTGCCCTTTTGAGTTGCTGTCCTACAAATTTGAATGACAGACAATATGTGTAACGATATATTCTATTACTTCCCATGTAGGTTCTGTAATCATTTCGTGCTTTTTTACTTTCACCCAGAGGAACTATACTTAACGAGGGAAATAGAATAATCACCTCTTAAAAAATCAGAAAATGATGGCATATTGAATCCTGTGGTAAGTATAATATTTTTATTTTAGTATTTTCCTACTTTCACCAAGAGGAACTACAAATAATCAGAGAAATAGAATAACCAGGCCTAAAAGCTCCGAAAATATGGCATGCTGAATCCTGGTAAGCATCTGGTATTCTCAACAGAAAGAATTTTGGATGACCTTGATGTAGTGTGGCGCAATAGCCTTCCTTATCATTTGTCGATCTTCTATATATAGAAAGACTTTGGATGAACTTGATGTAGTGTGGAGCAATGCCCCTCCTTATCATTTGTCGATCTTCTATATATTTCCACTTCAGCATCCATGGCTTCTGATATGTTCCAATTCAGGTGAATCAACGGTACACGATGAGACTGCGGAAGCGATTACAATATGAAGAAAGAAAAAGTGCCAACCAAAGAAGGGTAGGCTGTAGTATGATCATGTGGTGCTATTTTCCATAGGTGTAATTATATTTATTTAGTCTTTCGGTTTCATGTAAACCACAGAGCCTTCTTTCACTATTTCAAGCTCATCTTATTTCTCGAACAGCTTCTCTCAGATGCAGAAACAGTCAGGTGGCTAAATTATGCTGTTGAGAAGATCTGGCCAGTTTGCATGGAAAGGGTTGCATCCCAACAATTCCTTCTGCCCATATTCCCATGGTTCATAAACAAGTTCAAACCATGGACCGCGGTAAGCTTGGGTTTGGGGCACTCTGTTTTGTTCATTTCTCATGTGCCGCCTAGGAGGGCAAGCTACTGCCGAGCTGAGAGTATTCTTGGCTGTCCATGACATATTTATTACATGTGCAGAAGAAAGCAGAGATCCAGAACCTTTACTTGGGTAGGAATCCGCCGATGTTTACAGATATCAGGGTCGTCAGTCAATCAACTGATGATGACCATCTGGTGTGTTAATGTGATACCTTACATATTTACTGTTAAGATGACTACTCTGGTACTCACCTATAAATTTGTAAGGTTAATATATGATGTGCCAGGTACTGGAGATAGGAATGAACTTCCTTGCCGCGGACGATATGGATGCAAGGATGGCTGTGCAACTAAGGAAGAGATTAGGGTTTGGTATTACGGCAAACATGCATATAACTGGCATGCATGTTGAAGGCAAGGTAATCATACTGAGCTACATCACACTACGCTAAGCTCGTGTACTTTAGCTCAAGGATGGTAAAGCCTCTTCTTGTAATTTTCCCCTTGAACTCCTAATGTTAGACCAATAAAATGTCATATATTCTTAAAAAATAACATATGCATTAAGGCCCCACAAGAACTAAATGGGAGGATAATGGATGACATATAATAAGGACTCTCATATTTGTTTCCTTAGCTTCAGTGAGATAGGGTGTTTAATACTTGACATTGCATTGCGCTCATCAAATATGTCTAAACTCGTGTAGGTCCTTGTTGGTGTGAGGTTCCTTCCACAGTGGCCTTTTATTGGTCGTGTAAGAGTATGCTTTGTTGAGCCTCCATACTTCCAGATGACAGTGAAACCTCTATTTGGTCATGGGCTTGACGTGACTGAACTGCCAGGAATTTCTGGATGGCTCGTAAGTTTTCCTTGTGATGTGCTTTTTTATTCTGCATTTAATTATTCGCTGCATTTCATAGAGAATACTGATTTCCTTGTGTATCCAACTTTTCAGGACAGGATGTTGGATGTTGCCTTTGGACAGACCCTTGTTGAGGTCAGATTCTACAAGTCATGCATTTTCAAACCAACATGTTGAAGTATTTTGTTGCATCTACTGCGCTATTCTTTGAAAATAAAATTGGGCAACAAAGAATACCATGTGATGTGTGGTCATTAGTATGTATTTTCTTGAACAGTTTCTTGTACTATTTTTATGCACACAATAAACAGTAATCTTTAAATTTTGTTTCGCAGCCTAACATGCTAGTTATTGATATGGAGAAGTTCGCCTCGGAATCGGAATTTACAGGTAAATGACAGTAATATAATTGTTGTGCTTCAAGTTGTCCTTGACCTGACTAATGTCTTGTTCTTTCACTTTGCTGTTGTTAGTTCTGTGACCAGTTCAGTTGCTAGTTTAGTTACTGTGGTATTTGATTCTGAGTTAGGTAAAACCTAGATAATGTTGAACTAAAGTTGATTTTCATCTGAAGAAAATAACCTGTTTGCACTATTTTCGGTTGTGAACTTGGTTTCCACTAGATGGATTTGACAGTGATGTAAAATTGTAGTATTATGGGGTACCTTCTGGTATTTTTTGTATCCTTCCCATGGGTCAGTTGAGACTAATTTCCAGGTCTTGTTTGTCTTTGATTTGAGTATTAGATAACACTTGATACCACTGCAGGGGTGGGAAATAGAGTTTATCTGACAAGGGACAGCAGATTGGAGATAGATTAGGCACACACCACTACTCCCTTACATAAGAGAAAACAGTGGAAAATAACACACACACACCCTCGGGTGTCTTAACTGGATGGAAGATGATCAACTCCTCATCTTTAGTCCTATATGGAACTTGTCCTATTCTGCTTTACTCTTTTAAGGATTGGAATTGATTTGCATCTACTATTACGTTTCAGGTAATTGGTTCACTGTTGATGAGAAGCCGCCTATTGCACATGTCAAGGTAGAGATCTTGGAAGGGGCTGATATGAAACCGTCTGATCCAAATGGTATGTTTTCAACCACCAAGATTGACATAACATTCTTTCAGGAAAATGCTTCATATTTGGACAGTTTTTTTTTGTGAAATTCTTATTCAACCGATGTGCAGGTTTATCGACCCATATGTGAAAGGCCATCTCGGTCCGTACCGTTTCCAGACAAAGATCCATAAGAAAACTCTCAACCCCAAATGGCAGGAGCAGTTTAAAATACCAATTACTTCGTGGGAATCACTCAATCTTCTTTCTCTTCAAGTTCGAGACAAGGACCATATCTTTGATGATGCACTTGGGTTGGTCTCTCCATAGATTATATCATCTATTATATCCATTCAAATAATGCCATAACATGACGTAACTCATACTCATGAAGGATTGCAAACACTCGATTGCATGCTCTGAATATACTCAGCGTTCTGATTTCTTGATGTTACTTCTCATGTAGTGATTGCTCAGTTAGCATCAACAAATTGAGAGGGGGACAAAGACACGATATATGGATTGCACTAAAGCATATAAAGACAGGGAGGATTCACATAGCTGTAACTGTAATTGAAGACGAAAGTGGAAAGGTCAGAACAGATTTAAATTTTGAGTCTTTTGTTTGTTCTGGATACCAGCCATTTATAAGACGATTTCAGTTCTTTGTTATAGCTGAACCATGCATGAATTGGACTAAACAACCATGTGTTGGAACGTGAGCTAGTCGTTCCGTTTGAATCAACTCACTGCTAGTATCACATGTTCATGCCTGCAGGTACCTAATGACGAAGATGAGCAGTGTGGAACACCCAAGGTGGGTAAAGCTAGCACTTCTTCGAGGGTCAACACTGAGAGTGCATCATCTACGGAATACCGGAACATGTCTGATGAATATGAGCGAGTGGACATCGAAGGGCTGGATAAGGCAGGTGTTTGGGTACACAGGCCCGGCAGTGATGTGACGGATACCTACGAGCCTCGGAAAGGACGAGTTCGGTGCCAGGACTCCCAAATACTACGGGAAAATGATGCATGCGGTGATAGCCCTAGGTCATCCATGTCAGGATCTCAGACAAGCAACTCCAGCACTGAAGAACCAGCCAGTGGTAAATCGCATCGTCACCTTCGCAAGGTCAAAAAGGTTTGGCCAAACTAGCTGGAGCTATGCGCCACAAAAGCCCCAAGAATGGGAGCGATGATGACGAAACTTCTTTGTGCACGACGCCTCGCGCAAACATACGGCCTGTTGGCGATAGCAGGGTGTCAGTAACATATGTTGTCGACGAAGGCGTGGGAACGGTAGGACGGAGCAGACGCCTGATGACCAGCATTCCAGCCCCGAGAGAGGTGAGGTCGAAAGCCCAACCAAAAGGCAGCTGAGGAACAAGGCAGTGCACATGGTGAAACATGCAGGGAAAACTGCCCAGAACCTGAAAAGCATGTTCAGCAGGAAGGGTCTCGACAGGAGCAAAGAAGACGGATGCAGAAACGAGGAGGAAGACGATCTCGATGTAACGAGAGTTGACTCTCCTGCACATGAGAACATTGTGAGTGATACACCGGAGTCAGTAGCTGATAGCTGGGACAAGGCGTTGTAGACATCTACTGTTATATCTAAAATACTACTCATGTACAAAATCGAGTACCAGCATGATACAATTTAGCAGTCCTAGATTAGACGCCGTGGAGAAGAGGTTGCGATCATAAAAGCGATGTTGTGGGAAATCTACTGTGAGTGTAGAGAAGTTCTTGGTTTGCTGCACGACATACTCTGATCGCTGATGCGGGGCCCTGTGGTCGGACTTCTGCACCATGCATCCACCTCAGCGGTCGCCTTCGCGGCCTCCCGCGTGGCAAGGCACGCATGCATATACTAAAGTAACATACCGCACGCCCAGTTGCGGAGCGAGGATTTTAGTATGTATTGGGTATGCGAAGTTACGATTTTTTATTTCGCAATACAAAAATGTAACATATTATAAGTTCGCACTAACATCAATAAAACTACACATCGTCCTAGTATAAGTAACAATATATATACTGTTACGAGCATGGCAAGAACAAGGAGAAAAATAGAATTTATCTCTTTATTTTTCGCACCTACATACAAACAATATATATCAAGAGGTTTTTTTAGATGAATATACTTCAAAAAAGGTTGGTGACTAAATTATCGGTGAACACAATGCTATAACGAACCTGGTGTTTTTTTTTTTGAGATATACAATGAACCTACTAATAATACACTTGTCTAGGGTAAATCAGAAATAGCAAAATTAAGGAGGAGGTCGCGTCTTTCTATGCACCTGGCACATCCTTTCTGAGAAACATTCTGAAGCCCAAGGGGGAAAAGTTAGGCCCAGATTCAGAGCACATAATGATTGGAGTTGGAGGGCTTGGAATGTCCGTTCGTGTCGAATTTTTCTGTGTTGTATGCGTAAGAAAGCTACCAGCAGACATGTATATGAGCTTATATACTGATTTATTTTCACACAAAAATATTGGGTATTCATTGTATACCCATTACCCAGGCATTAGTCTAGTTCCGCCCCTGCGGACGCCCCAATGGATGCATATACTAGTAACATACCGGACGAACACAAACGACAAATAAAAACGAGAGAACTCCTTATTTGCCCCTTTCTTAAAATCTGCTTCCCTATTTATAGCCCTTAACAAAAATTTCTTCCTCAGTTGATAGCAAATGTAAATTTTGTTATCTATATGACATTTCCGTCCATTTTGGCACCAAACGGTGTTAAGTACGAGGCTAATTCTTTTGTCCTATCACGGTTCTATCGAATTTAGAGTGGAGCTTGTGTTTTACGCCAGACAATAAGGCATCAATATATTCTATCTATCTATACTTTTACAAGACAACATCCCACTAATATGCATTAAATTAGTCTATCTCTACATGTAAGATGTCCACATCATCCAACTATTTGAGTCATTCATCTATCCATGTTATCATCATCAACGTAGCGACAGCGGAGACCCAGGCCATATGTGACGGCCTTCGTCTAGCTGAGCTGAGAGAATTGGGTACAACCAGTTGTACATTGAATCAGACTCATTGGAGGTTGTCCAAGACCTAGCTGATCCCCTTAATCACAGGACCGTGGGCATGCTGATTTTAGATTTTAGATGAGTGTCGTTTGATCATGACAGGGTTTGACTTGACATTTTTAGCCCATTGTCCGCGAGAGGCAAACAAGACGGCTCATATCATTGCCAAGTCTGATGAGGAGTCTATTGTATGATTTGATGATCCACCTTTATTCTTTATTCTTGTAGCCACAAGTGGTGGAAGATGTAATAGTTATTGAGTAATTAATAAAGGTTACGAATCAGTTTAAAAAAAGACATTCATTTATCATGTTATTCTATATTTATTAATAATATTACGCATACATCAAAACTATTAACGATATAAATTCTTTTAGCCATACAATTTTCCACCTCATCAATTTTTAGCAGAAAAAATCATATTAATTAAATTTAGATTTTAGACTATTGTGGCTAGTCAAATCACCCATCCTACTGAAACTTTTTTTCATTGCACATCAAATATTCTTTCTTTTATACTGTAACTTTTTAAGCTGGTTCCCGCTGCAATGCACGTGTATCTTTCTATCTCAACATGCAGACTATGCATATCACTTACTCTTTTATCCAACCGACCGTCCACATCATTTACTCTTTTAGCCATTAAATTATTCACGTCATCTTTTTCCCCGTTTGAATGATAAAGATCATACCTTCCACTATGTAAGTACAAGATGAAATCATGTGAACTTTTTTGCTTGCATATTTCTATATTCAATTTTAGATTTCATGTGTTTATTAGATTTCTTAAGAGTACCTGCTGCAACGCGTGGGGTATCGTTCTAGTTCACGTCATACTTAACCCCATTTGGTGTCAAAATGAACAGAAGTGTCACATAGGGACAAATTTACATTTGGTGTCAAATAATGATTACTTTTTTTAGGGCTAAATAAGAAAGCAGATTTTTAGGAAGAGTCAAATAAGGAATTCTCTCCCAAGATAATAATAGAAAGCGTGTCCGTCTCCTCCTCCTCTCTACAGTAGAGAGAGGCGAAAAAGGGCGAGGCGTCCAGATCCCCTCCTCACCGGCGGCGAGGGCGTGGTTCCCGGCCTCCTCCGCTCGCTCCGGCGACGGGGGTTGGTCGGGGTCCCGTTCCTCTGCTTCCGGTGTGTAGATAGGGTAGTTTTAGGTCCTCACGGCGTCGTGTTGGAGAGCTCCCGACGTCCGTTCTGGAAGAATAGGGTGGCCGTCCTTCCTCTCTCTGGCCGGTGCCGGCGGCGCTGGCTTGAGGACGGCGTTTCTGTCCCGCTGATCTACGGATCTGGCGGTTGCTCGTCTCCCCTCGACGCTGGTGGCAGCGGTGGCGATGGTGGAGCTTTTGGTCCTCTCAGATCCGCGGATCTGCTGAGGTTGGTCCTCTGGCTGGGCGTCGCGGCGGCGGCGGCGTTCCAGTCTGTGAGTATTTCTTCCCCCTCCTTGCTGTCGTTGTGTTGGCGTTGGCCCTGGCGTCGGTGCAGAGGTGGGGTGCTGGTGGTGGTCTGCAGGGCGCTGTACTCAGCTCTGGCGCTCGGGTGGTGGCGCGGTGGTGGAGGTTCTGGTACGGCCTGGTCGTTCCGGCGGCAGGAGGTGCTGGTGCTGGTCGCGGGGGTGGCTTGGCCGTGCCCGTTCAACGGCAAGATCTCGTTGCTTGCGACGAGTGGATTATGCGGTCTTCTTCAAGGTTGGAGGTCCTCCCTCTTCCAGCGGGCGGTGGTCTGGTTCTTCTTCTCCGGCGTGCGTCGGCGACGAGGAACTCCGGTGGTTCAGCAGTTCGCTGCTGTAGTGCTCTGAGTTGTGTACGTCTTGTACAAGCGTGCGTATGTATTGCTTTTCGCATCCTTTGATTGTACGCAGGTTTGTATTTCAAAAAAAAAAGAATTCCCTCCCAAGATAATAAAACATGGAGTCCAACAGAGTGGTATATATCTCAAATGCATGCTACAACGCTGTTAGTGCAATGTGTATAGGATATTAGCCTTTGGTAGGCCCAAGATGAAGGAAGACATATCACTCGGGTCAGAGTGGCCTCAAAGTTTTGGGTCCCCATGCGGGACCTGAGCGCATAATCTTGGAGTACAAAACACATAAAGATCATCGAACGCAATTTGTTGTAAACCGATCCAAATCGGATCTAGCATACTCCACCGACCATCGTATCAAAATATAATACTTTTTACCTATTCCACACACAAGTATCTAAACATGTTTTAGTGTAAGACTCACATGAATCTTGCACTCAAACATCTTACTCGATACATGTGTGTGAAATAGCTAGAAAGTCATATATTTTGATACGGAGTGAGTATATTGTAAGGGTTTGGAATAAGTGTGATCCAAAGGCTCGGTCGGTACCCTGTAACTCTAACACTCTCCATATATAAAGGGTTGGGGACTGCCGATCGGGCCAAGTTCTTCATACGCACAAGTGCTCAGCACACCATCATCATCCACCCACCATGGGGGGTCTTGATCTCAACCTTGAGATCGTCGAGTATACGCAAATAATATACGCCGCCACACACCAGAAGTAGGGTTTATACCGAGTGTTGTGCACTGGGGTTTGAACCTGTATACATTGTTGCCTGGCAATCAAATGTTGTGGACAAGCAGGCCATGTCCTAGCCCACTTACGTGCCTATATATTGGAAGGGGTAGGAGCGACGCTGACACCCCTAAAAAAATAAAACATAAACATTTTTTTTGTTTATTCACTCAACCAAATATACTGTATGTTATATAAAACATAAAAATGATTTTTGTTGCTTTCTATTCTCAAATAAGTAGGCGACGTTCCAAATTCACTCAACCAACATATAAATATGTTATAGAAAACATAAAAATAATGTTTTGTTGCTTTCTATTCTTCAAATAAGTAGGCAACGTTGCAAATTCTGCAACATGTTGTAAACACAAAATTATTCTTTTTGTTTTTTTTTGTTTTTCACATAAGTAAGCAACGTTGCAAAATCTTGTATATAAGCAAACGCAACTATGTGAAATGTATGTATGTAACAATTAAAAGCAAAGTATATATATTTTACGCGTGATTATATACAAGAATTTGCAATGTTGCCTACTTTTGTGAAAAATAAAAACAACAAATAAATTAATTTTATGTTTAACATCTTGTTTATGTTGGTAGAGTAAAGACAAAAAACAACAAAAAAAATCTTGTATATAAGCACACGCAGCGACATGAAATGTGATGTATGTAACAAATAAAAGCAAAATATATACATATAAGAAATTGCAACGTTGGCTACTTACCTAAAAAACAAAACACAAAAAATTAATTTATGTTTTTATAACATACTGTATACGTTGGTTGGGTGAAAACAAAAAAAAACAAAAGTTTGCGACTTTTTGTGTGTGCGGAAAACAGAATCGAAAGCACGACATGACAAACAGGCAGCACACCACTGACCACTGGGGCAGAGGACGATACATGTACCAAATATATACCAGGGACTCATTTGTTCCGTTTTTGCTGTTATCTAACGAGCAAAAAAGAACTGAGCACGACGCCTTGGATAAAGGCAACCATGGTTGTAGGCACGACGCCATGTCCGGGGCGCTGTGATATTAAGTTGGGTTCCGTTTAATCTGACGTGGCACGGTCGATGACGCCTTATACCGGGTATAGCTGAGAACGGCGACCGCGGGGCGTCATGAGAAAGGTAAAATAATTTGAATTTGAATTTAGATAGACGGGTCAAATTCATCAAAATTGGCCTGGCCAAGGGCGGTTGGAGTTGGCCGAGACTGGAGAGCTGAGTCCATCCATCCATCCTAGCGTAGTAGTCTTTTTATCTGTTGTCTTCCGGCCCACCTTCTCTTCTTCCCTCCTCTGCCCCTTGAAACCCTAACCCCCAAATCCATCCGCGTCAGCCCCCTCCAATGTCGAGCGGCTGCGGCTCTACGAGCTCGGCGACCGCGGACTCCGACACCGCCGAGGTCGAGCGGCTCTACGAGCTCGGCGACCGCCTCTCTTCAGCCAAGGACAAGTCCCAGGTGCGCCCCTCTCCTTCCCCACCGCCCCCATTCCCACCCTAGGTCTCGTCCGGTCTAGGGTTTTGATGGGGTTTTCGTTCGGGGCCCTGATGCAGCACGCAGCGGACTACGAGGCGATCATAGCGTCGGTGAAGGGGCACAACGTCAAGGCCAAGCAGCTGGCGGCGCAGCTCATACCCCGCTACTTCCAGAGCTTCCCGGCCCTAGGCACCTTCGCCATGGAGGCAATGTTCGATCTCGTCGAGATGGAAGAGCTCGCGGTTTGTCTTCTCTCTCTCTCTCTCTCTCTCTCTCTCTCTCTTACTACTAGTTGATTTTAATCGTCCGCTAAGTAGCTCGGCGTTGGTGGAAACTTTCCTGCCCCTTTTGCTTGCTCTTATGCTTTTCTGTTGCTCATACAAGCTCTGTTCCTAGGAGACGCAAGTAGAGTAGCTCTGTGTAGATGCACCCATAGTGCTATGGAGATCCAATTTGTATCGAAGACAATCACCCCTTGAGAAATCCAGAAGTAGTTTTAGGCACTTTTTAGAACCTTACTGCTTATTTGGGCTCAGGCTTACATCGATCCTTGACTAGTAGAGCTGTTCTGTTAAAGGTTAGTGTAAACAAGCATGGCTTTGACTCTTGTCTTGCTAATAGCTACAATTGGATCAAAACAATACCTGGACCTTAAACGTACCTGTCATCAGGGAAATGTAAGAGATCATTACATGGAACAATTAAGATTTTCTACCAATTCCGATTTATAATTGCTTTTCAGTGAAATGATCATACAAGGACTGTTTGCCATTATATATAAATGTGAGTATGCTCTTGCTCTGTGGTGTCTATGTTCGACCTATGTCTGTTATTTGCTGATGGTTGTACCTGATTACTTCAAGCAATGTTAGTTCAAGTTTTTAACAGTTTTAGTACAGCTACTGTTCCACATTTTTACGATAAATGTTTAAAAGATACAAAATGTCTGTATCATGGGTCGCATTTCTCAAAAGGCTCCTGTTACTATGTTCATTTTAGAGCCATATGAATTATTCACCAGAAGGTTTTATCTTATCCACTTAACGTGCTTACAGATCAGAATACAAGCTATTCGTGGGTTTCCACTTCTCGGCAAAGATGCAGAGTATGTTTCAAAAATTGCGGATATTCTTGGTCAGCTCCTTACAAGCGGTATAACTTTTTTCCTATCCTTACTCAGCTTAAATTTCAAATGTGTCTATGCATCTCATTTTTACTTGCATCTCAGAGGAAAATGTGGAGCGTGATGCTGTTCATAAAGCACTCATGTCTCTTATACGTCAAGATGTTAAAAGTAAGATCCCAATCCTCATTTGTTTGTTATTTTGTACTTTTAGAGCACTTTGAGATATGCGCCCTGTAGTCTAACTACTGGACATCTGCTGAAAATTTCTGCCATCATTTTCTTGGGATGTGGACTTGCAGAGTGTCCAATTTATGTGACCGTTGTGCTAAACCTAAAGGATGTTGTGTAAATTGTCGTCAAGCCTCGAGATAACAACCGTATGATGAGTTTCTTGATTTTCAACTAGCAATGATGTTTTCTGTACCTGACTAATACAAGTGAAAATTTGAATGACTTCTATATGCAATTAAAGTCTCTGGTTTAAACCTAAAAGAAGTGTAAATTGCCCTCAAGCCTCAAGATAGCAACCGTATGTGTCTATGTGATGAATTTCTTGATTTGAACTATCAAGGGTGTTTCCTGCACCTGATTAATACAAGTGACAGTTAATCGACCTTCATGCAATTATAGAAACCAAATAACATACCTGTACTATAATATTTCTGAAGTGGTGCTCTCAAGTGATATAGGTGTATACACATGACAGAGTTCACTTTTATAACTTCCAAGATCTTGATATTTTCTTGTTCTAGATTGAGTGTTTTTTAATTCAAGGCAGTGCTGAGCCTTTGACAGCTGTACATGTGCATAAGGATTAATGTCCGACTTACTTGTAATTAATAGTAGCATTTCTTAATAGATGGCATACTAGGGATTTTTGAGCAACTTGTAATGTTTGCTTCCCTTTTGGTTTTGCATATGTAGCACGCCATGTAAATCTGAAAGTTAACTTTATATGCATTTTGACACTTCAGGCAAGTGTTCTTTACATATTAGGAAAACTCTACATGGTACTATTGTGTTTGGACCACATTCCTTAGTTCTTCGTGCAAAGAACGTAACATCATGTAAATTGTAACGTAGAAAATATATATTATGTATGCTGCTAACTTCACCAAGTGCTTATTGTTACTTTTACCTTCTTTGTTCCAGATTCCTTGCAGCCTTTGTTTAAGCATGTGGAGTCAGGATCAGAGATCCGGGAAAAGATAATCTTTTTCCTTCGAGACAAGGTATACATACATTGCATGATCTCTGGGTTATCAACTTTATTTCTTCAGTACTAACCGTTAAATTTTTCAGGTTTTTCCTGTCAAAACAGAGCTACTAAAACCTCAAGCAGAAATGGAAAGATATATAACAGATTTGATAAAGAAAGTATGCACTGGTATTTCTTGTCTTTGGTCATTTAGTTCCCATGATTTTTTCTGCGACCCACTTTAACAAAAAAACTATAATTCAGAGTGTACAAGATGTTACTGGGGGGAATTTAAACTATTTATGGATTTCCTGCGGAGTTTGAGCATATTTGGAGATTCCGCTCCTCGAGAATCCTTTCAAGAACTAATTGAAATCATTCAAGGGCAAGCTGATCTTGATATAGAATTCGATGTAAGTATTCTATTTCAACAGTCTTGGAAATTTTATTATGCATGCACATTAAAATGCCAGAAATTTTCTGCCTCAATCATTAGAAAAAAGATTTTGGGAGTTAGTTTGGTTCAGACTCAGTCTTTGTTCAGGATCTGAATATGTTTTGGTACATTTTGTATTTGTACTTGTTAATCTTTGCCATATCGGGAGCGTACCTACGAAGTATCAGAGCACAAAAAGGGAGGTGTTCGAACGGGGTAATTCTGGTGAATACTGAAATGTGCTTGCCCAAGCGGATTTTTTAGGCTTTACCTGACTTCCAGAATTTCAGTGCAAGTCTCTTAAAGAGGCATTTATGAACAACTAGTTGGGCCAAACTTGTGGTTTGCGGCACATAGTTGTTGGAAATTGGAAGGTGATATGTATTCCAATTTTTAGGTGGTGCAAATTATCTGTAGACATAATAAGTCCATTGTTTTCTTTAAGGCAACCATATTTGAGAATATGAACTGGGCACCACTTTTTTGCGTGGCTTTCTGTATACAAGTCGTTTGCGTGGCTTGACTTACTTATAAATTGCATAATAGGCTTAAGCTCTGCTAATTCATGGTTCAACAGGAACGTGGGCCGACTGAATTTTCCCAAGCCGATACCACTCCTGTCCTGAACAGTGTAGCCTTTCTGAAGACTAAGGAAATTCCATTTAAATACTTCATGCGATATCTGTCTTTCCTATCCTACCTATAAAGTTTAGAGTTGGTGGTGAGTTCGCTTTTTACTGCACCACTACTACTCACACTTGTGGGACCAACAACCTTGCAGAAGTCACGAATAAACAAATGCCCTTCTACTCCCATGTGGGATCAACAACCTCGTAAACGCTTAAATAAACGCATACACTCTTGCTCGCACATGGGATTAACACTTGCAAATACAATTAAAAAAATGCAGATTGAGATTTCCAAGCCAAGCCATAACCATGTTCTAGGTTTCAGCTTCCTTCGCCCAACCAACTACCCCAATTTTATATCACATCATTAAGGTACGAAACATACTAGTTCTATCGCGACAAAGAACTCGGACTCCTACACAATTGTCATTCTCTTGCTTGTCTCCTTTCTAATGCCCCATCTTCCCGAGTTTCAAATTTTGAGATATTGTCTTGCTTCAAATCTTACAATGGCCCTTCCAATGTCGCTTCAGATGCTTCAATGCATTGGCATCTGCAAGGCTGGAACTCTCATCGTCTCTTTTCACTCTTTATCGCTGGAACCGCGCAACGTTCTTAGGACACCAATATCGTTCGACAACCTCCCAAGCTAGTGACCTAAGTCCTCGCTTTTTTGTTGACTTCGTAGCTACGCATGTGCACTGTGCTAGTTAATTTATATTTGTCAGTTGTAAATCATTTGTGTTAAAGAACATGATTTGCTTTGTTAGAATATACTTGTTATAGGTCTCGCTTTGTGCATATCTTTGTTGATGTTAGGGATCAGTAAGGAGCGTGCATTTATCAGTAGGGATGGACAATCTCTCACCTTTTCATATCATGCTTCTTATTAGTCATTTTATGTCCATCCCTTAGGCGCCTAAAGCGTCTGCCTACACCCCCTTCGCCTTAGGATGCCTTAACGCAACCATTCCCTTTGTTTAGTGGCTGCAATTTCTTAGCATTTTTGTTGTCGCAGGTTTCTGATAACGAACATATGGCGAGGTGGACCTCATGCATGCATATGGCTCTTCCTATCTTCACGGTATGGCTGATTTTAGTAAGCCACATGCTGTTATTACTGAACATAAAATCATCTCTTGGTGATCTTTTGTTTCTGTTGCCTAATCTGCAGAGAGGTGCATCAAGCAGCAAATTTCTTAACTACTTCACTAAGCAAATCGTTCCAGTTTTCGATAAGGTAAACTGCTTCATCTTGACCTTTCCTTTGCTACATGGAGACATGGATGCAACATTGTTTTAGTTGTTGGCAATGTATATTGATTTGAACTGTATCTTTTGATGCCCTCATGCCCAGTCTCTTAACAGTGGCAATGAGCATTCGGCAACAGAACTTTTTTACAATGTTTTTCAAGCTTGTAGTTATGAAATTGGGTTGTTACTCTTTTATCATAGCATGACATTCTCCAAACAAGATCTTCAATCACCTGCACGAACTAGAGTTTTTTTCTTTTAAAACAAGTACTCTTTCCCCGTTTCAGCATTATAAGTGTTCTTTTTTCCTTCTGTCAGATCCCAGAGGATAGGAAACTTGATTTACTCAAGACGGTTTCTGCTGGCTCGCCATTTGCCGTGGCACAAGATTCACGCCAGCTGCTTCCATCCGTTGTTCAGTTGCTGAAGGTTTATGCATTTCTTGTTTCTGATGTGTTTCTTATCCCAATTTGCATGTTTTTGTCTACTGGAAGATGTGAACGAGCTCGTTATTCACAGTGAATATAGGATTAAAATATGTAAGTTAATCTTATGATTGTTGTTTTGCAGAAGTATATGCCTGGGAAGAAGGTAGATGATATTAATCACATATATGTTGAGTGCTTGCTATACACTTTTCACCATTTGGCCCATAAGGTTAGATAACCAACATATTCCTTATCTACTATGCCAATTCTTTGTGGAAGACCTTTTTGTTGACCTAATGTGCAATATAGACTCCAAACACTACAAACAGTCTCTGTGGCTACAAGATTGTTACTGGACAGCCATCAGATAGACTTGGAGAGGATTTCTCCGAACATTACAAAGATTTTACAGAGAGGTAATGCAATATGTTGTAATAATCAGTTAATGTTGATGATTTATTTTGTTTATGTTCGCATACTTTGAAAACCTGACCTTAAGCAAAGAGTCTACTAATAAGTTCCATCACATTCACATGCTTCATTTCATGTTGTCACCATCTCCTCACAGGTCATTCTTCTATCCTAAATTCAACTTGGTTAAATCCTTTGGCTTCACCGTTAATTTGTGTCACTGGCAACTTCCTTCTATTGAACTTTAAGAAAATGCTAGGATAGAAGTCTTCAAATTGGAAGGTCTGCTATGTTTCTGTTGTAGTCCAATTTAAGCCTGAAAAAATTCGAGTACTTGGAATGCTTTATCTGATTTTCATTCATTGCAAGAGAATCCACTATATTAGGTAATTAGGTTGAGGGAGCCAGTCGTCCGTGAGTATAACTTAAGGGCTGGGTGGATTAGTAACATGATTTAGACATCATTATGTGTGTGAATGTAAGAAATAGCCAGACCGGTTAATGATTGAAAACTGGTATCTACACGATTGGGTATGATGCCAAATTTCCTATTAAGCTTATGTGACACAAATAATATAATCTTTTAGCAACATAGACAAATGTTCTGCCACTTTCTTAGTTGTCTTTTTATCCCGCCTATGTGTGATAACTTGCACAAATTTGTTCCCATTAGATGGAGCATGTGAAAATACATTTCAGGCGCATTCGAAATGCCTTTTCGTGCAACATGATTTCCATTAGGTTGGCGTGTTTCTGATTGTTACAAATGCACAGGTTAACTGGGACAGAGGAGACAGTTCGAGCAGCCTCGAAGAGACTAACCCAGGGAATGGCAAATTTCAACAAGGCAATATCATCAGCAAAGACTGCAGAAGAGAAATCTAAAATTGTGAGTTTTAGATTAGATGCTTGTGTTTACTTGTTCCATTGCATTTAGTCGTTCCCTAGTTTATGGAATGTTGTACCACCATTATTACTGCATCATAATATTTCTTCTGGAACCTTCTACTGTCATAACTTGCAAGATTGGTCCTAGGCCTCTTCATGGCAAACAGATTGATCAATCTGTTGCGTAACAGTTCTGCCAATTGAGAGTGATGTGATTGCTTTGTGCAGAAAGCGGATCAGCAGAAATCGACAATGACAATGCGGTCCTACAATAACATATTGGCAATGTCACAGGTGATTATTTGTATTACGCACAAACAACTTTTGCAGGATTGCAATTTAATTTCCTATTCTTGTCAACTAGTTCCTGGTTACCGTGCAACTCAAATTCTGCTTACTGTTGCTGGTGGCCTGCTGGACATGCCATTTGCTGGCCTCGCTGTCCCATGTCCACAATAAAATCAGTTAGCTACAATCTTGTTCTTATTGACTTATCATGTGGTGTATAGATACAACTTGAATGTAGTACTAAATGTTCTAACACAAGGCTAAAATCTGAGGTGTAGGTTATAAACTAGCATGTTTATAATATCATTTGGTAACCCCCCCCCCCCCCCCCCAGATTAAACAAATAAAATGGTATTAGTCTAATGTGGCACCGCATGCTCAACATAATTGTTCCTGAAGAACGACACCGCACTAATATAGTAATATTTTGTATTGAAATGAACAAGCATATCTTTATATTTGGCTAAATCCTTAGACAATAAAATGCTTTATCCATGCATCAGAGCCTAAATAAGCTTAAGTTGGCGTAGTTAGCATATTCAAGCTGCCAGCCCCGTTATCTGGCTCTGTTCGATTTGCAAGAGGCAATCACACAAGTGTAACTAGCTTGTTAGTCTTTGGTATGACGTCACAGACTAAAACTCTTGTATACTGTTGATGCTTGCCTATGTGCTTGAGAATAAACTAGTGCGACATATTATTAGCTGGAGGTCTATGTTGTCCAACTATAAGTGACTATTGTTTATTTTCAGCCATTGCATGCAAAATCTCCTGTATTCATCGGTGATAAGAAAATTTCTCTCTCGTGGACGGAACTGCCGAAGAAACCAGCAGCAGCTACAACAGCAGGGTTTGTTCCACCGTCAGAAGGTTCATTTTATTTGTATTTCTTTTGAGTCGGTTGTAATTTGCTCATCTTTCAGAGTGAAGAGGCCCCAACCTGCTTATAATGTGACTGCCCCTGTAAGCAAGAAGGGGCGAGGAGGGGAGGAATGAATAATCAGCTTGTGAACAGAGCTTTTGAAGAGTTATCCCGTGGTGGTGGTAGAGGCAGTGGAAGAGGGCGGGGCAGAGGAGGACGAGGAAGAGGAAGGGGTGGGGCTACCGCTCATGAGATCAGCCGCAAGTCTATATATTTATTCCGAGGGAGATGAGCTTTGTGTGTCCATTCGAGAGTAATGCAGGAGACGTGCTAATTTGGGTTTTGCGTGTGTGCCGCACTGGAGTTAACTGTTCTGTATCCAACAAGGTGCATGACTGACGAATGCACAAGAAAAGCTCAGAGGATGCTTACTGTCTGCACATCCTAGCTGTTGGTCTAGTATCTATTAGCTCTCGACCGCTTGTTGGTTGGCGGATTATTTGTTGTTTGGTGGTCTCAACAGCATATTTAGTTTCTAGAATCTGTCGTATTTATTTGATAATTTATATGGGATTATAGAGGTGCACCTCTTTTCTTGTATTCAAACTTGTTTAAAAGCCGTCCACTGAATCCGGTTTGTACCTGCTAGTTTAGTAACTGGTACGAAATGTAAGCGTCAAGTTACACTTGTGTGATTGAAAAATGCCCACATTTACATTTATAAGCTGGGCGGTGGATGCACCTGCGATGAAAAATGCCCAACATCCCCATCCTTATGCAGCATGGTCTTTGTATCGAGCTTTTCAGTGGACCACACGTTTTGGTCTAATTAATTGAACTTAACTTAAATAAAACAAGTCAATCTCGATTTATTTGTTAATTACTTGCAGCTAAGACCAGTTGTTGCACCAAACATAGAATATTGTTTTTCTTTGGCAGCGGACCACGATTTTTGTGTGATCAGTTACAGCAAAAAATTGAAGGTTTTGATTATCTGTTTGGGGTTATTCGGTCTAGGTGCATCTAATCAGACAAACTGTGTGGTTTGCTGCAAAATAGAATTTCTTTCTATGTTTTTTGTAACAAATGCTACTCCCTCCTGTCCGAAATTTGTGTCGCCGATCTGTGCACGTTTTCTTCAAAGCTAGTACAGTTTGTCTGACACTTTTTGTGGACAGGAGGGAGTATAAAGTGTGGTATTTACTTCAATTTTTCTGTCAGGCAAGAGGAAACGAGTGATTGGCAGCAAAAGTCACCGTATGGCATGGTCAATCATCAAGTGGTAGCTAGTTTACTACTCCCTCCGTCCAATAATAACTGTCTCAAGTTTGATAAAAAATGAATATATCTAGACATGTTTCATGTATGGATACATTGACTTTTTGTCAAACTTGAAACAATTATTATTGGACGGAGGGAGTATATGAATTGACATGCTCATAAATGAATTTGCACACTTCGTTCAGACTACAATTTCAGAATCATTTTTCTGGAAGGAACCAAGAGATGTAAAAGCTAGTTAACAGGCGAGTCCTCACGAGGTCATGTACATGTATCCACAACTGTTGTATGAAAAAAAGTGCATGTTTTCTGATAAGCTGGCACGAGCCTTACATCTTAATCTTACTAGCTCAAGTATTCAATTTCGTAGTGTTTTTGAACGGGAGAGGGCATGACAGTGCTCAAATTCATTCAACTCAGAAGCATAGTATATTGAGAATTACATAGCCCAGCAAGCTCACACGAGAAATAGCAACAAGGATTGGGCAACTAGAATGGCTATGATCTGTCTTCCTGCAAGAACTAGTAGGCTCAGATCGCCTGGATCTTTTTGCCTGATGTGCACAATTGTGTACCACCCCATTCAAATCTCTAGTAATATGAAGCACCTTGGATTGGAGAGGGGTGGTGAGTTCCTTGAACTCAATTAGTTGCTGACGAATTTCCCAGCAGACAGAAGAGTGATCAGCAGTAGGAGCAGCAACAGAGCGAGCAAAATTAAGATTGTCCGTGAAGGGAATTGGCCTTATAAGTATTTATGAGTATTCAGTTTAGCAAAGACATAAATGAGTTCTGTCTGGCGGCATGGCAATGGGAATTGGCCTTATAAGTATTCAGTTTAGCTCTAAATTTATCCAGGACAAGGCGCAAGCCTCAGATCGGTTTTTTTGCAGGCAAAAGGAGAGGGTGGCCAAGATGTGTGAACGATTCATCCATAACAGGAACCGGGAAGATGGATTTAATGTCTTGCTGAGACTCTGCTGGAACCGATTTGCTAAAGCCAATAGCTCATTTCGCCCAGTTCGAAGCTAGCCAGAAGCATTACAGAAATTGTGCAGGATCTGATAAATACACTGTTCTTCAGAGCATCTCAAATGAGAAGATCATCTGCAAAAAGCAAAGAGTTGATATAAGGGCATTTCGGAACCAAAGAAATACAAGTGAGGGAAGCAGACCCTAAAGCATCTTGCAGCGCTAAAGACAGCACATTAATCGCAAGGACAAAGAGGTATGAAGATAAAGGGCATTCCTCTGTCACTAAGAGCATCTCCACCGGCGCGTCCAGTAGCGCGTGCGGTAAAGTTGCCGGACAGACGTTGTTGGACATGCCGGCAGCAGTTGCCGCGCACCGGCGCGCCCATAGGTTTTTGAGAAGAAAAAAGTCTCGAATTCAGTTAAACTTAACGCATTTCATTGAAATTCGAAACTTTTTACAAAATGCGACAAAATTTAAACTAAACCTATCTAATCTATCCGGTCCAGTAGCGGTAGAACGCGTCCAGTCGTGGTTGGCCAAAGCGTCTTCGACGTTCCACGCGCCGTGCTCCTGCTGCGGTGGCGCGTCGGCCGGCTCCTCCACCTCCTCCTCGACCTCCTCCTTCACAGGCGCGGCGGGAAGCTGGTCATCAGCGTCGAGCTCGATGATGTTGTTGTCGATGCAGGACCAGTGCTCCACGTAGTCCCGCGACGCTGGCTGGACCGTGTCATAGGAGAGCTTTAAGGCGATCTCCATTTCGCGGCGCTAAATGGCCTCGGCCTGCTCCTCCGTCAGCTCCTCCGCCGGCGGCGGTGTTGCGGCGCGCTTCTTGCCGCGGGACGAGGACGTCCCCAGAAGCGCTCCCCCGTCGGCAGCGGCGGCACGACGTAGCCGAGCGCGATCAACTGCCACCCGCTGCCGCTGGGGAGGCGCATGCCCGGCGGCACGGGGATGTGGTGGTGCTGGAAGAACGCCGCCTCCTCCTTCCGGAGGCAGGTCTTCACGCCGCCGCCGCTGCCGGATGCTTGCCCGTTGTGCGCCATGTTGTTGGGGGCCTGGAGAAGACGTGCAGAGGAAAGAGACAACGGTGGATGAGGGAGAGAGTGCGGCGGCTGAGGTGAGCGGCGTGGTCTTTATAGCACGGGGGAGAGGAAAAGCGCGGGCAAAGGCACGGGAAGGAGCCATTAACGCCGGCGTCGGTTCCCGAGGCGACTTAACTCCGGCGACACGCGTCGGGGAAGATGAGGCGCGACGTGTCACTGCGCGTCAAGAAGCGGTTGGGCCGCAGTAAATAACGCTGACCGGACGGTTGGGTCGCTGACGTGTCAGGCCCCTCCGTCAGGTTCGGACGAGGCGCGTGTTGTCGCGGTTGCCGGCGCGGCCGTTTGCGTCCTTAGAAGCTGGGCGCGAAGCGAGGTTGCCGGACGCTCTATTGGAACATGCCGACAACTTTTCTCGTATTGGGCGCGCTGGTTGGTTGTTTTTTGGTGCCGACGCGCCTAAAATGTCTATTGGGAGCAGAGTTGGACGCGCCGGTGGAGATGCTCGAACGAATCTCCGGTTGACCATTAATGATAATCGAAAAGGTAGGCGAAGAAATGCATGCATGAATTAATGAAATGACCATGCACCCTTTATGTTTGAGTGCAGCAAGGACGAAAGACAACTCAAGCCTATCAAATGGCAAGATCAATTTTAAGCAGAATTTTTTTTTGCCTCCAGGAAGAAAGATTAAAAGTGTGCGTAATTTCCTGGGTAATGATAATGTTGTCACTTATACGTCTACCTTCAATAAAAGACTGCTGCGAAGGGTGTATGTAGTCCGGCAAATGGGGTTTCAACCTATTGACTAGACACTTAGCAATAAGCCACTTATAGCCTGAAATCAGCAGAGACCCAGGGAACAAGCTTCTTTGTAATAAGCGCAATACGTTTTCGTAGTGAAGTGGAAATTGTTGTGAGGGCTGAGGAAAGTTTATATTATGGGAGTGGAGATTTTTGCCTCCTTAGTTCCAGCGGTCCCGTTATTAAAAAAAAAATCATATTTATGAGTTTCAAAAATGTTTGGAAAAAACTCTGGATGTAGACAATGGTGTATCCACAAACGTGTAAAATATTAATTTCAAATATTTTGTATTCTAACCTACAAAAAATGACAAAAGTGTGGATCTCATTACGCATATTTATAAATTTTGAATTTTTATCAGTTTTTCTCATTTTTTGTAGTCCATAATACAAATAATTCGGCACTGCGATTTTCCAGACTTGTAGGATATATCATTGGCTATGAGCAACTATTTTTTCAGATTTTTTTGAAGCCTATAAGTGTAATTTTAAAATATTTTAAAATGAAGTGAGCATTAGTGAAACTTGGGAGGCAAAGACACTTCCGATATTATGCATGATACTTTGTGTAAGGTTTTTTGCCTGAAGATTTCTCTTAATTCAAGAAGGTAAATCGATTTTTCTATTCGCGTTCAAAATATATGAACAATAATTCATTTCATGCGAATGTGTTCCTATCAAGGCTTTTGGATTTAAAAACAGATTTCAGGCAATTCAGTGCAATTTGACATTCTAAAGATTACAAAATAACAAAATAGTCAATATGCAAATGGCTCTATTTTAAAAATCAAGAATTTAAAGCAATAATCTGTTCACAGCCATGTAGCTCTTCTTCGCTGATCTTCTCCTCATGAAGTGTGACATTTCATATGCAAGGATAGTACGTGTTGTCCAAGATAAATATGTTGGGAAAACCGATGAAGAATCTTACGTCAAAGCCGGGATGTGAGATTGTTGCATTTTCCACGTTCGAGGATTGCACTTAGCAACCCGCTCTTCAAGTATCCACGCGTACACTTTGCCAACCTGCCAGCGCTTCGCCGTGCTAGCACTCGGCGCCCGACGAAGAGAAACCGCCTTGCGGCGTAGTAACGGAGGTTGATCTAATCGAACTTGATTAGAACAATATGAGACTGGAGAGATGTAATTCTCATCACATGAGATCTAATCAGAGAGAGATTAGAGCATCGTCTAATTAAAATAAGTAGAGCACCATCTAATTACACAATATCTCAAGAGAGAGGAACTAGTGCAATTGATATGTTCTCCTTGCAGGAAAGAAGGCACACTTGGCTCCCTGTGAGTAGCACATGTGGCGTCATCGTAGTGCTACACGCGTCATCTTCTTAACTGTCCACGTGTACGCTAGGATGTGCGCCGTTTGTCCTCGTAAGATCAACCCACGCGGTACAACCGTAGAGCTCCACATGTCCTCGTTTGAAAAGCACACGTGTCCCTCTCTGGTAGGACCACGTGTCGCATTACGAAGAAACCAAGTGGGAACACGCTATTCGCCCACGTGTATCATAACGTCACATTAGATGACAAATGGTTACGTCATCCGACGGGTACTGACACCAACAGAAACTTCTTACATTTGTTGTGCCATGTTCCCCGACTAGGGAACCTTAATCCATGACGTTATTTCTGTCACAAAAAATAGGGCCGTATATGCTTTGGGCCCAAACATCTGAGTTGTTCATGTGACATCGGAGGGACTCTGGCACTTTCTCAAAACCATTATTACTACATCCTTATATTCTCAACAAAGGATTGACTACCACTTAAGTGTGTGACATGGAAGGTTCACTAAGGTATAGACATGCCCGGAATACTTTCCGAACAATAACTAGCATTTGGATCTATATAGCCATACTGGCTCCTATATGCTCACGAGTGAACGAGGAACCTCTTGTGTTTCTCATTATGCTAATCCCCTTACGTACACGATACCAATGATACCACGAGGTGATACAATGTGCTCTAATGTAATTATAAACTCGTACCAATATAGCATCATCTTTTCTCATTCCGTATTCTTGATGTCCTGTGATAAATCCCACTGTGTCCTACCAGACGATTGGATGACATCATTAATACATGAGATGCCCCCGATGAATGTATATCTCCATCGCCTTGAGGAGTAAGTACCAATCTCGAATAATCTATGTTCCTTTACGTAATCTTGCTTATCCCTCAAAAGTCACCGTTATGATTCTCACTTAATTAAGGCCGGAAGTTTGATGACAATCAAGGCTTAATTGTCGAAGACGCGATCACGAGATATTCTTATAGTATAGGAATATTGCTAATGAAAACTCCATATGATCAATTGCTAATTTAATATCAGACGATTTGTCTATTAGTATTACAATACAGTTGGGACGGTTCAGTACTGATTCGTGTAAAGCACACGTTCGTCAGGAGACCTCAAGTGTAAGGTTTGGTGAGTATAGCAGCAAGTCTTCCCTCAGTACGAAACCGAGGTTATCAATCCAGTAGGAAGTCGGTGATGCTTCGAAGGTGTCAACGGCGTCGGAAAACTCGGCGCAAAGTCTTGACGGTTGACTTGGAACCTGCACACAAGACAATCAAACTATTTTGCCCCAACGAAACAGTGAGGGTGTCAATCTCACCGGCTTGCTGAAAACAAAGGATTAAAAGTGTTGTATGGAAAATGATGTATGTTTGTAGAGAATAAAAGAGAACAATGATTGCAGTAGATTGTATTTCAGATGTAAAAGAATAGACCGGGTCCATAGTTCACTAGTGGTGTCTCTCCATAAAGATAACTAGCATGCTGGGTAAACAAATTACAACTGGACAATTGACAATATTGAAAAGTGCATAATATGCATGTGCAAGTTGTAGTGTCTACTATGTGATTCATTTTGGCATTACGACAAAGTACACAGACCGCTATCCAGCATGCATCTGTGCCTAAATAGTCCACCTTCAGGTTAGCGTCCGCACCCCTTCCAGTATTAAGTTGCAAGCAACAGACAATTGCATTAAGTAAAGTGCATAATGTAAACAACACATTCGTCCTTAGACAAAACATTGCTGTTTTACCCCTACTGGCAACAGCACATCCACAACCTTAGAACTTTCTGTCACTGTCCCAAATTAAATGGAGGCCGAACCCAACTATCTAGCATAAATACTCCCTCTTGGAGTCGCAAGCATTCACTTGCCAAAGCTTCAACAAGTAACGGAGAGCATGCAAGATCATAAAAGACATAGAAATGATAATTCAATATTCAACTTGACATAGGATCAATATTCATCGGATCCCAGCAAACACAACATGTAGCATTAAAATAAGATGATCTTGATCATGATAGACAGCTCACAAGATCTAAACATGATGGCATAAGAGGGGAAGACAACCATCTAGCTACTGCTATAGACCCATAGTCCAAAGATGAACTACTCACACATCACTCCGGAGGCAGGCATGGCGATGTAGAGCCCTCCGGTCATGATTCCCCCCTTCGGCAGGGTGCCGGGGAGAGCTTCAGAACCCTCCCGAGTTAGGGTTGACGACGGCGGCGGCGGATGTTTTCTGGAATATTGGCTCGGGTGTCTAGGGTTTTCCCGAAAAGATGAATATATAGGTGAAGGGCGGCGTCGGTGGAGGCCTGTGGGCCCCTCACCACGTCATGGCGCGGAAGAAGGTGGGCCGCGCCGCCACGTGGTGAGGGCGGCCCACAGCCCCCCTTCGTCTTGTTGGAGATATGCCCTAGAGACAATAATAATTAAGTTTATTATTTATCTCCATGTTTATTATTAATATTTGTATCTTTATGCTACAACTGTATTGGGTACTTGTATAGCAAATACAACGTCTACAAGAGGAAAACCTCCGATACACGTGTAGAGATACGAACGGAAAAAGAGTTCCTGGTCTTGTCTCTGAGACTAGCCTATCTTGTTGCTCGATGGTCGCGTTTTCCTGATCATAGACTTTGTATAAGTCATTCAACTATAGGATCGAGTGGATTATCGGAATGATAATCGCACTGAACCGACCCACCGTATGATCTTGCTATGAGACAAATCGTCGACGATGAAATAGCGATTGATCATCTATCTAGTTATCATTAGCTGGATCCCTATGCTATGAGAATATCTTGTGACCGCTTATTCGACATTCGAGCTTTGATTTCCATCAAACGTCTTGCAGTAACATGGGACTATGATAGGTGGCTTTTGGGATTGAACTAGAATTTGTATCAGAACAGAGATCGTTCAAGAATGGCACTTACTCCTCCAGACGATGGAGAGATACATCCTCTAGGAAATCTCAAGTATTGTTGTTGTCACCCAATCGTCTGGCCAGCCACAAGCGTGATTTATCAAGGGACAACATAAATACGGAAAGAGAAAAGAGAATGGTATTGGTACGAGAATAATATGTGTTATGGTCAAAGGGTTTGATCACACTAGAGCACATTGTCTCAATCTCGAGATATCATTGGTATCGTGCACGTAAGGGGATTAAGCGTAATGGTTAACGCACAGGTTCTGTTGTTCATTCACAACACAAGGGTGCCAGTACGAATGCCTAACCCACTGCTGGTTATTGTTTGGTAAGCTCCCAAACAATACTTTGTGATTGCTAAACCTTTCGGGTCACACGCTTAAGCTGTAGGTCAATCTTTGATCGAGAGTAAAGATGTAGTTTTAGTGGGAATGAGATTGTGTCGGAGTAGCTCCGATGTCACTGGACTTGTTCCGGTGAATTATAAGTTAGAGAGAATGCGGATATCTAATGTCCCGGGATGATAGGAATGGTTTCTATCGTCAGCGGATTTAATCCGAGTGCTTATGAAGAAGGAAATATGGTTTCGATGTTTTGTTGGCGAATACTAGGTATCCCGGTTCATATAAATATGAGTTATATGATAAGTAATTAATTCCGGGAATTTTCTGTAAAAGGAAATATTCATTTAGGAATTAATTAGATAAAACAATTAATTATTTATTTAATTAATATATTGGAAAATATAAATAGAGGATTTATTTGGAGCCCAATAAAAGGGGCTGCCAAGTGGGCTCATGGGGCCCACAAGGCAGCCGCACCCCACATGGTATGTGGGGGGGGGGGCCGAGTCCGAGTTGGGGGGACTCCCCCCTCCCGGCGGCAAGGACGGCGGCCAGGGCGGGCCCCACATGGCAGGAGGCGGGTGGGGGAGGAGTCCTACTCCTCCCTCCAACCCGAGTTGGAGTGGGGGAGGGTTTCCTCCCCCCCTTCCTTGTAGAGAAAGGCAGGTTTGGAGGGAGGAGTCCTACTTGTTGCCGTACGACCTGTATCCAGGAGTAATGTGTACCAAGGGTTCGGGAGGCGGGCGCGAACCGTTCCAGCAGCCAGTGACGGTTGGTTGTCTTGACGTCTAGGCATAACTAGTTATGAGTTCGGAACACATCCGTCAAAAGACGAACAGGAGTTGTAGCTGCTGCAACTAGCATAGTGCTTACCGGTTGGCCGATGAACATGACATGTATACATGCTTGCTTCGTAGGGCAATCGGGTCCTGAATCACTTAGTGCCAATCATGAGGATTATTGGACTTACTGGGAGCATATCTTAGATTCATGTTTGATTGAATTAAACTAGTGCATTAAAATTAGTAATAAACTAAAAGTCTAAATAAACTTGTTTTGTTGTAGAAGATGGATCCCGTTGAAAATATTTATGAAGAAAACTTGTTAGAAAAATTAACTGTGGGAAGCGTGATCTTTATGGATTGGCTTCACGGGCTGAGAGAAAATCTCAGTAGACGCGATTAGAGCATATTCTGGATACAACTATTCCAGAAATAGAAGAAGAATATTCTCCTATGGAGAAACACAAGTATAAAGTGAGTATGGTTGTGCTAGACAGGATGTGTCCCAAGCTTAGCGACAGTTATCCATACTATCGCCCCTTCCGTCTTATGGAAGTTTTGAAAGCTCGGTTCATGTTCCAGTTATGTCTTGCTAAACGACAAACTCAATGGAGAACTTAGATCTTGCAAACTATCTAGCGAAAGCTCGATGAGGGAGCACAAGGTTAAGTTCTGCAAAATACTCAGGAGCTTGAGGATATTGGGCAACCAATTCCAGGAAATCAAGTTGTTGACACACTTCCAAGAATACTACCATAATTGTACTACGCCTTGTGGCGTGTTATTAATTGATGGAGTAGAGAAGATAGTCAAGGAAATCTTCAAAATGCTCTTATCAGCAGAGATGGATATCTATGTGCATCACTTGATGACCACAACCATTTTGCAAGACAAGTGGCAAGTCCACAAAGGTATAAGAGTTATACACAGATTATTGACATAATCTCGACTCGAATATATTTTGGTATGTGAATACTGAAATTTTTCATGTTGCATGATCGCAATGTGAAAAGGGAAAGAGACAAGAGATTTAGTAAGAATTGGAGGAAGTGGGAAAGAGAGGCACTCAATGCGCCATGATCACCACTATGTCTTCAATCCAAGTCAATGAAGAAGATTTACACTAGAACTTTAAATAAGAGTTATTTTCAGTTTGATCATTATGTAATGAATATTTTATATTCTGGAACAAGTCATTGTTCGAATTATAAAGTATGTGTGGGAATTCCAAGTTTGGAAATTCAAAGTTTATATCTTCTTTATTGTGTTATGTCATTAATTATTTTGTTAAGTCTTTATTGTTTTGATTCAAGTTATTGCTTAAAGTTTTAAGTAATAAATAAAGTTAGTTTAGTCTTTAATTTGGAGTTATACTTTTCGTTGGTTCTCTTTGAGACTCTTAAAGTTATCTCTAAATTAAATGGATAAAACTAAAATCACAAAGTGTCATACACTTGGAGAAATTCGAAATTCATAAAGTGCTAGGCATTTGATGAAAATCGAAATCCACAAAATGCTAGGCATTTAGTAGACTCGAATTTGGCAAAGTGCTAGGCACTAGTAAATTTCGAGATTTACATAAAGGAGTGGAATCTACCCATTAATTCAATTCTATTGAGGAATTAATATGAAGTTGCATATTAATGAAATAGAGTTAATGAAATTATTGAAGTTTCAATGTTTCATAAAATTCAGTGGGAGAGTGTGAGAATCAAAATAAAGGAATCAAAGGAATTTGATTAAAGTTAAAGAAAGGACTTAATAAAATATTGTAACATTGTTGACGAAAGGAAATTATTTCTTAGTCAAAATTACTTGTGATGGATTTTGGTAACTCGAAATCATCATGGTAATAAAATCTTTTGCAAGATAAAGATTAAAAGGAAATGTTACAAAGTCTTGCTTAATGTGTTGTGAAATTAGAATTCCAAATTACCCACTAAAGTAAATAGATTATTTTGTTTGATATCTTGGGATTTGTGTCAATTATAACTTAGAGTTATTTTGATAGTAAGTTCCATATTTTCAATTAAGGATTTAAAGTTTTAAGTTCGAATTGAAAAGGTGTTTTGCAAAAGTCCAAAATTGTTATTTTGGCAAGTGACTTCCACACAAATTCTAAATGCTTGTTGACTTTAGAATTGGAGAAAAGTGTCTTCTCATGAAGAGAGTGGAAATCATAATACTAAATTAAGGCTGAGAGTCTTTGGGCAAGTGTTAGAATGAGAAGGAAAACATGCAAATGTTTCCATATCATTACTTTGTCCAGGAATACATGTAAGGCATACATGGTTCGAATTAAGTATTAAAGGAAAAATCATGTGAGGAATTTGATGATTAAATCACTAGGTGATTAAAATCATTTAAATGTCCAGGAACATGATATAAGCAAAACAATTACAAACAGAATAATGAACATTCATTAATGACGGCATTTGTCATAAAAGGAGTTCAAGAAAAATTCATGAGACTCTAAGATCCAATCTTGAGAGTTGTTTGGATGTGATGTAAAATCATGTGCATGAATATTTCATAAAGAAAGGACAGATATGAATATCTAATATTCATAGAGCTAGTCTTGAATAAAATTGTTTTATCAAGGACGAATAACTGATAGTGAGAAGTTGCAATACTTTTCATATCAATTGCTTGATGCTGTTATTGAACTAAAGTAGCAATATTATTGCTAAGGATAATTAGTTTGGATTATGAAAATAATCTAGATAATTATTTATGAATGTTTGAAGTCAGTCGTATTAATGAGTAAGAATTCTATTCTTTTCATTATATAAATCGAAGGGACTTAAAAGACAGTGGGAGCTGATATTATATTTATTGAATGAGGCTAGGCCGAATTGATAAATATATAAATCTCGTGATTTAAAGAGTTTAAATAAAAGGTCGGAAAATGTCTTATTAAAGTTTTGTCTCTAAGATAGAATTTAATAAACATGAGTATGAATGTACTAAAGTGCAATTCGAAAGGTAATTTCGAATTGTGTCTTGAGTCAAAGAAATTTGATCAAGAATTCATAGTGTGATATTTGACCTTCGTAGTCCTGGATGAGCGAATAGAGAGGAATAAGATCAAATCATATTTAATGTGATTTTGCTTATGACATTGCTATATATAGTACATAAAGCCGGAAAGTTTCCAAAGTGCTAAACTTTTATAAAGTTTTGCCACCGGCATTAATGAGAAATTCTTAATAAGGATATTCTCATAAGAGCAGTTAATTAAGATTGTAATTGATCATATAAAGGTTTGGTAAAAGAACCTGATGGTGAGATTACAAAAGGAAAAGACCAACAAGGTGGATTTTGTAAAGCTTCAAATAGTGTGTATAGAGAAGTTACTCGTATACATATTTGTGGTGGAATTATGAAATCAAATTTATTCTGATAAATGTTTTTCAAATGATAAATACTAAGTGTTTTGATTTTATCAAATACACGTGTATCTTATGAGTGGATTTACAACAAAGATAGTTCATCTATCGAGGATAGTTGCGTCATTGATGTGAGACGTCATGATAAGCAAGTTATTGGATGAGTCATTACTCAGGTGAGGTTTCTATAAAGATGGTATGATAATATCAACCGGATATTATTAATGCTACTACGGAACCGGAAAGGCCCATATCCAATTCCTAATATATCCGACTTACATAGTCAAGTTTGGCATGTGAGGTGATAAATAAAGTTTATGAACTTTGGTTGGATCAAAGTGCGGACACAGTTTCAGATCCGCATGCGAAAGCGTGAGTGGCACCTTAGTTCCATTTGGTGTCATGTCATCATGCTAACTAGAATCATTATTGTTTCTAGTGCAAGTGGGAGACTGTTGGAGATATGCCCTAGAGACAATAATAATTAAGTTTATTATTTATCTCCATGTTTATTATTAATGTTTGTATCTTTATGCTACAACTGTATTGGGTACTTGTATAGCAAATACAACGTATGCAAGAGGAAAACCTCCGATACACGTGTAGAGATACGAACGGAAAAAGAGTTCCTGGTCTTGTCTCTAGACTAGCCTATCTTGTTGCTCGATGATCGCGTTTTCCTGATCATGGACTTTGTATAAGTCATTCAACTATAGGAGTGGATTATCGGAATGATAATCGCACTGAACCGACCCACCGTATGATCTTGCTATGAGACAAATCGTCGACGATGAAATGCGATTGATCATCTATTAGTTATCATTAGCTGATCCCTATGCTATGAGAATATCTTGTGACCGCTTATTCGACATTCGAGCTTTGATTTCCATCAAACGTCTTGCAGTAACATGGGACTATGATAGGTGGCTTTTGGGCTTGAACTAGAATTTGTATTGGAACAGAGATCGTTCAAGAATGGCACTTACTCCTCCAGACGATGGAGAGATACATCCTCTAGGCCATCTCAAGTATTGTTGTTGTCACCCAATCGTCTGGCCAGACACAAGCGTGATTTATCACGGGACAACATAAATACGGAATGAGAAAAGAGAATGATATTGGTACGAGAATAATATGTGTTATGGTCAAAGGGTTTGATCACACTAGAGCACATTGTCTCAATCTCGAGATATCATTGGTATCGTGCACGTAAGGGGATTAAGCGTAATGGTTAACGCACAGGTTCTGTTGTTCATTCACAACACAAGGGTGCCAGTACGAATGCCTAACCCACTGCTGGTTATTGTTTGGTAAGCTCCCAAATAATACTTTGTGATTGCTGAACCTTTCGGGTCACACGCTTAAGCTGTAGGTCAATCTTTGATCGAGAGTAAAGATGTAGTTTTAGTGGGAATGAGATTGTGTCGGAGTAGCTCCGATGTCACTGGACTTGTTCCAGTGAATTATAAGTTAGAGAGAATGCGGACATCTAATGTCCCGGGATGATAGGAATGTTTCTATCATCAGCGGATTTAATCCGAGTGCTTATGAAGAAGGAAATATTGTTCCGATGTTTTGTTGGCGGATACTAGGTATCCCGGTTCATATAAATATGAGTTATATGATAAGTAATTAATTCTGGGAATTTTCTGTAAAAGGAAATATTCATTTAGGAATTAATTAGACAAAACAATTAATTATTTATTTATTTAATATATTGGAAAATATAAATAGAGGATTTATTTGGAGCCCAATAAAAGGTTTCCTCCCCCCTTCCTTGTAGGGAAAGGCAGGTTTGGAGGGAGGAGTCCTACTCCTCCCCCCAATCCGAGTTGGGGAAGGGGAGGGACTCCTCCCTCCCTTCCTTGGCCGGCCGGCTCTAAAGGGGAAGGGTTTGGCCCCTTCCCCAAGCACCTCCACCCCTTGGCCTCCTTTATAAGCAGCCCCAAACCCCTAGGGTTTGATACAACAAGAAACACAAGTTTGCCTCCGTGCAAGTTCTCTCTCTCTCTTGTAGATCTCATGTGTTGTGAATTAGACGTCTCTAATCTTCTCATATAGATCTAATCTAGTTGATTAGATCTACCACCTAAACTACGCCGCAAGGCTGACTCTATTCACCACGTGCTAGTAGCTAGGCGGTGAACGCACGAGGTGGGTTGACACGGTGTATGTGTGGATACCGCTAGAGCGGGATTTGCGCAAGTTCCTTGGACAACGGAGCAACTTCATCAAGGTCTACATTAGCGACGACGTACGGCAACAATCTCACCTCCCGGCGTGGACGTGAGATTCTTCATCAGGCTTCACCGACATCTACTTCGACAAACACAAGATCTTCCGCAAGCGTGTTTGTAAGTATTCTGGATCATCGCATTATGGGGTGCAACGTACCTTCATAGAATAGATCTTGGCGGTAAGGTTACGGAAAATTTTAAAGTTTTACCCGCAACCCAACACGTCTCTCCTTCGGACTTCGTGTACGTGTTGGAAAAATAGGGACATTGACTCCTGTTTCGTGCAATTCCGAGAATATTTCTAGAACAGCTTTTCTGAAACGAAAACAGCAGAAAACAGGAACTGGCACTGTGGCATCTTGTTAATAGGTTAGTCCCAGAAAATGCATAAAAATGATATAAAGTGTATACAAAACATGTAGCAATTGGTATAATATAAGCATGGATCATAGAAATTATGGATACGTTGGAGACGTATCAAGCATCCCCAAGCTTAGTTCTACTCGTCCTCGAGTAGGTAAAACGATAACAACAAATAATTTCTGAGGAGACATGCTTCACACAATCTTGATCAAATAATATTGCAAGGCTCATGTCATGAATGAAGTGACTCAAAGCAATGGTCTATAGTTTGCTAACAATAGATAAAGAGTAAACAACTGAATCATATAAGCAAAAACTTTTCATGAATAGTACTTTCAAGACAAGCATCAAAAAGCTTTGCATAAGAGTTAACTCATAAAGCAATAGATTCTAAGTAAAAGGCATTGAAGCAACACAAAGGAGGATTTAAGTTTCAGCAATTGCTTTCAACTTTCAACATGTATATCTCATGGATAATTGTCAACACAAAGTAATATAACAAGTGCAATAAGTAAGCATATAAGAATTGATGCACACAAAGTTGACACTAGTGTTTGCTTCTGATAGAAAGGAGTAGGTAAACTGACTCAACATAAAGTAAAAGAAAGGCCCTTCGCAGAGGGAAGCAGGGATTAAATCATGTGCTAGAGCTTTTTAAGTTTTTGAAATCATAAAGAGAGCATAAAGTAAGTTTTTGAGAGGTGTTTGTTGTTGTCAACGAATGGCAGTGGGCACTCTATCCCCTTATCACCAGACTTTCAAGAGCGGCTCCCATGAAGGACGTTATTTCTACCAAAGGTAGATCATCCCTCTTCTCTTTTGTTTACACATGCATATTTATAAATTGGTATGACACTCCTCCCAACCTTGCTTACACAAGCCATGGCTAACCGAATCCTCGGGTGCCTTCCAACAATCACATACCATGGAGGAGTGCCTATTTGATAAAGTTTAACATTTTGAATTTGCTTCTGATAAATCATTGGCAAACATGTGAAGAGAATCAAATGGTTAAAGTTATAATTAATTGGGACTGGGCACCCCATTTGCCAGCTCTTTTTGCAAAGTTATTGGATAAGCGGATGTATATGCCACTAGTCCATTGGTGAAAGTCTGTCATGAGTAAATGACAAGGTGATAGAGAAAACGCCACATAACTTCCTCATGAGCTATAAAACATTGACACAAATAAGGAATAATAGTTTTGAATAGTTTAAAGGTAGCACATGAAGTATTTACTTGGAATGGCAGGAAATACCACATAATAGGTAGTTATGGTGGACACAAATGGCATGGGTTTTGGCTCAAGGTTTGGATGCACGAGAAGCATTCCCTCTCAGTACAGAGTTTAGGCTAGCAAGGTTGTTTGAAGCAAACACAAGTATAAACCGGTACAGCAAGACTTAAATAAAAACATATTGCAAGCATTATAAGACTCTACACTGTCTTCCTTGTTGCTCAAACATTTTACCAGAAAATATCTAGACCTTAGAGATACCAAACATGCAAACCAATTTCAACAAGCTCTACGGTAGTTCTCCACTAATAGGCTTTAACTACATGATGCAAGAGCTTAAACATGATCTACTTGAGAGCTCAAAACAATTGCAAAGTGTCAAATTAAACAAGACAATGATCTACAAGAATGAATATATCTTTTCCAATACCAACTACCACATGTAGCATTTTCTGTTTCCAACCAAACACCAATCAATTTATTTCAACATAAACTCTCCAAATAATACAATGAAACAAGAGAGTACTTCTCTACAAAACTAACAGCTCTGAACAAGAGATGCATGAAAAACAGGAGCTAAAAGCATTGCAGTAGCTAGTTAAGAATACTCAACAAATATAAGTGAAGAATATGAGTATTCACATGAAAAAGCGGAGCGTGTCTCTCTCCCACACAAGAATGCTAGGATCCAATTTATTCAGAAAATAAAAAAACAAAGCAAAAATAAAAGCACACAGACGCTCCAAGTAAAGCACATAAGATGTGAAAGAATTAAAATATAGTTTCACTAGAGATGACCTGATAAGTTGTTGATGAAGAAGGGGATGCCTTGGGCATCCCCAAGCTTAGACGCTTGAGTCTTCTTGAAATATGCTGGGATGCACCACGGGGGCATCCCCAAGCTTAGGCTTTTCACTCTTCTTGATCATATCATATCATCCTTCTCTCTTGATCCTTGAAAACTTCCTTCACACCAAACTCGAAGTAATTCTCATTAGAGGGTTAGTGCATAATCAAAAATTCACATATTCTGTAATGACAATCATCATCAAAGCTTCTGGACATTAGCTACAGCCACTGATGTTTTGTGGAGCAAAGAAATCCAATCAAACATAGTAAAAGAGAGAATGCAAAATAAAAGGCAGAATCTGTCAAAAACAGAACAGTCTGAAAGACGAATTTTTTCGAGGCACTTAAGTTGCTCAGATGCGAAAACCAAACTAATGAAAGTTGCGTACATATATGAGGATCATGCGTGATTTTTTCAGAATTTTTGATTTTTCTGGAGCGAGTACTGCAAAACGTGGACAGCAAAAATCTGTCACTGCGCAGAAATCCAAATCTAGCATCAACTTTCAACTAGAGACTTTACTTGGCACAACAATGCAATAAAATAAAGATACAAAGGAGTTGTTACAGAAGTAAACAACACCTTGACTCAAAGAAAAAAAAAAAGCAAATACAGAAATAAAAACCATGGGTTGTCTCCCATAAGCGCTTTTCTTTAACGCCTTTCAGCTAGGCGCAGAAAGTGAAAATCAAGTGTTTCCAAGAGAAGAAGCATCAACATCATAACTTGCTCTAACAATAGAATCAAAAGGCAACTTCATTCTCTTTCTAGGGAAGTGTTCCATACCTTTCTTGAGTGGGAATTGGTACCTTATATTTCCTTCTTTCATATCAATGATGGCACCAACAGTTCTAAGAAAAGGTCTTCCCAAAACAATAGGACAAGATGCATTGCATTCGATGTCCATAACAACAAAATCAACGGGGACAAGGTTATTGTTAACCATAATATGAACATCATCAATTCTCCCCAAAGGTTTTTCATAGCATTATCAGCAAGATAAACATCCAAATAACAATGTTCCAAAGGTGGCAAATCAAGCATATCATAGTTTCTTGGGCATAACAGATACTAGCACCAAGATCACATAAAGCATTGCAATCAAAATCATTCACCTTCATCTTAATGATGGGCTCCCAACCATCTTCTAACTTTAGGGATAGAAGCTTCATGTTTTAACTTTTCTTCCCTAGCTTGTATGAGAGCATTTGTAATATGTTTTGTAAAAGCCATATTAATAGCACTAGCATTAGGACTTCTAGCTAGCTTTTGCAAGAACATAATTACTTCAGAAATATTACAATCATCAAAATCAAAATCATTATGGTCAATGGTAATGGAACCATTGTCTCCCATAGTTCGAAAAATTTCAGCACTCTTATCAGAAACAGTTTCAGCAGTTTTAGGCAATTTTAAACGCTTTGCAGAGGTAGTGGAAACATTGCCAACACCAATAACATTACCATTGATAGTAGGAGGCTTACTAGCATGTGAAACATTAGCATTACTAGTGGTGGTAATAGTACAAACTCTAGCTATACTATTCTCTTTATCAATTTTATCCTCTCTTTCCCACCTAGCATGCAATTCAGCCAACATCCTAATATTTGTTATCAATTTTAACTTGGATAGCATTTGCTGTAGCAAAAGTCTTGTTCTCTTTAACATCATTAGGCATAACTTTTATTTTCAAAAGATCAACATCAAGAGCAAGACTATCAACCTTAGAAGCAAGAACATCAATTTTACCAAGCTTTTCCTCAACAGATTTATTAAAAGCAGTTTGTGTACTAATAAATTTTTAAGCATAGCTTCAAGATCAGAGGGTACACTTCTATTGTTGCTGTAGGAATTGCCATAACCATTAGAAGGATAAGGCTTATAATTATTGCTACCAAAATTATTCCTATAGCATTGTTGTTGAAGTTGTTTTTTTAATGAAATTTACATCAACATGCTCTTCTTGAGCAACCAATGAAGCTAAAGGAACATTATTAGGATCAACATGAGATTTACCATTCACAAGCATAGACATAATAACATCAATCTTTTCACTCAAAGAAGAGGTTTCTTCAACAGAATTTACCTTCTTACCTTGAGGAGCCCTTTCAGTGTGCCATTCAGAATAGTTAATCATCATATCATCAGTAGCTTTGTTGCAGCACCCAAAGTGATGGACATGAAGGTCCCTCCAGAGGCCGAATCCAACAAATTCCTTGAAGAAAAATTTAGTCCTGCATAAAAGGTTTGGATGATCATCCAAGCAGTCAGTCCATGGGTAGGGCAATTCTTTACCAAAGATTTCATTCTTTCCCATGCTTGGGCAACATGTTCATTATCAAATTGCTTGAAATTCATAATGCTACTTCTCAAGGATATAATCTTAGCAGGAGGATAATATTTTCCAATGAAAGCATCTTTGCATTTTGTCCATGAATCAATACTATTTCTAGGCAAAGATAGCAACCATTCTTTAGCTCTTCCTCTCAAAGAGAAAGGAAATAATTTCAGTTTTATAATATCCCCATCTATATCCTTATACTTTTGCATCTCACAAAGTTCAACAAAATTATTAAGATGGGCAGCAGCATCATCAGTACTAACACCAGAAAATTGCTCTTTCATAACAAGATTTAATAGAGCAGGTTTAATTTCATAAAAGTCTGCTTTAGAAGCAGGTGGAGCAATAGGAGTGCATATGAAATCATTATTATTTGTGCTAGTGAAGTCACACAACTTGGTGTTCTCAGGAGTACTCATTTTAGCAAAATAAAACTAGGCCGAAATAACAAAATGAAAACAAGTAACTATTTTTTGTGTTTTTGATAAAGAGAGCAAACAAGCAAAATAAAAATAAACTAAGCAAGACAAATAACAAAGTAAAGAGATTGGAAGTGAGAGACTCCCCTTGCAGAAGCACTCGACCTCCCCGGCAACGGCACCGAAAACTTGCTTGATGCGTGTAAAGCACACGTTCGTCAGGAGACCTCAAGTGTAAGGTTTGATGAGTATAGCAGCAAGTCTTCCCTCAGTACGAAACCGAGGTTATCAATCCAGTAGGAAGTCGGCGATGCTTCGAAGGTGTCAACGGCGTCGGAAAACTCGGCGTAAAGTCTTGATGGTTGACTTGGAACCTGCACACAAGACAATCAAACTACTTTGCCCCAACGAAACAGTGAGGGTGTCAATCTCACCGGCTTGCTGAAAACAAAGGATTAAAAGTGTTGTATGGAAAATGATGTATGTTTGCAGAGAATGAAAGAGAACAATGATTGCAGTAGATTGTATTTCAGATGTAAAAGAATGGACCGGGGTCCAGAGTTCACTAGTGGTGTCTCTCCATAAAGATAACTAGCATGCTGGGTAAACAAATTACAGCTGGGCAATTGACAATATTGAAAAGTGCATAATATGCATGTGCAAATTGTAGTGTCTACTATGTGATTCATTTGGGCATTACGACAAAGTACACAGACCGCTATCCAGCATGCATCTGTGACTAAATAGTCCACCTTCAGGTTAGCGTCCGTACCCCTTCCAGTATTAAGTTGCAAGCAACAGACAATTGCATTAAGTAAAGTGCATAATGTAAACAACACATTCATCTTTAGACAAAGCATTGTTGTTTTACCCCTAGTGGCAACAGCACATCCACAACCTTAGAACTTTATGTCACTGTCCCAGATTAAATGGAGGCCGAACCCAACTATCTAGCATAAATACTCCCTCTTGGAGTCACAAGCATTCACTTGGCCAAAGCTTCAACAAGTAACGGAGAGCATGCAAGATCATAAAAGACATAGACATGATAATTCAATATTCAACTTGACATAGTATCAATATTCATCGGATCCCAGCAAACACAACATGTAGCATTACAATAAGATGATCTTGATCATGATAGACAGCTCACAAGATCTAAACATGATGGCACAAGAGGAGAAGACAACCATCTAGCTACTGCTATGGACCCATAGTCCAAAGATGAACTACTCACACATCACTCCGGAGGCAGGCATGGCGATGTAGAGCCCTCCGGTGTTGATTCCCCCCTCCGGCAGGGTGCCGGGGAGAGCTTCAGAACCCTCCCGAGTTAGGGTTGACGACGGCGGCGGTGGCGGATGTTTTCTGGAATATTGGCTCAGGTGTCTAGGGTTTTCCCGAAAAGATGAATATATAGGCGTAGGGGCGGCGTCGGTGGAGGCCTGTGGGCCCCTCACCACGTCACGGCGCGGCAGAAGGTGGGGCCGTGCCGCCACGTGGTGAGGGCGGCCCACAGCCCCCCTTCGTCTCTCCTTCAGACTTCGTGTACGTGTAGGAAAAATAGGGACTTTGACTCCTGTTTCATGCAATTCCGAGAATATTTGCAGAACAGCTTTTCTGAAACCAAAAACAGCAGAAAACAAGAACTGACACTGTGGCATCTTGTTAATAGGTTAGTCCCAGAAAATGCATAAAAATGATATAAAGTGTATACAAAACATGTAGCAATTGGTATAATATAAGCATGGATCATAAGAAATTATGGATACGTTGGAGACGTATCAAGTACTATTGTCATCCCGACAATATACTCTCCTATTTGTTGACTTATACAAAGTCCATGGTCAGAAAAACATGATAATCTAACAACAAGATGAGCCAGTCTTAAAGATAAGACCAGTAACACTTATCTTGTTCGCATCTGTACACGTGCATTGGAGGTTTCCTCTTAAATACGTTGTATTTGCTATTCAAGTGCCCAATGTAGTCATTGCATAAAGATATAAACATTAATAAAACTGGAGATATCACAAAGTTTTTTTTGAGGTATAAGGTGATCATATCCACCGTCCGAATACTACACTATAACAAAGCTCGTGGGTTTCCGGCCTTCTGCGCGCCTCGCGCCCTTCTAGCCAATCATTGGATGCTGCGTGTGACGTGTCTCCTCTGGTTGGCTGCGTTGGTGTGGTGTTGTGCGTTTTTTGTCTGCTTCCGCCTCTTCGTCATATGTGACCGTGCGTTTGCCGGTTGCTCCACCGGTTGCTGGCTTTGCTTTTTCCTGTCGTCTTGCTGGTCGTCCCGATCGAGACTTGGCTTTAGCCGGTGATGACCGGTGATTCCTGGTTGAGGCTTGCCTATAGCCGGTGGCACATGTGGGGGGGAATCGGTGGGGCCGGTGTCTGGGGGGTTTTCCTGGCCGTTGCCGGTTGATTCGTTACTATATGCTTCTGCCATTTGCGCTCCATTTGCTTTGGTTGGTTGCTTGGTTATTCTATGCTTCTGCCATTTGCGATCCGTTTGCTTGGGCCGTGACCGGCTGCTGTTTGTGCCCTGCTGCTCCTTGTCTTCACGTCGAAATTTTTTCCCTTTGTGTCGGGTGGCCGGTGGGTTTTCCGTGTGTTCTCGTGGAGGCATGTTGCACTGTCGCGTCTGCAGTTGTGGGAGGTGAACTCTCCTTGTTGTCGTCCCACATGTATTCATGTTCGCCTCCGGCTGTATTTGTTTCGCCGTGGTCCTTTCTGGGACCGTCCGCGCGTCGGATGCCCGCGCGGCTCGCCACGCGGGTGCGATGTTGGCGTTGTGTTCTATGCACTTGCTGACACGTGTTTCGTTCTTTGTTGTTTCATTTTTCTCCCCGGCCTGTTTCCTTTTCGGGCTACCTATATAGATCATACCTCGCTTCTTCCTCCTGCTTCGCTTGTGGTGCCGTCCATTTCTTTCGTTGTTTCATTTCCGTCCTTGCTCTGCCCGGTTCGTCTATTTGGCCATCTTTCAGAGGCGTCGACGGTAAACGTTGCTGCTATTTCTCGCCGGTCATGCCTTCCGGTGCGTTTGGATCGTCTCTGATCGTCTGCTTTTGCGTGATCTTCGTTTTTCCCCTCTTTTTTTGCTCGCTTCGTGGTTTTTTCTCCCCTGCATGCATCGTGTTTTGCATGTTCATCCTTTCTTCTGCTTGTGATGTCGATCTTTTGCTCCTTGCTCTGTTTTGGTTTTTTTGTTCTGCCTGGTGCGCCTTGATACGTCTCCAACGTATCCATAATTTCTGATGTTCCATGCTTATATTATACCAACTGCTACATGATTTATCTACACTTTACTCCCTCCGTTACTTGATGTAAGGTGCATAGTTTTTTAAGAAATTTTTCAAAATATATGGTACAATGCGATTTATGGCCAATTTACCCATACAAAAATAAAATCTAATTTATAGAGTGTATTGTTTACAATATGTGTCTATTAGGAACTCATATCTCTCGATTTTTTCTAGAACAAAATGAGTACACCGCATGCCAAATATCTATATCTTAATTTCCGTGCAGAAAACTATACACCTTACTTTCAGGAACGGAGGGAGTATATCATTTTATGCATTTTCTGGGACTAACCTATTAACAAGATGCCACAGTGTCAGTTCCTGTTTTTTGTATTCAAGAAAAGTTGTTCTGGAAATATTCTCGGAATTGGACGAAACAAAAGCCCATGGTCCTATTTTTCTGTCACGTATACGGAGTCCGAAGGAGACACGAAGGGGACCGAGGAGGCGGCCACACCACGTGGCGGCACGGCCCTACCTCCCGGCGCGCCACGACATGGTGTGGGCCCCTCGGGTCTCCACCGACGTCGCCCTTTCGCCTATAAATTCATCTTTTCGGGAAACCCTAGACACCTGAGTCATTATCCACGAAAAGTTCCAGAGCCGCCGCCGTCAACCCTAACTCGGGAGGGTTCTGAAGCTCTTCCCGCACCCTGCCGGAGAGGGGAATCATCACCAGAGGGCTCTACATCGCCATGCCTGCCTCCGGAGTGATGTGTGAGTAGTTCATCCTTGGACTATGGATCCATAGCAATAGCTAGATGGTTATCTTCTCCTCTTATGCCATCATGTTTAGATCTTGTGGCTGCCTATCATGATCAAGATCATCTTATTGTAATGCTACATGTTGTGTTTACTGGGATCCGATGAATATTGATACTATGTCAAGTTGATTATTGAATTATCATGTCTATGTTATTTATGATCTTGCATGCTCTCTGTTGCTTGTTGATACTCTGGCCAAGTTGATGCTTGTGACTCTAAGAGGGAGTATTTATGCTAGATAGTGGGTTCAGTCTCCATTTAATCTGGGGGAGTGACAACAACCTCTAAGGTTGTGGATGTGCTATTGTCACTAGGGGTAAAACAGCGCTGCTTTGTCTAAGGATAATTGTGTTGCTTACATTATGCACTTTACTTAATGCAATAGTCTGTTGCTTACAACTCAATATTGAAAGGGGTGCGGATGCTAACCTGAAGGTGGACTATTTAGGCACAGATGCATGCTGGATAGCGGTATGTGTACCTTGTTGTAATTCCCAAGTAAATCTCATAGTAGACACCATAACTTGTACATGCATTATTATGCACTTCTCAATATTGTCAATTGCCCAGCTATAATTTGTTTACCTAGCATGTTAGTTATCTTTATGGAGAGACACCACTAGTGAACTGTGAACCCTGATCCATTCTTTTAGATATGATAATAGAACCTACTGCAATCATTGTTTTCTTTCATTCTCTGCAAACAAACATCATTTTCCACACTATACGTCTAATCCTTTGTTTTCAGCAAGCCGTGCGATTGACAACCTCACTGTTAAGTTGGGGCAAAGTATTTTGGTTGTGTTGTGTGCAGGTTCCAAGTCAACCGCCAGGACCTCCCCTTCGACGCAGATTTTTCTGGCACCATTGTCAGGAAGAGGAAGCACTCCTTCCAACAACACTTTTTCTGGCGCCGTTGACACCTTCAGAAGTGTCTTCATATCCTACAGGTTCGATAACCTCGGTTTCATACTGAGGGAACACTTGCTGCTGCACTCATCATACCTTCCTCTTGGGGTTCCCAACGAACATGTGTCTTTCACGTCATCACGCCTCTCGGTGTTTGCTTCTTTGGTTCTGATTCTCTTCGTGGTTTTTTCTCCCCTGCATGCATCGTGTTTTGCATGTTCATCCTTTCTTCTGCTTGTGCTGTCAATCTTTTGCTCCCTCGCTCTGTTTTGTTTTTTGTTCTGCCTGGTGCGCCTCTTGATGCTTGGTTCTTTGGTTCTGATTCTATTGTTCCACTGGTTTTGTGCTTGTTTTTCGCGAGCTCGTTGTTTCCTTGCTGCGTCGAGCCATTTTCTTTTGTGTCCTTTTTCTTCGTGTTGCTTTTGCTTTCCTGTGAGTTTTTTGTGTTCATGTTGTTTGCCGTTCTGTTTTTTGTTTTGATCGGTGCTTTGGTTCGCGGATGTTTTAGTTTGTGCTCGCTACCTTGTTTGTAGGTTTCATGTGGCTTGCAAGGCTTGTGGTCCTTTGGTTTGTTCGCGCAGCGCTGTGTGTTATTTGCCTCTTTACCCGTGCTTGCCGCGAGATCGTTGTTTCCTTGCTGCGTCGAGCCATTTTCTTTTGTGTGCTTTTTCTTCGTTTTACTTTTGCTTTCCTGCGTGTTTTTGTGTTAATGTTGTCTGCCGTTCTGTTTTTCGTTTTGATCGGTGCTTTGGTTCGCGGATGTTTTGGTTTGTGCTTGCTGCCTTGTTTGTAGGTTTCCTGTGGCTTGCAAGGCTCGCGGTCCTTTGGTTCGTTCGCGCAGCGCTGTGTGTTCTTTGCCTCTTTATCCGGGCATCGCCGTACGCGTTCGTGCTGCGTTGTGTGTTGTTTGCCCTTTTCCTCCTGGTGGGCGCGTGGTTTTCTGTTTCTGTACGCCGCTTTCCCCGTGTGTTTAATCGCTTGCGGTGTGTTTGTATTTGTTTTCCGAAGTTTATATATTCCAGCAGTATCTGCCTCAGTGTGTTTCTCTGCCGTTCTGTTTTTTGTTTTGGTCGGTGCTTTGGTTGGCGCATGTTTTCGTTTTGCTCGCTTCCTTGTTCGTAGATTTCTTGTGGTCTGCAAGACTCGTGGTCGCTTGGTTTGTTCGCGCAGCCCAGTGTGTTGTTTGCCTTTTTATCCGTGCTTCGCCGTACGCGTTCGTGATGCGCTGTGTGTTGTTTGCCTCTTTTCTCCTGGTTGGCGCGTGGTTTTCTTTTTCTAGACGGCGATATCCCCGCGTGTTTGTTTGCTTGCCGTGTGTATCTGTTGTGGCAAGTTGCGCATGTTTTCGTTTGTGCTCGCTGCCTTGTTCGTAGATTTCCTGTGGTCTGCAAGGCTTGCGGTCACTTGGTTCGTTCGTGCAACCCTGTGTGTTGTTTACCTTTTTACCCGTGCTTCACCGTACGCGTTCGTGTTGCGCTGTGTGTTGTTTGCCTCTTTCCTCCTGGTTGGCGCGTGGTTTTCCTTTTCTAGACGGTGCTATTCTCGCGTGTTTCTTTGCTTGTCATGTGTGTATCTGTTGTCGCAAGGTTATTCCAGCAGTACCTGCCTCAGTGTGTTTCTTTGATCTCCCCGTATTGATTCTATTGTTCCATGGGTTTTGTGCTTGCTCCTTCCCCAGACGCTGTTTCTGTGGTGTGGCGTCCTGTTTGCTTTTGTGTGTTTTTTCTTCCTTATCCCCTTGCTTTGCTGCCTCTTTTTGGTTTTCATGGTGTTCGCTGTTACGTACGTCGTTCTAACCGGCGTTGGTGATCGTTTTTGGTTCGTCCTTGTTGGTTTGTCAGCAGGTTTCATACGCTTTGCGCGGCTTGCTCTGTTTTGTTTTTTTGTTCTGCCTGGTGCGCCTCTCGGTGCTTGCTTCTTTAGTTCTGATTCTATTGTTCCACTGGTTTTGTGCTTGTTTGCCGCGAGCTCGTTGTTTCCTTGCTGCGTCGAGCCGTTTTCTTTTGTGTCTTTTTTCTTCGTTTTTCTTTTGCTTTGCTGTGAGTTTTTTGTGTTCATGTTGTTTGCCGTTCTGTTTTTCGTTTTGATTGGTGCTATGGTTCGCGGATGTTTTGGTTTGTGATCGCTGCCTTGTTTGTAGGTTCCTGTGGCTTGCAAGGCTCGCGGTCCTTTGGTTTGTTCGCGCAGTGCTGTGTGTTCTTTGCCTCTTTACCCGTGCTTGCCGCGAGATCGTTGTTTCCTTGCTGCATCGAGCCTTTTTCTTTTGTGTGCTTTTTCTTCGTTTTGCTTTTTCTTTCCTGCGAGTTTTTTGTGTTCATGTTGTTTGTCGTTCTGTTTTTTGTTTTGATCGGTGCTTTGGTTCGCGGATGTTTTGGTTTGTGCTCACTGCCTTGTTTGTAGGTTTCCTGTGGCTTGCAAGGCTCGCGGTCCTTTGGTTCGTTCGCGCAGCGTGTGTGTTCTTTGCCTCTTTATCCGTGCATTGTTGTACGCGTTCGTGCTGCGTTGTGTGTTGTTTGCCCTTTTCCTCCTGGTGGGCGCGTGGTTTTCCGTTTCTGTACGCCGCTTTCCCCGTGTGTTTATTCCCTTGCGGTGTGTTTGTATTTGTTGTACAATGTTTTTTCCAGCAGCATCCGCTTCAATGCGTTTCTCTGTTGTTCTGTTTTTTGTTTTGATAGGTGCTTTGGTTGGCGCATGTTTTCGTTTGTGCTCGCTGCCTTGTTCGAAGATTTTCTGTGGTCTGCAAGGTTCGCGATTGCTTGGTTCGTTCGCGCAGCCCTGTGTGTTGTTTGCCTTTTTACCCGTGCTTCACCGTACGCGTTCCTGATGCGTTGTGTGATGTTTGCCTCTTTTCTCCTGGTTGGCGCGTGGTTTTCTTTTTCTAGACGGCGCCATCCCTGCGTGTTTATTTGCTTGCCGTGTGTGTATCTGTTGTCGCAAGTTGCGCATGTTTTCGTTTGTGCTCGCTGCCTTGTTCGTAGATTTCATGTGGTCTGCAAGGCTCACGGTCGCTTGGTTCGTTCGCGTAGCCCTGTGTGTTGTTTGCCTTTTTACCCCTGCTTCGCCGTACGCGTTCGTGTTGCGTTGTGTGTTGTTTACCTCTTTTCTCCTTGTTGGCGTGTTTATTCCCGCAGTACCTACCTTTTCTAGACGGCGCTATTCCCGCGTGTTTATTTGCTTGCCATGTGTGTATCCGTTGTCGTCGCAAGTTTATTCCAGCAGTACCTGCCTCGGTGTGTTTCTTTGATCTCCCCATATTGATTCTATTGTTCCACGGGTTTTGTGCTTGCTCCTTCCCAAGACGTTGTTTCTGTGGTGTGGCGTCCTGTTTGCTTTCGTGTGTTTTTTCTTCCTTCTCCCCTTGCTTTGCTGCATGTTTTCATGGTGTTCGTTGTTACGTACGTCGTTCTAACCGGCGCTTTTTGGTGGTCGTTTTTGGTTCGTCCTTGTTGGTTTGTCTGCATGTTTCATACGCTTTGTGCGGCTTGCGGCCGCTTGGTTTGTTGGCGCACTGTCGTGTGTTGTTTGTCTCTTTACCCGTGTGTCGGCGTTTGCATTCGTGATGCGTTGCGGGCTGCTAATTGCTTGTCTCTTCATGCTTGCCAGGTGGGGTTTGCGTCCTTCTAGGCGTCGCTTTCTCCGTGTGCTTTCTTGCTTGGTACTTGACTTTCTTCGTCTTAGCGTGTTCCTTTGACTGTCGCCTGTTGGCTGTCGATCCTCTTCTTCTTCTTTGTACGGTTTGACACGTGCCGTCGAGGTGGTGCTTTCTACCGTCACGCGTTGGGGTGGCCGTGTTTCTTAGCTTCCATTCCCGCGTTGGTGCTGGACCCATGTCACGCGGATGACGCCATGGAGGAAACGTAACGAGGTTGTTCTCCCTTTCTTTCTTATGAAACCGTTCTCCTTGGTCGTATTCCCCAGTCGCTTGTACGAGGATGCATGGGATGGATGTTTGGGTTGTACAGACCTAAGCAGGACATAGGAGAAAACCAGGGTCCCATTGTTGTCGAGTTATGGAACTCGGACACCGGAGGTGCGAGCACCTCCTAGTTGTTCGGTAGAGGGGCGCGAGGTGCTCCGACGTCAGTCCCCGGAGAGCAAGCACGAACACACAAGATTTTACCCAGGTTCAGGCCGCGTAGCCGCGTAATGCCCTACGTCCTGCTTGTCTGGCTTAATTGATGATGGATGATATTGTACAATGCGTCGCACACAACCTTCTCGTCTATGCTCAAAGCCTATCCGTGCTTGACCTCAGGAAGGTCTCCGAGGTGACGCCGGGTAGCCCCCGAGCTATGTGTCTGGTAGGAAGTGTTGCCTGCCTTCCCTATCCTGTAGCCTCGGGCCTCCTTTTATACTCAAGGGGACACCACAAGTGGCCATTCCAGAAGCTTCCCACCACAGGGTGGCACGCGTCGAGCTACTTCGCCAAGTGGCAACATCCAGTCGTCGTCGTGGCATCGTTCACGTCGTGCTGCCTTCCATGCCGTGGTACCCGTCAGGCCGGATATGACGGCTGGTCGGGTCTTGTCATGGGACCGGGCGTTGCGCCGAGCTCCGAGCTCCCACTGAGGCAGCGGGTCTAGTCTTGTCGATGTCTTGGCTGCACCGGGCAGCAGGCCCGTGCGGTCTTGTCTCTGCCGCCTGCACCGCTTCCTTCTCTGCGAAGCCATCCTCCTGGATGGCCGCGTAGGGACCTTCCGCCGCGTGGCCCGCCTCTGGTTTACTCGTTTCCCCGGGGCGGGGGGAATTTCCCGCCGGTTTCCGGGCGCCAAAGCTTCTAGCTCCGAGGGGCGGGCCCTCCTTCTTCGGGGCTCCGGGGACCCCTGGATCCCGGACGCTGACAATTGTAGGAACTAGGGGCGGCTCTGCCTCGTTGCATGGTTGAGCAGGTCGGCGTGTGGAGCCGGCTGTTGGGCAGGCTCTATTCAGACATGGACGGAAACGATGAAAACTGTTGGTGGGGTCTTTTTCCACAGCGATCGCGGTTCCTTTGAAAAGAACGCCACGTCATCCAGGTAAATATGGAGAGGACGCTTTTGAGAACGGTGTGTATGAACGGTAGGGGATCAATGATGCTGCAACAGAGGGTTTCCGGTATGACGTCCGAGTTAGTAGGGGTAGTTCCCGACTGGTTGAACTCCTCGCTACCGATTGCATATTTCCTCATGTTATAAACTATGTCGGAGTCTGCATGCAGAACATCTACGACGCGGGGTTGTGGGGCATGGCTCTCTAGGGTGCAAGCACTGTCGGACCCCGCCGTGTTCTACCTATTTCTTTGTACCTGCGATGTGTTTGTGTCGTACCTGCTAGCTCTGCCTTGCAGCCTTAGGCAATATCGCCGCCTCTCTCGGCTGTCCACTTCAGCGTATGCCGCGAAGGCCTCTTGATGGGGTTCTTAGTCGTAGGGGCTGTAGTCCCATCAGACGGGACGCCGGGTTTTCCACGTAATAATCACGGAGAGACCGCTTTCGAGGGCATTTCGTGCGGACGGTCGACGGGCAACGAGGTTTTGACAGGAATTTATCGGTGCGACCTTCGAACTACGTAGTGTAGTTCTGACTGGGTGGTAACCGTTAATACAAATTATGTCGTTATTTGTCCTGTTATATACAACTCAGACTTGTGTTAAACGGCTTGCGGGGCGCGTCTTGGTGGGTGCCTGCTCTCCCGGGGAGTGAGCATTATCAAGTCCCGTTGTGCTTCGACTATTTGTTGACCGCTTTCGAGAACGTTGCGTGCGGACGGTTGAGCGGCAATGAGGCTGCGACAGGTAGGTCCCGGTACCCGTTTTTGTTGCACCTGCTAACTCCGCCTTCTGGGTCTGGCTAGCACCACTGCCTCTCTTGGTCTATCCACCCCATCATGTGCCCAACGGCTAGAAAACCTTGCCGTCCAGGAAACTTCGGGTTTAGGCCGCACCGCCGTCTCTATGAGATGTCCGCTTCGGCATGTGCCATGAAGGCCTCTTGACGGGGTTCTCCGCTGTAGGTGCTGTGGTCCAATTAATGGGGACGCGGGGTCATCCAGGTTAACACGGAGAGACCGCTTTCGAAGACTTTTCGTGTGGGAGGTCGAGGGGCAACGAAGCTGCGAAAGGGATTTATCAGTGTGAGCTTCGATCTAGGCAGGGTACTTCTAGACTGAGTGGTCTCTGTTAATACAAATGACGGTCTTATTCGTCTTGTTATATATAATCCGACCGTCTTCTTACACGGTATCCGGGACGCGTGTTGGTGGATCCGTGCTCTTCTGGGGAGTAAGCATTAGTGAGTCCCGTTGTGCTCCGCTTATTTTTTGAACGCTTTTGAGGGCGTTGCGTGCACACGGTCGAGGGGCAATGAGGCTGCGACAGGGAGTTCTCGGTACGGGATGCCAGTTAGGCAGGGTAGTTCTCGACTGTGAGGTCTCCGCTACTATAAATAACGGCGTTATTTGACCTGTTATATATAGCAGCTGGATATAACCATTACAATGAGATGGTCGATGGGCAATGAGGCCGCGACAGGGAGTTCTTCGTACGAGCTGCCTGCTAGGCGGGGCAGTTCCCATCTATGAGGTCTCCGCTACTATAAATGATGGTGTAATTTGTCTTGTTACATACAACCCGGATGTCTGCTTACAGGGTATCCGGGACACGCATTGGTGGGTCCTCGCTCTCCTGGAGAGTGAGCATTCGCGAGTCCCGTTGTGGTTCGCCTATTGTTTTCGTGTTCGCGACCCATTTTCGTTGCACCTGCTAAGTCCGCCTTCCGGGGTCTGGCTAGCACCACTATATGTCTTGGCTTATCTGCCCCAGCGTGTTCCCAAAGCCTAGAAAACCCTGCCATGGAGGAGAGTTCGAGTTTTTTCTTTCCTGCCGCCGGTGATAGTGGATGACGAGATGTGGCCGCGCCCTGGGTGTCTCGCTTGCTGCGACACGGATTCCTGGGTACGGGGTGCAAGGTTGACGGGGTAGTTACTTGCTGGTCATCTCCTTTGTACAAATGAACGCGTTGTGTGTCTTGTTATACGCAAACCAGTCACCAGCTTACACGGTATTTGGGACGCGCGGTGGTGAGTCCGCACTCTCCCGGGGAGTGAGCATTGGTGAGGCCCATTGTGTTTCGCCTGTTTCTTCCTGCCTACGGGTTCCTCTCTGGCCTGTCCGCCTTGACACGTGCCCCGCGCCCAGAAAACCCTGCCGCCGAGGAAACTTCGAGTTTTTCCTTCCTTACGGCTGATCGCAATGGAGGATGAGGTGCGAGAGCGCATGGGGAGTCTCGATCGATTCATTGTCGTTTGCTTCAGCGCTCACCTGACGCCGCGGATGCGGGCCCAGAAGGCCATGTTGCCGCATGCGCGGGAATTCATCGTGCCGACCCGGTTCCCTCTCGCGTCATCGGCCGAGATGGAGAACGGGCCGTTGAACAAGCGTATGCGGGTGGAGGTAGATCCCGACTTCTTTGACATTCTCCCCGACAAGATGTTGTGCACTATCATCTCCTTCCTGCCCGTCAAGTATGGTGTGCGGACCGCTGTCCTCTCCAAGCGGTGGAGACACCTATGGTGTTCCCTTCCCCTCGATTTCGTCGTCGACGATTGTATATGCCGGCTGGACCGTGACCGGCGGGCCTGTGAGGCGCCTATCCATCTCGAAATTCCGTTTCAACTATTATGATGTCGGTGCCAAGATCGACGAGTGGTTCCGATCCTACGCTCTAAGGTGCCTCGACGAGCTCTAGTTCGAGAGTGGGCCACCACTATTCATGTTGCCATCTTCGGTGGTCTGGTTGTTGTCCAGGCTGCGCCGCGCCAGGTTTGCTCGATGCTTCTTCCCCCCATAGAGGTTGGATCGGCGCCTGTTTTTGCTCTCCTCAACCATCTCGATTTGTATGGCGTTGGTTAATCGAGCATCACCATTGAGCACTTACTCGGTGGTTGCACTGCGTTGGAGAGTTTACAGCTTGCTGGGCTCTACGGATTGGACGGTTACCTCTGCATCGCATCAGCGACTCTCTGGTCGATTAGCTTGTCATGCTGGAACTATGGCAGGATGGGTTTCCAGCTTCGAGACTTGATCGTCGAGGAAGCGCCTTTGCTCGAGAGATTGAGTGTGTTCGGTCCAGACGATTGGACATCGACAAGGGTTATGAATGCTCCAAAATCGGCATTGCTGGGTCACACGAGCCAGCGTGGCTCGAAGCTTGCTATTGGGCTGATAACATTTCAGATAACTAAAATGTCTGTATGGATGTACGTTTCACACCTCTGTTATTTGTCCGGTTTGCTGCTTGAATTTCCCCTGACACTGCTGGTGCAGGAGTTGATTCCCAATAGGCTGACGACGGCTCTACGCACGGTGAAGGTATTGGCGCTTTCGGTTGGCCACAGCTTGGATGCAGTCCTCGGTTGCCTTGTTTGCTTCCCGTGCACGGAGAAGCTATATATCGAGGTGAATTTTCTTTTTTGATGCGGACTAATTGTATTTGTGTCCTTCTTTGATTCGGACTAATTGTATAGGTGTCCTAGGTAATGTTTATGTTCCAACAAGATTATGGTATAGTGTTCGTACGGGAAAGTGAACCTTCGATTTGTGTTCGTGCAAAAGGAAAGCTTGCACGGTCCAGAATCAACAGCATTGCCTATCGACTACCTCGTGACGTTGTTTCGTCCTTGGGGTTTAAAGTTTCCGTGTTCTCGTTGTCATTTAGGCGATGTTTTTCTCTCTATCCTCTGAAATTGGATTTATTTGTAGGCACCACTCTATTGGGTTTTATCTGTTCCTCTGGTTCTCCTGTTTTTACTGACTTGTGCAGGTTTACATTGTCAGCTTTGCTGAGTGTGTTTAATGTGGCCGTAACCGCCCTTTGATTTATTTGTGCTACACTCTTGTGTTTTTTCTTGAGTGCCTATTACATTTAGTTTGTTTTTTGTTTCCTAGGTGTGGCGGGGGCCGACAGCGAAAAACAAGTTCCTGTACGACAGGAAAAGTCCTATCGAAGCTCTTACTGGCCATCTGAAGGAAATTACTTTGAATGGCTATCGAGGTACCCCACGTGAGTCTAGGTTCGCTAAGTTTTTTGTTTTGAACGCAAATGTTCTGAGGCTAATGAGGATTAGCATGGATGAACACCGGGGTGACCAGTGGCTTATTCGTCATTGCAAGAAGCTGCGTCTACGGCAGAAGGTTTCTGCACAAGCTGAATTTTGCTTTAAAGATATAGGTGTGAACCACGATTTTTTGCTCGCTGATCCTTTCGCGGAAGTGTTGAATTTGGTGGAGCCGGATGTTTAATGTAGGTTTGAACTTTGTGGAATAAGACCGTAGTATTTGTCGCGCTACCCTTGCTACGCATACTGGAATAATTATGGCAGTCTTTGATTTAGTTTCTGTGGAGTGTATCTACCTTTGGGAAATTTCAATACAGGCAGTGCGGTAGTGTCTCGTGCCTTATGATGGTCGATACTCTGCGCTGCCCGTTTTTGCCGGCTCCCTGGAGGTGTCTTCGGATATCTATACGGCGAGTCTGCCTATGCAGGACGGCACGCTGACCTTTGCCGTGTAGAACGCCGCAGACTCCGTGTAAAACTTCAGTGGGACACGACCATGCATGGCGCGTGGATATTGCTAGATTCGGTTTGACTCATCGCATGCATACGGGGTGAGTCAGACGGTAGCTTAGTTGTTCATTGTATGCACGTTGGGCGATCCACTGTTGAACGCGGCTATTACCACGGGTTAATAGTTACATGTGTTTATCGTAATGTTAAAATCAAACCGACAGGGCAAATCTTTCTAACTTATATCCCGTAGGGGCTGGCAGTTCGGTGTGAAATCGTTGCAGCTTGCCAGATATGTCTGGGCTGCAGACGGTAATCGATGCGCAGCCTGCTTTCGCTGCGTTCGTTGGAGGTGAGAAACGAGACGACGGCGGAATGAATGCGTAGGCGGGAGTGGGGCAGTATGCTCGTTGTTAATCGCGTTCGACCTGTCCATTTAATGATAGCCTAACTACGTCATAGTTGTATACGTATCCATTGAACGGTGGCGTCGATGGCGGCGCCGTTGGCGCCTAGCGGGCGAAATTATATGGATCATCCTGCATCGCAGCCTGGAAGGTGCACGCGCAAACGTTCGCCTTGCTCACTTCCATCTTTACATTTGACGTTTAAGATGTTGAATATGTATCAATCGCGGTTACTCGTGGAAACGCGCTTGTATCGTTGTTAGCATCACACGCGTGTTATTTTCCGCGAAACGTATGTACCCTCAGTTGATCTTTCGTGCCCGGTTGACGCGTGTGTGTTGTACAGGATTTTCCCCTCCACCGCTCTACAGCGTATATAACACTACCCGCTCCCGTTCGCCCGCGGATACAGCAACAGCACCATCGTAGCTTCAGTAGGTGCGTGATGGTGCGCCACAAAAAAAACCGCCCGTTTTTTGTGTGTGCCGAAGTGGAGAATTCACGCGCCCGTCGCGGCTTCTAGGGACGCGTCGCCGGGTTCGGATTCCGGAAGTCTCTCCCCGCCTAGACGTCATCATCGCGTGGAGCACGAGTGCTTAGAGGAGCAACGGCCGGGGCGGATCTGGAGAAGGACGAGGACCGGGCAATGGAGGAGCCGGAAGATTCTTCTGAGAGTGACGCTTAAGGGCGTCTCGAGTGGTGGGAGGGGGCGGAGCGTGAGGCCGAGGAAGATGAGTTCGAGGACGCAGAGGCCATGGCGGTTTTCCGCGAGGCCGAGAACATTGAAGATGATGACCGGGCGATGATTGAAGAGCATCGCGCGGTCGAAGAATCCATCGCCAAGAAGCTAGAAGAAGACAGGTCACGTGCGTTCAATGATGATGAGGCCTTGGGCTTCATCGAAGAAACGGACTGTGCATCTGATTCCGACGAGGAGTGGTAGTTCTACGAAATATTGTAATGGTTGTTTTGCCCTTTTGTTCAAAGTATCGAAATATATCTAACATATGAAATAAACGCAACGTGGACCAGACGAGTCTCTTGTTGCGGTGGACAATGCGTTATATCATGAGTGAAATTTAATAAAAGCCATGGCATGGCAGGTATAGAGTGTATATTGATGAGGTATTGCTACGTGGGTGATAAGCGAAAATTCGCGAAATAAATCCCGACACAAAGCTATTGAGTGCCACGTCTCTAGGCCCGCTGGGTTGTTTTTTTCCCGTTGGGTCTCACGTTTCGGTACGAAGACGCCGTGGCTTCCCAGCTGCGTTTAAACTATACATGATAACTAGCACATAGCCTAACTACGCTGCATTTATCAGAGACGAGAAGCGTATCGACGACAGTCACTGGAAATTAAGAGCGTGGCCGCACATGTCGTTTGTTCGTCTGGCGATGCATCTTTCATGGAGGATGACTTCGCACTGCAGGCTTTACTAGCTGCTTGAGTATCTGGAAGTTACACTTGCCCATTGATCTGCCCTTGTCCCATTGGTCCTGACGTTCAGCATGAAGGCGGCGTCGTTCCCCAAATGCGGTTAAACTGGACACAGTAACTGGCGCGTAGCCAACCTACGCTGCATTCATTGGGGATGAGAGACGAATTGACGACGGATCCTTGGGTTCGCTGCTTTAAAGGGACCATCGTTGCAAACCAGTCAGCAGCATGGCTTCCTACAGACTACTCTTTTGTTGTCGGAGCCACTGTCGCCAGCCTCGGTTGCCTGTCGCCATGGTCAGGCAGAGGATCACAATCTGTAAGAAGACGACAGCGGCAAGGTACGCGGAGCTGAAAACAGAGATGCGTGGAAATATCAATGTCGAGGGGTGCCTATGGCAATATCGGATGACGAGGAGAGTGAACTGTCGGATACAGCGGATATCGCGCTGCCAAGCGTCGTGCTGCGCTCGCGCTAGTTTCTTCGACTGCCCGAGCCATGGCACGTAAAAAGAAGTTTGCTAGGCACTTGTTGGAGTACGCGAAGGAGGAGCAGCGTTGTCACGAGCGCCGAGCGGAAAGGCAAGGTGCGACGAAGAGATTTAAGTTATTCGAAGACGCTAAGAGAGAAGAAAAGGAGGCATTTGCTAAGGTACCGTCGGAAGTGATCATCCTCCCCGATGACGATGAATGAGGTGACGAGCTGCGTTGCGTCGTAGCTAAAGTTGGTCATACTTTATCTATGTATCCTATATGGCCATTCCTATTTCGTGCCATAGCGTGCCGTCACCATTGTGCGGTTAATGTGAACGAACAGTTTATCTATTTCATGGCAATTCCAATACCTGTTTATGTACACGGGATGTGCTACTGGCTTCGGTATCTGCGTGTTATGATGTGTCTTCTCAACTATGTGTTGCTATCGCTGGTTGTACGGCTATTTATGTGCACGGATTCTGCTGCTGGCTTTATAGGATTGGTATTTGGGGCGTCAGGGTTGAATAAAACCAAGACCGTTTTTACATGTCTCTTGTGTCGCGACTTCTTGAAACCAGTCTTTCGGACGATCTATTGTTCGTTTCTTCTTCCATTGTTCCATCTATTCGCCGACGGTCGAGTTCTGGTCGCGACTTCTTGAAACAAGACCGTTGCAGCGTTCCGCGGTGGCAGATCGAGCGCTGGGACGACACGTGGTTGCCGGTCCAGCGGGGCCTGCGGCGCCGGTGTTGGCATCGGCTGCGAGAGCTATGGGTGTGGCTTCCTCTAGCGCTGCTGCGTGAACCAACGCAAACCTTTCTTTAGATAGCGATGATGGTAGACTGCTGTGCTGCGTCGTCTCACGAGGCAGTCGATCCCTTCTTGCCAAAGTAATCAGAGCTGAATTGTCCCATCGGATTGACTGCACGAGCCACTGCACACAACACGAGTTTATTCCGGACTAGACGGCTTAGCTCATAATGACGTTTTCTTTGACTATTGCGGAGGGATTGAAGCGGCGTGGCCGGGCGACGGTGCGCTCCGTCGAGTGGGTGCAAAATTACTGCTGGCGGCGAAGGACGCGTGGCATTAATCGTGGGGTATTGACGATGTGCCATTCTAATCTCAGCGCTGCTCATTTAAGCACGAGTTTTGTCGTTCGGTGAAAGCTGGCCCATCCACCGCGTCTCCGTTCATCTTCTTTCTTCTGGGCATCTAAACAGTGAGGTTGTCTGCTTTGCGGGGCCGTACCGGGGTGGTTCGCCGACGACCTCCGGTGGGGCGGCTTGTGGGATCGGCGGACCAGTGGCTACGGAGTCCGGTTGCCGCGTCGATGAGCGCCGCCTTAGGTGCGACGTCTCAGCCGGCCGTTTCCTCCGTCGGATCGATAGGGGCGGCATGTACCTACGTGGCGGAGGGAGCGCGTTCAAGCGGGTCGATAAGGGAAGGGATGGAGAGAGACCAGTATGAGGCGTCGCTGGGCGCCTTATGTATGTCCCCCTCTGACTCTTCGGGTCTGTTGTTTGAGTATCTGAAGTCGCGTTCTCCTGCTCCATGACCGTCGTGCGGTGGCAAGGACGGGTCTGCTCCAACGCTGGGCGAACGGGTGTTGCTGGGGCAACCGTCTGTTCAGTGGCTGCCGGCCAGCGGCGACACCCGGCTTGATCCGCCGCAGGCTGGGCCCGTGATGTCAGGGCAACCCACTGAGTAGTGGCTGGCGAGAAGCGACGGCGACGGGACTGCTCCGGCGCAGGGCGCGCCTGTGATGTCGAGGCAGCCCACTGCGCAGTGGCCGGCGAGTAGCGGAGGCGACGGGCCTGGTCCGGCGCAGGCTGAACAAGTAAAATCCATTCCTCCCATGTTTTATAGGGCGTAGCTCTATCGTCCTCTGGTTTCTTTTTCAAAGTCTTAAATTAACCCGTCTTGCGCCGTCGTAACATGGCGCCAAATGATGTGTCCGTTTTAGTCAACTTCCAGATACCGTTTGGAGGTTATCAACGTGTAGGGCTCGTTTCAGGTTTCTTTGGGTGTTAGATTGTTGTCCGTCGTTAGGACGTGACGAGGGTTGTACTGGCTGCGTGTGGCGGCATATATTTTGGCTAGCGTCGACATGGAGATTAGTCTGAAAGGATTAGTTTAATGGTTCTGTAAAGGGGTCGGTTAACGCTACCTTTTGTTGGCGCAGTTTTCCTCTTTGTAAATTTCCCGTCAAAATGCACTCCTTGGTAGAGAGGGGGAAATCTGGCAGCTTAGTCAGCGGTGGTTCGCCTCTTCTAAGGCTAGATTGTTTTTTTTGGCGTCCGTGGGTTTGGGCGGTATCAACGTGGTTCTTCGTTCATTGTCGAGGCATGCCGCCGTTACACCGGTTCATCTGGGTACTTTATAGATACGCTATTTGCAAGGGTCGTTCGCTCCGTGTGTGTAGTCTCCTGCTTGCAAGGGTAGCTTTCAGCAGGCTATTAAGGAGTGCATTCAGTAGGCTGCATGTCCGTATCTCCTGTCGATGTCTAACGTAATCTTTCTCTACAGACATTTGGTCTAGGACGCAGCGAGTTAGATCTAAGCAGCGGTGATGCAGAACAGGCTGCAAACAGGAGGCCTCGAAATACAGGGACGCAGAAATTGTTAGACAGTGAAAAGAATAACAAGAGCCGCCCTTGTTGTGACGACGACGAGAACTTAGGTCTTTCTATACCTCAGAAAAGGTAATACACATCGTCGCCATTTCTTACAGTTTCACTGAATTCTACGCGTTGTGAACATCTTGTCTGCGTGTTTTCTGCAGAACAAGGCGTGCGAGGTGTAGGCTTAAATCGCGGGCGGACTCTGCAGGAGGCCAATCTGCGAAGTCGTCTCCGGTTGCTGCCCCCCCCCCCCCCCCCCCCCCCCCCCCCCCCGGGAGCCTCGTGTGTCCCAGTTTCTGTCCAGGTTCCCGTCTCAACCAGTGGGTTGTGGGTACGCATGGAGGCGTCGTTCCTGTATGCACGTTGGTGTCTTAGTCGCCTTACGGGGTGTTTGTCTTGGTTCACAAAGTGTCGCCCTTCGCGCGTCTGTTTCTTACTTGTGGTTGGTGTTGTTCGTGTATGGTAGAGTGTACGGGTTTCTTTGTCTAGGCGGGATGCAGACTGGTCTGAGCTCCAGCGGAGGATATGGGGACAAGACGGCGAAATAGCTGACTTGCAGGTCGCCCACGGCACGGCCGAAGGTGTGTGTGTTATATGACGCTTTCCAATCTGTCTTGCTTTGGTTTATAACTCGTCCTGGCTGCTACTTGACTGAACACAGGGGGCGACACGTTCGCACGGAGTATGCTCGGCTGTCCGAAGAACCTGAACCGTCTAGAGGTGGAATATCGTAGATTGAAGGACAAAATGTCGAGCTTGGCAGACTCGCATGCCACTGCACTGGCAGATAAGGAGGAGAAGCACAAGTTGGAAGTTAGCAACCTAACGGGCGACTTAGGAGCTGCCCACAAACGCATTCGCGAGGCGGAAGATGCAGCCAAAAAACAGCGCGAGGCAGATGCGGATGCTATCAGAGCTGCTAACGAGACAGTCGGCGGTCAGTTGGACCTGCTAGACGATGTGCGTGAGTTTGTATTAGGTACGTTAATTGACATTGCGTGCTTCCCTTTCTCGTTTTTGCTTTATGCGACTGTACCGGTCCCTCAATGTTGTTATTAGGCTTGCAGCACCAGCAGGTCTCGGCGGTGATGGAGAATTGGTCTTTCGTCGACGCGACATTTTGCGCCTCAGTGAGTTGCTCACGGGCATCTTCGAGTTTAGCGAACGGTTATCCAGTATGTTCTGCCCACCGGAGATGACAAGCGGATGTACTCGCCTTGAATGTGTCTTGCATCTGCTCCAAAGAGCAATAGGTGAGCAACAGCAGCGCGAGGATGGCTTACGATCGGCTGCCAGAGGCGGCGCCAAGGTAGCTCTTGGACTTTTGATGGCTCATCACCCCGAGGTTGATATTAGAGGCATGACAGCATTTATGCCGGCAGAAGACAGAGAAGGGAAGGGTATAGACCAAAACGAGGTACTAGATTGTGTGGCAGGCTACGCCACACGGGTTGCAGACATGGTTAACGTAAAGGTTTACTACAAGAGACATGCCGTTCTGAGGGATCCAGACAAGGAATCACTCGATGCCAGCGACGGCAACACGGATGAGGGTGGTGAGGTGGGGTTCCCTCAAGGTACGAACCAAGGCGATGAGCAAATACATCCTTGGAAAGAGGCTTGACATCGTGTCTACTGCTTACAATTAGGCGTCGCCTGGGACATACTGCCTGAAGACTACATTAGGCGGGTGTTACTATGTCGCTAGTATTTTGGTCGCCAATTCAGTGCTATATTTTGTTGTCTATGTGTGATCTGGTTTGGGACAGAAAAGAACACATGTTAAGTTATCTTTCGTACGTTATATATGTCTGTTAGGCCAGAGATGGATAGAATACCCCACGGGTACGACGTCTCATCTTCAAATCTATACGTCCTTTTTTCAGCCTAGATCGAAGAATTTGGATGGTGTCGCCTTTCGCCTTGTATAGAGCGACCTGTCCACGGGCGCGGCGTGCCGCCACGCCAAGGTCTGCTAGTAGATACAAAGAGATGACACATTTTATAAGGAAATCGGATCCAAAAACCATACAAGCTGTACAATGCCGGGCCAAAAACCACACAAACGTGGTGACCAGCCGTCCACACGACGCAAATCGACCAAACGTTACAAACACACACCACCTACTTAGAGGCCACCGCTCCGACATACCAACCTAGACGAACTCCGCATTGCCCGAAACCGAACCAGTCATGGTCGGCGAACCCTCTACTCACGCAGTATTTATCCAGGTCGCCACCAAAATCATCATGTTTCAGAGCCGCCGCCCCGACGTGACAACCAGATCAACCTTCGCATTGCCCGAAGGCGATCTAGTCGGGTCGATGAACCCTGTGCCCACGTAGTTTTCATCTAGGTCGCCACCCAGACCCACGCTAAACAATGGCTCCACCTCATAGAACCGTCGTAGAATGGTAGACCGAGGCCGCCTCCTCGACGTACCACCACCATCCGGGGCCGACACCCCGGTCTTCCGCTACCCGTGACAGCAGATCACCCTCCCCAACCGCCGTGAACCCATCGCACCGCGAGGGCTAAGAGACTCCAAGGCGGCGCCTCCAGCAAGGTAACGACACGACCGTCGTCGCCGCCCGCTCTTGGTGGAGCTTAGGTTTTCATGAGGAGAGGGCAAAGCTTGTGCCCCACAGTTTCGAAAAAAACTGGAGATATAATAATAACTAAATATTATTATCTCTAGGGCATATCTGTCAACAGACATGACACAATAGTACCCGTTAACTGTTTATGTCATGGCACACAACACATATAGAGTTCTTCCAATCGACACAATTGAAAATTCCACTTCCAAGCGGCATCCGTTGATACTCTTTAGGCGTGTTTGGTAGCCCATTCACTCCCCAAAACATGACATGGGATGCGAAAATGGGTCGTTTGGTTGCTCAAAATTTCACTTAGCCCGCACACGCACGATGTTCAAAGAACGCCTCAGCCAAGCCCAAGGGGACCAACCGAATCGACCGTTTTTCTAGAGCCACCTTCAGGCCAGTACAGTAGAGGCAAAATTGGTTCGCGCGAAACTGCAGGGATACAGCCATGCAGCTGGCGGGAGACAGAAAATTGGTGCCGCCGTATGGCGCCAGTGCTACTCTCACCCCACCCCCCCCCCCCCTCTTTAGGCTGTCACTGGAAGCGGGAGAAGAGAGACAAAAGTATTTCAGCATCGAAGGTGGTGGCGGAAGCGGCAGGGAGTTAGTTCCGCGGAGTCGACGGCGGAGGCGACACCGCTAAAACCAAGATCTGCCGCTTCTCCGCCTTGTCCACCTGCATCGACAGTTTGGTCCGCTCTGCTCCCATGGCGGTAAGCACCATTCCCCCCCTAGGTAGATTTTACATGCCGCTCATATACAAAGCACCATTCCTCAAGCTGGACCATAGACTAGAACGTAGTAGCTAGATTTCGTCTCTATTCTTATGCAACCACCTTGATTTCACTAAGACGGACAAACTTGTATGCTACTCATCGTTCAGGCAGCATCACTCATAGCTGTGATGTTGGCTTGGCTCCTGTTAGTCCATCACAAAGCAGTACGCTGCAATTACTGGGATGTAATCAGATATGGTCTATTTTCTGACGAGACCAGAAGAGGCCTGCCAACCTGAACTACATCTACAGCAACAACGGGGTGGAGGTCGTGAACATGCAGCGAATGGGCATAGCTACTTTTTGCAAGCTTGTTGAGACGTTTTGGTCCAGAGGGTTACTGAAAGATAGCATCCACGCCTCTATTGAAGAGCAAGTAGCAATGTTTCTTCATGTTGTTGGTCACACCAGAGGTTCAGACTGATTCATAACACTTTCAGTAGATCAAACGAGACTATATCACGCTTTTCAGGCAAGTTCTGTACGCTGTTTTAGAGCTCTGTACAGAGATGATCACGCCACCAACTGGCCAGACTCCACCGAAGATTCAAAACAATCATATGTGGTATCCATATTTCAAGGTGAGACAATCAGATTTCATAGTTCTTGCTTACATACGTAAGGAGAGGCGATTTTCTACTCATATGGGTACCTACACACCATGCCATTACACGCCGATTTAACGCGTATATACATGTTTTGGATTGATATTGTAGTAGAGTATAGATTTTTGGTGTACAAAACTGGTTTTGGAATTTTGAAAAAAATATTTTTTTGGTCCACTTTTTTTAGGGTTGACTTTTTCATTGACTCTTTTTGTTGACTTTAAAAAAATAATCATCACAAACTGGTTTTGGAAGAAGAAGAAGAAGAAGAAGAAGAAGAAGTTGTCCCCCTTTCGGCAACTGTGGTGGCGTGATGCCTATCGTGAGGTGAACTTTGATGTCATTGTGAATTACCATTTGCTAGTAGATAGGTTAACTTTAATATCGTGATGAACTAACATTTGCTACTAGCTAGGGGTGCACTGATGAATTTCGGCGTGCTAAAGTCACCACTAGTATGAAGTGGTGACTGCGACTAGCATTGTTTAGCAACCAAATACCATGGATTTGCAGCTGCCAAACAAACACAACCAAACCAAAAAAAAAGTGCAAAAGAAAATTGCACCCAGCCAAACAAACCCGAGCAGAACATTGTTGATAACTAAACATGCTGCACAACATGGGTCAGGTAAATGTTTTCCAAAGGTCAGGCCCACCGTGTCTCCACCGGAGGGAGACACGGATGTAAAGTTCGAATTTTCATGCTAGCAACCAAAACAACCAAACAGGCCCTTTACTGCGCATAAAGTCCAGGACAATATACAAGATACAAAGTGTTACTGCGCATGTGCGCTGCAACGCTCATACCATTTTCGTTTCCTTCACATGGTATCTCGAATGCCACGCTGTAACACGAAAAATGCCCTTCCAAATTCATCACACGGCCGTATGCCACCGCAGCAAAAAAAAAAATGCTCAGAGCAAGTCGATGATAATAAGTGAACGAATCAGGAAAACATTTCCACGGTATATGTCACATATAAAGAATTGTGAAGTGCATTTTGAACAAACAAGTCAAAGTCTCAAAGCAGAAATTGCTTCAGGCCTGAAGTCAATCCTAAGCCCTAAGACCCTCCTCACCTCTGCAGGCGTCAACAGCCACGTCAGATGCCCAGCATTATCGCCCCAGAAATCCAGTATCTCAGATACACGCTCAAAGTTCAAAATGGTTGACATCTGGGAAAGCCTTGAAAACTTGTCGCGGACTGGTCTCTGTGACATCTCTGAGAAATGATTAATTAGGGAGCGAACATCCTTGTCGAGCTGCAAGCCACCCAGCTGGCTGAACCTCTTCTGCATCATGATCACCTCAAGCCTCTTGACAATGAAGTCAATGATCAAGTGAACAAAAGAATCGTAGTTGTTCGATGTCATCATTGGCTGGAGCCATGCAACATTAGTGTCAACTGCAAGGAGAAGCTTCTGCACCCATGGGTCATTCACCTCATTTTCCCCATATTCAGCATCATCCAGCTCATAGCTAACAGTGGTAGCAATGTCAAGGACAGGACGAATGCGGGTGGCGACATATGCCACTAAATGTTCTAGTCCAGAATAAAGGATCCTCTTGAAGGAAGCGTTGATCTCGCCTAGCTCTGATAAACAGGACTTGATCTTCTCCCGGTCAGCAGGAGCATGAAATATCTGATGAAAAGCCAAAAAGAAGTTCAGCTGTCATACATGACTATAATACAGCATTTCAATCAAATTATCATAAGATCAAGCAAACCATTAGTTGTTTACAGAAGATCAAGGAATTTAGGAACAGCCAATAAAGAGCTATAGAATTTGTAGGTTACTCCATCCATTAACTTCGAAGTGATTATATGCCTCTCATATATTTTACACTTTGGACATTGATACAGAACGATAGACAGATAGCTACATCGACCATTCATTTCTTTAACTGTATATCAGATAAATACTATGGTGTCTTGCTTCAGAAACAAGGGAAAATGGATAACATTAAGAAAGATCGTAAGTTGTACAGGTAACTCAACGGAGGTCGGTAGACGGCAGTGGCAGGATGGCACCATGACCAGCGCTGGCTGGCAGCAGAGGCTGGGTAGAAAATTGGACTAGGTAGTGATAGGAAATGGCAGGATGGCACCGTGACCAGCGCTGGCTGGCAGCAGAGACTGAGTAGAGAATTAGACTAGGTTGTGATGGCATAGAGAGAAGATAAGAGTTTTCTTATTGCCGGCTCTCACGTTACAGCTAGGGAGGCTTTAGAACATCTCCATCCAGACCCCCCAGTTCCCCCCCTATATGCCTGGGTGGACAGCCCGGACACGGCCCGGACCAAAAATGCCGCCCAACCGGACCCCCATACCTACCCCAAACTGTCCGGCAACTCTCATATCCAGCCCATATGTGGGGCGGATTTGGGGCCGCCCAGATGCGCCTGAACGCGTTGCCACGTCGGACTGACAGGCCGTACCCATGCAAAACTAAGCAACACAGCTGCCTCCGCATTCATGGTGCAAACGGGCTAACGGGTGATGCGGGAAACATGGCTGCCACAAGGGCATGTTAATGTCAGAGGCCCTTGACCAATTCAGCCTTGCCGTGGAGGCGGAGCACCTCACAGCCTTGGGGGATGGGCCGCATACGCTGCCATAAGCGCCGAGCTCGTCGGAGACCCAGCGTAATCTCAGAGCCCTTGTCGGCAAGGATACGCCAAAAAAACTGGGACATCTCCGACGAGAGTCGGCAGCTCCGGCAAGGGGGTTATTGGGATCCCCGACGAGTAGGCTAGTGTAGTACTCCCTCCATTCCATTTTAGTTGATTTCAAAACGGATGTATCTAGATATATTTTAGTACTAGATACATCTATATTGGAGTCAATTAAAATGGAACGGAGGGAGTAGTTATCTTGCAATTACGTATGAAATATGTAGGTTGCATGGATTGCATGTGTATGAGGACATATAGGGGGTGGCTGCACGGACGGAGCAAGAAACTAACGTTGAGGCGGGTTAATTAGGATGATAACTTCGTGAAGGAGGCAAATATGACAAAATTACTAAGCCAAAAGAGTTCTAATGCTTAGTGTTTTTTCACGAAATACAAACATTTGGGGGTGATCTAGCCCCCTCCGTCCCAGTTTGACTCCATCCCTGTCCCTGGGTGGCCGACTCTTGTCCGCAGACGCATCCATGGACATATAGTAGGCCGAAATAGCCCAGTACGGTTGGAGATGCTCTTATAAAGCCAAACATGGGACAGGTGTCCTGGGAGGACACGGACTCATAAGTCATAACAGACAGATTCTTACGCATTCTGTGCTATTAACTTCTAAACTGACTCAGGCCTGGACTTCTCTGTCTCGTTAACCCTATTAGCTGCTGTTTCTCCGTTTCCTTGTCTCTGTAGTGATCAATCCAGAACCTTCCTTTCTGGGTCATGCACTGATAGGGTGAAAGTACTTTTGAAGACCAGTTTCGTAAATAGTATAATATAATTTCCATGTGACTAACCTATAAATACTTATATGTAGATTGCTGGTCAAAGTGTTAAAGGTTGATTGCGCATAACGTTCTATTCGAGAACATCAGTACTGCATAAGATTTTGAAAACAAGACATTTTCTTATGTTTTTTCGCAATGCGAAAGGAACTAAAATGTGCATATGTCTCTTCTGTAATCACATATATTTTGGTAGTAAACCACGTGTTTCAAGTCGTAATTTGAAAGAACGCACCATGTTCCAGGAGTGGCCAGTTGATCCCAAGCACAAAAGATAGCATAATATGTCAGTTGTTTCAAACTTACTCTCATGGAGAGAGGATGGCACAAGGTAAGTTGGGGCAATTTTCGTTGGTTTTTCTTACTCAAATGGCATACCAGCTCCTAGGGCTGGGGATACATACTTATAGGCTGCTAGCCAGCCGAATATGCTAGTCTAAGATGCTAACAGCAATCCTAACAGCCAGTCCTTTGATTCCTATCCTAACTGACTGTCCTAGACTTGACTGTCCTTAGATGCTTGACTGTCCTAGATGCTCTCTAACTGCTGGTCCTACACAAGGACCTTATCCTGCAGTTTTACACCGACCAAAGACCAAGACTACAGTACAGGACTTATTCAACATTCTCCCCCTAAGTCTTGTGCGTCGTCTTGTGAGTGGGCTGGACCATCCCTATCCTGGAGCAGAGTTCAATGAACTTGATCCTCCCAAGTGGCTTGGTGAGCAAATCGGCCAGCTGATCCGTGGTGTTGATGTAGCTTGCCTTGATGCTCCCTTCCTCCAAGCAGGCCCGGATGAAATGGTGCCTCAGCCTGATGTGCTTGCTCTTTCATGGAACACGGGGTTCTTCGCCAGGGCCAGAGCTGACTTGTTGTCCACCATGAGCTGCACTGATCTGGCATCCCGTCCAAGGAGATCGCCAAGTAAACGAGCCAGCCAGAGCGCCTGTGTGCACGCTGTGGAGGCTGCCATGTACTCAGCCTCGCAGCTAGACAGAGCAACCACCTGTTGCTTGATCGACTGCCAGCTCACGAGGCAATTGCCGAGGAAGAACATGATCCCGCTCGTGCTTTTGCTGGTGTCGATGTCCCCGGCATGGTCGCTGTCGCTGTACCCGACGAACTCGTCCTCCCCTGAGCTTCTGGGATAGTGAAGACCATGATCAAGCGTCCCCGCAACATAGCGGATGATCCTCTTCACGGCTTGCTCATGCTCCGTCGTCGGTCGCTGCATGAACCTGCTGACATACCCGACGGAGAACGCCAAGTCTGGCCTGGTGTGAGCAAGGTAGCGGAGGCTCCCCACAAGACGCCGGTACATTGTGGCGTCCACCTCCTTCGTCTTGCTCTCACGGCTCAACTTCAGCCTCTCCTCCATTGGAGAGAGAGCTGGATTGCAGCCAGTGAGCTTGGCGAGCTCGACGATGCGCTTGGCGTAGGCTGTCTGTCGAAGTGTAATCCCGGAGTGATCCTGGTGCACCTCGATCCCTAGGTAGAAGGAGAGGAGCCCCAGGTCACTCATCTGGAACGCGGCCTTCATCTCGTCCTTGAACGTGGCCACCTCTGCCTCCTTGATGCCGGTGATCACCAGGTCGTCCACATAGACGCCCACCAACAGGGCGTTTGCTCCTTTGCCCCGTCGATAGACGGCCGCCTCATGCGGGCTTTGCTCGAAGCCCATCGTCTTCAGCGTGGAGTCCAGCTTGGCATTCCATGCCCTTGGTGCCTGCCGGAGACCGTAGAGGGCCTTGTGTAAGCGCAGCACCTTGCCTTCCGTGCCGGGGATCACAAATCCCGGCGGCTGCTGCACATAGACCTCCTCCTTTAAGTCGCCGTTGAGGAAGGCTGACTTGACGTCCATGTGGTGGACACACCAGCCCTTCTGCGCAGCAAGTGCAAGGATGAGTCTCACAGACTCCATCCGTGCCACAGGAGCATAGGCGTCGTCGAAGTCGACTCCCTCCTGCTGCAGAAATCCTCGCGCCACCAGGCGAGCCTTGTGCTTGATGATCTTGCCGGTCTCATCCCTCTTCAGTTTGAACACCCATTTAAGGGTGATCGCACGATGACCACGAGGGAGATCAGCAAGTTCCCAGGTGCGGTTCTCCTTGACCGCGTCCATCTCCAGCTGCATTGCAGCGCGCCATGCCTTGTCCCTGTCAGCCTCTGCAAAGGACTGGGGCTCGCCATCTTCATGCGCGAGCTGCAGCTGTGCTTCTAGGTTGCGTGGCACTAGTCCCGGCGCTGGTTGATCGCCGAGCAGGTTCTCCATTGTCCTGTACCTCAGTGGCTCCTCATCATGATATGCATCAACCCGCTCCTCATCTTGGGAGAGTGGAGTAGCAAACTCCACCTGATCACGCTCGGGTGAGCTGATGGTGGTGCAGCTGTGCCTGGAGGAGTGGCTGCAGGTGATGGAGTACGTGGCGATGCCGGTCGTGGCGTCACAGGTGTGGCCACCTCCGGAGTTGATGGAGGCTTGCTCAGCTGAGAGGAGCTGCCTGCTCCCCCGACCTCCTTGATGTGGATATACTCGATGGTGAGTTCGTCACTCACCGGAGTCGAGCCATCATCCACAGCCTTGTCCCATGCCCATCCTCGCCCTTCGTCGAACACGACGTCGCGCGCCGTGCGCACACGTTGGGTTTTTGGGTCGAGGATGCGGTAGGCCTTTGAGCCTCCGAGTAGCCGATGAAGACTCCAGGTGTGCTCCTGTCTTCAAGCTTGCCGATGTGGGTGAGCTCCTTGGCGAAAGCGAGACAGCCAAAGACCCGTAGATGGGTGACTGTTGGCTTCCGCCCATGCCACGCCTCATACGGCGTCCTGCCGTCGAGGGCCTTGGTGGGTGAGCGGTTGAGGATGTGGACCGCTGTGTTCACCGCCTCTCCCCAGAACATGGCCGGCATCCCTCTCTGCTTGAGGAGAGCACGAGTCATCCCCACCACCGTTTGGTTGCGCCGCTCGACAACCCCATTCTGCTGTGGGCTGTACGGCGCGGAGTAGTGGCGCTTGATGCCTTCATCTGCGCAGTAGGAGGCGAATTCAGCAGCTGTGAACTCGCCGCCGTTGTCGGTGCGCAGCACTCGCAGCTTGCGGCCGCACTCAGCCTCTGCAGCAACTTGCGCGCGCCTGATGGCGTACGCTGCCTCCCCCTTGCTGCTGAGGATCACCACCCACATGAAGCGGGAGAATCATCGACGAGCAGCAAGAAGTAGCGTCTTCCTCCTGGTGTGGCTGGTGTCACCGGGCCACACAATCACCATGGACGAGCTCGAGCTTCTCCTTGGCTCTGAAGTTCGCCTGCTGGGGAAAAGGATGGCGCCTGTGCTTTGTCATCACACAGACGTCGCAGAACTGCTCCACATGGTCGAGGCATGGCAGGCCTCGCACCATCTCCTTAGCACTGAGACGCTTCAGGGCCTCAAAATGAAGGTGCCCAAAACGCTCATGCCACTGCCACGCCTCGTCGTCTCGACGAGCTGCGAGGCAGACAGGTTGTGCCACCTGCACCTCAAGAACATAGAGGCGATTTGCACCTCGAGTTACCTTAGCAAGGAGGCGCTGGTGGCGATCCCATATGCGCAGGATCCCATGCTCGATCATCACTCGCGAGCCATTCTCATCCAGCTGTCCCAAGCTGATGATGGAATTCCTCAGCGCGGGGATGTAGTAGACGCCGGTGAGCAGCCGGTGCTCGCCGGTTTTGGCGATGAAGATGACAGAGCCCACGCCCTTGATTCCACGGCGGAGGCATCTCCAAATTTGACGGAGCCTCGCACCTCGGGTCGAGCTCAGCGAAGAACTCGCGTCGACCCGTCATGTGATGAGTGGCACCGGTGTCGAGGCACCACCCATCAGCCTTGTTCTTGCCGGAGCCATCAAGAAGAGCATGCGCCTTTGGCTCATCAGGTGGAGGAGAGCTGCTGCAGATGGAGCTGCTGCTGGCAACTCGACGCTTGCGTGCGTCATGAACAGGGCTCGATCCTCCTCCACAGCTTGTGCAACATTGGCTTGGCCGCGTTGTTCCTCCGCAGCCTGTGCCACGTTGGCCTGGCCACGACGTGGCTGCCGGCACTCCTTGGCCCAGTGGCCAAGCTTGCCACACTTGTGGCAGCCGTCATCTTGTGCTGGCTGAGGCCTGCCAGCGGCACCTCCACGGGCACCTCCACGGGCATCGCCATGCCCTCTAGCTTGGAAGCCTCCGCGCGATCTGCGCGGTCTGCCGCGCCAGCGACCACCTCGGTGAAGGAGGACTCCCCCTTCTTCCCGTCGCCTTGGCCGGCGTCCCACTGCTCCCTGGATAGGAGCAGCTTCCCACCAGTAGTGATGGGCCCGAGAGAGGCTGCAGCTCGTCGGTGTCGACGACCTTGAGGCGTCCAATTGCCTCCTCGATCGTCATCGCGGAGAGGTCCAGCAGAGACTCGATTGAGCGAGCCATCTGCTTGTACTTCTCGGGGATGCACCTGAAGAGCTTCTCCACAGCCCTCTCCTCGTCGTAGGTGGCATCGCCGAATTGCACCATTTTCTGCAGTAGAGTATTGAGGCGGAGAGCAAAGTCATCAACATCCTCACCTGGCTTGAAGGCCAGGGTCTCCCACTCCTTGCGGAGTGTCTGCAGGGTGGACTTGCGCGCACGATCGCTGCCGATGCGTGCCGCGGCGATGGCGTCCCAGGCCTCCTTGGCAGTTCGCTTGTTGGAGAGTGAAAACTGCATCTCGGGCGGGACTGCGGCGATGAGGGCGTCCAGCGCCCGTCGATCCTCATGCTGGTCGACAGCGCCCTCCTGCACTGCCTCCCACATGTGCCGCACCTGGAGCCTGATCTTCATGATCGCGGCCCACTCGACGTAATTGGTTTTGGTGAGGGTGGGCCACCCAACACCGGGACCAACTTCCCTGACAACAGTCCGGACCCCATACGGGCCACGGTCCTGGTTGTCCCAGCCGCCGTCGCCGTGCGCGTCTCCTCTTGGAACGCCACAGCGTGCGTGCTCAGCTGCCCATTGCGCCGCCCGCTCTTGCGCCGCGTCGTCGCCCCCTGCGTCGATGGCGCTGTTGGCGGACTCGGAGCTGTTGGCGCTGCCACGCAGCGCCTTAGCCTCCGCTGCAGCCACACGTGCTGCCTCCGCCGTCTCTGCTGCTTCTACCTCCGCTCTGGCTGCTGCCAGCTCCGCCGCTGCCAGCCTTGACGCCCTTGCCGCCGCTGCAGCAGCCTCCGCAGTCACTCGCTCACGCTCCTCGGCTTCTGCGCGCTCGGCCTCCTGCCGACGCCGCGTGCTCGAGGTAGCCGTGTGATGAGAGTGACCTGTGGACATGGCTCGCTGCTGGGGGGCTGTGTGCTGCTTCCGACGAGCTGCTGCTCGACAGCCCGAGGGAGGTGAGTAAGCTGAGGCTGAAGGAGACACTACACCTAAAGGCTGGGGTTGCTCAACTCTTGGTGAAAGAGGAGAGCAGGAAATACTCAGGCTGCAAGATACACTGGCTCTGATACCACTTGTCAGTTGTTTCAAACTTACTCTCATGGAGAGAGGATGGCACAAGGTAAGTTGGGGCAATTTTCGTTGGTTTTTCTTACTCAAATGTCATACCAGCTCCTAGGGCTGGGGATACATACTTATAGGCTGCTAGCCAGCCGAATATGCTAGTCTAAGATGCTAACAGCAATCCTAACAGCCAGTCCTTTGATTCCTATCCTAACTGACTGTCCTAGACTTGACTGTCCTTAGATGCTTGACTGTCCTAGATGCTCTCTAACTGCTGGTCCTACACAAGGACCTTATCCTGCAGTTTTACACCGACCAAAGACCAAGACTACAGTACAGGACTTATTCAACATAATATCCAAATATAAGACTTCAATTAAAATACTTCAACTGCAATCTCATGTAGTTTGTAACTTTTGTATTATGCAAAAAAACTAAAGGAATGAAAATTAATTTCCAAATCAGGAACCGATTTTAGGTCGTAAATCCTAGCCACCTATAGGGTTAAGGAAACTAGAGACCGTCATTTTACAGTGCAATGATTATAGTAGTAGCGTTATCTCCATGATACTTCCTTCCTTCATCATTCAAAACAATAGATGCTGGTCAGGCAGACCTTCGTAACGAATATTTTTTAATTAATAATGCTATTTCCATTACAATATATGTATTGCAAATGCGAACACGTTCATCTAAGCTGCTTTGCTGTAGATATATTTCAGTATATCCAATTGTTCATGAGATTCATTTAAGCTGCTTGTAATTTAACTGGAAGGACTCCTAGCAGGATCGTGCAGCTAACACCATGGTTCAGGATTTGTATAACTGTCTGGCTGACGCTAGCTAAAGTACTGGTAATGCTAGGACATGCTGCTTGGACGACATCTCCCACGGCTGGGAGAGTAACGAAAACTGGTTAACACCAAGGTCATACCACATCTTTTAGGCATGTAAAGCATAATATAATGCTCTTCGGTACTCTTATCTTCTGTTGGTAGTTACGACTTTTTTTGTTTGTTGTTACTTGCAGCGAGCTGCAGATAGCATGTGATATTGGATTATTTTTATTTATTTATGTAGCTGAAAGTCAGAAGTAACAGCAGGAGCTGCTCATGAGTCATGAGAAACCTTCATTCCAGTAAGGAATATTGCAAATAAATCATGGTTTTAACATGCAAGCTGACGTGCGTACTTTTCCATTGAACCAGACTAAGAACCTGTGCCTACAATTATTCTCGTTTATTTTACAACTATGCAGACATGGATTTCCTGATTCGTGTGGTTGTACTTTGCAGGAAGCAGCATAACACATGAGTTGGGTCTCTTAGAGGACAACAACCTAATATATTTGCATCAATGCCGATCATCTCCAAAGGTATTCGAGTTCATTAGGAGGATTTCTGGTTGACTTAGTTGCAAAAGGTGAACATATGTATGCATGGCACTGTGGATACCACATTTTAGCATTATATTTTAAGTGGACACTGGTTTGTCGTAACTGTTGATAGCTATGTTCAGCTTATTTATACTAGAATTCCACATCGCGTGTTAAGAAGTCGTGTTTCGTAAGGTTGCTTCATAACTGTAATGTTGTGTCATCCCCACCTGGTAGAGGCTATCTTGATTTGACTTTTACTACATAAATTTTAACGGTTAAAAAATAAGAAACAACTAACATCGTTGGTCATAAATCGATTGTAATTATAAACTCATAACACCGGAATGCATAGAGACTATTGAAACTCTGATATAGAAAGGTCCTCAGCGACCACTTCAAGTATTTAAAACGGCTAAATTTGAGTATTTTAGTGTGAATACGGTGGGCATAAAACCCGAAACCCGAAGCCCGAACCCGAAAAACCCGAGCCCGAACCCGAACTACCCGAACCCGACCAACCCGAACACTAAATCGGGTAACAGATTTGAAAACCCGAACTTATTACAGAAAATACGGGTTAGTTATCCCGGTACCCGAATTACCCGAAAGGCCCGAACTATATTTGAGGCCCATAAAAATACTTGCATCGATAGGAGACAATGCAAGCCCAGCCCAAGATCTCGTCCCGCAAGAGCTAGGTTTCCTATGCTGCTGTGCACATCTCACGACCACGAGTCCACGACCCAGCCGCCACTCCCTCTGTTTCTCTCTCATCACGCACGGACGTGTAGCGCACAGCAGCGCTGTAGCTGCAATCCACGCACGCGCTAGTGCCGGCGGCCACCATCGCGTTCTCCGGTGCGCTCGACGCCGTGCTAGCCGGCGACGGCTCCTCCTCTCTCTTCTCTGTGCAGCCGATTGTGCTGGCCGCCGATCTGTCTCCTCCTTGGTCGCCACCGCGCTAGCAGCCACAACCCTCTCCTCACCTTCCACACGCAGTCTTGGCCGCCATGCTCGCTGGCTCGCCGCCGGCAACTTCCTCTTCGACGCTCCCTTGCGAGCAGGCCTTCTTCCTTCTATTCGGGTAAATCGGGAAAACCCGAACCCGTACCCGAAATGTCGGGTACCCGAACTGTCGGGTTTCTAAAATTTGGAGAGAACTTCGGGTGTGAGAATTGAAAACCCGAATTATGGAAAACCCGATTAACCCGACCCGAAATTTCGGGTAAACCCGAATGCCCACCGTGTGTGATACAGATGTTAGTGAATTATTCAGTTTCTTTGGCATGTTGATCAAGTATGTGGAATAACGTGAATTGTTGAGCAAATGACCATCATTATCTGGGAATAAGTGTATCAGGAACAAGATAACAATTTTGTGAGGCTGTGAGTCCATAGTTGTTCTTCTACAAAATAAATGAGGCAGAATGATAGCAGACACACTATCATGACCATTGGCAGACAACTTTAATCATTGTTGAGTAAACAAGTTTACAACCACATAACTACGAGAAGTGTCTAACGATTTACTGATTTAGTAACACAGTAACTAATTGAAGACTTGGAGCTAATGAGATACTTGCACCTCATAAAGCCCTTGATATTTGAAATAGTTTGACCTAATGATACTACAAAGTACCAACAACTTTCTAGAGAATATGACCACATCGTGGGTTTATTTTTTTTTAAATGAACACAACACACAGCATAACCAGACCTAGATGTCATATTGATCAACACGTACAGAACTTAACCGCCAGATGGGTGTCATGCCAGCGTTAACATACACAATGTCAAACAGATAGAAGGAGACAGAAATGAACTCACCTCTGGATAGAGCTCCTCAATCTCATGGCGGAGCTTCAGCACATACTCTGAGCTCACATCCATGTTATTCAGTGCAGTTGCAATCTCCTCCCCAGTCTTGTGAACACCAACACCACCTAGGAAGAGCTTTGCACCCAGGTTTGGCTCTCTCATTCTCCACTGCAGTGCCTCCTGGTACTCATTGCTTAGTAAGCTTGTTGCCCCACCAAGCACAGCAAGTAGCGAATTTATGCTTGCAGTGGATGCTGCCCGCCGGCAGCAACTCTGCAGTAGAAAAAACACATCATCCACCATTGATGTTGTGAGACCATCAGGCACTGGCTCATCAATCCGGATGGCCTTCCTTATGTTTTCCACCATGAAGAACTCCTCCAGGATTAAATAAAACCCAGTCAAATCCTTCTCCATCTTACTAAAGCTACCATTACGGAAGGCCTTCATTGCTTGTGGGCCGAGTTCAGGCTTGACATCTCTGAGTCCACGGATCTTGTTAACCATATACTCAGTATAGTCTTCACCAAGTTGTGTCAATGCAAGAATCTCCTCAAGATAATGCTCAGCCTCCCTGGGGTCAGGCCCTTCATTACCAGCTGCAGCATTGGCGACAGAACCCACGACAGAGAGAAGGTTCTTGGTATAGGAGTTAATATCCGAGGAAAGACGGGCAAGCTTGCGGTAATCAGCATAACGGCGAAGGATCTGGGTGCCCCTTGTGTCGCATTCTTCCTGCAGCTCAATTATGGCATAAGCGACAGCATCTTCACCTCGTAGCTCACGAAGCACCGCATCATTGTCCTCAACAGCGAGCACAATATCCTTGAAGAGACGGGTGAGGCAGCCAACGAAATCAGGGCGCTCCGGGGTTGTTGTTGTTGATGATACTAGGTCTGCAAGGTGCTCGAAGTCTGCACGAGCGCGGAGGGCCACGACACTCTTGAGGTAGGCGACGTAGACCTGGAGACCCTCGTCCGCAAGAGCGAGGAGGGGGAAGAGGCGCACAAGGCGCAGCACGGCGGGGTGGTCCTGGGCGTCGACCGCAGCAGAGAGTCTTCGTCGTGCTAGCCCCTCGAGGCGGCGCTTGATGTCTAGTAGGTCGCGGCGGAGGTCATCGTCGGTGGGGAAGCGCGAATCGATGGCCAGGAACTGGTGCGCCGCGCTGGCAGCGGCCGTGAGGTCGTCGGCCGCCAGGGCCCGGCGCGCGGCGTCGAGCGCGCGGGAGCGGTCGAGCGCTGCCTCGGCGCGGGCCAGCGCGGACTCGGCGCGCGAGTGCGCCGCGTCGAGGTGGCGGACGCGGGAGGAGAGCGCGTCGGCTAGCGCTGCGGTGGAGGAGGAAGAGTCCCTGAGAGAGGCGGCGTCGGAGGCGGCGAGCTCGAGGAGCGGCGGGGCGGAGCGGAGCAGGGACGCGGCGGCGCGGTCGAGGTCGGGGCGCCGGGCGAGGAGCGCGTCGAGGCGGGCGTCGAGGGCGCGCTGGTAGGCGACGCACTCGTGAAGTAGGCGGGTGGCGGCGGCGGCGTCGGTGAGGGTGCGGAGGGTGGCGAGGGATGCGGGGTCGCCGAAGTCGAGGGAGGGAGGGCAGTCGGCGGATGCTTCAGGCGGCACCGCCGGGGGGTCGGGGCGAAGGGAGCGCGGGGACGGCACGGCCATGGCCGCCGGCGTCAGGGATCGCTGAGATCTCGGTCAGAGCTGCGCGGGATCTGGCTTGCCGCGGAACGGGTTGCTGCAGGCTGCAGTTTGTAGAAACTACTCGGGTGAGGGGAGAATTATTTTTTCTCCCGAGTTACCTCCAATTTAAAATCTGAAAATCATATTTATTTATGAGGTTTTAAAAATTGTGAAAGCAAAATCGGAAACCTTAAAAAGTATTATATTGCAGAGAAAGGATATCTAATGCATGAAATGGAAAAAATTCTCAGAAATTCGAAGGATTTGATTAAGCACAAGAGTAAAAAAATCTAAATTTAATTAATCTGAAGATATATCGTGTTTAATGCTAGAAATTATGATTTCCATAATTGTAGGGATAGCTTGCATATATGAATTAATGAATATGAAATAATATGGATAAATGAATGTTCAAATAGTTGATAATTTGGTGATGATATGGATAAATGAATGTTCAAATAGTTGATAATTTGGTGATGATATGGATAAATGAATGACTCAAATAGTGGACGATGTGAACACCTTGCATATAGAGGTAGATCAATTTAATTGAATGTATCTTAGTAGCATTTTGTCTTATAAGAAGTATATATTATAATAGCTGCTCTCGGTACTATTTTTAGCCTAAAAAAGTATTTATGCATGCACCGGTAATCAAAGAACAAAAGCAATCAACCACGTCTATGTGTGTTTCCTGGAGCCAGAAATAAAATCACGTGTTCTTTCGACTGTCACGGATACTTAGCCAGCATAATTTTAGGATGACTATAACGGGATGACGCATTGAGTTCGCGTGCATCCGCCCATGTTCGATGGAGTCAAAACACGGCCCAACGGGGCGACGCAAAGGTGGCCCGTGGCCGATTTTGCTCCGCCATGTGTCCGCCCCGACGCATTTCTGGCCCAAATTAGTGAAAACGCGTCCGCGCGGCCACGTGTGGTGTCCTCCCCCTCCCCTTCCCCACCTGTCAGCAACAGGGCGCCGGTCACCACCCACTATAGGTTTTAATGCGAAGGGATAGGGAAGGGTAGCCCACTCCGCTCCTCTCTGCCGACCAAGCCGCAAACCCTAGCCACCACCTCGCTCGCCGTGATGCCGCTCCGATGGCCGGGGTTCGGCAAGGCCAAGCAAGACGGCGAGGCGGGGTCATCCTCTGGCTGCCGCCGCTACCGCACTCCCACCCCCACGCCTTCCCATTCCTCTTCCCCTTCCCCACCTTCTTCCCTGGCGCCGCTCCATGTCGTGTTCAATCTCGCGCCGCTAGGCGCCGAGATTGCGTGGCGCGACCGCGTCTACGTGCGGAAGGAGGACTACTGGTGGTACTGGAACCATGCGGTCCCACTGCCGTGGCCAGATGTCAAGCTCCCCGAGCATTGGCACCTAAACCCACAGCAGATCTCGGTGCCACCGATGCCGGCGAGCAAGCGAGCACGGGATCTGAAGATTGAGCGCCTTCGACAGCGCCTCCCGGTCTCTCCCCGCAACGACCCCACCTTCACGGCCACGTCTAGCAACTGGGCGACGTGGTTCCGCGACGAGCACAGCCTACGGCGGCAGGACCTGTACACGCGGGCTCCGAAGCCTCCAGCTGGCCGTTGGTCACCGCCGCCTCACACACTGCGGCGGGACGAATCACCAGCGCCGCGCGCGCTGAGGATTGGCTCACCGCCACCGCCGCCTCCACTGGATGTGAAGATGGAGGTGGAACATGAGGAGGCTGAGCTCGAGGCCACGAAGGAGGCCTCGCGGAAGACCATGGCTGAGGACGAGGCCAAGCGTTGGGCCACGTAATCGTTGGCGTCGCCCGGGAGCAGGAGGAGGCCCTGCAGGCGCAACAGGCGGCGGTCATGGATCCACCACCGTGGTGGGAGGCCATGGACGTAGACCTGTCACCGGCGTCGCCTCTTCCAGCCGGCCTGCTTTGGCAGGCCTGGGTTTGGAATGGCGGCAGGTGGGAGGTCCAGTGTCCGCTGCCCCAGCAGGAGCAGCCGCCCACGCCGCCGGCCGCCGTCCATCCGCAAGTAGGGCCACCGACGCACCTCTGGAAGGTACCGGACTATGTTGTCCTAGATAAAGACTAGAAGAAGCCCGCGAAGGGCAATTTTTTTAGTTTATGTATTTTATTATTAGAAGTACTATGTAAAATGGCCGTTTGTGGCCCACCCCCTATATATGAGAGAAAAAGGCCCATATATGGCATGTTAACCAAAAAAATGTTGTTCCCGTTTGCGATGCATCGGGCCATTGGGCGCACTGCTACCAACGGCGGACTATGCATGTCCTTTTGCCGACACAAACGGACCAAACATGCGTCCGTTTGCGTCGCCCCGTTAGATTCATCCTTGCATGCATATGGTTCTGTATGTGGGCATCTCGTTAAAGCAAATCAAGTTACCTACACGCTAGCGTTTCACGACGAGACAGAGAAGCACGAGACAGAAAAATGAGCTGAAAAGCAAGACGACGAGCTAGACATAATCAGGAGGCAGCCAAGCCGGTACGACAGAGATCAACGGGGCGAAAGAGGTCGACCCTTACTCGGTGCCGACACTATTGGTCCAAATCTTTTTTTAGCTTATCCACCGTCCAAATAGATAGAAGAGATGATCCAATTTATAAGAAAAATGGGTCTAAAAATCGTACAAGCTATATAATGCCATGCTTATGGGAAAACGGGGCCAATGCCCCGAGGTCACCGCCTCGACATAGTAACCACAACGAAACTTCGCATTGCCCTAAGTCGAACCAGTCAGGGACGACAAACCTACTATCCGCCCAACATAAGGACTACAACCAGGACGAAGCTTTGTATTGCCCGAAGTCGAAGCAGCTGAGTCTACGAAACTGTTATCCGTACAACACCAGGACGCCACCCAACCCGCACTTGACCGCGAAGCAGTTGAGTCTACGAAACTGTTATTCGTACAACACCAGGATCATCGCAAGCAACTGTATTCTCTTATTGCTTTTCTCAACATTTCATTTGTCTAAAACACTTGGCCTACATGGAATTTAGGTGCCTTCAAATCTTCATGTTTGAACGTTTTATACTTGAAATGTTCCTTCTCTTCATCACTGTCAGGTGCCCACAAGTCATGCTCTTCAGAATCACACTCACTTCTACCTTGGGTTGGCCTTCTAGCCTTTCTCTCTTAACAGTATCTTCATCCTCATACGTTAGCATAAAAATTGTCACCGCCCTCACTGATTTCGAAGTCCGAGTCCATCATTTCAAAGTCAAAATCCTCAACATCCTCATCAGCACTATCTGCAGCCTTTGTTCCCTCTTCATCAGGAACATGGGCATCTTCAACTTCCCTTCATCTGGTTGCCTGCTACTGCTTGGGTTCCCTCCAATGGCATCATCATGCTCAAGGTACATACTGATGAAATGGTGTCCAATTGACACACGTGTAATCATTGCTATTGTACTATCATCATCCCTGATTTGCCCACACCATTCCTGCTTACTCTCAACCATGGCATGCAATAGTGCACTCTCATCCTTTGTATCTCGTAGCCAATTTCTTCAACAAGATTTTCTACCATAGCTGGTGACCAAGTGACTGTACCCACATTATCAAACCATATTGCAGAGCCATTGATGTATCTCCTGTTAGTGCCATGTCCAACAAAGAAACCACCATGATTTACTTCTACCAATAATTCATAACTGCCAACACCTGCCAAAACATAACACACAACAATTCCATCATAATCATGTAGATCCAATGTTGTTCATATGATTAAAAACCACAACTTTTGTACTAAAACCCTACACAAACCACCGCATAAACTTGAACATGTACCTAAAATTCACAAAAATTTGCTAACACTACTCTTACCCCTACCCCTACCCAAACCCGTCCCAATCTTGCCCAAGATCTTGTCCAAACCGTACAGAATAGAACACGCAAAATGAATAGTCTCCCAAACCACCCTTGCAAAACCTACCGAACAAATTATCCTACATTGGCCCTTGTAATCAACAGATTTGACATAATCTGCATGATTTCGACGATCCTGACCACCAGAATGAACCAGAAAACCTATCTCCACCGTCGCCAGCGACGTCGAGGTGGCCCCGCGACGACGTCAAGGTGGTGGGCAAAGTAACCATATAAAGGAGGTGGGTCACCGCTTGGGCGCCGTCGAAACATCGCCGCCACCGCCGGAGAATGCCGCGACACCTTTGCTCTCTCACCGTCGACATAGACGTCAAAGTGGTGCTGCGGTGTGGTCGAGGTGGTGATGCGCTTTCTTTCTTCATCTGCTTTTTTTTGCTGATCAGGTGGGCAACATAAGAAACAAAAACGGAAAAGACAGGGGAGAAACAAACATGCCAAGAAATCGAGGGGTTGTGCAAAATAGCAGCCTCGTCACGCGATACGTTGCGCTACGCCAGACAGTGACCGGGTGGCAATCGGGCCGGGTTTCACCAGGTCAACCTCAGTCAGATTTATGCCTATATCACTAATCGGGCAAGACTATTGCCCGCGAGGCACGACCCTACCCATGAGCATAAAGACGGACCCATGCCCAAACTCATCAGGCAACCCAACTAAATTGGGCACCGATCGGGCAGAGCATACACACATAGCCGTTGTAAAAAAAATGGAGCGACCAACTATAAATATTTATAGGCTTGCTAGCTAGCCGAGGTGGTACTAACTTTACCTGCGTTGAGTGAAACAAATGCACCACAAGCGTATGTTCTATCTTGCATGGGCTGCCAGATTCATTTTTGGGACTTCAGAGATGAGACTCCTATCAGCGAAAGAGAGAAAGGGCAGCAAAGCTTACAAGGCCACTAGCGTACATTTTTGTTTAGAAAAGGTAGTAGCGTACATTGTTGGTTGCTCATTGAGCTGGATCGTGAATTCGTTATGGTGTGAGCTGGACTAAGAATGTAATCAGTGGAGATGGTTCATGGAATGCTATTAGACAGTACGACTGCACCAAAGGACCCACATGACAGCTAATCGACCCATCGGGTCATCCATGGGCAAAAATCTTTACCCATACCTTGCCTGCGACTAATCGGGTCGTTCATGGGCACGACCCATACCCTACCCATTAGGGTCGGGTGCCCGGGCGGCGTGCCATGGTTGAATCGCCCGCCTTACTATGAACCCTCGTTGCCGTCTTCAATAACCAATGTATTTGAGAACTCTGAGTAAACGAAGCGGGTCAGGCTGACAAGTTCGATGATGACCGTAGATGCATTTTTCTCACGCTCAGGATGACTCCAACGGGGCGACGCATCGAGCCCGCGCGCCTCCGTTCCTGTCCGCGAGGGCAAAAAACACGGCCCAACAGGGCGACGCAAACGGACCGCGGTCCGTTTTTTGGTCCGCCGCGACGCATTCCTGGCCCAAATTTGGGCCACCGATGCATCGGCCCCGGACGCGAGCGGAGCTCTTTTGTGTCCTGCCCTAGTCCGCCCCTGGCCCGCGCTTGACCCCCGTGTCAGTGTGATACAACGGTCACCTACCCGTCATTAACTGTGGGCGGTGGAGCTCTTTAAATGTGCTTCGGCCGGCCGAGGCCAAGAGCACAAACCCTAACTCTCCTCCACTCTCCGGCATGGATCCGCCGCCGCAACATCTAGTCGACCAGGTCGAGCGCGCGCGTCAGAGCGCGCGAGGGCGCCACCGTGGCAGTTTCTCCTGGCGCATGGTGACGAGCCCGGCGTGGGCCGGAATGATTCCGCAGTCGTCGCGGCCGCCGGATCAGGCGAGGAGGGCTCTGCAGGACGTCTACGACCCCGAGGAGGAAGCCTATGCCGCCGGAGTGTAACATCCCAAATTTTGGAACCAAGAAAAACTTAGTTTTACCAGACCCCAAAATTCAGAACCAACAAATTTTTTTTTTGAAATGTTTTGCTGATGATTGTGTTTTCCTTCCCATTTCTATGTTTGAACTGATGTGACTTGTTGTTTGAGTTGTTTGACTAGTAAATCTAAGACCCAACCAATATAAATATATATCAAACTTGGTGATCCTGTTATGACAAGAACAAACTATTCCATACAACTTCTCTACTCTTATTTGGACCAACTTATTTTCAAAAGATGTTTTGTTTAGCAACAACCAAAATACCCACTCCTTGAGAGAATAAAAGTATTTTTAAAATTATGTGTTTCCAAAAATATGGAGATCTATATACTATCTCCAAGCTTGCTATTTCCCTTGTACTGGTAGCCCTTATCTTTAACTCATACTTTCATTTCTTTGAAAACAATAAAAGTGGGAAGTATATGGCCCATATATTCTAGCAACCCTTTTTGGAAAAATATCAAATTATGAAGTGAGCTTTTCCCACCTTATTCTTGTCAGGATGATACTGGATCACCACCCCACCATTTTGTCTGAGTAATAAAAACCTGGTTGAAAATTTATAATTGGTTGTCTAGTGTTGGTTGTTAATTCCTGCCAAATTGATTTCTTGTGTTGGTTGTTTGCTAAGTAAGGACCGGAAGAAAGAAAAGAAATCAAAATAAAAAAATATCAACCCACAAAATCATAAGTAACATCAACACATAAAACCATGTGTGACAAATGTCACAAAATTCTCCAAATGAGAAATTGATATTATCTTTCCAACCAAATTCAGTGGGGTGACATAAGGATCACTCCCACTTTGCTCTTACATTCTTTTCCCTTTCCAAAAATATTTCTAAAAATCTTGAATTTAAATTTCATTTCTTTCTTTAGTAAATTCAAATCACCAAAAGTGATATGTTGCACATATCAAATAAATTCCACCACCATACCATAAATCTTGTTAAACATACAAGGATCAAACCATGAAAAGAAATTTTAGGAAATGGAATTAAAATTTCGTTGAAGCAATTCATCGAACACGTTGGAGGCAGAAATCGAATTCTTCCCCAATTCTTCAAAACCGAAATCCAATCCATCGATTTGATGATTCATTTGTCGATTTCTTGCTGCCACACTCCCTCTCTCACACCACCTCACTCTCCAGAGCACGAAGAAACGTGCTATTTGGCCATTTGGGCCCATGGCCATGGAAGAACCGCACGCCACCGTGCTGCTCCCGTACCGGCAATGGAAGCGTGGCGAAGGAGACGCCCCAGCTGGCCCTGCTCTGCATCTTCCATCGCCTCACCCCTCACCGCACTCGACAGGAAGGAGGAGACCGCACCCTGACGCTCTGAGGCGCCGTACCCCAGCAGCCCTGTCGAAGCTCACCGTGCTCTGGCCGCGCGTGGACGCCGACGCCAAACTTCACCACCACGGCACCCCAGCTCGTGTGACTCATCACCGACGCGCTCCTGTCACCCCTCAACTTCGCGGACACGCCCACACCACCTCTGGAGCCCTGCGGCGACGCCATCGATCCATCGCACTCCGCTGACGCCATGGATGCCGTGCGTCCCGAGCTCACTCCCGAGCCACGCGACCACTCTCTCCCTCTGAGCCCAGCAGAGCAACCCCACTCCGTAACCGCACAGTACCACCGCTAATGACGTGCTCTCCCACCCCTAGCTCCTCTCGTGCACCCTGTCCACGGCACGCCGACGTTCGGCAATAAAAAGCCACCCCCGCACCCGTGCCTCCACACCCCGCCATTTCCCTCTCCCGCACTCCCACACACCCCGTGCACCTCCAGGAGGGAGGAGCCCCTCCCTCGAAGCCCCATTTGCCTCTGAGTTTCCTCGAGCTTCGCCGGAGCCGAAGGTGGAGGTCGATCACGGCCCGGCCGTGATACTCCCTCTTTCTTTCCTCTATGGCCTGCATCCTCACCACCATTATCACCACCCTCACCCACCGTAGTTTCTACTTGTTTCGTGCACAGACGCATCGAGGAGCCGTCGCCGGAGTTGGAGCACGGCCGCGAAGGAGCAGCCGAGCTACGCCGACGCCAGGAGCTTCCCCAGCAAGTGCCAGCCGCCCCATGATCTTCCCCGAGCTCCCGCGCACGTTCTGCATCATTTCCGCAGCCTCCCGAGCCCCCTAGGTGAGTTTCCAGTGCACCTCGCCGTCGCCGGAGCTCCGGCGCCGCCGCGAGTTAGAGGTCGATGATCGCGGGCTCTGTGAGTCGTTGGATCTAGATCCAACGGCCACATACCGTTTCGATTAGAGTTAGGCTGACAATCTCTAGAGGAGATTGATTTTCAAATCCGTAGCGCGCGAATTAAACCTGAGTCACTGACGTGTAGGACCCACCTGTCATGCTCTTCAACATTATCCAGAGGAGATTGATTTTCAAATCTATTTCTCTCTGGAAATTTCAGTACTGGACCTAGTTTAGAAATTCAATATCTCGAGTTTTAAGAATCCAAATAAATCAAACTCAAATGTTCTGGAAAGCTTATGAAATTCTTTAACTCACCAAAGTGGTCTCATCTCATTTAGTTAAATAACAAAAGTGTATTAATAAAAATGCCACAGAAGGTTTAAAACACCAAACCATTAGTTTCTCGAGTTATATTAGTCCAAATAACTTGAAACCAATTTTGGTAGCTTTGTATTAGGACCCTTTAGCTCCCCAAATTTTGGTAGAATTAATTGAGTAGTGTAAAATCCTTAGCTTTTGGTTGAACTTCAGTAAACACTTCTGCACTAAACCAATTAGTGTGAATTAATAGTAGGTCCAATCAAACTAAACCCAATTTTGTTAGGTCACATTCAACCAAGGTTAGTTATCCCTAAAAGGATTTAATTTTTGAGCAATAATTTGTTTGGTAGCTAAAACTTGATTTAAGACCTTCTGAACTAAAACAAAGGTGTAGGGAGTTTGATAACTCCAAATGACCTCAATCCAATTGAGATGTCTTCTACACATCAGTAGCTATCCATAGAAATTTAGTTTAAAATTTTGTGACCAACATAGATTAATTGGTGAATTGTTTGGTGTACAACTAGTTTCTGCCTTGGTTTGAAAATAATTAAATAAAGGTTAATTCGATTAAATTGAAACCACATTGTGTTGCTTGATGTATGCAGTGGCTATTTATAGCATTTGTGATTGTAATGTGTTGATGCTTGAGTTAGTGTAGTGATTGTTTGTTTTGCTTGTTTAACGTTTAGACGATACCGTTGACGGATTTATCGAGGAAGGAGGTTTTTATTATATTGATCAACAAGGAGAAATCAGGACATTATGCTGAAACCAGGCAAGCTACTTCACTGAGCTTGCATCCATATATATCTATTTTGATTACATGTTTTACGTATAAGAAGCATAAGTGATTTATGTGGTGTTTGCCACTAAAGTTATGATTTGGAAAACCTTTTACAAAATACAGGTACATTATTGAGACACCCGATATAGAGGTGTTAGTAGTGTGCAGTAATTTCTAAATGTATTTGTTTTTACTCAAAAGCCTTTTATAAAAATCTTTTGGTGAGATTACGATCCACCCAAGTTTTGGTCAAAAGTATTTTGCTATGGAAATGGGAAATGATTGTGAAAACCTTTTCAAAAGTTATGAAAAACTATTTTGCCACCCTATGTAGAAATATCAGTTTGTTTATATAAAACTATAGGGTGGGAAAAACACTGATTATTCAAAACTCCTTTGAAAATCCTTGGATGAATTATGGTATGCCGAGATGTCGGTATGAAATGGAGAAATGGAGTATGGTGATGTTTTGAAAAATGCACATTGTGTCTTTGTACTTACATCCCAGCCGATAACCTGTGCGACCACATTTACCCACATATGGGCAAGGGCGTAGTCATATAGTTTGCTCGTGTTAGTACTGGATGCCTCAATAACGAGGATGACCTCGTTCCATGAGGGGATGGTCTGAGGACCTGCCCCTGACCCGGGTCCTCTAAAGCGAAGGAAGCCTAAGGGCTGTTATGATTGAATTGGAGATAGAGGATTTGTAGGGCCATTAAAATTCGCCGGGCAGAACTACGAGTCCTCACACTTAGTTTCTGAGGATTTAAGTGTCGATGAAAAGTGTCGTAGCGGTAGGGTCCTATACTAGCATGAGCAAAGGACAGGCTATGGCCGGGAACTCAACTTCGCATACCCCTGGTATGGCGGGACGTGGCTGACACGATGAGTGACCGGATGGGTGTGGGAAAAGCGTGCTACCTCTGCAGAGGGTAAAACTATTCGAATAGCCGAGTCCTCGGATATGGACAGTTGGGAGGCTGTCCTAAGACCATGTGCAAGTTTTACAAAGTTTTGAGTTTGAAAGGAAAAATGAAGTGGAGATTGTTTTATGCAACTATACCAATGAGTTGGTATGAGGTTGCTGGAAAATAAGTGACCCTGAAGGGGCTATGTTCGGAAAAGGTGGAGTTTTGGAGAAATAACCAAAAGGATATTTTCGGGAAAAACGTTTCAAAAGAGACTTCTTACAAGGAAAGATTTACGGGGAAAAAGGTCTCAAAGCCTTCTTTGTTTGGTTTCAACAAAGGCTAGAGAGGATTTCGAAAAATGTAAAGTTTGTGAAAAAGTTATAAAATTCTTCTTACCTTTTTCAATAAAGTTATAGAGATGTTTTCAATAAATAAAAGTCTTATAAAATAAAGCTAAACTAGTGCATGCTTAAGTTGGGGTAGTTTGCGAGTACAATCAAATGTACTCATATTGGTTTCGTCCCTGGCTATTGTCTTAGCCAGATTTTAAGAGGAGCAGTTCGACGAAGAGGAGTTCACTGGCGTCTTTGCAAACTAGGGCGCTTCCCAGTCAGCTGCCTGTAGGGTTAAGGCTAATGACTTGGGCTCCACGTTGTTTGGTGATTTCCGCTGCAAGTACCTGTTGAAGTTGATCACTTCAATCAAGTAAGTAAATAAATTCGGTATGTATGGATGTTCTTTGGTTACCAGTTTAATTGTGCTTCAGCGACACACTGATCATGGGATCGCTGATATGTAGGCACAAGGGTATTTCGGACAGCTAGTCCGGGGTCCCCACACGGAGTCGCCGGGGTCGCTGCGCGCGCCGTTGCTGACGCGGCAGAGGAGGCCGAGATGGAGCAAACACGTCACGCGGTGGAGACTGCCAAACGCGCAGCCAGGCGCAAGCGGCAACGCGATGCCGAGGCCGCCAAGGCGGCAGAGGAGGCCGCCAACTGATGCGGTCCGTCGCTGGCCCCGGTCATGGCGGCGGCCGGTTATTAATTAGGTTTAATGATAGTGTAGATTAATGTAGGGAGATGGATCGCCGGCCGGCGTTCACATTAGGCCGACGGCCCGGCTACTCCAAAACCGCGTACGGCCGGCTATATAGTTGCCTCACCGCGGTCCGCTGCTCCTCATCACACCGATGGCAAACCGGGAAGACGAAGCTGTGACCGTGCAGGCGGCGCTTGCCGTGCCGAAGGAGGAGGAAGTCGTGCCGGAGGAGGAGGACGCCGTGCCGGAGGAGGAGGTAGTCGTGCCGGCTACTCCACCGCGCCCTGCTCCGGCGTACAATCCCTGGGAGCCCTGGTCTCCCTGGGAATCTCGGCTCGCCTTGGCAGACCCAAAGTGGTTCGCACCGCCGTGGGCTCCGGCCGCCACGGAACCAGAAGCGGCAGTGGCACCGGAGTACGTGCCGGGATCTCCACCGCCACCCCCGGCCATCGATGCACCGGGTACTCCACCACCACCACCGGAGGAGGACGACGACGAGGAGAAGGCCTAGATTATAGGTCGTATTTTATTATAAATTCCCAATGTAATCTCCAAAATTCCCATTGAATATTGGAAAAAAAAATTGTCCGGACTGGATGCGTCGGGCCGTTGGGGACAGTGGCCGGAAAGGGGCGGACATGGGCCGGACATGTGTCCTTTTAACGATGCAAACGGACCAAACGTGGACCAAACGCGCATCCGTTTGCGTCGCCCCATTGGAGTCATCCTCAATACATCAGTGGAAAAAAAAGAGGAAGAGTCGCAAGCTCGCACATACCAACAAAACCGAGATCCGGAATGGCCGTCTGTCCGCGTGCTCTACCGCTGCCGACACGGCCAGCTTTTGCACAATCATCTCCGAGCTCCGATTCGTCAGATTTTCAACCCCATCTCTGATTCCGACCTTTCTTCCCTACCATACATACCACCTGTACTGTAGGGCGATATTAAATGCCAACCTGGCTGTTTCGGCGCTGTCGTTGCTGTTTAACCCCTCGTCTCCTCCCCTTCCCCAGATCTCGTCGTGGTCTCTGCTTCTGACGACGCAGTCTTGTTCCTCGCTTCTTGCCTCCTCCTCCTCCATGTGATCCAAGACCGCGCGACGGTGTTCCCTTGCTCTCTCGGGTGCTCGCTTCTGCTAGGTCGCGGAGTGGAGGGAGATGGGGTTTTTCAGCACTGTGCTGGGCTTCTTCGGGTTTGGGGCGGGAGTCGCCATCGGGCTTGTGATTGGCTACTACCTCTTCGTCTACTTCCAGCCCACTGACGTGAAGGTACGATTTGATTCCATTCTTCTGTGTTGCTTTTGGATCTTGGGCGTTGAGGACAAGTTCAACTGAAACTGGGAGAAGCAAGAACGGCGGTTGTTTCAATGTGGGGCCGTCAAGAACATGCCGGCCTGCCTGGGGGTCCAAACTTTTGTTCCTCACTTTATTTTGGGGGCTCACCTAGTGCTGTCGTAGTTGGCCAGTGTTCATCTTAATCATAATTATGTGATGCAATGGTGGTCTGGTTGGATGCTTCCATTTTCTGAAAACTACAAGCAGACACTCTTTAGGACGCAAAAGCTTGATTGCATATCTGGAGGTGCAAAACTCAGTTTACGTGTCTGTTAGATGTATTTAAACATAGATATTTATCTTGCTGGGAACTAGTGGATCAATCTCTTTTAACTTTTACCCGCAAAAAAAAAAATCTCTTTTAACTTTGTAGCGGTGATTATGAACTTGATTCGATAAATATTTACCCCAATGCCTAACTTCACATTTCCTACATTAATGGTGGTTGCACAGGACCCTGTAATCAGGCCAATTCTTGAGCTTGATACAAAATCATTGGAACGCATGCTTCCTGAGATACCTCATTGGGTGAAAAATCCAGACTTTGACCGGGTAAGGCTGTTGGTGAATCTATTCTCTTTCCATGACATCTTATATCTTGAGACCTATAACCTAACCTTACTGTCTTTTGTTTATTCATAAAGATTGACTGGCTAAACAAATTTGTCGAGAATATGTGGCCTTATCTTGACAAGGTATGTATGATGTTCAAAGTTATTAAGAATGTGCAAGATTCTTTGTGGAAGTTATTTGTTGCTTTATTTTATTATTATCTCTTGCAGGCCATTTGCAAAACTGCAAAGGAAATAGCTAAACCAATTATTGCTGAGAATACTGCAAAATACAAGATTGATTCGGTTGAATTTGAGACGTTAACATTAGGTTCCCTACCACCAGTGTTTCAAGGTTAGTTATCTGAAGTGGTAGTTACCACCCTTTACACCTTGATTCGAAAGAATTTTGTTTCTAGGAAGGTAGCTCCCTCTTTCCAAGGGGGCTACCCAGTTTCAGCTACCTGGGTGCACATGACACTGGGTGCAAGACATTTTTCTTTGTAATTTTCACGTATGATATAGTGGGTGACACAACACTTCTTCAGATGAAAAATATGGGTGATTTATATTTGGACATCAGGTCATTTTCTCTCTGGCTCCGACCCTGCTCTTTCCAAAGAGTATATTAAGAATGTCTCAATAGAATCGAAATAGCTTTTGAAGAATCAAATTCTAGCTATACTTTTCCTACTAATAGATGTAAAATACATAGAATGCTGTGAAAACAACAAAAGAGAAGAAAAAAGTGAGCAGCCCTAGATGGCCTAGTTAGATATTTGTGAAGATTGGTTTGCTGCATTTCTGGCTTATTTGCCTAGTAAAGTTACTGAGTTAATAAAGCCTCTCAGCTATTTAGGTGTGCGTACTGCTTATAAGCCTTCGTTTAATCCTGTAACTTCTGTAATCTGGTTGAAGTTTCTGTAACTTTATGTTAATTCTTGGTCATCATCTATCAGTTGAACCCAGGTGTGCATTAACTCTTTGACTTAATCTGTAATCCAAATAAACCCAAGCATATTTTGAGCAAATAGTGTAATGTGTCATTGGGGTCTTTTAGGGTGACAATTAAGCAGTCACGTGCAATAGGTCTATTTTTCCTAGCTCAAACTGTACGATGTATGTGTTCATATAGTTGAACTTACAACATGTAAGCAAAGCATGTATGAATAGTTTTGTATGTTATCTGGAAAATCCAAGTTACAAGCCTCTGAGCTTATGTTACATAAAATATATGAAGCAATATTAAAGTCTATTTTGAAGCAGGGCTTTAGCTTGTCTTATTAAAATCCAAATTATGTAGTCTTACCCTATGTTTTATATAGCTGTGATAATCTCTAAGGTTAATCTTGTGTGATCAAGGATGATTCTTGTACCACAGTACCAGTCCAAAATAGCATGTTACGCCAAATGTTTAAGCCCAATCCAGAAGCATATATAAGTTGGCTTATAATCAGTTAGAGCCACATTATAGCATTCCCTGTTCTGCTTGTGTATTAAAATACTCCTGCACTTCTATGGCTGATAACTGTACTTATACAAGGAACAAGATTCATTTTTTTATGATTACGGGCAATTATGATGTTCTATATGACTGGTGTGGTATAGTGGACATGATTTTTCCTTGCAGACCAGCGTATCAGTTTACCGGCTATCTTGTTGGAATTGCATGTTTTCTAGCTAATGTTCAATAGTGTACAAGTGGGAGCCACGTTGGGTACCAAAACCAGTCACCCGTGCTAGTTGAAAGTAGTTCTGTTAGGATTTAGGATCCTGAAATACTGTTATAGATGTACCACTCTTGCTTTATGCTGTGATGCAAAATAGTTGGAGAGGCTTTAAGGCTGTAGTTGATGAGAACATTACATTAAATACCTAAACGAATTATATTTTGCTTATATTTTTCCTTCCGTATGCAGGTGTTGACTTCCTTTTTATGTGAATGTTATGAAAACTAGTGTAAGATGAAATCAACCACGTCAAACCCCATTCTGTACCAATAATTTTTCCAGGATGTTACAAGATCAGAATTCAAAAGAAGTAGCTTAATTTGCCATCCATCAATGCATGATTAGCTGATTACCATGAATCTGTATATTACCATCACAAACCAGATTCCTCGTATTTAATACATTTTGGCATATTTTTAATTACCTATCTATCTGTGCCTCATTGTTCTATACGAATGAAAATACATGCCAGGTTAGACCACAGGATACTTTATGCTGAGAAGAGCTGATTTTGTCTTTCCTTAATCGTCAACACAGGGATGAAGGTCTACACCACTGATGAACAGGAAATTATAATGGAACCTTCAGTAAAGTGGGCTGGAAATCCTAATATCACCATTGTAGTCAAAGCCTTTGGGATAAAAGCATCTGTACAGGTATAACTAATCAATAATTGCGATAAGTGGATATGCTCCCCCCACTTCATCTTCTAGGGATTAATACTATTTGAAGGCTTCAAATTTTGTTAGTATCTTATGCTAATCATATCTTCTATCTAATACTATAGGTAATTGATTTGCAAGTTTCTGCCCTACCGCGCATAACATTGAAGCCATTGGTTCCTAGTTTTCCTTGTTTTGCTAAAATACTGGTCTCACTCATGGAGAAGGTAAATCCTGAAACATGCATGCGTGTTGACCATCTGTAATATAATTCTCAACTTATTGTGTTACCATTTGCAGCCACATGTTGACTTTGGTCTGAAACTCTTAGGAGCAGATGTCATGGCAATTCCAGGACTTTATGGATTTGTTCAGGTAATGTTTTTTATGTTAAGAGAGCTTATTTCATCAAATTATGAGAATATAATTTATTCCTCATAGTTTTCTGCGTCCCCAATTATACAGACAACATGTTGTTAACCTAATTCCTCTTTTATTCATATCAACGTAATGTCATTTATTTGTAAGACACCCATGCGCCTATTTTCAACGTTGTCTCCTCTTGCAGGAGATGATCAAGACTCAGGTAGCCAATATGTACTTGTGGCCCAAAGTACTTGAGGTGCCAATCATGGATCCTGCAAAGTAAGGCTATACTGTTAATCTATTATTTTATTATCCTTTTTCCATTCCCAGTTGGTTAATTTGTTTTTTATGTCACTGAATGTGAAGAGCACAAAAGAAGCCTGTTGGAATCCTGCATGTTAATGTTGTTCGAGCTGTTAAACTCACGAAGAAAGATTTGATGGGCAAATCGGACCCATATGTGAAGGTAAAGCTAACAGAGGACAAACTCCCTTCAAAGAAAACTTCAGTTAAGCGAAGCAACCTGAATCCTGAATGGAATGAGGAGTTCAAATTAGTTGTCAAAGATCCAGAATCTCAGGCTCTCGAGCTTACTGTTTTCGACTGGGAGCAGGTAATGGTTAATGCTTCTGTGTTTTGTACCTTTGCTGTTTACCCCAGTTATATTTTTGACCTATATCTTCCTTCTCAGGTTGGAAAGCATGACCAGATGGGAATGAATGTTATCCCATTAAAAGACATAATTCCCGATGAGACAAAATCAGTTACACTTAACTTGCTCAAGACCATGGATTCAAATGATCCTGTAAATGAGAAGTTCCGGGGACAGCTCACTGTTGAACTGACATATAATCCTTTCAAGGAAGGCGACGCGAATCTTGATATAACTGACGAGTCTGGTACAATTGAAAAAGCTCCTGATGGCACGCCAGAAGGTGGTGGTTTGCTTGTAATTATTGTCCATGAAGCACAGGACATTGAAGGAAAGCATCACACTAATCCATATGCAAAATTGTGTTTAAGGGCGAGGAAAGGAAGACTAAGGTATGTTTACACTTCTAAATAGAGAACAAACAGTTCTGTATAGATTTCACTGAATAAATTATTGAATACGCCAAGTAGGATATGTTTGGATGGTGACCAAAATCTACTAGCAATTTTTTAGAGTTTGTTTGGATGGCTGCCAACTTTTTGGTATGCTTGTGGCTTTTGCCCACTAGTTTTCTTGCCAACTTAGCCAACTCATGGGAAAGCAAAAAACTTGATCAATATTTTGGCAAGCCAATTTTTTGTGGGGCAACCTGGGTCTCAATGAAACATATTTACTTGAACTGATTTGTGCAGCACATTAAAAAGAACCGGGATCCACGTTGGGAAGAAGAATTTCAGTTTATGTGTGAGGAACCACCCACAAATGAAAAGATGCAGATTGAAGTTATGAGCAGGCCACCAAGTATTGGTATACATTCCAAGGTAGCGATTCTGATTTCTGATTCTTGGGCCTTCTGTTGTGATATGATAAAATATACATTGGAAATCCTGCTAAAAATGATTAATTAGAAATTTAGAGTTTACTTAGCAAGTTGTCAGCACTGAAAATATATGTATCGTTACACAATATTCTCAGAAGTCTTTGCTTAAGAATATCTGTCTAGTGAGTCTATTAATACTAGAAGTCGCCACCTTCAAGATGGGATGTTCCCCATACGTACATCAGTTAATCAGAGATTTGGAGTATTACAATCCTTGGCGTTTGATGAGCTTAAAGTTGACTCGTCTACTTGAAATAAATATGAAGAATGTACTTGGTACTCCTGGTATTACAGTAAAGTCTGCTTATCGCAAATAGTTCATTCTATCATTGGCTCGTGGCATACATTCATGCTCTGTTTCTGATATTTTATTAGGAAAATCTTGGCTATGTTGTCATCAGTCTCGCTGATGTTATAAGCAACAAGAGGATCAATGAGAAGTACCATCTAATTGACTCGAAGAATGGACGCATCCAGTTGGAATTGCAGTGGAGAACATCATGAAAGACCTCACGTGCCGAAGTGAGTTGGAAGGTTTCTCTTGTTTAGAAGCTACGCATCCAGTTTTCAACCATTGTTTAAAACCTCACAGTTTCTGAAGTTCTTGATTCTGAAGAGAAATCAGCATGTCTATATTATTGGTGGAATTTATATCCTGGAAGGCAAACAAATGAGATATTTATTGGAGCAGAGGTGGATGGTAAACCTTGACCATCATATGAGTCGTGATTTATTGGAAAGATCACTTTCCCATGTTACTATATACTATGAGCATGTTAAGTGTAACACTTTCCTTGTCTTAACATGTACAGTACTATCATGTAATTCGTGGGTTTCTCTAGTTCGGTAGACGGTAGGCCATTTTGCCGTCCATTTACTACTCGTTAGAGGCAAGATATTTCGTGAAATCTATTTCGTGCCTAGGCACCTTTCTTGTCTTAAAAAGTGCTCACCTCTCGTGCGCGTCGGATCATGATCGTGCGACTGGCGCGATTTGGTCGTAACGACGCAAACGCAAAGCGTCCAAACGGTGCCGCCTGTTCCAATTTCCGAAAGAGTGGTTCATCCCCATTCCCCTTCGTCTCTCTCCCCTGCACCCCTCTCCTCTCATTGTCCACTGTTCAGTTCCCCTCGTCGGCGGCGAGCGATCCGCTCTCCTCATCACCCGCCGCAGTTTGTCCTCCTGATAATCCTCTTCTGTCTCTCCTCCGCGCCGAGGTTCGCCACGCGTCTCCCCATCCCAACCCCTGTTTTCTTCCCCTCTCTCTCCTGAGCATGCTACTCCCCGCCGCCGCCAAGGGCTCGCCTTCCGAGCGCCGCCACCGCCCAATCTGCATGTCCTCTACGCTGCAGCATACGTCGACCCTGCCGCCTCGGTTCCTCGCATCCTTGCCCCGTCTGTCGAGCTGCTGCACTGGTGCTCGCCCTCCCGCCGTCGTCTAGGTACGGTTGACTCGATCCGCTCCTCCCTGTCACCCCTCCCGGTAGCTATTGTCATGTAGCGCGGCTTGATCTGCTTTTGGAGCCACCGTTTTGGCTGGCTGATAGGCTGCTGACCAGCACTGTCGTGAGACGCCCCTGATCTGGTTTTGGGAGACCCGTGTTGCTCCTACCGGCCGCTAGCACGCGCGGCTCGACCTCCTTGACCTCCGTGCCGGCGGCGTACGTCCGTTCTCCAGCGCGAAACTCTGCTTGTCCAAGGTTCCGGTCCACATCCTTGCCGCGGTCTACCCGTCGATCGGCGGCCGGATCTGGCGGAATGTTGTGCCATTATGTGGTTCCAGGGCCGGCGGCGTCTCCCGTGGATGGGGATTGGGGACCTCTCGTATGTAACCTGGACATGGACGCGATGGCATCTTGGCCGCAATGCAGCTGGGTGTTGCCTCGGTAGCCCCAGACCCAGCTAGCTCCTCCACACAGATCACCAAGTTTATGTGCTCCTGGTGTGGCCTTGATGCTGGCAGTGCGTGTGTAAGCCGTAGCTCTTCTTGTACTGAAGTTTACATCTAATGAAAATATAATGTTTGCTATGCTGGATGTAATTCACATCACATATTAGCATGTTTTTGTCAGGGTAATGTTGACTAGTTACCTTCTCAGCTTTTGCAGGATGTAACTTCTATACCTATATTTGTTTTTAAGTATTTTCTTACATGCCAATATTTTATCAATACTAGATCTGTAGGATGTATATTCATGGTTTTTTAGTTATAGTAGATGTAACTTCAGTACAAGATGGGCTATATGTCTATAACTATTTGTAACTTCAGTAGTTTTTTCTTCATCCTTTTTCTAGAAACTACATCCAATGAACATATAATGCTTGTATTTCAGGATGTAATTCACATCAAATTTGGTAATACATTTTCATCTTCTCTAGGTTATAACTTATGAAACCGGCTCGAGCAGCATGATGTGATGACTTGGAGGTTCATGTCCCATCGTGGCGGTTGCTGCTGGCCAGGCACAAAGCTGAGCAACATGGACTACTCAAACTAAGCTAGCTTCCTGCTGTTCTTTGTATCTTGTGGTACTGGTAATGGTTAATACTACTCGATTTGGGGCTTTGCCTCAAGTCTAAGAAACAATTGCGCTGATGACTTGGATCCTGCAGCCGACAAATATGTGGACTCCTCCGTGTCGTTGTCTTTCCACACGACAGATTGGCCCACAGATGCAAGCAAAACCCGCCGCGTCGCCGGGACGGTTGCTTCGAGCTAGGCACATAGGTGAGAGACATGGACTTCTTCCACCAAGCTAGTTCATGTTGTTCTCTGTTTTTTTGGTAAGAGCTAAAACTACTTGTAGCTTCTGTCATAACATACTAGAATTTGTCTTTGCCAATTGCTCATCGTTATGTATCCATGGAATTCCATATATCTTATTGAGTATGCTGCAATTTCTTGCCAATATTTGTAAAATGTTATCATGTAAAACTCTGAAGTCTAATCAGCTTACAAATGCAGTAATATAATCATGGATGTAGTTTTTAGTGTATTACAGATATAATAGAAAACCATGGATGTATTTTTATTAGATTATTACAGATGTAATTTGAAAATTATGGACGAATTTTCCATTGTGTTGGAGATGTATTTTTAACCATATATTTAACTTTGAATTTTCATGGGATGTGACTTTCAATTTTCATTGGAATGTAACTTTCATGCCATGAACATAGATTTCATTATATTAGAGTTGGTAAACCATTTATTAATTTCAAATAAGGTTTGTACCACAATGTACTTTTCTTAATGCATGTGATGTAGTTTTTTACTGTTCCTACTTCCTCTCACTACATGGGAAACATTGGTGCTTTTTCAAACTTTGATCTCCCCGCAACATGTTTTCTTGTTCAAGTGGGAGCCTTTTTTGATTGGTTGCTCTTCTGTGGTGCTTTTCATGACCGAATATTATATCTAGTCATTTTTTGATGTTTTATGTATCACCGAGAGAAAAAAACTGGGATTTTGTGTTTGTATTTGTGCTTGTTGCCTCGAGTACTGTTTGTTACTTTTCCCAGCGAGGAGGTAGTCATTCACAGGTTACCTTGTTTTTTGTATTGGCTTAGTCCAAATATTTGCCCGGTTGTGCTCATCCTGAACGTATTTTTCATCTGTTAGCAAGAAATAGTAAGTTGGGTGGGCTTCGGAAAAATATCTGATGGAGCAGCGAGGCCAGCACCGTAAAGACCGAACCAAGAACCATGCGCGGTTACAAAATTAGGTTTGTGGAAGCCACTTCTATTGGTAGCGGTTAATACTACCTACATCTAAGTACCATTTTGTTACTTCTAACAAGCAGTTGGACATCCTTGAATTTTTGTTTCATCTAAGTAATTTTTCATCTAATAAGCGGTTGGACATCTCTGGATTTTTGTTACATCCACGTACTTGTTTGTTACATCTAATTAGTTTCAAGCAGGAGGATATAATTAGTTGAAGTTCCATGTTACTTAAAATAGCATAGGATGTAAATTTTATTCAGCTTGTACTGTTGTTACATCCATGGTGCATTTGAGAACAACATAGGATGTAAATTCTATTTCAGTCATCCATGGTGAATTTGAGAACAACATAGGATGTAAATTCTATTTCAGTTTGCATCTAGTGTAGGTACACTTTTTTTTACATCCATCTTGCTTTCAGCAACAGCTTATGATGTAATTTTTCCAATTTCCAATTTTTTGTTTTATGCATGATCCACACCATGGTCATTCTACACATTTTGCTCATCTGCATCTCCTTGGACTGGATTGTTTAGGTTTAGACCACCAATAGAGTAGTTGATGTCCATACCTGCAACCACCAATTTGGTCAGATATCTAGCATAGTTTTGTACATCTTAATGCAAATCAAACACATGATAATTACATGCTACAGAAAAAAGTGCATTTTTCCGATAAAAAATGTTAGTTCTTTGATTTTATGTTTATACAATCGGATACAAAACCAACTATGTTTACTAACATGTATGTTTGCCACTTTGCTACAGTTAACAAACCATGACGGTCTTCACTTCGAGGAAGCAGAAAACTTAGGAAGTACGAGAGAAGTACATTCAGTTTTCCTTATCTGTGCACAAAACTCGACAGGTTTCATTTGATTTGGTTCAGTTTTTGTCGGTACACTATGTGCATCTTCAGTGTGGTTCGAGTTTTTATGATATTTTCCATGTGTATGCATCAGCAATTACATATGACCTGAGGATGTATCATCGGTTCCATATGAGTCCCATGTTTTTGCAACTTTTTCCCCTGTATATGCATCAGCGTGTCTATCATTGGTTCAATAAAGTCCAGGTTTTTGCATCTCTTTCCCTAGTATGATCTACCAGAAGATACATGTAACTTGAGGATCTAGTACAACTGTACAAGTTCCATACTACTAGCAGGTTATGCTTTGAATCGTTCTACTATGCTATCATATTCTGCCATGTACAAAATTGTGAGGTTCTACATGCTTATTCCTACTTTCCCCTAGTTTCTTACATGCATGGTCCGTATTTTTTGTTACGGGAAGTACTTCACATCTTAGAAAATACATCAAATTACATGTTTTTGCCTTTCCTGGGTCATTTTTCGACGTCACCTCGTACATGAAAACGATGAGGATTCAAGTGTTCTTTTTTAGGCGTGTAGAAGGGTGATCCGGATGCTTACACTAAATTTTACATCTGCTGTGCCCTTGCCTGTATTTTTCAACTGTAAAAAATCCGACAGTTCTAAAAGCTTTCGTGGAGAAGAATCTTTACCTTTTTGTCCAAGTTCTTATAGCTCTGCTCTGCTTAGTTGTGATCGTTTAAGCAACTGGACTAGGAGCTTGCAGATCTGCTCTGTTAATTTTTGGTTCATTTATATGTAATTTGTGTTGTAAGCAGATCTTGTGTCCATGTAGTTTTCTTAGCCGCCAGATGGAGCAAGAAGGCCGTAGAGTTACAGTATTGGCAGATCTCATGGAGAGGGTGTCGGGGGCATGTTTTTTCTGGACTTGGCGTTGGCGATTTGGTTTTGGGGACACGCCCTCTCATCTGGCTTAATAACGCTGGCTACCGCGCCAACTACCGAGCAGGAAAGGAGGGACTGGGACCACTGTCTATTTCGGGAAAGATTCCTTTCGGACAGGGGGGGCACTGCGTAAGACTAACCGGTAACCGGGCACCGTGTAGTAGGTGCTCAGATCCGTTTACTACAGAGAGTTGGGGAACTAGGCCGTCTCCAACGCACAGATCCATTTGGAAAGTGTCCGATTTGGTAAAACACAGCACACAACGCGCAGACCCAATTCAAAAAGTTCTCCATTTTGTGTCCGTTCTGACCCATTCTATACCAAATTTGGGATGACTTTGGGTCGAGCCGGACACGGCGACGTGACGGAGACCCTGGCACCGTCGTTCCTCTGCCCCTAGGTCGTCCGCATTGGCGCGGATCCGCGGTGCACTCAGGCATCCACATCTGTATTGCGCCGCCGCTGCTAGCCCCTCTCGCTCCGGTACCGCTGGTTCGCTCGTCCCTCTCGCTCGGGTGCTGATGATTGATTCAGTCCTCTTTGCCTTTTCTCTTGCTATAGCTGATTTTAATTTCTTCTTCACAACCATATGTACTAGTCCGAGCCCATGAACGACATGTCTGGAGTGTACAGTACTAGGGGCGCGTTTGGTAGCCTGCAGCCAAATCTCGTTGCCTTGGGGGCAGGCTCCAGGGGGCAGAGCTGAGTGTAGCCACCCCTAAATACGTGTTGTCCATCTTGTTTGGTAGCCCGTAGCAGTGAGCAAGTTTGGTGCTCCTCGTTTGGTAGCCTGCAGCTACGGCCAAACGGCTTGCTGGCTGCAGGGCCATTTGTTTGGTTGCAAGCAAAACAACGGTAGGACGCAAATGTAGTTCATCACATAATTCAGCCCTAGCTAGCTCGAATGACAGTTTCAGTTCATCCATAATTCAGCCCTAACTACTACGAATGGCAGTTCCAGTTCATTCATACCACAACCCTAACTAGTACGAATCAATTAGCAGTACTGATATTACAGACCGGTAGATAGTTTGTGGGGAGGGGTGCGATAGTTCATCAGCATCTTCTTCATGGTCCTCTTCTTCTTCACGGTGGTGCTTCATCTTCAGAACCTGCTGTTGCCTCTGTCTGCCCACATTGCTTCAGCCCACTCCATCCGCTTGCTCTTCCAAGCTTCATTGCATCAGCGGCGACACCGTGGCCTTGATCAATGTCATTCGGTGTCACATCCTCCTCATCTGGACATGCTCATCAAAACCCCACCCCAGGATCCAGTTGTGTAGGATGCAGCATGCAAGGACAAGCTTCACCTGGGTCTCGAAGGTGTGAAATGGCTTCTGGTGCAGGATCTTGAATCGATTCTTCAGTGCAGCAAAAGCTCTCTCCACAGTCACTCTAAGACTGGAGTGTCTCAGGTTGAACAATTCCTTGGCTGTCGCAGGAGCGAATCTTGAACTGAACTCGTTCAGATGGTACCTGGTGCTTCGAAAGGGGGGTAGAACTCCAGGGCGACAAGCATAACCAGCATCACCAAGGTAAAACTTACCATCAGGTATGGTGATCCCGTCAGCTCTTGACATGCTGTCAGCAAGAATGGTTGCATCATGTGCTGATCCTTCCCAGCCTGCCAGCACATAGGTGAACTTCAGATCAAAATCCACAGCTGCAAGCACATTCTGGCTGGTGTAGTGCTTCCTTCCTCTGAAAGCTTTGGATTGTTCTTTTGGCACTCTAGCTGTGATGTGGGTACCATCAATGGCGCCAATACAGTCCTGCAAATGGCAAGAACTGTGAGTGAATACAGTCCTGCAAATGGCAACACTGATTGCACAAACAGAGCTATGGTTACCTTGAAGTACGGGTACCGTCTGAAGCTATCTCTAATCTTCGCCGGCGTTTGGCCTGTGGGTGGCTTGATCATTTCATGCTTAGCTCACCGACAGCGTACATACTTGCTTGAAGTACCGGGAGATTGTCTCAATTGATCTTTTGAAGGTGCTATGGATGACTCTGAACCTCTAATTATGGCCTACGACATTAAGAAAGATGCAAACTTGCTCTTCGATAGACGTGTGGATGCTATCCTTGAGCAGACCCCCCTCCCTAAACCTCTTGACAAGTTCATAGAAGGGTCCTCTACCCATACTAAGCATTTGAATAGACTCTATCTCACAAGTGTTGTAGATGAAGTTCAGATTTGCCATCCTCTCCCGATCTCGAGCTAATAGGACCATATGAGACTCTAGCAAAAGCATACCGCTTAACTAGGATCTTGTGAATCATCATCATCCAGGCTTAATGACGGCAACCAGTGATGTCGTCTGCTTGGTCAACGCCATTGCGTCCTCCTAATCGAATGGATCTGACATGAGTCCGTTGTGGATCTACTGTACCGTTCTGTTCTAACACTAGTAGGGAAGAGTTTTACCTTGGCTCCCGCCATTGGTGATGATGAAGAGGTCGGCGCTGTCGGCGATGAAGAAGTGCAGGGCTTGCCGCCCGTGGAGACGACGGCGCGGATCCTTGGCTGCAGCCGCTCCGGTGCCACAACCGCGGGCCAGCCGCCGTAAGTGCAGCTGAAGGAGCCGCTGGTGTGGTCGCCGGTCCGGTCGCCGATCTGGTCGCCTGGAAGGAGCCGCGGTGTGGTTTGGGGAAAGTGCGGAGGTGACCGGGCAAGAGAGGGGGAAAGAAGCTAGGTATGGCGCGAAACAGGGGAAGGATTTCGCCGTTTCCCGCCGTTCCCCGCGCGCACGCTCGTCTCCACTTTTTGCAGCCCCGCGGCCTGGCTCCATGGAAACTGCCGATTCGGCAGTACCTATCGGGCCTGGCCCCGGGAGTGCTTTAAACAGCGTGCCAGCCAAAAAACGGGTGCAGGCAAACAAACAAACAGGTGGCTCTGCAGCCCACGGGCCTGTTTGGGGTTGCTGCAGGCCACCAAACGCACCCTAGGTGATTTTAATTGATTCGTTCCTCTCGCTCCGGCTGGTTTACTAGTTGTTCTGTTTTTTCTCCAATCTACAGCCCGGATAGGTTTCCCAAATGGGTCAACTGTTGAGATGAGTGGCCACAAAAAGACCGGACATGGGCGGACGCTATCCGTTTGCCGACCCAAACGGCCAAAAAATGGACACAAAGTGTCCGGCTCGTGCCTCACCTCCAACGGGGTGGAGCAAACGGATACCGAAATTTGTCCGGTTTTGTCCCTTTGGGGCGGACAGTGGACACATTTTGGGCATTTGTCCGTTTAGTGTGGAGGTGACCCCAACGGCCTGGCGCAAATTGCCCCCCCCCCCCCCCCGAGAGAGCCCATTTTTTAAGAATTCACAAATTAATCAATAGCACACAAACATAGTTCGATAGCAAATAGTATCAAATTTATTACAATAAAAAGTTCATGGACCGAAATAAATAGTTCATTCAATGAAATTATTCTGGAGCTGGATCTGGAGCTGGATGGTTTCCGAAGTGAGCCCACACATGCTCCACCATATCTTTCTGGAGCTGGATGTGTGTTTCCTTGTCCTGCATCTCATCAAGCACATGAATGTACTGCTGGAACGACGCTACCCTGGATCGGCTGAATCAACTCACCCTGAAATTCCCATCCTTGACCGAATAGCCTCGCATCATCCCGCTCATCCTCCACTATCATGTTGTGCATGATTACACAAGCTGTCATGACCTCCCACATCAGCTCCTTGCTCCATGTTCTAGCAGGATGCCGCACAATGGCAAAACGAGATTGGAGCACACCAAATGCTCGCTCCACATCCTTCCGGCAGGCTTCTTGGTGTTGAGCAAACTTCTTGGTCTTCTCGGAGTTAGGCTTCCGGATGGTCTTCACAAAAACTGGCCACGAAGGGTAGATGCTATCAGCTAGGTAATAGGGCTTGTTGTATTCATGCCCATTCACCTCATAGTGGACAATTGGATCCTCTCCCTCGACAACCCTGTCGAATACCGTGGACCGATGTAGCACATTGATATCATTGTTGGAGCCGGCCATACCAAGAATGAGTGCCAAATCCACAGATCCTGGGATGCCACTGCCTCGAGTATGACCGTGCACCGCCGACATGACCCTGGTATTGTCCTTGCCAAGCAAAGGGACAATTCTTCCACACCCAATGCATACAATCTATGCATCCAAGCATCCCAGGCTGCTCTCATTCATCTTCAGAAGACGGGCAGTGTCTTCAAAGTTGGGTTCCCTCAAGTACTCCTCGCCAAACACCTGAACCACAGCTTGACAGAATTTATACATCGATTCCAGGCAGGTGCTCTCGCTCATGCGCAGATACTCATCAACAAGATCGCCAGCCACTCCATATGCAAGCATCCGGACAGCTGCAGTGCACTTCTGATATGAAGAGAAGCCATATTGACCAGTGGCATCTGGCTTGGCCTCAAAGTAGTCATCATATGCCCTCACCCCTTCCAGCAGACGCAAGAACAAGGGCCGGCCCATACGAAAACGGCGACGAAAGACCGAAGCCGGATATGTTGTCTTCACCGGGTTGAAGTAGTCCTTCCAAAGCTGGAGGTGACCATTCTCTCGTTCACGGTCCAACGCGGGTGCTCGCCCAACGACTGACCCAACATGCCGGGGCACTGCATCCTGGTTGAAATGTGGATGAGAGGCCACCATGATATCGCTGTCATCGTCGGAAGATTCATCCGATGTATCGATGAAGGTGTGGTAGAAGAACTCATCATCACTATCCATCTACATAAATAAAATTGTAAGAAAAGGCTACATCATTTGCATTCCTACAAATGCAAAGAACGAGGGCGGCCGGTGTTCATACCTTTGGTCGAACACCTTCGGGGCGGTGGAGTTCGCGGTTGAGTCCGGGGCAGAGGACGAGGGCGGCCGGTGTTGGAGACAAGGGCGAGGACGGCCACGGCTTCAGCACGGCTCGAGGGCGGCCGGGGCGGAAGAAGATGGCGAATGCGGCCGGTGTTGGAGACGAGGGCGAGGACGGCCGCGGCTTCGCACGGCTCGAGGGCGGCCGGGGCGGAAGAAGATGGAGAAGGCGGCCGGCGACGAGATCAGGCCACGGGGAAGGCTAGACGACGTCGCGACCGAGGATAGCTCGGTCGCCGAAGGGCAGGTCCAGGGCGGCGGCGGCCGCGGGGCCAAAGGAGATGGGGAGGTGGGAGGGGAGGGACTGTGTGACTGGCCCTTGGGCCCGACGCGGACAGGAGGACAAAGAGGAGGACCGAGTCGCTGTCCGTCCCGCCCCAAAGCCGCCCCAAAGTTGGGCCGCGTTTGGGTCGAAATCTGGTGTCTGGGCGGACACCAGTCCGGATGCGCCAGCCCGTTGGAGCCCCTCTTTTGTCCGTTGGGACAAAATCGGACTGAGCTGGTCCGTATGCGCCAGCCCGTTGGAGGTGCCCTTACAATTGATTATACAACCCTTCCAAGCGACTGGACAATCGTTTCATTCCCTATATGTGGCTTCCAAACATCTCGATGCAACTTGTGACATGACTTGAGTTGTGTCTTCTGGTGCTCCCAATTAGGCGGTCCAAACACTTTCAGCACCATTATACAAAACCTGTATGTGGCTTCAATGCATGTAGACTCAAGCCATTGGAAGCCACCGCATAGCAGTACATTTCCGAATCAGCAGGTGCAAATGTGCTGAGCGGCGAATGAATCTATCGACAAAAACTTCATCTCGATGTCACATTGGCTTGGTACAAGGCAAGATGGGTGGTCCGTGGATTCAGCCAGCAGCCCGGTGTCGATTATGGCGAGACATTCAGCCCGGTGGTGAAACCGGATGCAATTCTTGTGGAATTGAGTTAGGCAAACCTCTCTCAATTGGCCTTTTCATCAATTGGATATTAAAAATACTTTTCTCCATAACAATCTTGATGAACTCGTTTATTGCCAACAACCTTATGGTTTTGTTGCTCCCTAATCTCCAAACCATGTGTGTTGTCTTAACAAACCTCTTTATGGGCTTAAGCAAGTTCTACGCCAATGGTTCCATCGATTTCAATATTTATATTTTTCATTGGTTTTTTTTGCCTCCAAGTGTGACACCTCCTTGTTTATTCTCAACCGAGGCACCTCCATGGCTTGTTTGCTTCTTTATATGGACGACATTATCCTCACGGCAAACACCACTAGTCTCTTGTAATCGATCATATCTTCTCTCAGAAACAAGTTCTCCATGTCTGATTTTGGTGAAATTCATCATTTTCTCAACATTAATGTGCATCGTAACACATATGGTCTCTTCCTTTGCCAACAACAATATACTCTCCATATTCGGGAGTGAGCCCACATGTCCAATTGCAAGCCCATATCAACATCCATCAACACCAAACAGAAGCTCTCGGCCGATGATGGATCTCTGTTCTCTGACCCATCCTTGTCCCATTGTGTCGTCGACGCGCTCCAATACCTCACACTGACGCGGCCAGACATAAGCTATGAGGTTCAGCAAGTATGCATGTTTATGCGTGCTCCCTGTGACACCCACTTCTGGCTCATCAAGTGCATCCTCCTATATCTTAAGGGGACATCACACTTTGGCCGGCAGTTGTACAACAACTCCATGAAGGAGATATGCCCTAGAAGCAATTAAGAAAGATATAATGTGTTTTACACCATTCTATAATTGTATTGAGTGGAACATTAATACACGTGTGTTATGTAAACAAACCAGGTCCCTAGTATCTTCTTACTAGTCCATTGAGATCAACTGATGATCAAGGTTTCCTGATCATGGACATGTATGTCAATTGATAATGTAGTCATATCGTTAGTTGAACGATGTTATGGACGCACACCAACTGTATAAGAAAATGTAGTACCCAAACCTTCGATCGTGAGATCATATTTAATCACTATTTCTCGAGGATGCTTTGACTGCATCAACCGTCACACCATAACAGGGTGACCATAAAGGTGTCTCTATCAGGTAACCGAAGGAACAGGTTGAGGCGAATGATCAAGAGCGGGATTTGCAAATCAACATTGCAGGATAGATACTCTGTGCTCACTCGGTGAAATTGCATCAGTGAGCATGCAAGCATGTGACTAGGTCACGAGGATGTAATATCACAGAGCGAGTAAATGAATAGTATTGTTGGTAACGAGATCGAGCTAGGTATTGGATATCGGCGATCGAGTCTCGGACAAACGATCAAGCTAGGTATTGGATACCGGCGATCGAGTCTCGGACAAACTAAGTATTGCATGGCAAAGGTAGTGGGACTTGACGTTAAGGTTCAAGCGACAAAGATATTCGTGGATGCATAGGGATCATCATTGGTTGCCAGACCCCGCTGATGTTCATCGATCAGAGATGTCTCTCGATCATGTATGGAGTGATCCCGAACTGTAGGGTGGCACACTTAAGGGCAGACGACGGTTAGGTTTGATCTGAGACCAAAGAGAAAATAGAGAAGAGCACTGGAATCGTTCTGAGACATATCCGATGAAAATCGGAGGGCAACGAAAGGTGTTTTGGAGCAAGAATAAATTAGATAATATGTACTTATTATTCATTAAATTAATTAATAAATATATTTTTAATTTAATAGGTAGCCCACCTTAAATGGGACATCCCCGGAAGGGAGAGGCCCATGGGGGGAGGCGCACCCCCACAACATGGGAGGAGGCCGGCCGACCTAGGTGGGCCACAAACCTAGGGTCGGCGCACCCCTTGGTGCGGTTGGCCATGTGGGTTTAGTCCCACATGGCTAAGCCACCAAGGGTGGCATCCCTCCTCCACCAATATAAGGAGGTGCTCCATGCCTTGATTCTCTCACCTTCGAACGTGACTCCGCGATTGGAGTTGCGCATAGGTTGAGATTTTCTCCATCATACGTGCACAGCCGAGCTGCTGGTTCTTCGGTCCAAGTCTCCAACTTTCGCTGCTTCGCTGGACCGGAGCCCGAGGGTCGTCTTCTACACTATACATGTGTAGAGTTACAAGGTGTTGCACATGCGGCACTTGAAGAGGGTACAACTAGACGACCTTGAGGTCGGCGCCGCCATCTTCATCAACGTCCTTGCGAGGTATCGCTTTCGGTATTCAAGGGTATGAATACCGATTCCCTCCGTCACTTTATATATGCATAGTAATAGATCTGACTATTATGTATTATGGTTATCGTTGTTAGTAAAAAAAATCCTCCACGCATGACCTCATCGCATGTTCTCATGCTGATTGGACGGGCTGCCCACACATGTGAAAATCCACATCAATTTTCTGTATTTTCCTCAGCTTTAATATGATTTAATGGTCCGTTTCTCGATCTAGTGCCAAAGCTGAACATCGAGTTGTTGCCAATTGTGTCGCAGAGTCCTGTGGGCTCCATCAACTCAACTCCGCCATCCCAGCCAAGCTATTGTTGGGTATTGTGATCTCCACTTCGTCCGTGATAAAGTGACGTTATGTCAACACTCAATTATGTCAGTATAACGTTAACGTTAACCTGTACTGTACTACTGTTAACGGTAGATCCTATAGTCTAGGGATAGCGCATAGCGCAGGAATACGGTGACACTCACGATCGCCAGGAATCTCCGTATAAAGGAAAAGTCTAAAATAAACATTAAGATAAAAGATAAATCGAACCCTCAACTCATAATTCTTGAAATTGACGCTCTCAACTTTTCAATCCCGGTCTATTTAACATGTTTGCACACTGGGAATATCCCAAACCTGGCCGGGATAATCTGTTACCTCACTGACGAATAGGACCCACATGTCATATATATCCCAAACTAGATCTCTCCCATTCATCAGCACACCATCTGGCCGCCAGGGCCTCCTTCGAGACAATCGCCTATTTCCGTCCACTCGGAGAAACTTGCTAGCTAATTAGCGGAGGTGTTATAGTATATGTATACCGAGCCCTTTCTAGCGGTTTGAACTTTTAACTGCAAAAACCCTAAACTCTAGACCCTAAACCCCACACGTTGCAGCGGTTTTAAAAAACTGTTTTGTAAAGGAAATGGGTAGACACATAAAATATCCAATTATTAAGATTCAGTCGATCACAATAAGCGAGACACTAAATTTAGTTCATATGAAATTGTTGAAAAGTTGAGAAATAAATATTAGTGACATGGACAATTATATGACTAAAAACATGAGATTGGTAGGTTGTATGATTTTTTTATTAATTATTGTTAGTGGAGATGACATGGACAATTGATTGACCAAAATAGTGGGTGATGTGGATACCTTGTATGTTGAGATAGAAAAAGGATTAATACACTTAGTGGGTTTATTTTATTTTATATAAGAGGTATAGATTGGCGAGTGCATTAAACTTGAAACGGTATCAAAAGCCTCTTGGAATGGATTCAAGTCTCTCGGCGCACAAGCAGCACGCTGACAGCTATCGGTCTGCGAATCTTGACGACCAACGAAAATCAGATATAGTGGTTTGATTGTAATAACATGGTAAACTTAAGTGCAGCCTATATTTCATGTTTCGGTGATTTTTTTAACTCTTGTATTACTTATCGAAGGTAAACGTATATGAGACAAAACTGCACAACTCCAGCAAGCTGTTCACATGATTTAGCCAAATCGCAATGAAAAAAGGAACCATGCAATCCAGATTGGAGATATACCGACGAGATAAGCCTGCAGTTGGATTGAAGATTCTTATTATGGTTCCACATACGACGACAGCAACAACAACCAGAGTGGTGCAAAATACTCACCAGCCAGGATGTGATCAGCTCACTTGCTAAATGTCTACTATATCTGTTGGATCTCATTGCACCTTCGATATGCACTTGGACCTACAGATACAAATGTGACGATTGAGTTTCCAGATCATATGGCACAGTATTATGTTGTGTAAATAGTCAAGCCCATCACACAAATATCTACTCCCTCTGTTCCCCGCGGCAACTAATATGGAACCCTCTGTTCCATATGGCACATTATTATGTGTGTAAATAGTCAAGCCCATCACACAAATATCTACTCCCTCTGTTCCCCGCGGCAACTAATATGGAACCCTCTGTTCCCCGCGACAACTAATATGGAACAGAGGGAGTTGCTCTAACCTAAAGTTCTAGAGCTACAACCGACGAATTGAATACAGATGTATTCCAGATGTTTTCCTTTAAACGTCAATAGTATATGAAAAAATTAATTTACGTACGTACAATTTCTACAGAGTGATGAGGCCACCATATTGTTTGAAGGAATGCATTCTAGGACTGACTTAAATTTGGAAACCGGAGTGTACTACAAACTGTAAGATCTTGTGAGCAGAACTGAACATTCTATCGAGGAATAGAAATATTTTGGCCTCTCAAACGTACCGTGGGATTACTTATTTTGTTTGGTTGTAAGGGACGCTCGGGTCCCCAGATGCCACGACGGAGACTCTCTTACCCGGGCTCGGGCCTCATTGTGCTGTTAACAGTCATACTCCTGCCTTTGATTAGTACTAGGGCGGAGCCAGTGCGTTGCTAGAAAATACATATAAGGACACCTCCAACGACGGCCCGCACATGTCCGAATTTATCCGGACGGACAGACGAGGGCTCCAACGACGGCTCGCATACAGACAACTGTCCGAGCGGACAGATAAATTGGACCAAACTCGGCCCAAATTTGGGCCAGTTTGGGAGAGGCGCGTTCGCGTATCCTCCCTTGTCCGCCCCTGGCCCACCTGCCAGCGAGAGTGGCCGCTTCAGCTACCTCGCTGGGTCCTTCTTAAATGTGACTGTGGCCGGCGTCGCTATCCACCCCCCCCCCCCCCCCCACACCCCAAACCCTAGCTCGACCTCGCTACCGTCCCTGATGAAGAAGCCCTGCTGGTGGAAGCCTGGCCGGAACAACCACGGGGCTTCGAGATCTCGTGGTCCGCGTCCCCAAGCTCCTGCCGCTTCCGCAGCTCGCGGTCCCACCGCCCGCGCTCCCGCCGCTCCCGATGCGGCTGCCGCCAGCGCCGCTCGCATCGCGCCGCCTGGCCCGCCGCGCTCGCGTGTCGCGGGACGTCGCCCAGATCTATTGGGAGGAGGCCGTGCCGCTGCCATGGAGCAAAGCCCACCTCCCTGAGGGGTGGCACCTCAACCGTCCGCGCGTCCCCGTGCCGCCCATTCCTCGCTCTGGCCGGGCGCGCACGGAGGATATCCAGTGCCGCCGGTCACTCCTACCTGCCGACCTCGTCTACGACCCGGCGTTCGCCGTGAACTCTAGGCTCTGGGACCGGTGGTTCGAGCGGGAGCACGACGAGACGAGCGTCGGTGTCAGGCCTTCGCGGCTATTGCGCGGACGGCTACCAGGGTCGGCGGAAGATGAAGATCCATCCCTCGTCGGCCTCGAGTCAGACGAGGACTCGGAGCTCGACTGGGGACGATGACGAGGGCAGCGTCAACGAGCCGGAGTCCCATGTGAAGATGGAGGTGGATGCCGTGCATGGAGGCTCCCGGAGCCTCCCGTCGACGAGGACGTCGCGCTCAAGATGGGCCTTGATGCCTCCAATCTGGAGGAGCTCGCGTAGTGGCCCGACCTTGCGCCGGCCCTCCGTGCATCCACCGAGGATGCGGCGCACCGTGCCCGCATGGAGGAGGCCGAGCGTGCGAGGTGGCAGGTGGCAGGTGCCATGGTCACCGTGGCCAGAGCATGGTGCGGGCCAGGGTTACGTGCCACCACCGGCGTGGCCACATGACCCCGAGGCGCCGGCTACGCCTCCGCCCGCGACGCCACCGGTGTGGCTATACGCCGCTCCTCCCTACATCATCCTCTCGGAAGTAGGACTACGGCGTGATACCAATAGGCCGGAGCCCGCGCCGCCCATTTTCCCCTACGACGACGCCGACGCCGCCCTTCCCCCGATGGATGGAGCCGTAGATAGGATTTTTTTGTCACTGGTCGATGGGGCCTTTGAACCTACTTAATGTATAATATTATGTTTATTTTGTTGTCTGTGTTTTTTGCGCTGAGTCGTTGGGGGCACCCCACCCCAAACGGACAGAGGACCAGAATCTGTCCGCGAACCGCCCCAAACGAACTGAATCGGACCGATTCTGGTGTTGGCCATTCCGACATAATCTTGAGCCCCCGGTTTGCTCATTTGAACTTTGGCACTTACTCGATTTTGTCACTAACACATGTCCTTTCGCCCCGTTTTCCAGCTTCCACCTATCATGTTTGATGTTTTGGGGGCTTAGTTTGATATTTTTATGATTAGAGCCAAATCTGGACGGACCGAATATATGCGTACGGTTCGGAGGGCGCATATTGGCGGTGTCCATATGCGGGCCACCATTGGTGGTGCCCTAAGGGCAAGGAGTTAGGCCAAGGTATGGGATAGTCAGAAGAGCCTTGGTGTCCTGCAAACTTTGTGTGGTTCCGGCAATCAAATGAGAGCGAAAAGACAAGGATGTCGGAGCAACTAAAACAACCCTTAAGATCCATCACTAAGTTTGAATTTTCGCTGAATCGGATGTATCTAGACATATTTTAGTGCTAGATACATCCGATCTACCGACAATTAATATGGATCGGAGGGAATATCAAAATACATCCAGGATAAGAATTGAGACTTAGATTTAGAACATTTCAGAAACATGCCAAGGCCAACGTATATAACTCAGGTAAAGAAAGGCAAAATCATAAGGTAATTGTTCAAATAAAGAGAAGAAATTGGCACCTTATGGTGAAACTTTTGCGCTGACAAAATGGAAATCTGGAATTGTTTATAAGGAAGAGAAATGCATGATCTCGACATGGATCCACCCAAGAAGAAGACATTAGGCCTATCAACATCAACAGAGCACCGGCGCCGTATCGCTTTGTGGAACCGAGAAGCCTAGAAATAAAACAAAGATATTTCAGAAAGCATGGCACACTTCCTCCACAAAAAGAGCGTGTGGCACAAAACTATTTTGCAATAGAACACTAGTTAGTGCTAGCCCTGCACTACTACTAGAACACCAATAGTTAAAGGTTTGTAACTGTATAAGTTAAGGAAAACAAACTTCCCAAGTGCATTATAGGATGTTTAAGGTTATCCAACAATTTTAACAAGTTCTATCTTAACAGTATGATGTCTTCTTTGATGCACACAACTGAACACATGCATTTCACACTTCATGCTTATTAATATTAGCAAAGCACATGGGTAATAAAATGTAGCTCGCACATATATAGTTGACAAAGATGCCAAACTAGTCGACTAAGCACCTTATGGCGGCATCCGTTCATTGCTTGGACAAAATTTCTGCAGTGTTTATAAGCATAAGAAACACAGGTCCTTGAGTGTGATGCCACGGCAAGGAACATATCATGTAGATCAACATTCCTGATGTACTGCACATGGAAACATCAAGAAACAGCATAAAAATTAGAAAAATAAAAAATGTCATGTCCAGATATGATATATATATACCAGTACAGGGTCACCCTATTTGACTCCCAGGGAGTAGAATAGTTATTCTACACCCACCCCGTATCTTTTGAACCGTAAAGAATTTTTACTCACGTAAATTTTGCCATAGTAATTTAATAGGAACATAAGAAAATATTAACATGACGTAAAACTATTTTTAAGTGACCTTCAAAAATATGATGTATCGTTATGACTCATATATTGCATTTCTATGTAGATTTTTTTATTTTGGGACAACATGAATGTGATTATTTGGATGATAAACATATTTTTCCATAAAACATTGCAAAATAACCTCGGGTGCAAAATAACTTATTCTGCACCTGGGTGCAGAATAGGGTGTCTATATCAGTACATAACTACAGATGATTCTGATTATAGGTGGATAACAACATATGATTCTGTTTACAGCATATCATGAACTATCTGACGCAATTCAAAATAATTTAACCAAATACTACAGTGCATCAATTAACCTCTTTGAAGGCGTCATTTTTCAATAATCAGAAAGCTTCGTAAAGCTAGAAAACTGAACGCTAAGTTTATCTTCCACAGAACCAAGCTTGATTCAATATAAAGTAAGAATTAAATCCCCACATGCTTAGTACACAAGTGATCTCTATTAGAGTATATTTGACATACTGTATTTTGTAGTATATGATTTCTAATCCATCTCCTACCTTATCGCCTGCAAAAACTGTGACATCCTAACTCAAGTAAAATCGTTAAGAAGTGAGTCTAGCTCACTTGGTTCACTAACCTTTGGTTAGGTAAGTGGATGTACAACTCATCCAGGTTCAAGTCCTCACGGACGCGGATTTAGGTTCTTATTTTCAAAAAAAAAAAAAACGCTGCAGGGGATTCCCCTACCGCATTCATATAAAAAAACATTAACACTACTATCCATACAAACAAGATGCATCTTTTGTCCCGAAGCTCATCTCCTATATTGGGATGGGTGACCTCTTGGAAAGTTTCGGGTGTTAAAGTGTATATGTGAATTGCCTAGCTCTTTTCATCAGTTCGCACTTTTGGTTTTGTTGGTTAGTGCATGAAACTTGATATGTGATATGGTACCAGAGCCATACGTCTGGAGTTTGAGTCCTCGCTTTCGCAATTTATCCAAAAATGGTTGTTCCCCCCTCTAAGTCCCACTGTTTGGATCATATGAGAAATCGGAAAGATCAAAGAGTTTAGCAGTTGCATTGCTAAAGCAGAGAAAACACCATATATATTTATTCCCATGAAGATTCTTGATTTAATGAGAATCTTGAAAGGTAACCAAGATATTGTGAGGCCTGGAGCAACTCGTTTTGCTATGTCATTCGTTACTTTGGCCAGTCTGTGGACGCATAGCCAAACACTCAAAACTCTCTTTGTTAGCACGGAATGGTATGCAAGCAGATTAAAGATCACTGAAGGAGGGAAGGCAGCTGAGCATGTGAGAACGATAGTTCCCATGTGATTTTTTCGAGAAGTACTGGATATGGGACTTGCTTTTCCTTACTCTCCATGTGTGTGCTCCTTCACACCTGAGCAAAGAAAGTGGTACGATAGTTCCTTCACAACTTAATAGCATGTGAGTACGATAGTTCCCATGTGACTATGTCTAGAACTACCGGATATAGGACTTGTTTTTCCTTACTCTCCACGTTGCGCTCCTTCACACCTGACCAAAGAAAGTGACCATCCATTTGGTAGCGTATTGTCCTTTGCTATGTGAAGTGGACAAGCCTCAAAGACAAGATTGACCTCTCGTAGAGCTCTAGCTCGAGCCATTTTTCATGGGAGCAATAGGTGTTGCAGGATCAAATGGAGGTTGTGGTGTCTTCACTGGGGTGGGAGAATGTGTTGGAGTAGGTGTTAGAGGGTCCAACACAGCTTCCAGTGCCTTCATGTAGGAGGGAGAACTTGGTGTAGCACTTGACATGGTGATGTCCGCGAAGACTAGCGTATCACTAGATCGTGCCTACTCGGCAAGCATGTGTAGTCATCTTAGTACTGTTATGGATACTCCTTAACAAATACGATAAAGGGGTCCTCGATTGTGGTGCTTGGCCATGCCCCTTGTTTGCTTTGTTAGCCGCATGGCTTAGTGTCCCTTATGGTCGCTAGGGCTTTGTTTGGGGGTGTGTCTACTCGTGGTGCTCATCGCCTTTTGAAATACCTCAACAAGATTCAGGACAAAAATTCATAATTTACTTTTCAATGAGCTACTTAGATACTCCCTCCATCAAAAAATGTAAGACATATTTGGTTTTTAGAAGGTCTAACTTCCTTAAAATGGACCAAGTTTAAAGAAAATAAATATATGTAACACAATATATATGTGCCACGAAAGTATATTACAGGATGCATCTATTTCTTTTAGAAAAGAGGTGCGGACCCCGGTCTCTGCAACAAGTGATGCACACAGCCTTTCGCAATTATCCAATAACACCTTACAAGAGAAATACAAAGATCAATCCGAAGCGAACCACCAAACTAGCAACAACTCGCTACACCTAAAACTCTCTGATGAAGGGGGTGGAACAATCAGAACCGATGCCCTGATCTCACGCACCAACGCACATCTAAAACCGGAGGCTTCAACCAGGCCGCCCGACAACGCGCCAGAAGCACAAACCGGTCCAATCGATCCTAAGCGCACGGAGTATGCGCACAACAGAAGCCGCTGCCACAATCTTTCGCCATCCCAAGCGATCAACGTGATGACCTTGCAAGGCCTGCCATCGGCACTGCCACGGAGCCAGACAGCTCCACCATCCTGCGCGAGTCCATCATCACACGCCCATCGACGAGACCCGCTCCGCCACGCAGCCAAACCCTGCTGACATCGACGTAGTAGCTAGAACACCGCCTCACCTCTTGCCTCTTTCATCCATCACTGCTCAATTAACGATGCCCTCAAGAGGGAAGCGACACCGCAGCTCCGCCATCATTAGGGTTTCCCTCGGAGCAGGACGAGTGGTTAGACGGTGGTGCAAAGGCGACGCCTCCAGCAAGGAAACGACGTGGAGACGCCGTCATCGCCCGCCCGCCAAGAGCTCGGTTTTCACCAGCAACCACGTCACCCAACTCGTCGCCGGGGCTAGATGTGGTATCCAAACCACAACCAGCCATGTCCGACCGACTTCGGCGAAGAAGAAGGCCGCCGCCACCATGCCTAGGGCTGCTGCCCCAGGCGTCCTCGTGATGCGGGAGTAGCCCACGAACGCCTCCGTGTGCCGTCGACGGAGTATCAACAGGAGTGTTCGCGAGCGACTGGAACCCGCCCGGCCCAAATACATGATGCATCTATTGGAATTGGTTTCGTATCATTGATATTTATATCTATATCTATAAATTTGGACAAACTTAAGATGGTTTGACTTTAACAAACCAAATATGTCTTATATTTTTTGATGGAGAGGGTACTTAACAAGATTTTAATGCCGCAACAAAAGCACAAAATTCAGCAAAGGTAACATGAAATTCAACTACAGTACATGTAGATTGTAGTTTTGTCGTGAATCACGTAGATTGGAGTTGAGCTCCAAGATATAGCAGCTACTATGTACAAATTGATGCAATCATGCATTTCTATTTTATACAAACTGCGTGAATACCTTGAGAACTATGTCTTTTGCAGGCAACTTGTAGGCACTCTCAGATAACCTCCTTGCATAAACTTCTGAAGTCATCGTCTGTATTAATTTCACTCAACGAATGAACACTTTTGCAAAATAAGTCCAACACAAGAAAACAAATCATGAATACCTTAGTTAACACAAATGCTTGTTCAAATTGCCGAATCTGGATCCATTGCTCTGCAATTATATTGTCAATCTGATTTGAATAATAGCAAAAATAAACAATGTCATTTGGTTATTTATCAACAGGTTTAGAAACATACATAAAAACTGAGGTGATCGATCATGTGGATAAATGTACTCCCTCCGTCCCACAATAATATATATTCTAGACTAGTATTTTGTTCCACATTATTCTACATTCTGGGTTATGGACATTAATTGTCTTCTCGCCTCTCGGTAATCAACGACAACAAAAAACTAAGCAACCTCTCACTTTTATCTATTGAGTTTCATCAATGCTAATCTGGGGTGGATTGCATGTTTTCATACTTGAGTGGTACTATTATAAGGGCTTGCTAAGTTTTCTAAAAATTTCTAGGATGTAGAGCATTTTTTTTACCATGGATGTAGAGCATTGTGGAATGGAGGGAGTTATATCACTTTACTAAATTCGCTTTAGTGCTTTACCCAGCCACACAATCTATTTTTCCCTTCAAGTCATAAGAGCATCTCCACCGGCGCTCCCAATAGGGATATTGGGCACGCCGCCACAAAATTGCCCCCACCGGCGCTCCCAATAGCACAAAAGTTACCGGACGGGCCCAATACAGTGATCGGCAACCCCGCTTCGCTCCCTGTTCCTAGGGAGGCAACCGGGAGCGCCAGCAACCGCGACAACGCATGTCACATCGTAATCTTGAAGGCTCGACGCGTCGGCGAGTGAAAGACGTTGGTTGATTTATTGTGGCCGGTATGCCCGTTTAAATGACGCAGTGGCTACCCAGGCGAGCGCAGAGGACGCGACGCGTCGAGCGCAGCGCTCGCGAGGCGGTGGCTCACACGCGTCGGCGGCGTCAATGCATGGCAGACGAGCCGGTGCTCGGCGTTAATGTGGTGCCAGCCTCCTCCACTCCCGCCAGCTTTAAAACGACGTGCCTTTCCTCTCCACACAAACCTTTCCTCTCCCACCAAGCCCTACCATGTGTGACCACCGCAAGCTGCGACGAGCGATGACCGAAGATGAACTTGCCTGCCACCATGGATTGTCCATGGACCGTCAGGCTCGCCGCGAACACGCCATGACCGCCGAGCAACGGCACGAACGTCTGGAGCAACCTCTCCTCTAGAACGAGGAGTGGCAGATGGGCAAAGCGTGGCGCCACGAGATGCAGTGCAAGGAGCATGCCTCATACCCTCTATCGTCCACCTACGGCCGCATACCCTTTATCGTCCTATGCTCTGACGATGGAGTGCAAGGAGTACGAGGCACGCTGTGACAACTTCTTCCTCGCCACATGTGGTCGTCACCTAGGGAGTGGTTTGCGTCGGACGACGAGCGGGCATGCTCTAACGATGAGAGTTGTGGCGTCTCTTATTACCGGCACCGACACCGGAGGAGGGGGCGCATGATGAGGACAGTGTTCGACCTGGCTAGAGCCGGAGTGGGAGGGTTTGAAGGTCGCCATTGAGGCCTCCCTCCGCTGCCGCTAGATCAAATCCCACCACACTCGGCAAAGGCCGCGACCCGCAAACATTCCTCAAGGCCACAACCGACATCGGTGAAACCAGAAGCCTCCGTCGTCAAGGCATGCAGGTTCTTGAAGGCCGCCGCCAATAGTCGATGACACTTTTGACGGGGGTGTGGCATCCATGTTCCCCACACTGGAGCCGGAAGCGCCGCTAGATCTAGGGTTTAGTTTAAATTTTGTTTAAGTTTGTTAAATTTTGTTTAAGTTTGCTAAATGTCCTTCAAATTTCAATGAAAATCGCCGGTTCGTTTGTATCCATATTTGAAAAACCATTTGGAATTGAAAAACCATTTGGAAAAATTGTACTGGGAGCGACCGGTGGGGGAAACCGCTCCCATTAGACGGCAACACGTGCCAACGCCCCCAATAGAACTTGTCTGGCACACTTACCGGACACTATTGGGAGCGCAGGTGGAGATGCTCTATCATTTACACGTTTCCTCTCACTGCCCGTCAAGCACAACTAGATCCAGATGAATATGAGATGTGGCAGTGACGATTTTAAACTGTTGGCGACATTGTAAGAACCAAAAGTGTATCCAAAGAATAAATAAATAAATAAATAAATACAAAGTGGCAGCAGTGATTATGAAATGTAAAGGTGGAGGCAACAGACTGGTGTGATGCAGGTGGGAAGGAGCTAATAGGGATTTGCTAGTCCCAATTTGAATTATTTGCATATATACTTCCTTGTAATGTCATCTACAGTTGTCAATCTCCTATTTAACAATATGAGAAAAAACGTAACAGAGTTCTGAAAATAAGTTCTGTAGTTATCCAAGTAGCTCTTGTAGGTGATGTACTGATTTTCCCTAATCAAAATATATGCATCACGAAGCATGAGTGGCAAAATATAAACTAAGGTGTTATACACAAGAACATTAGTCAGGACATACCTTTTTGACTTCTGAACCCAGGAACTCTACCCTTTTCTCGGCATCAATTGCCAGTGACTCTATGGTGTAAGCAATATCGTTTATCTTCCTGACCTCTTGCTGCAGGATTTGCAACTGCAAATCATGCATGCAATGAGTTCAATGAAGAGTTTTCCCACATAAGTTCACTGCAACCACCTTATGCATTTTATTGGTATAATCATGCTGACAACGCGTATATGATCTTAGCCAGCTTTCCAAAATGGCCAGCTGAACCTACTTCATGTGGAAACATACACATCTCCCGGTTCCTACCAATTTTGAAACCTGAGAGAGAGATAGAGAGAGATGTACCTCATCTTCCATCATATAAATGTTGCTTTCGGAATAGAATTTGCTTTGGAATTTCTGTACAGGGAGAGTGTGGATATTAGTGCATGCAAAAAGGTTTCAGAAACAAGAAAAGTTACCATCCCGTTGCAAATATTTCTATATGAGAGAGCACAAAACTATCACAGTAAGTGCTGAAGAGAGATGGTTGATGATGGTATCAAGCACAAGACAGCCAAATCACATTCATCAATGTATCAAATTCCCATATACATGGTGTCTACAGAAGCACTTGCAATTTTTAGCATGGGTATATCCTTCAAAAACTACAGAATATATCTATCCTTCACATTTATAAAATAGTTTTTAGAAGAAGAGGGCAGTGTTTTGGTTCAAGTGTCCAACTAGTCTAGTAATCTGTACCGATGAACATAGCATGGAATCTGTGTCTGACATAATATCCGAACAGACACGGATGTTTGGAAAGTCTAATACTGAGTCCAGCATAGTGTGCCAACGTAGGGTGGACCATGTATGGACGGTGTTTTCCGAAAGTGTCTGTTCGACGTAGCAGTATTCATGGCGTTTGGACCGTGTTCTTGGTGTTTTAACAGCAAAACTGGTTGACCGATTGGACCGCGGTACAGAAAAAATATTCCCATTCACTGCCTTTGCCCGGTAATAAAGAGTTCATACCACCAATTGACGCAGGTCAAGTGCTCTATCCGAGAGGGTGTGATGCAACAAAACACAAAAGGGAGAAGAAGGGAGCTACTCGTTGAAGTGTCATTCTCTAGCCGTCAAACAAGGTGCACCCGGGAGATGGACTCTCTACTGGTTCGGTGCACAGGTAAGCAACGGCTGGTTTGATTTCTAGTGTGCGGTGCTGCGGGGTTTCTCCTGGATCGCTGGGGGCTGCTGCAAACACGGTGGTGGCAGAGAAGCCTCTCACGATAGCCATGATTTGCTGTCAAACGGGGGTGACTGGATTGGCAGGCCGGCTCGACTGAAAGATGAACACCGAAACATTTGAGTAGAGGTAGATAGCCGGTGGCAGGTTGATTTAAATCTGCCGTTCAAAGACTAGGGACATGCCGGTCCAGGAAACGCAAAGCTCGTCTTGGACTGGAACGCCACTATAGACATTTATTACCTCCACATGGGCCACACGACTGTTGAAAACCCCCATAAGAACTGCAAATACGGGCCAGAATACAAGGACTGGCTGCTCCAAATCAAGGTGTTGGTACAGATTTCCACACTATCTGATCCCTGGAGCCAAAAAGAATTTTTGAAGATAAATCTTCTACATAGTTTGTATGCTTGTATTCTCTTGCCCAAGCTAATGTAACCCATGTGTGGTGTCTCTATCATGCAATTTATAAGTACAATAAAATTACTTCACACTAAATAAAATTATTTATTATATGATATAGTGCACATGTGAAGTTCATTTTTTAAACTGATACTGTCTACGGGGGTTGCAATTGCAAACTCATTCAACAGCTCAACACTTACTGAATGATCTACATACCTCGGAACTCTCTTGTTCATTCATCAAAAGCAGGGAACCATCTTCCATTGTGTCACTGAGTTTGTTTTCTCCTTCCAAAATGGAATGTTTACTCCTCATAAACTTTGAGTTTTCCTCCAAAATAGATTCTGTGATACGAATGAATTTTGTAATGTTTAAGGGATAACACATTAATCAATGAAAATGCACATGACCATTGGATGAATTAGTAGAAAAACATCAGATGAAAATAAATTGATTTTTTTGGTACAGCTTGGAAGCTTGTGAATAGTACTATTGGAGTAGAAAGTAGAAAAAAATGCCCAAAAGATGCATAACTTGAAAACCACCGTATAGATTTGAGAGGGTGACAAACTATTTTTTTTGTTTTTGCACCAGAAAGCGTAATCAAGTCAATTGTGGAACACTTAATAATCACATCTATAAACTGAAAAAATCTCTCGTTTGACATATTGCCGTAACCCATAAGCATTGTCTTTTTTTGCTTCAAGTTTCATCAGGAAATCTACGTGCTAAAACACTTCCTATGAATTAGAATCAGAAACATAAATGCACAGTTTGAAAACCAATGGTCAGTCTTCGACTAGTCAGAAGTCCCTCCACACAGAACTCTGATTTCTCAGTCAAGTGCTGAAAAAAAAACAATCTCGAATTTTATTGCACACAGACCACTAGTATGAACAACTAAAATTAAGAAGTATCGTGGAAACTTGGTTCCCAAATTTGAAATTCTAAATGAGATACAACGGTATGTGGCAAAGTCAGAAACTATTTTAAACAAGTTTCACTTGAAAAATGGCAACACTGGAACCCGAAACCCAGTTGTGAAACCCAGTGGTGTAAACATGTAGTACATGCCTTCCTTTCCTTATCATGCGGTTTGTTCCAAACCTAACTCCAAGCTCTCGTATTTGAATAGGGCGACAATGTGCAAAAGAGACAACCCATTCTGAACCTCCTGCCATTCTGAAATGACACTGAACCCCGAGCAGGGAGAACGATAGAATTAATGACAGCAGGAAAGTTGCCTCACCCAACCGCGCCAGCTTGAGCGTGAGCTCGCCGATCTCCGACCGGAGGGCCTCGGCTTCTGAAGCGAAGCTGGATCCTGCGTCGGGTATGGCGCATATGACGGTGAGAAGCGCCGCGATGGTCAACAGCGCCGCAGCGGAGCGGGCGCGGTGAGCCGGGGCTGAGGTGGGGATGCAGAGGCCGAAGGCGAGGGAGAGCAGGCGGACGGGGAGGAAGAACAGCAAGGTGACGAGGGGGGCTACCCCGGTGACGGACATCGTTTAGGGTTTACTCACTCCGGCGAGGGTTGGCAGAGAAGAGGCGTGGACTCTGCGGAGGTTTCTGTCACACCGCCCCAAACTGAATAAACACGTGCAGCCAGACCAATCCAAATCTTTTTGTTTTTATAAGAATGGAAACCAAACTGAAAAGGAAAAGTATACTTCTCTGTCCAGTAAAGAGTGTGTTTACATCTTTCTTAAAAAGATAAACTGTTTCAATTTTCTACAAAAATATTACTCCGTACAGTATTATGAAATCAAATAGTTATATGATAAAAAATATTTTATCATGAATATAATCATACTAATTGTTGAACGTACTCCTGTAACTACTCCCTAGAGCACAGCTAGACCGTGTCAGCCGCATCGCACACTCCTGCATGCATCGAGCTCACGACGCAGCAAGCCGCCTCCTCCTCCGCCAGCGCATCGGGACGCCTGCAGCTCATCCCACTGTCATCTACCTCGACGCCGCCATCATCAACTATCTCATGGTCGAGGATGAGGACTAGGATTAAGGACACCGGTGACACATGTTTAAACTTTACTTGAAAATTGTGTATTCTATAACAAAATTTGAAGTTTTCGTTCTTTTGCTAAATTCTGTTTTCAATTTGGGGGCAACGCTCCATTTTGCCAGACATGTGTCCGTCACCACTAAACGGACATAGTTTGGGATGAGCTTTGCGGCTGCGAGCAGCACATGCAGCGCGTGTGTTGCGGAGAAAGCAACATGCCTAGTTGGAGCTGATAATCAAACACCCACCTATGTTCACCAGAGTGAGCAGGTAGATTCACATGTCCGATGAGCAGGTAGAATCTCCCATGGCGTCCGCAATTGCTCACCCAATTAGCAAGGACAGCAACACTTGGAGAGAAAATGTTAGCACGAGGTTGAAAACTAGGGAGAGAGTGAGCACGCGAGAGAGGTCTGTGCTTTGGCTGCCCCTCGGGGTTCACAGTGTCAACTTAGGAGAAAATATCACAACAAATATGAAATGTACAGGAGCTCAACTCCCTACAGATACGATATGGTACTTATCGCACTACACAGCTAATGCTATACATTGTATTTCATTCTTCGTGACTATATGCAGTAAAATTATCAATTCACACACGTCTGCTCATACTAGAGTGCTTGATTTCGATATTCTTTGTGCCTCCCCCAAGTCTTCAAGAAACCTGCAAGTCATCGGTAACACATCAATATACACCAAGTCATGATTTTATCTAAATGCTAATTTTAAGGCATGATAACTAACTGCAAAATTTGAAACGCCACATATTCCACTCCAAGCAACAACAACAACAACAACAACAACAACAACAACAAAAAAGCGAAAGGGATACCTACATCAAAATCGAAATATAGTTATTCAAGGAAATGGTGAACAGTGCATACCTCTTTGAATTTAGAACCATCGAACCTCCAAGGAAAAAACGAACTCCAGGATTTGCTGCATTATAGAGGGCTACTGATCTTGCTTCCTCATATGTTGTCCCACCAACGATGAATATCACCACATCTTGAGGCCTGTGTGGAAGCCATCACTTATATAAACTAAACCGTCACGGTTTGGAGAACTAAACTAAACACAAGCTAAAATGTATTGATTCAAAAGGTCCATGTGAATGATTTATCTTTCATTTGTAGGATGGCATGTTTCACGTCCATCAGTAATCCAAGTTAGTGAGCAGACACTTTAACAGCACACGTACCTGCCCTGCTGGAAGTGATTGCCAACAAGTGGATAGTCAGCGTCTCGTAATCGCCCCTTCACAATTCCTTCCATGGTTTGGAAGAGAAGAGGCTGGTGTTGGGTGTATACATTCTCAACACCCTGCAACCAATAAGAACATAAGAAACGAAGTATGGAAATGCAACATAATTGCAGGAACAAACTTGTGTGCCAACCTTAAGGCCACGAGCCATGTTGCGAGCAATATTTAATAGGTCACGGTTCCCATACAAATCGCCTGTTCTCTTATCAACACCAGCCTGCTTAAGTAGGAATTGAACAAGCTGCATAGAGAAGTGGAACAGATTAGACTCGCAAAATCTACAGAAAAAATGCAACCGGCGACTTTATTTTTTTTGTCTGCAGTAGAAAAAACTGCCAACGGAAGAAAGTCCTACTAATTTGTGTTTTTAAACATGAGTAAAACGAAATTTATAAGATTCAAGCTTAATCAATACCACGTTTAATTAACTACTATTGCGCAGTCTGACCTATAGAAATTTCTTTCCTCATCTGAGGAAACACATTACCATGAATTCTAGGGATTCGCTGTACATACAGTAAAATGAAAATATAAAATATAACGACCTATCACAAAAATAACTTGCAGTATCCACACTGCACTATTTTATATTTTTTGGCAACTGGTAATATACAGAGAAAAGCATCTAGCGAACATGGTAAGATATAATTGTTATATCTTACTAGCACCGAGCCCTACTTTTTCTGGAAAGAGCTACCATTCCATATGGTAGTCCTTAGTAATCCAAAAGCATTCAATTTCAGCAGTAACTAGTTCCAACTATGCAGCAGCACATACAGATCATTGCCGGCAAGAAAAAGGTGATTAATAAGCATAGAAGAAATGGTTCAGTGATGTATTAGATTGTAATTCATTATGCTTTAAACAGTGCCAATTGGAACCAACTTCCTTTGAAGAACTGGATAGAAAAGGAACCAAAGCAATATGTGCAATAGAAGAAAACATGGAGAACATGATTTACAAGAACAAGTTAAGTTCGCATACCCCGGACTTGTATTTAGCAGAACGAGAAGCCAACTTGTTGAAAAGCTGCATCAGCTGAACTGGACTCTCTTTTTCATACCGCAAAGCATAGAGCATTACCAGTCGTAAACGGTCAATATCAGATACACTTTGATTGCTTAGTAAGGAAGTAACGGCCTGCAGAAAAGCACTGGTCAATGGTTGGCAAGAAACATCAACTGGGCAACTTCAACATGGAATAAACCTTACTCACATCCATTCAACTAAAGAAGCCTAAAGTCATACACAATGTGTTTCCATCATAATGAGAAAGTTTAGGCCAACACTTTCAAGGATAGGTACAGTTTGACACACGTGGCTAACGGAATTGGTCAAATATGAGTATAAGCATTGTAAATTTCCGTTTAAAGAACACCAACTCCTTAAGCCACTTCTAAGGTGAGGTTCAGTTCGCTTGACATAGCTAATGGCAAGTAGTCAAAGCAACAAGAAGAGTAGAATGGGTTATTCCTAAAAAAGAGTAGAATGAGTTCAAAAAGATATTAGGGGATTTTGAAAGACAAAGCCGATCTATATTATTGAGATGTAAAACTAGTATACATCGTAAACATAGATGCATCTTATACTTTGATAACTTATACTAATAAAAATAAAATCAACAGTCAACCCCCTTTGGCTGGTTAGAAATTTGCACATAGGATATACTAAGACCAAATTTACCCTGAAAGTCGGGAAAAAAATTCTGGGCCACAAATAAATACCTCAAAGGCTGCTGCTTGTCCACTTGTACATGCTAGCTCTTGTTCCGTCTGTGAAACTTGCATAAGCTTCCTTTCCTCAACCATTCTGCTCATCTCGCTCACCAAAGCAACATGTTTTGTTACATTTCCATGCGTCTTTCGATATTCAGGGTAGTTGGTCACAAATTTTGCCATATCACCTAAAACCAGTAGCATATCAGGCATTGAGAGTTTAACACCAACCAGAAAACACATATATCAGACCAACCCACCAAACAAAATTGCACAAAGTGACATCGACATGATGTTCAATATATAAACAACTGACACCATATGTCACACTGTATTTTTTAGCTGGAACATCCTCCATGTTGATACAAAATAAAATTTGGAGCAGATTTGAAACTCGGGTGTCATTTACATTTGGTGTTATCTCGTGCTTCTCATTTGGATCTTATGTTGCTTAAACAAATAAAATACAGCAACCTTATATTAATTTAATGGACATATTATAAGTAAAAAATCATAGTCAAAATTGTATTTTTTTACCAGCAAAAATCAAGGGCGCCTTACACTTTGGGATGGAGGAAGTATTTTTCGCAAAACAAAGCCTTGTTAAAAATCATTTATGAGTTCTATCCTATATACTATTTCTCATCTCAATTTAAAAAATCCCAGATATTCAATAAGTTCTTTTAGCCATTTTTAAAATGACCAGAAATGGTAAAATATTTATCACGTATATTTACGTATCTGAAAAATCCTGATCTGGCTCGAGTACCATGTCATGTTTCAAAGAAACAAAATTAAACAGTAAAACAGTTCTGGTCCAAACCTTCCGTTTCAATGATCCATATTCAAAATCTATCGTAAAATCCTACGGTTTAAGAAGATAACCCTAGATCCCCTCTCCCTCCTAGACATCCTTTCTCTGAGCAGGAGCTCTCCAATCCCAGCCAATCTTCAAATCTTTGGTCTGATAAAAACGTGGCATTCAGTGCTTTGATCTCTCTCACACATGTTCTAATTCCCAACCACCCCTAATCACCCGGAGCGACTGCTAATGTGCCTTGGCCCCCTTGGCCCAGCCTCCCAACCCTTCTTTCTCCCCTTGGCCTGGATGCCAATGGACGGCATCAATACCGAGCAAGAGCAATCTGTGGGCGTCTTCTCCGTGATGCTCCCCTCCTCACCATAATTCACCCTGACACGGCCTTGACCACTCCTCTGGCTATCCCTCTCGCGCAGCTCACCATCATAATTCACCCCTTTCCTGGCCTTACCATTTTCACCAAAGCGAGCTCGAACCCTAACCCTCGAGCGAGCACATGAGTGCAGGTCCCTCCGCGAGGTCAACGCCACAAATCAGCCCCTCTCCTTTGCACCTCTGTGCTTCTTACCAGACACGATAACACGAAAAATAAAAGGAGAGAATACATGATGTTCAACGCTTAGATATTAGATGTACTTACCCGCAAAAAATAACAATACGACGAACTATTATGATACTAAAGGATAGTGCGAGTGATGATTAATACTCCCTCCGTTCGGAAAAGGATGTCACAAAAATGGTCTATCTATAGTTCATTTTTGTGACATCCTTTTCCGAACGGAGGGAGTAGATAACTAGAAATGAAATTAGGTGGGGACCAAAAGGCCATATTTAAGTAAAAGTGTGAAATGATGAAAGAAATAAAAAACAGGGTAAATGGACATAATTTCTTTCTGGTCTATTTCTTTCATAGAAGACTATGAAAGCAAAAAATAAAAACCATACTGCTTACCGATGCTCTGAAAATTCTGGCTGCTTTTTGAAAGATGTTGAAAGTCATCCACCATTCTTTTGACATTCATACCGAGGTCCCCAAAATTCTCGAACATGTTTGCTCTAAAAAAGTTATCTTGTACAGCTGACAGAACCACCTCCTGTATGAGTATATTTCACAACAATCAATATTCAAAGATTGCATGCAGTATATTTTATCACAATATGAAGAGAAGAAAGTTAATACTTCTCAACCTGCTGATCTTTAGGTACATTAGCAAACTCAGTAAGATCAACTTTGTTGTTCTCAATTCCAATAAGCTCATGAACCATTGCCTGTGAATTCCAAATTTGTGAACGAATTAACAAAAAAATACATTTGCAACAGCCAAAAATACGATATATTTTTTTACAATACCTGATATGTCCACTGGTTAAGTAACGGAGTGACAGGATCATCCCTTCTGTCAATCACCAACAACAAGGAAGAGTTCTCAGTTCGTCTAAAATCGAACAGGCCACTCTCCTGCTCATACATCAATCTCTGCACATCCACATTGTAAATGCTTCAGCAGCAAGTATTTCAAACAGAAGTCGCAATAGGATCAAGATATTATTTTAAAAAAAGGCATAAAGAAGTCTTCCTCTACTTCTATAAATTTCACTTCTTCCTAAACCCGAACATAGGATGTGAAGTTCATCATGGAAATTTCTTTGAAACAGTGAAATCGACTTTGGTACCCTGGTGCATATGCACCCGGTATGTGAAAAAAACAGATTCTGAAATTTCAAAAAATTCCAAAATAATTTTGAGCACACGTCCTCACATTCTATGTGTTCACAAAGTTGTTTCGCGAAAAATCGATATTTTTGTGGCCTGTGTAGAAAAGCCAAAAAAAATGTCTTGTGAAAAAGCCTTATTTTAGCACCAAATTGTCTTTTTTACACAGGCCACGAAAAAGTCGGTTTTTCGTGAAGCTGACTTCCTGAACACATAGGATGTTAATAAGATCTACGCGTGTATATTTTTTTGACATTTCGAAATAGGTTTAAAATGGCTTTTAAATATCGGGTGCATATGCACCCCAGAGCCAAAACGCCTCCCTTTGAAACATGCATAATTAACAAATAACTGTAACATAGTCAGTCCCACGATAATAAGACACATAAACTAACAAGTAAGACCACGAAGTACTCCATTAGATTCATGCCACTTCAAAACTATGTCACCCGTTTTTCCACCATTTTACATAAACAAAATATAACTATAAACTTTTTTGTTGCATTCTCATAATCTCATTGTTGGTTCAACAAGCTGAGCCATACTGGTAACTTCTAAGGGCATGTACAATGCAATGTGCTTATAGAGATGCTTAGAAAAATTAACTGGTTTTTTATTAAGCACCAGTGCTTGTTTATATAAGAGAAATGCTTAATTAGGCACCTCTCTTGTAGAAATAAGCATTGGTGCTTATAAAAAGAGATTAGTCTAATTTTCTAAGCACCTTGCATTGTACATGGCCTAAGCAGTCTCTAGGCTAATACCTACTGACATTACAAACTTAAAATTAATGCAGATTACATTGATCAGAACCCTTGAGCTTGATGAAGACAAACTGTAGAATAACTAAACCATTCTAACATGTTGTCATGTCAAAAGCCCATGTAGAAACATTCATTATTCAATTCATGTTATGAAACTCCATACCATTGATAAAAATAATAAAGGGTGAGAAGGAACTTCAAGCTTGCAGTAAGCGCTGCACAGAAATAGACTATTTTTTATTTTGAAACGAGTGAAATAGAACTAATGAGTAATGACTAGCTTGCAGTCTGTACAGAGATGAACATCACTTGGGGAAGGAGAGGCTATATGTCATTGTGCTCTGAAGATCAAACAACGGAAATACAACCATAATGGCTTAAATGATGAGCAATCACAGCATAGCATAGGAATCAGTTATGAGTAGACTAATCACAGGAAATAGGACACAAATCTGTTTTAGTGTAGGCATAATCAGTATTGTATAAAACTAATTGTTTCTACTTTCTCCTGATTTAACACCTGAAGGTCTTTTTGTTCAAAAAAAAAAGACCTGAAGATGTGCTAGAGTAACAAAGAAAGAGTTTAGTTTCAATCTTTGGGATAAGCATGTACAAAGGAAATACATATATTGAAAAATCATATTATTTTCATGGGATACATATAGTATATTTAGCATTAGCAGGGGACCCACCGCAGTTTCTTGCGCGATCCTTTTTGCAACATCTGATGTCCTTTGGTATCTAATAACAGGGCGGCGCTTCAGAGCCAGGAAGAGAGAAGCGATACCATCAACAGCTCGATCACAGAAGCTCTGCATACCAGGAGGGTCTACCACGGTTGGAAGCATGTAGATGTGGTTATTGCGTATATTCAGAGTGAAATGGAAAGGATCAATGGCACAAAAGTCAGCATAGAACTCCTGCAAAACAAAACAAAACAAAATTCATAATCCATCCTCCCATTCAACTTTCAAGCACTTCATTCCAATGAGTATGTACAATCATAAACAACATATACCTGAACTTGCTGCACAACCTCCTGTTCATCAGAATCAGCAAGCACCTGAATCTGTGGAATCTTCAATATATTGGAGAAGACTGCAACAGGACAACAGATAAAATGAATGAAAACAGCAAACCTCTTTCAGACCCCACAAATCTTACATTGTATTTGAATTTACTATTTATAATTATGCATAACTTGAAACTTTTAGACAGTAGAGTAACTGCTTTAGTATCTTGTTTGGCCCAGACTGAGTGGCGGAGCTTAGTTAGGGTCTACCGTGCCTCTCAACAATCAATCTTCCGTTGTATCACAATAAACGCACAGAAGGGAAATGCGTTAATAAGAAAAGAGCAGGCTACAGAGTTGAATGTAGCAAATGGGAGATCAAATACGTACATAGGTGGCACTCGGCGAATCGCGGCGCAGCGAGGTGGCGCCGGAGCTTCTGGATGTTGTCAGAGGATGGGCGGAAGAAGAAGACGGCCTTGAGGTGCGCCATGGACGCCCTGGAGCTGGAGGCGTCGTCGACCGTCTCCACGAGGAACACCTCCTTCCGCAGCAGATCCGACTGGCTGTACACCACGCTCACCATCTCCACCTGGAACGAACCCGCGGATCTGGTCAGTTAAGATCGGATCCCGCGCTGAGGCTACCAGGGCTAGGGTTTTGGGGGGGCTCGTACGTACGGTTTGGGGGTCGAGGACGAGGACCTTCATGCCGGAGACATCGTGCAGCATGCGGTCGATGTAATCCCGGACGAGAGGGATCAGCACCATTGCTGCGCCTTGTGCTGAGGTAGGAGTTAATTCCCGGGTCGCCGGCGGCGAGGACTCGACGGAGTTGGAAGCAGTTGTAACCTCACCAGGCCCGAGGGGAAGAGGAAGGTGGGAGAGAACCGGAATGGCATGTCGTAGTCGTGGTTAGGGGTGGGCATAAAAACCGCAGACCGAAAACCGAAACCGAAAAGACCGAGACCGAAAAAACCGTTAGAAATTTGGGTGGCAAATTAGAAAAGACCGAAATTATATCAGAAATTCGGTCATCACTTATACATAACCCGAATAGACCGAAAGACCGATTTTATTTTATTTTGAGAGAATTACGTACGGAAACAGCCAAATTTGTGTGCCAGCTTAGTTTCTGTACATATATTCTATAGTCCCAACTGCGGAACCAAGCATACCATCTAGTCTCTATGCCCAACAACTGAGTATCCTAGACCCGTGTAATGTAGATTCTCCCGTGCGCGAGAGACCAGTCGATCACTTCCCACTCTCCCATTACCAGGCGCCGATTCCTCTTCTTGCGCACTAGATTTTGGTCTATTTGGTCATGACCGAAGACCGAACCGAATAGACCGAAGACCGAATAACAGAAAACCGGAAAGACCGAATTTATTACGGGTATCATTTTCTAGATGACCGAAATTGTTAAAGACCGAACCGAACTAACCGAAAAGACCGAACGCCCACCCTTAGTCGTGGTACCGTACTACTGTACCTGTACAACGAGGTGAGCACCGGACTCAGCTTTGTAGTGCACAAGTCACCGAGAGACTTGAGCCAATCTCGTCCCTCCGTTTTAGATCCAACGAACGAGATTAACCCAAATCTGAATCTGAAAAATAAAACTTCTCAGAAAAAATCGAAAAAATTCCAGTAAATCATGAATGGTTCCCTAACTACTCTGTGAAATTATTGTACGATTTGGACCAATGGTTTGCGCATACTTAGCTTTTTTAGATTAGAACATAAAAAACACTATTTATACACAAACCATCACTCGAAATAGATTGATATTTTCAGAGAATACAAAACGAACCATTTATGATTTACTGGAATTTTTTCTGAGAAGTTTTATTTTTCAGATTCAAATTTGGGTTAATCTCGTTCGTTGGATCTAAAACGGAGGGACGAGATTGGCTCAAGTCTCTCGGTGACTTGTGCACTACAAGTCCCTGAAGCTGAGTCCGTGAGCACCAGGGCAAGGAACAACAGGGAATTTCATCTTTTACCATTGCTTACTTTGGACTTTTACGTTTTGCCCTCGTTTACATTATACTGATTTTAGCAGAAATTCACAATGAAAACCGAGCTCATATGCTCCTGTTATTTTCGGGCAAATAAAAAATAGAAAATCTTTTCAGAAAATTCTGAAAAATAATCACAGGCATACCTGAGTATGGTACGCATGAGCGTGTGAAATTTCGTAACGAAATGATAACGTGGCCGCCCTGTGAAAAAAAGTCAAATTTCTGACCGAAAATGAGATCCCATTTTTGAATTTTCAGATTTGTGATTTGTCTTTTTCACAGGTAAGCCACAATGTCAGTTCGTTATGAAAATTCACACGCTCGTGCGTACCATACTCAGACACGCCTGTGATTTTTTTGGAATTTTTTGAAAAGTTTTTTTATTTTTCTGACAATACCGGGAGCTCTCCCGGGTGCCAAAACGCCGCTCCCCTGATTTTAGTTGATTTCGTTTCATTGTTTTTTTTTCTCATTGTTGTGGTTTTGAATGAGATGTTTAACTTTTTTGTGTTCTCCAGTTTGATAGGTAGACAATTTTTTTTTCATTATAATAACAAGCTTGCGAGTTCTATAAGGTTAATGTTCGGCACAAAGTTTATGAAAAAAAAAGGATTTAAAGCTCATAAGTCATAGTGCATAACAGGAACTGCTCAAACAATGGTAGTTTCCTCCGTAATAAGTTTTCCAACCCAATTCAATATACTACAATAAAAAGAATAACAAACTACTCCCTCGGTTCGGAAAAAGATGTCACAAAAATAAGCTATGTATAATTCATTTTTGTGACATCATTTTCCGAACGGAGGGAGTAGAAAATATTATAACATTTGCATGAAACTATGGATTCAACATTCCAATAATAAGATCAATGACATTTTCTTCAACAAGTGTCTCCGGCATCATCACCTCCATGAGTCGCTCGTTATATTTACCTAGCTCCTTAACTTTGAAAGAGGCGGAAATAAATACGTCCGGTGGGGAGCGGAGGAAACCGCCTAGGACGTCACGTCGGCGAGTCCACGTCACGCTGCCAGTGCCGGTCTGCCTCCCTCTGTGTGGGCTCACGCTGTCAGCGACCCAGTGCACGTCCGCGCCACCCCAAACCCAACCCACATATGGGGTGGGTTTGGGGGCTGCCGGACCGCCCGGTCGTTTGGGGCCGATTTGGGAGCTCAATTGGGTCAGTTTTGGGCCAAATGCGGTCCGGGCTGTCCGCCCGGTCGTTTGAGACCGGGTTGGTGCCCCCGGTTGGAAATGCTAAGTTGGTGACCCTGTTTGATTGCTTGGTGCTAACCTCGGCGGCAAAATCGCAGTCAGTCAACGCTCCAGGCCGTTGGGAGAACAAACCTCTACTTGCAGCTATCAAGACTGCTCCCTCCTTCCATTGCAACAGGATTGCTCACATCAGCAGAAGCAACAAGCACGATTAGCTCTTAAAATTCGTAACAGATCTTTAGCTATTGGTTGCTTAAGTTCAGAAGCAGGTCAATGTCCAGGAAGGGACATACTCTCTGTATCTAGCGCGACTCTATTCACGCTGCTATGTGTAAAATGCACCTAAATTGAATAAAATCGTTTATGTTAAAATGCATGAGAACGGGACAAGCCCACCGCGTATCCAACTGTCACCAAGTAGTCGACACAATTGGTATATCGAACGGGCTACCAACATAATCGTATCTCGGTGGAAATTTGACGTTACAGTGCCATTTCTCCTTGACATCTTTTACAGCATTGACTGGACTGGTGTGATGTGGTTTACTGATCCCTGGGTAATTGTGAATTTAAAAGCGTCACATTACACAACTTGGCCTTAAAAGTCTGTGTCCGCTGCAACACTGCAAAGGGGAACTACAGAACCTCATTCGGGTAACAGAGTGACCGAATGCCCTCAAGTACAATATATTGTTTTAAGTCACAACACATGTCAGTTTCCATCTTCTCAGCAACAAAACAAAACATCATATGGATCCAACAGATTATCATGAGAAGATAAAGGCAGATCATCTAACGTACATCAAACTATGACCACCAACACCGAGCAAATTACTGAAGACATGCTTTGGGTGAACTCACTTTCGTATCCTCTGCCTGCTATTCCTGTCTTCATCTTGTTCCACCTGTTGGAGACAAGTGAGGGAAAAATTATAATCAAGCAGGAATTGTGCTAATTCAAAATTAACTTCAGGAGGAAGGAAATCATTTTGAAAGAGATTTAATATTATGCCCAAAATGCTTGCTTTCGAAAAACTTCTCCAATGAAGAAATCATCCAAAGGACTTTTAACAATGTAAATAAAGAGAACAGCATGATACTGATTTCCCACTAAAACTTATTTTGCCCTACAGCCCTACTAACACCAAATATGTAACGAAACAATATTAAGATATGTTTTGTTCAATCTATGCTTTTAGGTGATGCAGGATGCAGCACACCATTTTGAATGATGCAACGCACTGTAACATAAAATCAAGAATATTCTAAAAGAAACGATTGTTTTACCTCCGTGATAACCTTCGTAGACTTTCTCCCAATCTTTGATCCCAAATCGGAGCCTGGTCCCTTGGGTTTCTTTGTTACTGGCTCATCAAAATCATCATCTTCATCTGCATCCATTTATATATTTTAAAGGAGGATAGACTTGCAATTAGTACTACTTACTATGCTAAATAACCATTTTGTCCAAATACATATTTCTTCGTCTCATACATATTCGACAAATCAAACTGCATTTTCAAGAGCCATAATAAATAAAATGTAAAGTTGCCTCACATTATCTAGTGAACACAGTAAAAAAAACATCATCGCAAGTCAGAGCACTCTGTAACATGCCTACTTAAATTCAGTAGAAACAAAGGAAAAGTTTACCATCTTCACCACCAAGGTCAAAGTCTTCCATATCATCCATGTCACCCATCTCGATATCATCACCTTCAACATACTCCATCTCACCTTCCTGTATTTGCAAGTGAATCCAGAATATATTGGGAAGATTTTGGGCAGAGTGAACATTAGAAAATTAACTAAATTCTCATACTCGGTACTGTGCTTACTTCTTCATCTTCCATCTCAGGAACCAAGTCATCCATCGCAAGGATAGTATCAAACTGATTGAAGGGGTAATTATAAATGTCACCATAAACACCTTTTTTCAGACGTTCCTTCAGTTCACTTTCAATACTCTGACAATAGTAGGCCGATGTTAGAGAATGGCAATCAGAAATAGACAAGTTGATGAAGGTTATCAGCAAAAAAATAACCTTATCTAGTTGAGCAGCCTTTTCAGCCTTCTCCAATCTTCTGGACTCACGCTGAGTCTTTTTCCGGGGGACTGTCATTATCTTCTCTCTAACAGTGCAAAAGAATATGTTTAGGAACTTTTCACGTGCCATAGAAGTTAACAGTAAAAGTATGTACATCAACAAAAAGAATCAGCGTGTTATTGAACTTGGTTACATCTTAATGGCACAAACGTCATACCACCAAGTATCTCACATCATCAGTAGTCAATTCTTTATTTTTATGTACTGTCACAAAAAAATTATTGTCACTATAATATCTTTAGTATTTCGAATAAAGGAAAGATCTAATTTGAAGACATTTGGCTTTAGTCTTACTGAGCTACGCAGCCAAGAAAGGAGCTGGAGGGGAAAACGAAGCGGGGAGTGGGATGGTGCCGCGCCAGTTGGACTAATGAGCAAGGATTAAGTGTCGCTCGACAAGTCACGACAAGTCGCACGACTTGTCTACTTGTCGGTACCCCAGCGACAAGTTCAAAACCTCGACAAGTTGCGACAAGTTGCGACAAGTCACGACTTGTCGCGCGACTTGTCTACTTGTCAGTACCCGAGCGACAAGTTGCGACAGGTCGACTCGTAATCCTTGCTAATGAGCAGTGCTGTCGAGGCTGGTCGATTCCAAAAGGTTGCTCACTACAGAGATGGTGATGGCTACAGTAGCAGTGGAGAGGAGTAGGGTAGAAGCAGAAGAACTGAAGGATGACAAGTTAGAGGACAAGGATGCTGCAGGACGACTAAAGAGGGGGCAAGTGTGAGGAGGGCGAATGCTATGTAGATTTGCCAGTACATGGTCGATACCTAGTAGCTTCCAAAAAAAAATCAAGCAATCTGAAAGCAGAGCAGAACTCAAGATCTCAGTACTGGGCGACTGAAACTGTAGAAGGCATAAGCTGCAACATGAGGAGTGTTGTCGTCTTGTCTCCGTGCCTTGCACAGGGTAACATGGATGCTTCTCTTTGTTTGCTCTCTGTAGGTTACTATTCTTCATATGGGCAGCTCATATGCCTGTAATGGGTACAATAAACGACACACAAAAATACCATTGAATGCTCAAGCCATCACTTAACATCATTGCACAGGTGTAATGAAGGTGCACTGGACACGTTCAGCACTGTTGTTGAGAGCGCAAAAGGAGAAAGCTCGCATGCACCCACGAAGCACAAGCTGCTGCTCATGGGCAAGGCGGTGGCACCATCTTCTGGGGAAACCCAAAGCTGCTCCCATAAAAAAAAACTGCTCCCATGTGCAAAAGCCCGAATTAATGCTGCACAAATAACTTAAGATCACTGTAGGGGAAGTAACAAATCAAGACAGTATCAACTGATTGCATCGATTTAGGCCATCACCTCCTCCAGGGCCAAAAGCCTGGTCTGCACGGGACAATAGAGGTGGCTACAGGATGATATGTACCATAGGTCATAGGATTCGACAAGGTAACATTTCATTAGGCTAGATTCTCATGATGGAACACTAAGGAGATCCTTGCGCACAGACTAGTTGGCAGAGCAGGAAACACTGTCCCCTAAATGACAACCTTTAGCATCTTAACCAGCATCAGCACATGATCAATGCTGGTGATCGTGTTTTAAGTCCTCCATTACGATCTCAAAAGTTTTTTCCTACTGTTGAGAAAGCAAATTGAAAAAATGCCAACCACAGAAAGTTTAACATGGCCTAATTACTATATCATCTTCCATCGATCATTTATGATGTAACATTTAGACAGGTCACACTCAGAAGTCAGGAGCAGATAATTGTTATGAAACAGTACGTCGTGGATACTAACACAAGAAGTGCTTACCTCACTTTAAGTTGAAGTTTCCTCATCCTTATCCGATACTGAGTCATTTTTGTCAGGCGCTGCTTGACCTTGTGCACAAGTAGCTTGGGCCAAAACTCCTACATAATGAAACAAAAGGTATGCGATGAGGCTCACATTTAGATGGAGTAAAACATCCCAGCAGCTAAATATACATACGAGATGCTTGTTGATGACTTCCATTGCTTTCTCATAATTCCTGGGTAGTTTGACTCTCTCCCATAATTTGTTTGGCAGATGAGCTCTTTCAGCAGTTTTCATGTATAAGTAGAAAATACCTGCACGACCGACAAAAAAGAACAGCAATATCACTGACAAGGTGTTTGATTCAAAAAAAAGTAATGGAATAATAATACGCAGGTAGTGGAAACGGAATGAGAATAACTCAATTTTCTTTGTTTTGTTAATGGTAAGTATATATAATATTTAGATCAGACGATTATATTTTTTTGAATAGCAACTCTAAATCACCTTGCAGGCAATGCATCCAAATCCAACACAGTGACAACGAGCAAAACTGTAAACAAGGGGTATTGTTGTAGTGCGTATGGAAATTTCCAAGCATCAAGAGGAAGAACAAGCCAAAAAAAAAAAACCAAACTCATATGCCCGTTGCTCATACAGATCCAACTCTTCGCTGACCATATGGGCCAGATACCTCGTCGGATGTTCTTCGGCCAAGACCAAGCAGCGCCTCACCAGCCGATCTGCTGCCTGCCATGGTGAGCCATGCTTCCATGGTCACAGCGAGGGACGCACTCCCCATGTGCTCCTGCCTATGGCTTCTCTGGCTCCAATGCAAACCAGATGCCATGGATCTCGCCGGCGTGGAGAGATCAAGGCTATCATGCTTCATGGGTCAGAAGATGGAGAAGGAGGTGTGTTCTGTGGACGAGAGGTCAAGAGACAGAGGACTCGCCTGGTAGGTCTGGTATCAGCCGTGAATAATGATGTGACTTGACATGGGACCCGATTACATTCCACATGAACCAAACATATTGAACATTTTAAGTTACGGTGTTATCTAATTATGGGCAAAAAATGACGAACAATCTGTGATTTTATGATGATTGGCATAGCTTTCCTTCCAAACAGAACTACAAGCACACTAACAAAACCATGCAGACCACGACATTTAGAGCAGTGGCTGAAGCATCAAGCAATTTAAGCCACTCTAGTCTCTGCAGACCACGGCATTTAGAGCAGTTGCTGAAGCACCCAACAATTTAAGCCACTCTAGCCTCTGCAGACCACAATGACAACATGTAGAACAGTGTTGCTTCCACATCACGCGGGTAGCATGCATGGGAGGTAGCTGATTCAATCTAGCTCATAATGTGCAAGGCAACAAATTAGTACTCCTAGAAACTTGTTTTCTGAATCATGCACCAAGGACTTCCTTAAAGTCTCAGTTTTACTGTTGTACAGCATCTTAAGGTTATCATATAACCCATGCTTCGGTTTGACAACGTATTCCATCAGTTCAGCGACTCACCGAAGACTTGTTTGTCGTCCTAAACAGGATTAATAACATTCTATAGCACATCCCCATGAACTAAGGTTACCATGGTTTTTTTTTTAATGGCCCAATTTTGAGTCCAACTCCGACCAAAAAGCTGCTCAATCGAACACCGTACTTAAAAAGAGAGGAGGGCAGTGTGTGGTAATCACCATCGTGGTCACGGATGGTGGCGTAGCGGCTGTTGGCGAGCGGGCAGGAGCTCCGGTTGCATATGCCCGTGGCGTTGTACGGGTTCCGGCAAAAAATCCCTGTCGTGATCCTGCACAAATCACCAGCTTCTCATCATCATCATCAGGAGAAAACAAAAACTAAACCGAGGCGAGAGACAGGGGATTCTGAGAAGGGTAGTACTTTGCCATGAAGCTGCAGTGGTTGTGGCGGATGCAGTGCCATATCACGTCGTCGCTCATCTTCGACGCCGCTGCTTGGACGAGCCCTTCCTCTACACGCGCGCGCTAGACTCTGTTGCCGCGCTGCAGTGGCCGGCGAGCCCGAAACTGGCCACTGCCAAAGCAATAGACCGAAAGTGTGCGCTGGCTAGGCAAGGAGGTGCTAGCAGGAAGAGCTCCGGTGGCGAAAGCCCTTGAGCCGGGCGGCGCTGGGACGGGAGGGGGGTTAACAGAGGAAGGAGGCGGCGGCACGGCTCTGTCGCCGAACCGATGTGTTCGAATGGTGGAGGTTCTAGGGTTTTGGGGTGTGCGCTGTGCGGTGGGCTTGATTCATATGCGGTGCCTCCTGTCGCGTGAAGGAACTCCAAAATGGGCCTCATCTGAGGTGGCCCAACAGTAAGCTTATATATTTTTATTTTTTGATCTTACAATCTTCAATACTCCCTCCGATCGTACAAATCCCAAACTCAATTATGGAATCAGTCTGTGTCGTTCTTTTGTATCCAGGTAGTGAATTTGTATGCATGTAGGGCTTGTGACGACGGTCCGATGAGTTAACGAACATCAGGCATGTGCTCCCGTGTGGATATATTCAAACATGTGAGGTGCTCAAAGAAGATTGCTCTCTTATACGTGGGGAAGAGGACATGTCGTATGTGAGTGTGAGTGTGGAGTGTTCATCCCTGTGTGAATATAGACATGTCTTGCTAGCCCATCCCATAGGAGAGACATACCCCTTATATAGGGGGCGTACCACAATCATATGGACATTTTACTGTGGCACTACAACCTCGAATGCATGCTACGCTGGGATGGAGGCTACCTAACTTGTTTTAGCCAACGTTCATCCAGGGCAGAGGCAGGATCTGTAATCAAGGGGGGCCGGCAGTGATAATTTCCACACAAGGGGGGCCAGATTGGCTAATTGAGAGTAATTAGGCACATAATCATCTCTTAAGCATAGCTAGACCATGGATTTCTTCATGCTGCACCGTGGCATAGGGGGGCCAGGGCCCTGCTAGTCCCCCTAGCTCCGCATCTAGATGGCTCATATGTGGGATGGCGATGAGCCATAGTGCATGCCATTAGTAGATGACTTCGACGTGTCTGGGCGCTCACGTCAGCCTGTTTAGGCGGGACTAGACTTGACCCCAAAGTTGGTGGCGTCAACATACACTCCAGGGTATGGCCGTTGAGCCTGCCATGCGGTCTTTGGCTATCCGGTTTGTCTTCAGGTGGTCGGTTAGCTAGGCGAGCCTGACTCGTGACTTGGACATTTGACGTTGTCATGATGGAGGTGTGGGTCGATGTTTCTTTAGCTGGTAAGCTTCGCAAATTTTCTTTTGGTAAGTATTGGGTTTTCCATAATCCCCTCAAAATACATGAGCCTTTAAGTGGCTCAAAGAGCCGCACAGCGGGTCTGAGCAGTTTCTTAATCGTAGATGTCAGCTCGGAGGGAGCCAGCCTGGTGTACCGACTCCGGCTCGAGGAGTCCGAACGGTCTCGGGATCGTTGTAGACTTGTCCGACTAGCGGTCGGTCATTGATATGTGAAAGGACACGGATGTCGCCTAGAGGGGGGTGAATAGGCGATTTAAAATTCTTCATGGTTTAGGCTTGAATAAATGCGAATAAAACTAGTGTTTAATTTATCAAGCACGAAACCTAAACAAGCTAGGTTTACCTATGTGCACCAACACCTTATGCTAAACAATATAAGCAAATATGTGATAGCAAGATATATTACTTCAAGCTCGATGGCTATCACAAAGTAAATAGCATAAGTAAGAAGCTCGAGTATAGAAATACCAAGGCACTTGGAGACGATGATTTATCCCGAAGTTCACTTCCCAATGGAAGCTACGTCTCCGTTGGAGCGGTGCGGAGTCACAAAGTGATCCCCGAATAGCCGTCAAATGGCATACCGTAATCTCCTTCGTGCCTCCACTAAGCGGAGTGCCACGAACTACTATGGGACACATAAGGGTGGTCACCGAACCCGTACAAGGATGAGGCACACTCCACAACTTAATTGGAGGCTCTCACCGAATTCCCGGCTCCCAAAGCCACAAGAATCACAAGGTTGGGGCGCGTCTCCACAACTTAATTGGAGGCTCCCAACAATCCCGCGAGCCACCAAAACTCCGAGATCAACTAGGACCGTCTAGGGCACTCCAAGTACCCAAGAGGACAAGCTCTAGGGCACCCCAAGTACCCAAGAGTAACAAGCTTCTCAACTTCGATTTCCACGTATCACCGTGGAGAACTCAAACCGATGCAACCGATGCAATGGGCAAGAACACAAGAAGTGCTCAAAATCCTTCACTCTCAAATCCCACCAAAGCAACTAATGCTTGGGGGAGAAGAGAGGAAGAACAAGGAAGAACTCAACAAATGGAACTCCAAGATCTAGATCCAAAGGCTTCCCCTCACTTAGAGGAGAGATGGATTGGTGGAACAATAGATCTAGGTCTTCTCCTTCAATCCTCCAAAGATCAACGAGTTTGGGTGAGATTGGAGATCTAGTAGTTTGAGCTTGCAACAATGGAGGAGATAGAAAACAAATCGGGCTAGGCAGAGCTGGCTGGCTGGAGGTAGGTGGAGGGGTATTTATACCCCTCCCGGAAAAAGAGCCGTTGTAGCCAGAAACATCGGATATTCCGACATAAGTCACAGTCGGATAATCCGACTGGATCGGATAGTCCGAAACATAAGTATCGGATAATCCGGCACAACCGGATAATCCGGTAGACCTATATCGGATATTCCGAAAAACTCCAGGATGCAAAGCTTTTAAAGTCCTTAGCCGAATTTGAGCAAAACATGAGAATCGGATAATCCGAGTCATTCTTGACCGGATATTCCGAGAAACTACAGCAAGCATTGTTTTCAAAGTCTTAGTCGAATTCGAGCAATCTTGAGAATCGGATAATCCGAAACCACCTTGATCGGATAATCCGATTCCCCTGCTTGAGCAAAACAACAGAAACAACAAAACCTGAAATGCAATAACTTTCTCGTTCGAACTCCAAAACAGGTGAAACCAATTCTGTTGGAAAGGTAACGACAAGATACAAGGAAATATTAATAACCATAAAAGAGTTAAGTTGACACACATATGAAGGTGTGGAACTTTCCTCACGGATAAACCATAATATTTCCAACACGAAAACGCAACAAGTTTTCAAACCAAAATCCGTTTTCGAAGAACTTGGGCTTGTCATGAAGATCACGACAAGCACCAAAACCCAACTAGGAGAAAAACCAAATAAGAACCAAGAAAGATGATGATGCCAAGTATGCAAAGGTTTGAGCTCTCTCCAACTGATACGCTTAAGCTTTAGTCGAGAGCCCCTCTTGATAGTACGGTATCTATCCTATAACCCGGTCTCCCGACTAACAACATGAGACCGGTAAAATAGAAACCCTATCAAGATCATACCTTTGCCTTGCGCATTCCACTTGACTAGATGATGACGATCTTGATCTTCTCAAGTGGACCACCTTTCTTGATTGCGCTTCGCTTGGTGAAGATCCACATATTTCTCCCCCATACTCCACTATGGGAGAGCCTCTCATCGGCACATCTTCACTTGACCATTATCTCCAAATGGGTGGCAAGCTTCAAACATATAATATCTTCGAGATACTTCTCTTGAACTTGCACAACTCAAGCTTGATGACGATCACCACTTGACGTCATCCTTCATGGGCTATATGAAATCTTCATTTGATGCTAGCCATAGAAAGATACCTAACCATACATATAAATGCCACACACATATCATGGGTTAGTTCACAAAGCTATATGGACAATTGCTTACCATACCAAGAGATACATGATCCCACTTGGTACATCTTTTAGCTTTGTGAGTTGATCAATATCTTGATCAACCTTGTATCTTTTCTTCAAGACATACTTGCAATATGCTCAACTCACATATGACCAAACATCGGATAACTCCTCGAATAACAACTTGGTCATTACATACTCTTCTTTTGATCATATCAAGTATATATCCATACACCTCGATGATCTTGATGCCAAATACTTCATTATATCAATATATTCAAGGCATCAACCTTGAATCCAACATATGGAGTTCAAGCATGGTCTATGGACAAACACTACAAGTATAACTCAATGCAACCATTAGTCCATAGGATTGTCATTAATTACAAAACCACACATGGGGACGCCATGCCCTTTCAATATGGTCTTCGGGCCGTTAAGGACTTGACTGCCTGGCGGCCAGTAAACGATGTCGTTCTTGCCGGATCGCAAAGTGTCACGTGTCGTTAGACTCGTGAGGAATCTTTTATGTTTGCGCGTCACGTAGATGGCCTATTAGGCACGCCATCACCTAGCCTAGGGCGATCCGCGCCTTACGGAGCGCTACAAGCCGGTAATGATGACGGTGCCTCGATCCTACGCGAAAATCCCACAATAGTGTGTGTTAATGCAATAGTTGAGTTGTTGGGGGAAGATAGGGCGACGAGGCGCAGAAGGGTTCATACAATGTGGCAAACCCACACCCAAGTTAGTTATAAAGCAAGGTGCCGCATACGGGGGCGTGAACTCACCTGCATCCTTGTCACCGTCTTCCTTGTGCGCACACCCTTGAATCCTTCTTCCTTCCTCTTGTTGTCTCGCCTCTATCTCACCACAGGTTTTCGTCCATACCGAAATGCGATGAATATGGCATGCGAGAACGAGCACGAGTGAGGCTACTCGGTTAAACGAGAGGAAATAGAGGGCTATGCAAAGCGTGACCTTCTGCCTCTCCAACCGGAGTACCGGTGAGGGCGCCAGACAACGAGAATAAGCCGAGCTCCAAGGTAAGGATTGTGTCCTCTTCATCATGTTCCTGGACACGGGCTTCCGACGCCGGCAAGCCCCTTCTTCCGGAACCTTTTTGAGGTTCTATGAGACCTAGCCCCAACACTTGCTTTGCGGCCTTGTGTGAGGCCTACCTGGGCATATGGCCTCATCTTGGGTTTGTGGTGCTACCTCTTCTACCTCTCGGGCAATCGTGCTAGATGGAGGCAGGTTGGCTTCAGATTGATGTCTGCATCTTCTTCAACGACGATGGCTGAATGTGTTGGTGCGGCGACCTCAACGCCTCAAGTGGTCCTGTGCCGAGGGCGCCGAGATTTGCTCGGTGATGAATTTCTTTGTGAGAAGGAGGATCACATTGCAATTGAAGTCTGTTGTCCGGAGTCGATTCAGCAATGTATATGGTAGGTGTCTTTGGAAAAGCTGTATGGGCCGTTGGAGACCCTTGAAAAATAAAAGAAGAGTTGGATTGAATCACGGACAACTGGTCTTGATTACCGAATTGGAGTCTTTTCTCCGGGCCTGGCTAGCCCTCTCCTTTCCGGATTCCACAGCCCACGAAGAACGTCCGTCCGATAAAACCCTAACCTTCTCTCTGCGTGCCTCCCTCCACCGCCCTCCAATCCGCAAATCGCCAACGCACGCACGCACACCAACAACCAGAGCGCGCCGCAGACACCATGGCCGTCGCCTCCGCCTGGGCCAAGCCAGGCTCATGGGCCCTCGCCGCCGAGGAGCAGGACGACCTCCCGCCGCCGCCGCCGCCCGTCCCCGCCTCCGACTTCCCCGACCTCGCCACCGCCGCCACCACCAAGGTCCCCAAGAAGAAGAAGCCCCAGCCTGTCTCCCTCGCCTCCTTCAACAGCGGCAAGTTCGTCCCCTCCTCCTCCCGCGCCCCCGCCCCTGACGTGCTGCTGAACCTCCCCACCGGCCCCCGCGAGCGCACCGAGGAGGAGCTCGGCGGGGCGCGCTGGGGCAACGTGGTCCGTGGCTCGGACGAGCCACGACGGGGCGGATCTGGCACGGAGGATTACGGCCCGTCGCGCGCCGACGAGGCGACGATTGGGGTGCCAAGAAGCAGCCCATGGAGAGGAAGGAGCGGATGGGAGGGTTTGGTGGGGACTCCTCGATGTCGTCGCGTGCCGATGACGTCGACAACTGGGCCTCCACCAAGAAGACGGCGCCCTCTCTGCCCATGGAGCGGAGGGAGCGTAGCATCGCCTTTGGGAGCGAGTCCCAAGGACGCGCCGACGATTCCAACAGCTGGGTCTCGAACAAGAGCTACTCTGCTCCCCCGCCGCGCCTTTGGATGGCCGTAGGGGTGGCTCAGTTTGGGGTTTCAATAGGGATGGTGCCCAAGACTCCGATTCTTGGGCGAGGAGGAGAGAGGACGTGACTAGTGGTGCCGTGGACAGCGGTGCCCGCCCGCGTCTTGTTTTGCAGAAGCGAACTTTACCGGTTGCCGCTGTAATTCATGAGGAGAAGAATGAGGATAACAAGGATGATAAGAAGGCCGAGGATGAAGCGGAGCCAGAGTCGCAGTCCAAAAGCACCAGGTCTTCCAACCCGTTTGGGGCTGCCCGCCCACGTGAGGAAGTGCTTGCTGCCAAGGGGGAGACTTGACCAAGGAGGAGGATAAAGAGGAGGAGAAGCTAGTGATTCAACCAAAGGCCAGGTCTTCGAATCCGTTTGGGGCAGCCCGCCCACGCGAGGAAGTGCTTGCTGCAAAGGGGGAAGACTGGCGAAAGATTGATGAGAAGCTTGATGCTATGAAGGTGCGGGAGGCACCACCTGAGAGGAGGACCAGGGGTTCCCCATCCCAGGGGAGGAGAACGGGAACGGTGAAGTGCCAGACAGCCGTGCTGACAATGCTTGGAAGAAGCCTGCTCCAGTTGAGGCCGCAGGACAATCTGAACAAGGGTCAGATAACTGATCTCATACCTCTGATTCAATTTGACATCTCTTGCATGCTTTGCTATGTTTGATCATACCATATTCTTGTGTTTATTTTTATGTTACCCGAATTTTACTTCTTACTGTAGAATAGACTGGTCTTCTGCTGATCTTACTCTCAATGTTTTGCCCTAAGATATGAGTTCAGGCCCCCCACTGACAGTTAACATGCAGTTGGTTTTCACAAGGTGTACACGTGTCTCAAATGTGTCGTGCTTGAATCTAGTCATGTTTGATTGATATTGCCCTACTTGTTTTACTGGCGAGATTGTTTATAAGATGGCCGTGATAGCAATATGAAGAATATGATGTGAATGATAAATGTTCATCTAAGTAGTGCTAGTAATACTGCATCAATCCCTTCATCCGCCACACAAAAAAGTTCCTTGCTATATCTAAATCACATAGTTAAATGTTTGTTTTTACTGCTTTTATACCTTATTGTTACGAATATCGGGACACAAAATATGTGCCTAGCTTCTCAAAATTTGTGTTGTGATCACGCCGTACAAATCAATGGTGTAATGTATATGCTACTACAGTATCATTAATTGAACAAGAATTATCCCTGGATTCATTTACTCCCGTTGTTTATTGCCAATGCTTGACGCAGCATACCAGAACTAGTAAAATATTTTTAAATTCAAATCAAGGTATGGGGCCCTTTAATCCAGCCTCTTGCCAAGCATTGCAAGTGTTATTTGCACATCGCTGCATTGAAAAGCAGACATAATGTTACCTAATAGTTTATTCTCTTTTGTTTTCTTGAGCTATGAAGCTACCATGTGTTGTTAGACTTGTGAGTTTTACTTAGTTATAGATATAGTTGTCTGCCAACTAGGATGCAGTTATAGACTTGTAATAGTATCCGAGGAATTGGGAATAACTATGTAAATTGCCCTTGTTTTGAATGCTGGGTTTAACCATCCGCATTGCAAGTTTTCTTATTTGTTAAAAAAAACTTTATGTTGGGGTGCCGTTTTCATGTTCTGCACTGTAATACACTCCCAACCAGGGTTTACAATGGCCTATTAATATCCGTATAAGTTTGACCAAGCCTATAGGAAAAAATATCAACAATTACAATACACTGTACAATCATTATGAAAACATATTTCATGATAGTGATATTGGTTTGGTATTGTATAGTTGTGGATATTTTTTCCATAAACATTAAATTACAGAAACACGACTTAAGACAACATTAAATGGCCTTGTAAACCCATTGCAATTTACTGTATATTGCAAGTACTCCCTCCGTTTCAGTTTACAAGTCATGCGCATATGCCTATGTCGCTAGTTCGATCAACATAATATTAAGTATGTATTGTCTAATCAGGACTTGTAAACTGAAACGGAGGGAGTAATAAATTTAATTATAAATTAGGTGATGATGATTAGTCAATCAAGGCGCAATTGGTCACATAAAAATTCAAGTATTTGCACTAAATTTATTTGAGGAATTGCCATCTGGAGGCAAAGGTCGATATTGTTTTGTACTCGTAGTACATAGCCCTTTAGGATAAATATGTCATAGGCAAGTTTCTACATTTGCTGTAATTGAGGATTTGCCAACCCAAAACTGAGGTCATTATCCTTTAGTAGTACTAGCCTTTAGGATTAGTATGTATGTTATAATACATTAGCCATTTATGCCAAATTTTCTTATCTCAGGACCTGAAATGTCTGGTTAGTATAAACCTTAATTGTGCCAATCACGAAAGGCATTGCCCGAGGCTTGGGCAGCATGACACCATTGTGGACAATGATAGCACATCTATTCATGCTTATGGAACACTTAAATGATCTACGCGCACATTTATTTCTCTTAACATGTACATCACACTTGCATGTTTCTTTAAACAAGCTGGCACCACAGGCTGTTTGCTCAGGAATAGCCAGTTTATTTTAATAATTCACGTTGTGATATTTGGTTTTATTGCTTACTCTCAAGTATGTTTTACATATAATGTGTTGTTTAAACGAACACAGAGATTAAGATCTAGATTTAGGTGTCAGATAAAGTTGACCTTTGTTTTTGGACCAACATGTGTTTCTTAGTACAACCTTGTTTGGATGCATTGGTTACTGGGATATTTTTCTGGGATTTCTATATTTCTTGAACTGTAGTTGGATTCACATCATATCTGAATCCCATCAGTTTAACTTGAGAATAGAGGTTTTCTACTCACATTACACCCTTAGCATCCCATGGATGAAATGATACTTTATTGTTCTCTAGATAACATTAGGTCTCTTTCTACATTTTAACCAATCAACGTGTGTACATGATAAGTATTTTTAGATTTTGCTTGGTAATTAGTATTATACCAATTTTGTGTTTACAATCCAGTATTAGGGATCGTTTCCTGTCTGCTACGGTGATATATATGATTTTTGCTTCTTTGAGATCCATGTATTTTTGTTAGTGGAAGCTCATTGGATTAGAATGAATAATTGATCATAATGCGTATTCATTTATGTATTCTTATCAGGTGAAACCATGTTCATATCTCCTTTATCTTCAATGGATCAGCATTTTATGTTAGCTAAATCAACGTGTTATTTTACTGGAGGCTAACGTTTTTCTTGTTTTATGTTTTCTGTCTCTTGCAATATTTTGTTGGTACAATCTCTAATGGACAATAGATTGCTTCTGCTAATGCAGATCGGAGGCTACTGAAGAGACTGCGCCTGCAAATTGATCTATGGACGTAAAAGTTATGAAGATGCTCTGGAATTTGAGAGTCTACTAAATATATTAGCTTTATTATCTTTGCTATTTGCGTGGGGCAACAATTGTATTTTTTTCTCCTTACTGTTTTAACACCTGGTAATCGTGAGATACTGTCTGAGAATTTTGATCTGATAATCGTGTTAATGTGAGATAGTATCTATTGTGGTTGATACAATTGTGCTATGTTGACTTCGTCCGGAGGAAATAATTGTCATTGATATTTTGGTACAACATTCAATCCAAATTTCAGGTGCATTTCCTAGTACTGCTGAAACTGATGTGGTCATCTATTAAAACGAACGCTCCCACAGTTGCTCCCCGTCCAGCAAAAAGCCATCACATCAACAGCGCCAGGCCCTGCCTGCAAAGAAAGCAGTTGGTTGTCCGGTGTAAGAGCATCCCTTAAAAGGTTAAAACCTTTATATTAACCACTTCAAAAACAAATTGGACCTAAATGGTGACTAGGAGATACCTTATTTTCACGAAAAACTTAAGCTTTAAGGCTCACCTCACATTAGATGAAAATTTTAGTCTCATAGCCATGTTATTTATCACCCAAAACCCACGTTGGGGGCACCAGATGTGTATGATTAGGTGAGTCGAAATACACCCCGCTTTTGTGTTGTTTCCACTACAACCACACCGATATCCACCCTCTATAGTTGATAGATCATGATCTTCCTCTAGCCATATTGGTTGAAAAAAGACACATAGTCATCGCCAAGTTGTAAATATGCGTAGAATTTGCACTCGTGCTAGCTGATACTTTAGAGGGTGTGTGCAATATGCGTAGAATTTGCACTCGTGCTAGCTGATACTTTAGAGGGTGTGTGTGCACACACCCCCTGAACAACAAATCATTTATGATAGATGTTACCTAGGCAAATAGGTAAAATCCATTCCTTCTAAAAGCACAGATATTGCGACATACTCCATGAAACCATTAACTGTTAAAAATACGGAAAGTTTACAAGATTTCCACATGCATATAGATGTGTTGCAAATATCTGGAAAGTTTTATTATGAAATATGTTAGTTTTTAATCTACATAAAATGAAAATTTATGTATCCATAAAATCAAGAAGACAATAAACAGATAATTTTACCAACATGTCTATCTTTTTTAACAGGGGCCATCGAATCTAATTATATATGAATGAAATTTTACGCTCACAGTCCACATTTGCGTGCGCATGTAAGACTCTCCCAATTCTATTGTCTTTGCACTGTATTATAAGCAAACTTCAGATATGAAATTGTCTTTATCGAGAAAAAGAGAACAACATTATATTTTACCTAACATAACTCTTGCATGTTATTGCAGAAAAAATCCATTACTCCCCGACCACATATAAGAAGTAGATAAAAACATTAAATGAAAACTCATCTCGATATAACGCCTAAATAGACAATGCGTTTGCGCTGGTTGTCTATTAGAATAAACTTTTTTTGCAAGAAAGTTCCGATAGTTCATCAACTGTCAAGACAGTACAAATAACACTAGAAATAGCAAATAATACAGCCAACGATGAATATAAACACTAAATCGAGCTGAAGGCACACCACTGTCATCGCCCCTCAATCACCGGAGTCAGGCAACCCTTGTAGTAGTAGATAGGAAATTGTCGTGCTAATACCCTACAGTCCCACAGGACCCGCGCATCAGATCAACAACCGTCATGGACGGGATCCACCGCGCCCCCACCTAACCTCTTCGCCGTCCATCTTCGCGGAGCCCCGACACGAGTGCCTGCCCTTCCTCGCCATGAGTTCCTGCCAAAAGAAGAACATCCAAGAGTCCCACCTCGTATTTCTGAGTAGGACACAAACCCTAACCAAACTCAACAAAGCAACTGGAAACAAAGCCCTCCAACTGGCATGGACGGGGTCCACCGCGCCTCCATGGCCCACATGAGTCAAGGCAGATCGACGACACCGACGGGAGGCAAGAACACTAACGCCGAAGCAATGGGTGTCTATTAGACTAAACCATTATATACTTTTAGACTAAACAAATTGTCACAAATATTTGACTTCACGTTTCATTTTTTATTAGTAGATCAAAATTGATTTCTTTACATTTGGTAGTATCTATTTTTGCTGAAAACAATATACGCATCCCTCGAAGTCAGTCAGAACTCAGAAACCTTCTTCCGCTGTGTTTTTTTTGGGAAGTCTTCTTCTGTGTCGAGACTCGAGATCGGAAATTCCCGGCAGCTACTGAATCTCCCGGACCCCACTCCATTCCCCTCCTACCTATTATCTCTTCGTTGGCGGCCACGACGCCGACAGGCCGCCACCACCACAGCTACCGGAGTTGCCCGCGGCGGCGGCGGCATGGGCCTGGACTACTACAAGGTGCTGCAGGTGGAGCGGGGCGCATCCGACGACGAGCTCAAGAAGGCTTACCGGAAGTTGGCCATGAAGTGGCACCCAGACAAGAACCCCAACAACAAGAAGGATGCCGAGGCCAAGTTCAAGCAGATCTCAGAGGCGTACGAGGTTCGCGCTACGCATCTCTCTCTCACTCTCTCTCGCTCCACTGTAATCATAGTACTCCCGTGCTGGTCCTGGTCCTGGTCCTGGTCCTGGTCCTGGTCCTGGTCCTGGTGATAATGTGTCTAAGATCTATTTTCGTTTCTTGTGGACATGGGTGCTGCGGCCTGTTTGATCTGAAAAACAAACAGCTAAGAATGCACATTTTGGTACAACATAATCTTTGAGGAAAAACAAACAGCTGTCTGGATCAAGCGATGCAGCGGGGGTTATCATCCTTTTTAATTTTTTCAATGTTTCTATTGTTTTTGCTGTGGCATTTGTCCTTGCTAGTATTTTGTTGTAAGTGACTATTTGTTTGGAATGAGTCAACTTTATTTTCTTCTTGATGCCTCCTTTGTAATAATTGAAAAATACATTGTATAATAATCGTTTGGAAAAAAAATCTCTGTAGGCGTAGCGGTAGTACTAATGAGATGATTCTGAAGTGCAGCTTGTAGTTTGAACTGCGAGCCCTTTTTGCATTTGACTACTAACCAAAATGTGGTGTACTGGTGTTAAGACATAGTTTTGCATGTTTACAGGTGCTAAGTGATTCCCAGAAGCGGGCAGTCTATGACCAGTATGGAGAAGAGGCACTTAAGGGGCAGGCACCGCCTCCAGGATCAGGTGGACCCAGTGGGTCTTCCTACTATGGTGGGGATGGATCAACATTCCGGTTCAACCCTCGGAGTGCAGATGATATATTTGCAGAGTTTTTTGGATTCTCGAGCCCATTCTCAGGCATGGGCGGAATGGGTGGCATGGGTAGTGGTGCTGAGAGGGGAATGAGGGGATCAAGGTTTGGGATGTTTGGCGATGATATGTTTGGATCCTTTCCTCAGTTCTCTGGTGAGGCATCAGTGCATGCTCCCCAGCGGTCCCACAAGGCTGGACCAATTGAGAACCGACTGCCATGCAACCTTGCTGACTTGTACAAAGGTACTACCAAAAAGATGAAGATATCTCGGGAGATATTAGATTCAAGCGGGTGAGTATTATCATCTGCTTTTAAACTGATTTATGAAGCTAAATGAAAAAAACTTATACGGTCTGTGGAGCAACTTACACATGGTTTTTGTTGGTAAAATAATTTATTGGGTCCGCATAATATCTTGCTGTCGATTCTAGTGTTCTCACAACTGCTTTACTTGATTACTGTATGGATGATGTACTTGTTTAGTGATGTGAAAAGTGGCATATTGCCATTTCAAGCAAGCTCTCTGTATCAACCTATATAACTTGACATATATAGACTGGAGTTCTTAGAATAGTAATCTTTGAAATTTGAACTTGAGCATGATTCGATTATTATTAGCAGCTCTCATGTATCATGTATGTCATTCAGTAGTTGGCACCTAGAACACATTTTCGAATCAGATTGTATATATAAGTTTCCTTTCAAAATGAGTGCTCAGTGCATAATATGATATGGTTTTACAAAGTTTTCTTAAGGCAGTGTAGCATTTTTTCTGTTATTTGAGTCACAAAAAAATGATATGTCTTCTTCAAATTGAATGCTCAGGGCAGAAGGATAACATGAATACATGATATGATGTTACAAAGTTTTCTTATGATTGACGTTCACCAGTGTCACAATATTTATTTGTTTATCTGTTCAATAGAGATCCTATACAATAATTAAGAACTTACAATATATCCAAGTTTGTTTTGCCATGTTATGTCTTTTGTAAGCACTGCTATCTTTCATTTTGATATTTCTTGCACATTGTGAGGGGTGGCATCACACCAATGTCTAAGGTCTATACTTGAACGGAAGCTTAAGATATGCAATACCGTATAGTTAAAAGGTTTACCAGTATTAGCGGCGCAATTACTCCTATAGCCAGGTACTTCAAAAGTGGTTAGTTAAATTGTGGACACTTGACTCTTAACCAATTAGTGCTTGTATCCTTTCTATTCATGCTATTTTTGGAAATGCCCGAGACAAGTAATTCATGTCATCAGTGCTCATCAATACTTTGTTATTCTCTTGTGTACATTTTATCACTAGTATGTAATACCGTATAGTTACAAGGTTTACCAGTATTAGCGGCGCAATTACTCCTATAGCCAGGCACTTCAAAAGTGGTTAGATAAACCGCGGACACTTGACTCTTAACCAATTAGTGCTTATATCCTCTCTATTCATGCTATTTTTGGAAATGCCCGAGACAAGTAATTCATGTCATCAGTGCTCATCAATACTTTGTTATTCTCTTATGTACATTTATCACTAGTATATGTTGGCAGGCCTGTCTGTGATTCAAGTAGACTATTTTGCTTGGTTCGGATGCATATATGTGATATTCATATACAGACAACATGCTTTTGATATTAAACCATTTTTTATTTCATCAGTTTTTATATTCTTCAGAGTGGATTTTGTACAATGTACATGCAAGGGTTGGTTCTTGAGTTTAGTGTACAAAAAATATGAGTAAATGTGCGCTGCAAAATATGACAATACATACAATTTTTTACTCCGTATTTGACAATGTAGCTACAATTACTTGTCTTACTTTGTACCGGATATATTTGTTCATATGCTGTTTCAAGATACACATTTAACATAATGGTGGATCTATTGGTCTTAGAATGTTTTGAGATGCCCAAGTATCTAAACCCTATACTCAAGAACCCACCCTTGCATGTGCAACTTTATTTGTGATTTTGTTTTCATACTTTTCTCTCCTCTTTAATGGAGCTGTATTCCACGGTTTGATGTTTTAACACTAAAGTTTCTGGGTAATCACCATGTTTATGTTTACCACAGGTAGACTTCACATTTGACAATACCTAGTCATTAGTGGCTAACCCAGGCATGATTTACACACTTCACTTAATTCATGCTAATTAGGGGGTGAATGTGGAATATTTGAATGAATGTTTGACCTGACAAACCTTCAAAGGCAAGTTTGAGTTTGTTTATTGGCGAGCCTTTTTTATGAGTATTGCTTTTTCATGGAACTGCACCTTATTGTGTAGGCTATCTTGATTTTGTATGCCATTAGATAATGCACGATACCATCTTCAAAATGCACCATTAGTATCTTCGATCATGGTTATGTTAAGGTTGGTAAACTGCACCATGTTTCTTTTACACGGTTTTGGATGACATTATCTTCAATATTGTTGGATACTGTTGGAAACATCTGTTGGACACTAGCTGGGCTGTCTTCTAGTTCTATTTGGCCCATCAGGCCCAGTCTAGTCCCAGTCATATATATAGATCCTCCCTGTACTAAAGACACACGCTTACTCCCTTCCCCAGCTCACAGCCGCCAATGGAACCCTAGACAGGTTAGTCTCTCATCCCTGCCCACATGGTATCAGAGCGAAGGGCATGAGGGTGACGTCAGCAGGAGTGGTGGACCTGGAGGAGTGAGCAGGCTGCTGCGGCAGCAAGGAGGCGAAGGCTGCGGCAAGCAAGGAGAAGACGAGGGCTTCCTGCGGGTGAGTCCTTGGTGCCGTCAGAGGTTCCTTAGTTGTCAGGCTTGTTGGAGGTGCAAAAGGCAAGTAGGGCAGTGAAGACAGCATGGGGGACAACGAGGGCTTGACCAAGGCTCTTGAGAAGTTGGCGGACCTTATCAAAGGTGATGGACCAACATCCACTGTAGGGGGAGCAATTGTTCCTCATACTGAAGCTGTTCAGAGGCCGGAACTGATGCCAAATGACATCAAGTTAGAAGGAGTGTCCAACTATCTCCGATGGTCGAGGAGGGTTCTGTTGATTCTGAAGACAAAAGGGCTAGATAGGCATGTGCGTGGTGAAGCTATAGAACCAACTGACATGACCAGTCCGGAGTGGAAGAAGTGGTCTGCCACAAATTCCCTGATTGTGGCATGGATGCTGACCTCCTTGGTCCCTGACATCGCTGCTTCAGTGGAGGCACTCACAAAGGCTACAGAGGTGTGGGATACTCTGTTAAATCTCTACTCTGGAAAAGGGAACATTATGCTGATTGCTGAGATTGAGGATAAGGTCCATGACTTGCGACAAGGAGATAAGACTGTGATGGCCTATGTGGCTGAACTGCAGCATTTGTGGGGAGATTTAGATCATGTTGATCCGCTTGAACTTGTTCATGGAGAATATGTGACTGCTGCTACATGCTGGATTGAACGTCGACGCGTAATGAAGTTTCTGAAAGGTCTTAATCCAGAATTTGAGGGTAGAAGGGCTGCTCTCCTGCATCAATCCACTACTCCCTCACTCAAAGAAGCTATAGCTGCTATGTCTAGAGAGGAAGTGAGGCTGAAGATGACAAAAGGCAGCGATTTGGTCCCTCATCCTACCTTCTACAACACTGAGAGAAGGGAGATGAGAGATTGCTACACTTGTGGAGTGAGAGGGCACTTAAGGCATCAGTGTACCTCCTTTGCTCCCCCTGGTAGGGGAAGTTATGCATATGGCAGAGGAAACTACAGAGGAAGAGGTGATGGTAGAGGTGGTGGACAACAACATGGCAATCAATATGGCAGAGGTGGTGGACATCACTATGGAAGAGGCGGTGGACAGCAGTATGGTAGAGGTGGTGGACAACAGTATGGACAACAATACGAGCAACATCATGTTGTACCTTTCAAGGCACATATGGCTGCAACAGAAGAGACCAAGACTAGTACATCACAAGGACAGTCAAAGGAAGAAGGAGAAAAGGAGGCGACGTTTGGAAACTTTGCCCACTATGTCTACACGAATGAAGGTAATGTTGATAGAGTGTCTATGGCCACTCATAGCCTTGATTCAGAGTGGATCCTAGATTCTGGAGCATCCAAACATGTTACTGGAAATATTAGAGAATTTGATTCTTATTGTCCATATTCTCCCACACATAGAGGCACAATCCAAACAGCCGATGGCACAACACAACCTATAAAAGGGGTGGGCTCAGTTCAGTGTACACCTAACATAAAACTATCATCAGTACTACATGTTCCTGCCTTTCCAGTAAATTTGGTGTCCATGCCCTATGTGATCAACAGGACTGTCGTATAATGGTTGATAAATATATGTGTTTAATTCAGGAGAGGATGATGGGCAGGAAGATTGGGACTGCAACCAGGCATAGAGGTCTTTGGCGCATGGATCGAGACAAGATGGGACTTGAGGAAAACCCTATGCTTGCTGCTATTGTAGGAGGAAAGGAGAATATGGCACTGGTGCATCATTGTCGTATGGGCCACATGGCTTTTGATAAAATGTTTCAAGTGTTTCCTGATGTTATGAATGGGGTGGACCGAACCAAATTAAGTTGTGATGCATGTGAGTATGCTAAGCATACAAGAACCTCTTATGTTAGTAAGGGGATAAGAAGTGTATCCCCATTCGTGCTTGTGCACTCTGATGTATGGACATGTCCAGTTGTGTCAGTCAGTGGTATGAAGTACTTTGTGACCTTTATTGATTGCTATTCCAGAATGACTTGGGTTTATCTTACGCGTCACAAAGATGAAGTGTTCACCTGTTTTCAGAGTTTTTGTGCCTATGTGAAAAATCAATTCAATGTACAGGTCAGATGATTAGAAGTGATAATGGTACTGAATATGTCAACAAAACTTTTGCTACTTTCTTATCCTCGCAGGATATCCTGCACCAGACTTCATGTCCTGATACTCCCCAAAATGGAGTTACTGAGAGGAAGAACATACATATTCTTGAAGTTGCTCGATCTCTCATGTTTACCATGAACGTGCCAAAGTTTCTGTGGAGTGAGGCAGTTATGACAGCAGCCTACTTGATCAACAGAATGCCTTAAAAAATATTGGGTATGGAATCTCCGTGCCAACTCCTTCTAAATATGAATGACTTTGTTGTTCCACCCAAACTCTTTGGTTGTACATGCTTTGTCAGGGATCACCGGCCATCTGTGGGCAAACTTGATCGTCGGGCAATCAAATGTATTTTTATTGGATATTCCTCTGGACAGAAGGGGTACAAATGTTGGAGTCCAACAGAACGGAGGACATTCGTGAGCATGGATGTTACATTTCGTGAGTCAGAACCATTTTATGGTGAAGCAAATGATCTCAGTGGCCTGTTCCAGGGTCTTGACCATCTTGGTGATGCTCAAGAGGGGGAGAAGGTTGGAAGTGTTAGGAAACACAACTTGTATTTCCAGGGGCCAAAGGCTACAATATATAGTACATGTACAGGTGACAAATATGCAGGAAACCCCTCATACAACGGGGAAACTATACAGGTATACATGGACACATAATATAACTCTAACACCCCCCTCAAACTCATGGTGGATTCACAACACTGAGTTTGGAGAGATAAAATCCATGAGGCGCTCTAGTCTGGGCCTTCGTGAAGAAATCCGCCAACTGCAACTCGGAAGGCACATACTGAAGAGCAATAACCTGATCCTGCACACTAGCGCGTACAAAAGAAGCATCAACACCAATATGCTTGGTAAGCTCGTGCTTCACCGGATCACGCGCAATACTGATAGCACCTGTACTGTCCGACAAGAGGGTAGTAGGTGTTGTAACAGGAACACCAAAATCCTCTAATAACCATCGTAACCAAGTCACCTCAGCCGTCAAAAGAGCCATAGCCCGCAACTCTGCCTCCGCACTCGAACGTGACACTGCAGTCTGTTTCTTCGTCTTCCAGGCAATGAGAGAACCACCAAGAAAAACACAGTAAGCAGAAAGTGAACGGCGATCCGAAGGATCACTAGCCCATGTAGCATCCGAATAGGCCTGGAGCTGTAACGAGCTGGAACGGGGAAAGAAGAGACGGTGTGACATCGTGCCACGAAGATATCGTAGAACACGAAGAAGGTGACTATAGTGAACAGAAGTGGGAGCAGAAATAAACTGACTCAGAATATGGACATGATAGGAGATATCCGGACGAGTGACAGCAAGATAGACAAGACTCCCAACAAGATGACGATAACGCGTCGGATCAGATAAGGGATCACCATCAGAAGAGCGAAGGTGAACATTGAGCTCCATAGGAGTCTCAACAATATGCTCATCACTAAGAGCAGCACGAGCAAGTAGATCCTGGATATACTTTTCTTGAGAGATAAAGAAACCATCAGAGGTAGAAGAAACCTCAATCCCAAGAAAATAACGAAGAGGACCAAGATCAGACATAAGAAACTGCTCACTAAGACGTGCCTTGACAAAGGCAATATACTCGGGAAGTGTGCGAACAGTGGTCATATGGGCCACAGGAGCAAATGTCTCATCATAATCGCGACCATGCTCCTGCTGAAAACCCCGAGCCACAAGACGAGCTTTATAACGCTCAAGAGATCCATCAGAACGAGTCTTAATCTTATAGACCCACTTGCATGTGATGGGACGAACATGGGGAGGAAGAGAAACCAGATCCCATGTGTCAGTGCGCTCAAGGGCAGCAATCTCCTCTGCCATCGCAAGTTGCCATTCAGGATGAACAACAGCATCACGATAAGAGGTCGGCTCAACAACAGCCGAAAAACCATAGCGGTCAGGGGGAGGACAAGGCCGAGCCCGAAGACCATAGGTCGGCTGAGAAGAGGAAGAAGACACACCAGAAGTAGACGGTGCATCAGTGGACTCATCCACAACACGTGGACGACGGGTGTAATGGAACTGAAAAGAGGGACGAGAAGGAATCACCGGAGGTGGAGACGTGGAAGACGGCGGTGATGGAGGAGGAGAGTCATGCGCCAAGGGAGAAGAAGACGCCGGTGATGTAGGAGAGGATGGAGTCGAATCAACAGTGGGTCGAAGAGTAGGAATACGAGGCACTGAGGGAGGTGTATCGGGAAAGGTGAGAAACGAGATGTCCTCTACCGAAAATGTCGAGGAGGATGGACGCGGGTAGAAAGGACGAGACTCATCAAAGGTCACATCCCGAGAAATCCGCATCCGACGAGCAACAGGATCCCAACACCGATAACCCTTATGCTCATCACTGTATCCAAGAAAAACACACTCAACAGACTGAGCGGTTAATTTGGTGCGTTCACGGGGAGCTAGAAGAACATAACAAACGCAACCAAACAATCTAAGCGCCGAATAATCAGGAGAACGATCCGAAAGACGCTCGAGAGGAATACCACCCTGCAGAGCAGCAGAAGGCTGAATATTGATGAGATAGGTGGAAGTGGAAACAGCCTCAGCCCAAAAGTGAGGCGGAAGAGAGGCGGCAATCATCATCGCACGAGCCGTCTCAAGAAGGTGGCGATGCTTGCGCTCAGCAACGCCGTTCTGGGCATGAGCACCAGGACAAGAGAACTGAGCAAGAGTGCCCTGCTCTACAAGAAAACCTCGCAACATCTTAGAAATGTACTCGCCAGCAGAGTCAGCACGAAACACACGAATAGGCGTAGAGAACTGAGTGTGAACCATGGCAGCGAAACGCTTATATATAGAGAGAACCTCACTGCGAGAAGACATAAAATAAAGCCAAGTGTAGCGAGAGAAATCATCGATAAATATAATATAGTAGCGATGGCCCCCTTGCGAAGCAAAGGGAGCCGGACCCCACACATCGGAATGAACTAAATCAAAAGGACGCTTAGACACTGACTCACTAGTAGGATAAGGCAACTGAATCTGTTTGCCAAGACGACAACCCTGACACTGTAAAGAGACATCTCCTGAGACAGACCCCAGAAGACCTCGACGAACTAACGACGATAGACGTGAGCCACAAAGATGACCAAGTCGATGATGCCACTGCTGGAAGGAGCCGGTAGCAGAAGCGACGAAAGCAGAAGAACTGGCTGTAGTGGTGGCAGCGGAAGGAACACGAAGCCAGTCGACCTCCCAGAGCCCCGGAGAATCACGGAGCCGAGGGCCAGCCCCAACCAGAGCACGCGTGCGGCGATCCTGAACAGAACAAGAATCAACATCAAGAATGACGCGACAACCAGAATCAGTAAGCTGGGCAGCAGAAAAAAGATTCATGGTAAGACGAGGAACATGAGAAACGTCAGGGACAGATAAAGTAGGAGTGGTAAGATTACCACGACCAGCAACCGAAAGAGAGTACCATCGGCAGTGAGAACATTAATAGGAGAATCTAGTGAGCGAAGAGAGGATAAAGCGGAAAAATCAGAAGACATATGAAAGGAAGCTCCAGAATCCAGAACCCAACGAGATGTACCTGACTGTGTAGATGGTGGTCGCGCAGAGCTGGAAGCATCAGTCACAGAGCCTGCAGTACCTGTCGAAGAACCTGAAGCATCAAGCAGACGCTTAAGCCTCATAATATCCTGCTCAGTGAAGGAGGAATCGGGGCGTGTCGAAGAAGGAGCACGCGGCCGAGTAGAAGAAGTACGCTCCTTGCGCTCCTTGCGCTGCTTCTTCCAGCAATCAGACTCAGCATGACCATCCTTGTCACAATAGCCGCAATGAGGAAGAACACGAGAACGACCATCGCCACCAGAAGGAGTGGGTAGAAGCGGCGGAGCACTGGGACGAGGAAGCACTGGTGCTGTAGACGGCGTAGCAGGAGGTCGAGCAACAAACACTGAGGGAACCGCAAGCAGACCAGCACCACGGAGGCGAGTCTCCTCAGCACGAAGCTCAGAAAGAACAGCCGAAATAGGGACACGACCACGAGCAAGCAACTGAGCACGGCGGGGCTCAAACTCCTGGCGGAGCCGAGATAAGAACTCATAGACGCGCTGGAACTCCAAGTCAGACCGCACAATCTGGCAACACGGGCAGGTACCACAAACCGCAGTACGGAGAGAGTCAAGCTGACGCCAGATAGCAGAACTCTGCGTGTAGAACTCATCAATAGTGGAGTCGCCCTGCTGAAGTGCATGCTCCTGACGGACCACTGACAGGTAGAGAGCATCGCCAGATGGCTGGTAGCGCTGGCGAAGGTGGGTCCACATCTCAGAGACAGTACCGAGCCCCAAACTCAGAGGCAAACTGAGGAAGAACACTGGAAGAAAGAACAGCCGCAGCACGAGCATCCTCATCAATCCACTGAGTGTAGGCAACCAAATCATCATGGTAAGCAGTAAGGGAAGCGTCATACTCGACCTTCTGCTCATAAGCGCGAACCGCAGCAACATCAGTAACCATGGCTGCATCCTTATCAGCCTGAGAAGCAGTAGCAGCAAGAACCAGGGGCGTCGGCTGAGTAGGAACCACAGGCAGAACCGGACGCGGCGGACAGGAGACCTCGCCAGTAAGGACACCCCATAGACGAAGACCACGCATGTGAATGCGCATAAATCCAGCAAACTCGGTGTAGTTAGCACCATCAAAAATCACCGGGCAGCGAGGGATGGAGACATAGCCTGATGACGAAGACATTGTACCAGATTTTTACTGTAGCGAGCTGGTACTGTAGCGATCTGGTGCTGTAGCGACCTGGGACTGTAGCGACCTGGTCAACGCAATCTCTTCCAGAACAGAATCGATCGAAAAGCAAGCACATAATCGAAGCTTGGGAACGGCGGCCTTCAGAGGACAGGGAGCCGGACGACGACAGCCAGGAGACGGCCTTGAGGGTGGACGGCAGCACGGCCGGAGGGCGACGACAGGCGGCCGGGCGATGGCAGCCAGGGGACGGCAGCGGTGGCCGCAGGAGACAGCAGCGGCGACCGCAGGAGACGGCGACGGCGACGGCCGTGGCAGGGGGAGACAGCGTGGGGACGGCCAGGGGACGGCGGCCGTGGCAGGGGGAGGCAGCCAGGGGACGGCGGCGACCTTGGCCAGGGAAAAAACGACAAGTTGCAGCGTCGCTAAAAGAAAAACCTAAACCTAAACCATGTGCTCTGATACCATGTTAGGAAACGCAACTTGTATTTCCAGGGGCCAAATGCCACAATATATAGTACATGTACAGGTGACAAATATGCAGGAAACCCCTCATACAACGGGGAAACTATACAGGTATACATGGACACATAATATAACTCTAACAGGAAGCGACGATGATTTCCAGCAGCAGCAACAACAAGTTTCTATTGTTGCGGAGATTCCTGGAATTGAGGATAGACCTGCACCACCACAAAGATGGTTGCAGAATCCACGGGTCTACTCCAGAAGACGAGTCAAGGGGACAAGAAGGAAATGAGCAGGGGGAGCAACCAGCTAAACACGAACAACAAGAGAGGACAATTGTGGAATCTGCGGAAGAGAGTCCATCTCACACTGCATCTAATAATAGTCTAGACTTGCCAATCGCAATAAGAAAAGGGGTACGAAAAGTTAATCCAATACATCGACTGGGTTATGATGACCATGACATAGGAAATTATATCTCATATGAGGCTTTGTCCCCCTCATTTCGGGCATTTGTTGTATCACTTCAAGCTGTTTCTGTTCCTAAAGATTGAAGGGCAGCCAAGCAGGACCCAAGATGGTGCAGTGCAATGATGGAGGAATTAGAGGCATTGAATAAAAATAAAACATGGGAATTGACATATCTCCCAGAAGGAAAAAAGGAAGTGGGTTGTAAGTGGATCTATACAGTAAAACAAAATCCAGAGGGGAAGATTGAGAGATATAAGGCAAGGCTTGTGGCAAGAGGATATAGTCAGACTTATGGCATTGATTATGATGAGACCTTTGCACCAGTGGCAAAAATGAGCACCGTTAGAATATTAACCTCATGCGCAGCAAATTTTGGATGGCCCTTGCACCAACTTGATGTAAAAAATGCCTTCTTGCATGGTGATCTACAAGAAGAGGTGTATATGGAAATGCCACCAGGATTTGTCTCGTCTGAAACTAAAGGAAAGGTATGCAGGCTGAAAAAATCACTATACGGTCTTAAACAATCTCTACAGGCCTGGTTTGATAGATTTAGACAAGCTGTGTGTGGCATGGGATATGGTCAATGCAATGGAGATCATACAGTATTTTACAAACATGCTCAGCAGAAAATCACCATTCTTGCTGTGTATGTTGATGATATTATCATCACAGGAGATGATGATGTGGAAATTGTAAAACTAAAGGAGTGCCTTAGTCGAGCATTTGAGGTGAAAGATCTGGGAAAACTCAAATATTTCCTCGGAATAGAAGTTGCTAGATCCTCAAAAGGAATAGCACTATCTCAGAAAAAATACACCTTGGATCTTTTAGAAGATATGGGCATGATGGGATGCCGAGCAGCTTCAACTCCTATTGACCAAAACAACAAAATAACTGCAGAGTCTGGCGAGTCTGTAGACAAGGAAAAATATCAAAGACTTGTTGGAAGACTAATCTACTTATGCAATACCAGACCAGATATATCATATGCAGTGAGTGTAGTGAGTCGCTATATGCATGATCCTAAGGATGGACATTGGGAAGTTGCTCAAAGAATCTTGAGGTACCTAAAAGGAACTCCAGGGAAATGGCTATGGTTCAAAAATAATGGTCATTTGGATGTAGATGGCTACTGTGATGCAGATTGGGCTAGTTGTTTGGATGATCGAAGATCCACCTCAGGATATTGTGTGTTTGTTGGAGGAAACTTGGTGTCATGGAGAAGCAAGAAACAATCGGTTGTCTCAAAGTCAACAGCTAAAGCAGAATATAGAGCTATGTCACAAGGTTTGAGTGAAATGTTGTGGGTAAGACACCTCTTAAGTGAATTGAAAGTGCTAAGGAAAGGAAGCTTGAAGGTGTGGTGTGATAATATGTCTGCCATAAACATAGCGAATAATCCTGTCCAGCATGACCGATCCAAACATGTGGAGATAGACAGGTTCTTCATTAAAGAGAAGATTGATTCAGGAATCTTATCTTTGGCTTATATTCGTTCAGGACAGCAAGTGGCTGACTGTCTGACAAAAGGATTGGGTGCAAAAGAGTGTGATCTTGCATGTGTCAAGATGGGAATGATTGACATCTATCACCCATCTTGAGGGGGAGTGTTGGATACTGTTGGAAACATCTGTTGGACACTAGTTGGGCTGTCTTCTAGTTCTATTTGGCCCATCAGGCCTAGTCCAGTCCCAGTCATATATATAGATCCTCCCTGTACTGAAGACACACGCTTACTCCCTTCCCCGGCTCACAGCCGCCAATGGAACCCTAGACAGGTTAGTCTCTCATCCCTGCCCACAAATATTTACCGAAGTTTGTATAGTTATGATTTCATTCTTTGGATAAGCATCTTGGAAAGCCCAAACGCTTACATGGACGCAATCTTTTCTGTGCTATTTAAGTTCCTAAGGCTTGGGTATGGACCTAATTACTGTAGAAGTTTAGTGCTGGATGAGAGGCACTGGCCAATGTATATCGGAGGGAGTAATATTTTCTTTGCGTGCGAGAGCATTGTTATTTTTATTCATATAATTGTTTCACCAGGCGCAACATGTATTGACCGTAAGAAATCAACCGATCGAATAATTTTACTTGAAGTTCTTACTGGGTCCACAACATCTACAAATAGCTTGTTATAAACGGATTGATCATTTTTATTTTTCATCTCTCGGTTATGCTTTAATAATCATTCGAACAAAAATAAATAAATGCTTTTTTCGTTTCTTGAACTTTTTTCCTTGATTGGGCAAAATATGTATCGTGCCTCAGGATTATATGGATCATTTTGGCTGCCTTTCATGAAATTCCACATTGAGACATGTTTCTCCCATATGAGAGGGAGAAATGTGAGGAATGTATTCATAGGCTTAGAGAAAAAGAATCAGCCTCCCTCTGTGAAGAATACTTTGAAAATAGATTATCTCGGAAATGGTGAAAGGACTGGTCCAAATTTAAATGCAAATAATATTTCTCATGGAAAAGGGGGAAATCTTGATAGATATGTACTAAATTCTTAAATGTCAAATTCATATTAATGACTGAGTTTGATTTTTTCTCCCACCCTCTAAGAAAGCCCGTAACAGGAAGAGATAATTTTCCCCATCAGGCAATATGTTATATTGATTTAAAATTTCCCTTTCTGCTGCATGGTTTCTTGAACTAACTTTTATGTTTGTTATTTGCTTGTTAGTTTGTAATGATTGTTACTTACATAATATAATATGCTATTACAACCAATTCGCAAAACAAAAAGATGTTTACAACCAATATAGTCCTATATTACCGGACGGAGGGAGTAGTTTCATTCACTTGGTGCCTTACTGATATCTCTTCATTCGTTGGCAGGAGAACTATGGTTGTTGAGGAGATCCTAACAATTGAGGTTAAACCTGGCTGGAAGAAAGGGACAAAAATCACTTTCCCTGAGAAAGGTAATGAGGCCCCACACGTTATTCCTGCAGATATTGTATTTGTTATTGATGAGAAGACACACGATCAGTTCATAAGAGACGGAAATGATCTGATCATGACCCAGAAGATCTCCTTGGCCGAAGCCTTGACTGGATGTACTGTTCTTGTAACAACATTAGATGGCCGCAACCTGACCATACCAATCAACAGTGTCATTAACCCTGGCTACGAGGAAGTTGTTCCCCGAGAAGGCATGCCAATCCCGAAAGATCCAACTAAGAAGGGGAATCTTAAGATCAAATTCAGCATCAAGTTCCCCTCCAGGTTGACGACAGAGCAGAAATCGGAAATTAAGAGGCTACTAGAATCTTGAGGAACAGAAGCGAACTGAACTGATCATCAGGCCTGTTGGTTTTTGTTGGGTCCAAGTCTGTGCTTCAAATTCCAAGTAGCGAATACCATTCAAAATATTCAATTTTGTCAAGCTGTGAGGGTTCGGCCGTTTTAAGTTGTACTCCATATGGATTTTTGGCAGAATAATTTTATCAAAATTGATAATTCTGTGTGACTGCTATACGATATGCATCTTTAGGCCTAGCAAATGCTAGAGCAACCTTTCGGTCAAAACCAAGTTTACACATCAGTAATTAGCATACCATTTTTTTGAACTGCGAAATCCATTGATTAGGAGTGAAACAGGTTACAAAGGGAGTGTACCGAAAAAAGCGGCAACCAGCAAGTGCTAGTGTGCTACAACCGCAGCCTAGAAACAAAAGACTCAGCCTGGGTTAAGATACCCCGTCTAGGTTCCAAAGGCCTTTCACACGCATTTAAGAAATAGTAATCTTGCATTGGCAATGCGAGTCTTCAGTGATTAAAAGATCAATTTAAACACATCACGTGCATTAGACTGAAGCCGTCTTTATATTTCTAAAAAGAACTCACTATGACTATGCTAGTAGCATCTCTCAAGGAACAATGCAACGGAAAAAACCATATTTTTCTGATTAAGCCCGAGGATATGTACATTGGCATCTTAAAATGCAATTCTGAACTCAAATATTCCATCAATCCAAAGAATGATATGCTTCAAAGATCTATAACATCTTTAGGGCTTGTTTGAAACGCAGGATAGGAAAATCACGGGAATAGGAAAAACACAGGAACGGGAAAGGAATGCAGGTGCAAAACGTAGGAATGCAAACACAGGAAAGGATCACACAAAACTTGTTTGGAACACAGGGAAAGAAACCACAAGAAATGATCACACAAACCTTTGATTTGCCTCGTTCCTTCTCACAGGAATAAAAAAAAGTGGTCGGAGCTAATGTTTCCTTTCCTGTGATTTTCCCGTGAAAGCTACATCGAAGGAAATATTCCTTCACTTTTCCTATGGCTCAATCCTGCATATCAAACGATGCTATAGTGCAAATTCCTACAGGAAGAGGAATCCTGTACTTTTCCTATAGAAATCCTTCAAATCAAACGGGCCCTTAAAATGTTCCATATCAAGAGATTTCAATGTCTTATAAGAGATACGTTTACAATGCTGCTGGTATGAGGTAAGAGTAGATGAAAGACAGATGAACACCAAACACGAGAACTCGTTTCCTCTAATACAGTGCTGGCTAGAAAATTGTGGACATCCAAATCAAATACTCCAGCTTCCGTTTTACAGGTCCATGCCCAATTGAGCCACGGATGCAAAATGTCATAAAATGAGAGGTCGGTCTTCGTGGTGGTTGTCGCCGCTGTGGCGCGCCACCCGAAGCTGCAGTGCGCTGTCCCGTCGGCCACACGACGACGCAGTAATTTCCCACACGACAACATTAATGCGAGGCCACCGGCTCAGCAATTTCGTCCCCGTCGTTAAAAGGCACCTCCCTCCCTCGCTCTCGTTGTAGAAACCCTAGCTTGCCTTCCTCCCTCTCTCAGCCGCCTCCCTCCCACCTCTCTCGCCACAACAACAACAGTGGAGTGGTGGCCATTGGGTTCGGGTCGGGGACGCTCCTCAAGCACGAGGTGGAGGTGGTGTTCTGTGTGTGGTACCCATGCGTGCCGAACATGCGCGTTGGGCATCGCTTGTCGCTCGACGTCAGCAGCGTGCCCGTGCCTGACGTGTCGCGACCGCATGAGTGGGACTAGAACACGCAGGTCCTCCACCACTCCTGGCACAAGCTCACCGCCGAAGCCAGCCAGAGTGGTTAACGACGAACACCGACCGCTATGAGATGGAGTTCCTGTGAATCCACGCCGAGCGCATCGCGCAGTGGGACGGTCCTGGAACGACGCCACACGACAAGAACACGACAGGGCGGTACACCTAATGGGGCATACCTCGACGCACTCTTGATGCGGTCCTGCCCCATATTGCCGCCGGCGGAGCCCCTGGAGACGTCGGCCATCTTCAACCGCTGGGCGCCGAGGACGACGCCATCTTCGTCGCTCTCGGGCTCGTCTTCCAGGTTGGCATCGCCCTACTCGCGCAACGCGTGGGTGTCGCCGTACGCCCGCTACGCGTCCAAAGCTGGAGCCAAGCTCCTGCCCCCTAATCATCGAGGACGGCTCACGCTTCGCCGCTCGCCGCCTGCCACCGCCGAAGAATGTGAAGACGTATGCACCACCATCATCGTTGTTGGCGCTCTCGAGCGCCGCCACCGCCGAATAAGGTGAAAACGGAGGCACCACCACCATCGCTGCTGGCGGAGCTCAAAGCGGCGTAGCTCAAGGGCGCCAACCCCGACGACCCTGAAGGCATCGCCGCTGCCATTGAGGCATCGAAGAACGATTTTCTACCGATGCCGCTCCAAAAGGCCCGTGTGTGGTTGTTGCGCGATGCTCACCGGGATGCCAATGCTTGACCTGAGCAGCTACGACGATGGCGGCTTCGGCTCTAGCGCCAACGACGACGAGGCAGGCCCAGCCACGCCTTGAAGGAGGAGGACTACGACGTGTCCGACGACTACCAGTAGTTTAGTTTTGATTTAGTTTAAATTTCGTTCAAATGTGTTAATTTTCCGTAAAATTTGAATAAATGTCGTTTTATCTTCGAATTCAACAAATTAATATTGATTTTGGGGGCGCGAGTGGGGAGAGCCCTCTCCCCATAGCGCCGTTTGCTCGAACGCCCCATGGTAGCCCTCGTTCCGGCTCTCAAATCCGGGCGCTATTTTGGGGCGCGGGCGGAGATGCTTTAAGAGCATCTCTAGTCGCGGCGCCCTAATGGCCACCCAAACGCCTTCCGGTCAGGCCCTTTGGGCGCCGTCCGGACTAGTCGCTAGCTTTGGTCGGCGTTGCTCCCCACTCGCGGCGTCCAAATATTATTCAAATACGAATTTTTGATATGAAAGTGCATACATTTAATTGAAAATTCGTTAAAAACTAACATAATACATTCAAATTAAAATCTAGACCTAGATCTAGTACCTAGGGTGGTGGCAGTTGGGCCAGGAGCGGGCCCTTGCGGTGGCAAGCACATGACCCCGACGCTATTTTGGGACGTGCACTGGGTTCGTCTCCCATCTCTCGGGGAGGCGACTGTTCGCCGGCACCAGCGTGTTGGTGCGGACGAGCTCGCGCGCCTCGTCTTACGTGAGTAGGTTTGCCGGTGGCGGAGGAGGTGGCGGAGCAGACGAGCCCGCCTCATGGTCGTTCCGCAGCGCCGCCTGCACAACTTGATTGTCGCGGCGGCCCCGTCGGGCCGTCGTCGCCGCCGAACCTCTTCCTCCGTGGAGCGCCGGGGGGGGGGGGGGGGGAAGGCTAGGTGGTGGAGTGGAGATGTTTGTGGTGGAGGCGGCGAGGAACCCGCTCTACATAGCGACCGGATGAGATCGTCTTAACTCCGGTCAAATAACGGCTCGCTTGCCACACCATTAACGCTGACGGTTTTAAAGACGTGCTTGCCTGCATTGACGACGCCGTGGCGCAGAATCTTCCTTGCCGCAGAGACGCAGAGAGGTGAAGTGACGCGTCCCCGCGCCCGACTAAGAAACCGAGACGCCGCCCAACATTAATTTAGCTGACTAGGTCGCGCTCAGCCTCGTGTCTCACTGACAGGCGTGACCCGCGTGTCGGAGACATACGTGACGTCGCGTTTCGTTCCGTCCGGTGCCGCCACAAGCCTCCCAAGTTAAAGGCATGCGCTGGCCATGCCGGACATAAAACTGGGCCGCGCCGAACCGAAAACGGAGTGAGTTGGAGAGAGAAAACTGTCCGGCACGGCCAAATCCCTTTGGCAGCCATTTGGGCCCTGAGTGTTGAACTGTTGATGCTCTGACCGAACACGGACCCATTTTCCGCCTCTTCCTCCTGGTCATCCGCATAGTCCTCGCCGGCACAGTTCCACAACTACCGCACCGCAACCTCTCACACCAACCAGGAAAGAGTAGCTCAGCCGAGCAAACCAATCCATGGCGACGGCGCCGTGTTCTCTCCCTCACCGGTCGCTGTTCCTCCTCCACCTGGCCCTCCTCGCCTTCCTGTTGGCTGCGGCCCCGCCGGCCGATGCGTGGACGGGCGAGATCCGCGGCCGCGTTGTCTGCGACGTCTGCGCCGACTCTGCCATCGGGCCCGAGGACCACGTCCTCGAAGGTCAGCCCAACGAACCATGCTCCTCCTTCCGATTTATCTAGTTTCCGCCTGAGCTCTCGTTGTCACCGAGCTAGATTTCGTGCGATGCTACGGAACTCGGTTCAGCTGTTTGGGATCTTGAAATTTTAGGTGTTGGTTTACCTAATTTTTGGGCTTGAAGCGTTGAGGAGGCCAATTTTGCTGTAGTGGAGAAATTCGTGTGTCGAGAGTCCCAGAGCGCTCTGATATCATTCCGTGCAAATTTCGTGCGGGGAATTTTAGTCTTTGTTAGGCGCATAGGAAGCGAGGAGCAAACAGGAAGGCTGTCGTAGGTTGCTCAGTGGATTGTCTATCTGTGTTCGGCAATCTAAGCTCGTCTTTGAGATGAGCATAGAATGGACGCACATCATACTGCTTAGCTGAGATTTGGCATGGTGAGGCAAACACATTAGACATCGTGGGCGTGTTTGGTGGCCTACATCAAGTCCTCAGCCAGTCCCCTTACTCAACAGTGTATGCGCATACGTAACATATATTTTCAGATAAAGTTTGTTAAGCATCACTGCATGTGCTTAGTAGGCTCAGAAGTGTAAGTTGCCAATCATCATTGCATGAGGTCAACTTAACTCATAAACATTGGCAGTTGGCCACCATTGTCATGTCTAAGGGTAAAGCTTGTTGGAGGACAATAACTAGCATGTGTAGAACTTATCCTCGTACCAACAACCACCCTTATGCCTGGACTGCACATTAGTACATGTTTGACCTATCATTGCAACTAGACCACATCCTTCTAAGCAATGTGTGTAGCATATGCCCTCATTGTGCTAGAAATGGTATTCACCACAGCAAAGATAACAATGAAATGATCATTCCAGTATCGTCTACGTGGAAGTCAATCCTATCTGTACCACTTAGGGATATTCCTATACATAACAGGAAAATGGACTAACTGCTCAAGATCAGGAGCTATTAAAGTTCAATCGTACTTAGTTATACAACATGCTCACTTTTAAGGTCCATGGCTCCATTCTTCAGTTTGAAAGCTGCCTCCAAAGTGGTCGAGCTATGTTTCATTGCAGCCTTACTAAACAAACATGCTCAAACATGGGACAAGGATCAACAAGAATATAACCATGCAGAACATCATCGGTACACACACCAGATGCATGCAAGCCTCAAGGACATCATTGACCAGTAAATCCACCACTTAAGCATGCATGCAAGCCTAAAAAACATCATTAGCCTAATGATAAAACAATTACACATGCATACAGGCATCATCGACATATATATCCACCACACGTGCATACACACATTCTTTACGGGTCAAGGAAAGAGACTACAGCTCACCGGGGAGAAAGGAGAGGGGAAATAACACCGCTTGCCATCGAGCACCACCATCCACCATAGAGGACGCTGCCGCTTACTTGCTCGTTGGTTAAGAAGGGTCAAACAGTGATGGATGTTATAAAAGATAGCAAAGAAATGACGAAGTAGCGGAAAGATCAAACCAACGGGGACACGAGATTTAACGTGGAAAACCCCTCCAAACAAAGGAGAGGAAAAAAACCACGGACGCCAGCCAGCAATACTTCACTATATCGGGGTGAGGTTACAAACGCCGTGGGTTTACAATGTATGGCTTACCCCAACCGGCGGCTTACAAGATGTATTTATAGTGGACAAACCCTAAGTCGGCTGCAGTCCGACTCGAAACGATCCGTACCGTACCAAGCTACGCTCTCCTACGTCACAAGCTGGCCTTTATCAGTACATACGAATTTGGATCACCAAAAAACAACAATGGAGAGGTGAGAGCTCGAGAGGTGGAAAATGGTGGAAGGACTAAGAGAGGAGCTGAGGTTGTGTACATAAGGCCTGATTGAGCGGGAGGTAACCATGCTTCTCCGTCGCGCTTCCGCCTGCATTACCCATGCTTCCGCTTAGCTGTGTGGGGTTGGTGGGTGGGTGTGTGGTGGGGGGGGGGGGGGGGGGGGGGTGCTTTAAGCAGCGTGCTGACTAGCCCGACCTCCCGATGTTTGCATCTGGCAGGCCTGGTTGGACCTCATGAGGCTATCAAACACTCGTTATCTGTATCTCAACTACAGTTGTGATCTTCCTGGCAAAAGCACTCGAAGAAAAAAGAAAAAGGTTTGACTTCTAGTCTATACATGTGTTTGGAATGTATGCAGGTGCATAATGTGCTTCTTTTTTTCACCGGAACAAATAAAATTACAAGCACCTGGTTAAAAGGTGAATTGAACTCCCAAATACTCAGGATTTAGGGAACCTTACTGCATAATTCCCTTGAATAAAGGTTAATGTGGAAGTTTTAAGGGTCTTCCTTTTCAGTCTGGTCCGTTGGCCACATCTTCCAGACTTCCAGTGTCCACCGTTTTGGAATTTCTACTTTCTATGATATATAAAAATATGAGTTCTTGGCTCCTGACTAAAGGCAATTAGGTATGGCTAAATATGAGAATATACTGCCTGCAATATAATAGCACCTTTGTTGAGTATTTTTCTCTGGAGCCTGTCCTGCTTTCCTGCTTAAGAGAAAAAAAATTTACCGTTGATTCAAGGTACTCATGGGAACAGGGACTGAGCACAAGGAAAAAGGGGGTGGCGAAGAATTGCACTCCAGTCTTCAGTTGGTATTGTCCCACCCGAAGCTTACATGCTCTGAAACTTGCATCGGGTTTGACGTATTCTTATTACCTACCTGACTTATATAATAGCTTGTACCAAGTAATCAGGCTAGGACACGTACTGGCTCTCTTACCCATCAATTTGCATGTCACCTGTCATAGTGCACACAAAAGCATATACCAAAGTCAGTCTTGAGTCTTTGGCTCTTTGCTCATCAAACAGAAAATCTATAGACCATTGAGAAATCTGAAAAGATATGCACATATTGAGATGTCTATATTTTGCTACTGCCCCGGTCTGTCAACACTGCTGGTCCAGCACTCCCTGGTGGCCATTCCTCTCAGCCCAGGTGCACTTGTGAACCGGATCCTCAGTGTTGTTATCGCCGAGTCGCCGTTGGCCATTTCCTGGAGTTGAATGAAGCTGTCACTGGTTCCCTCGCTCTCTCCATCCCGCTGCTGACACAGCCTCTTTCACCTTTACAGATATTTTTTCTTGCTCTATCGCCCCTACAAACTCGAATTAAACAATGCCAAAAGTTTGCCTGTTAAGCCTATTGGGAAAACTTTCTGCCAACGGATGTTCTGTTCTTATTATTTATCTCCGAACAATCACTGTACTAGCGTGCTCATTATTCCGCTGGCGTAGATTGTTCCACGGCATGGCCACATGCATAATTTGTCAATTTAACCACATCAATAACTGAACAAATCAATTTAAAAACACGAAAATAGTGAGCAGTGCTGTTCTGGTCCTAGCGCAGGTGTGGTGGGATTTGGTTTCGGCAATTCCTTTTTGGTGAGAAAATTTGGAATATTTCAGAAAGTTTACATGCTATCAAAGTCTATTAAAAAAGGTTTCTGTAAATCTAAAATGGCGATCTGTAGGTTCTACCAAACTAAAAAAAGAATACTATCTTGAACTTTTTCTGTGCATGACGCTGCTCAATTACCCAAGTAATGTCAGTCTTTCTCTTATTCCATTTTCGTTGGATTGATCATTATGTTATGTGCAATTGAAGTTTCTGCAAGATGATCATTCATTATATCTTTGGGGTGCTATAGGTGCCGAAGTTGCTGTTCTGTGCATTACGAAATCTGGTGAGGTCATCAACTACCAGGCATTCACAAACTCCAAGGGTATCTACAGCATTGCAGAGACAATGCCAGAGAGCGACCGGTGGGAGTCATGCTTGGCAAGGCCCATCAGCAGCTTCCACCACCATTGCACCAGGAGGGGTGACGCACACTCTGGGGTCAAATTCACATACAACAAACAGTCAGGGAACTCGCACAACGTCAAGACATTCCTCTACAAGCCTGTGAATGTTCCCCTCTACTGTAGCTAAATGCCGAGTTGCCTGGGAGCGAATAAAGGTAATCTACAGTATGGATTCGTGCCAGGGTTTGATATAGGTAAACATGGTGTACGATGTGGTTTGATATAGATAATTTTTTATTTGTGAGAAGATATAGATAAACATGTTGGTCGACCTGTTCTTGTAATTATCTGCTCGTTGTTACTGATGTTAAAGGTATTTGATGTCGAAAGCCTAATGATTGTGAATCCATACTCCCTCCGTACTGGTTTATTAGACTAGTCATAATGGGAATAATATAGGTATCGTGTATGTCATGTTGGTAAAAAAGTTGACGTGTTACTGTAGTTAATGAGGAGAGAGATACTAGTGGTATCATAGGTTAACATAACGGTTTTCAAAATAAGAAGTGCAACCTAATAAATATATGTATCACGAATATGTTACTATTCACTATGAAACTATTATCATAGACTAGTATTATATGATATTCCCCACTATGTGGATAGTCTTAGGCTCCGACGAAAATCAGATTATACAATTTACAGAGATTTAATTTCCTGATTTATTAGGCTGTATGTGTGGGATTCGACAAGCTAATTGGCTGCATGTTGGGATATAATTAATTGTGATGCATACGATGAAATTGATTGCCTGAAAATGCAAAAAGTCAAATATTTCTTGCCCACTAATTTTTTACCTTGGTTAGACTACCTATAGGGAAGTGGAAGTAATATAGATAATACATACGTAAAAATATGATGTTTCATGCAATTAATAAAGACGGAGGCAAATTGCGCAATGTAGTTAGTTACCGCAACATAACACTTACCAATTAAAATAAGTCTACAAAGTAATAAATGAATATCTCTATATTACTAATAGATGATAAGATGTGTTGCAGAATATTGATTGTATTACTTGATTGATACTGAGCCATGATGAATATTGATTGTATTACTTGATTGATACTGAGCCATGATGGGCCGTTTATATAGGGTACAAAATTTGGAGCAAAAAGCCCGTAGAGATGGACTCATGCTGCAATCCCAAACTACCAAATATGACCTAACCGTAATATATTTTAACCCTGCAGTCGGATCGGTAGTGACGCGGTCAACTGTAACATCGCGGATGGTCCGACATGAGCATAAGTCGAACTCGTGAACCAGAGAGGGAACTGAGGTGATAGCCCTCGATGTCGATGTAGCCGAGTGTGAGGGTGTGGTCGTGGTCAATGGTGCCGTTGTTGAGAGTTGGGGTACTCGAGGTAGACGTTGCTGGAGTTGATGTAGTTGAGTTAGGCGACACATCTTGTCGAGCTTGTCAGACTCGGGAGCGTGACGAGGACAAAGGCACATGTCGGTGTCGCCTTTTATCGCACATGCAAAGACAGGGACCACCATGTACCATGCGAGCCAGAGTCGGAGGGAGTAGCACATAAGTTCTCTGTGATCGGTCAGTGCATAGAGCAGATTTTCCGGCGTTGTTTCTAGAGTAGACGAAATAGTTGGAATAAATAAACTGAGCACGATTACGTGCAAATAAAACCAGACTGAATCTGGCGGCGAGGTCTTGGTGGACAAAGAAGGCGTGGTGGTTGTTCAAGGCATTTGAGTTTTAGAGGTAGTAGATGCCGGGAACATTGTTGGCGTAGACAAATTGTCGGCCATGATAACCACGGGCATGTTGGCGGCGAGGCACGTACTTGGGGACTATTTTGATGTCTCGATCGACGTTGTCGCCGGCATGGCAGCGACCTGCGAAGGGAGCAGCCGGCGACGGAGTGTGATCGTCCCTTGGGGAGCCACACATGGCGTCCTTGGCACTATCATTGATGAGTAGTTGCCAGATTACCCGGGGCAAGATTTTCAAGCTCTGCCATCGATCTGGCTACTGTTCCGATGAACAGTTATCAACAGTACCATGCCACCTCCGCGCCTGGATCGCGGATCCGACGGTCCGCGTGGCATTTTTGCTCAAAGGTCCCTACATGTTGGAGTAGAGGCGCACAATGACGACAAGTAGCGGTGGCCGACGCAATTTGACCTATGATCGACGAAAGAAAAAGAAATGCCAGTCAAGTGGCCGACGAGAAACTTTGAATGACTCAATCTACTATTTTTGTGGCCCAGGGAGATTGATTTCCTCAAGTGCGGTGCGGTGCGGAAGCTGTTTGGTGGCTAGGTCAAGGATCTCGCCGCTCCGATACCATGATTGACGATAACATGTGTTGCGGAATATTGATTGTATTTTGATTGATATTGAGCCACGATAGGCTGTTTCGATAGGCTGTTTATATAGGGTACGAAGGTAGTAATGTGTGCATGTTACTACTATATATGTTATTTTACATTACGAGCATGCTTAACCTTATAAACTGGTATGGACGGAGTAGATGTGTTCAAGCTAGTATTAGCATCTCATTAATAAGGTTATGTAAAAAGGGCACACCCCGCTGGTAGAAATAAAGACGATCCATTGGCGCGAAAATAGCAGGTTACTGTGGGGTTATTTCCTGTTGTACCGAGCGGTCATCTGTATTGGGTCAGATCGGACCTTTTTTCACGGAACTAACTGCAGTGGCCCATGAGATTTGTTAACCTATAGACAGGTGAATAAACCTTGTTTTATATTGGATCTCGGTACAATGTCTATACATGACGTGAATAAAGTTTGCATACGGCCATCGTCAGAACGATTGCACATGCCCTAATCGAGACTCGAGAGGATTATAAAGGAATTGTTGTGTTCGTGGTAAATGAACTGCTTCGAGTAGGTGGTGAGTATGATTAGTAGATCCAAATGCACGGTTTCACCCGTAATCGAATAGCCAAGCTAAGAGTATCTCTATCAGATCCCTACAAATGCATAGCTGTGTACACAACATTTGACTATGATACCAGCGCATATGATATGCTAATGTTTTAGAAATTAGAAAAATCAACTAATTATAAATCTTAATTGGTTATTTACCCATAAGTTCAATGACCTTGGATTATGTACCAAAGTTGATAGTTCATTTGTAAAATACCCATAAAAAGGTTAATCTTTTAATTTATGGAGGAAAAGACTACTTCACCTAGATTGAATCGGGCGTGGAGTTGAGCGTTCTTTCTTTCCTTCCTAGATTGAATTGCTCTTTACATTAGCCCATCAATCTCTATATTAATTAGCTAGTTAATATATTTATTTACCATGAACACAAAAATGAAATTGCCAATATAGTTTTGTGAACTGATCCATGATATGTATGTGTGTGGTATTTTTATGTTTGGTTAGGTACCTTTCTATTAGATTGCATCAAAAGAAAGATTACATATAGCCCACGAAGGATGAAGTCAAGTTGGTGACCGTCATGAAGATTGAGAAGTACAAGTTCAAGATAAAGCATCTCAAAGATTCCAATGAGGACTATTATATTTCTTTGCATGATATTGTAGAGCTTGTTGTTGTGATTCCAATGAGGTCAAGGTCATCAAAAATGGAATTCGGATGCTCAAGACAATGTCATTTTTGTTTGAGCATTCCTGTGGTTTTTTGTGCAGCGGTAATACAGCACGGTACCGCTCAGAACAAAAGCGTGCATATGTTTGGACGCCTTGAATCACCCGGGATGGTAGTACCGCTGGCCAGAGATTTGGAGATAATAGTTGAATTTCGGGGGACCTATTTAAGGGGGCCATTCTTCTCCAATGGTTTCCTACCTTTTTGAGCTTGTGTTTTCCCTCAATTGTTAACCCTCTTTGAATTTGCTATCTCTTAATCCTTCCAATGATTCTTACTCCTATTTAGGGAAAAGAGAGCGGAGATCTACATCTACTCTTATACCAATCTATATATCCTCCTCTTACTGAGGTGAACCTGTTAGTTCTAGATGTTAGGATTGCATTTGTTGTTTTCTTCTTCTTCCTCCCATCTCTCTCCATACCATTAGTTGCTTTTGTGATATTTACTTTTGAGCTTTGTTTTCCCTCAATTGTCGACCCTCTTTGAGCTTGCTATCTCCTAGTCCTTCCAATGATTCTTACTCCTCTTGAGAGAAAAGAGAGCGAAGGTTTAGATCTACTATTATACCAAAATAGCTCTCTTCTTAGTGAGGGGAACCTATTGGATCTAGATGTTAGGATTGCATTTGTTTTTTTGTTTTTCCTCCCATCTCTCTCCATAGCATTAGTTGCTTTGGTGCGATTTGAGAGTGGGGTAGTTTGAGCACTTTGTGTGTTCTTGACATTGCATTAGGTGCGTCAATTTGAGTTTTCCATGCTGATATGTGGAAGTGAAGTTTAAGTACCTTATTACTTTTGGGTGCATTTTATACTAAGGATCTTGTTTCTTTCATCAATTTTGTGTACCCTAAATGGTTGGTGTTGTCGCGACGTTCAAATTGGTGTGAAGCTTTGGGCAAAGCTTCAAAGCCTCCAATTAAATTGTGTAGACTGCCCAGGCAATTTGTACGGGTTTCGGTGGTTGACCCCAAGAACTCCTCATAATGGATTCATGGCATCTTGCATTGTGTAAGGACGCGAGAAGAGTGAGGTGAGCCATTGTGGCTATTGGAGTGAATTTTTTCTCCACGCCTATCCAATGGAGACTAGATTCCACTGAGAAGTGAACTTAGTGATAAATCATCGTGTCTAAGTGGCTCGGTTATTTACATTCCCGACTTCTTACTTATGCATTTACATTTGTGATAACCATCAAGCTTGATGTTCTATATATTGCTATCACCTAGTTGCTTAACTTGTTTATCATTATAGATAGGTGATCCTAACTTGTTTAGGTTTTGTGCTTTATAGATTGAACAATACTCTTATTCTGCATTTATTCAAGACTAAATTATAATTATTTTAGATCACCTATTCACACCCCCTCTAGGTGGCATCCTTGTACTTTCAGATAGGTTGTCATATTCTACCGGCCAAGTTAGAAAATAGCAGGTATGCACCGCCCAACGTTAAATAAACGGGAGAAACCGAAAAGAAAAGTCAATTAGAAGGGATCACGAGTAACACATAAACCTTCGAATACACTAAAATTATGGACCCACCCATTGCAACTGACCCCGCAGGTGTCGATCGGAGTCAAAACTCGCACGCGCAGTATAAAACAAGCGACAACTTAACTTCCACCACCAATAAATTTTGTAGACAATAGTTGTTGGCACAAGCCATCGCCTAGCCAGGCATCAGGCCACACATAGACCACATTTTTGACAATCCCTGTTAGATGGTGAGCATCTACCACAAAACCTACAAAATCTTAAAAAAATGCGGTAGATGGTGTCCATCTACAGGGCCAAGCGTAATAATGTGGTAAAACTTACTCTTCTCACCTCCTCGCAACTCATTACATACCATGTCCTCTATCGATATGTATGCGACCACGTCATCAAACTATGTGTGGGTGGCGGACATCATGAATCCAGTCTCTGTAGTTGATCGATCTCTTTTGTTTGATGGTAAAATCTGGTTAGTATCCAATGTAACTATCTAGCTCAATTTGATACTTTATAGTTTCTACTTAATGACTTACTAGGTATTTGAAATTATATGTATAGAACTGGTTTAGTGATTTCTTGGGTATAGGGTTGCTTGCATTATGGATGTACCGCTACATGAATCGATAACAAACTTAAGATGCGTTCACTATGGATGCATGTGCGGGGAATAAACAATACGGGGATTGCTAATTCTCATCTCGACCAAACCCTCATGCATTGCATTTACATTGGAGTAGTTCATATGTTTCTACCGAGAAAATAGAAATAAGAATTAAGTTAGGGCTCAGTCAAGTTTTCAGCTGTTGAATCGGTGCCGTGATTCATGCTACGAGAGTTGCAAATGTATTGTAACATAGTAATTTTCAGTTACAAGTGGGTTGCAACGGATCAAGAGTTAAACAAATTCATATATTGACAGTAATTAGTCACTCCCAAACAGTGGCGGAGCCACGGCCCGGCATGCCCGGGCGGCTGCCCAGGCTACGCTGGCGAACTCCTTTCTAATTCTATTACGCAGTAAGGATTATTTGTGTGGACAAACGCGGATTATTTGAAGTACACGTGGACTTTGCCCAGGCTTCAACAACGAGCTAGCTCCGCCACTGCTCCCAAAACAATATAGATCCCGAGTTTCGTGGAGCTCAGTTTAAACATATTAAGAAATTTAACTATCCCGCACTACGTGCAGTGGCAAGACAGAAGAAGAAAAAAGACATTTCATCCCATCATACAGCTCAGCACCTCCCATTCAGTGCGTCTAAAACCGTCAGGTCCAAATCTTGGAACCCACACGTAGATCCTGATCATACTCAACCATCTTCCGGTACCAAGATGCTTGGATCGGAAGAGAGAGCAAAGAAAAGTAAATCAAAAGCACGGTGCTGGCTTTGCCGTTGCCAACTACTAGCGCGGAAGGGTGGCATTTGATTTGTCTAATTAGATTCTACTAGTCCATAAAGAGTAAAGACGGCATCTAATCACTTAGTACTTTGTATGCTCATAGTGGAGCTCTGACTTTGTGCTCCACTACTGGCTCCTGATGACAGTGGGCTTGCCTGATACTTTCTATGTGGGTATCATCAGGGGCACTATCTCTTCACCCTCATCCACGCAACTCTGTTCTGAAATTCTTCTCATCTCACAGTTTGATCCTGTCACTCGTGCATGACATTGAGGAGCGTCAGGTCAGACATATTATCCCTTTGAGGCCCTTGCCATTGCTTCACCTTTTAGATGTTCCATTCGCAATTTGGCATGGTGATGGAATATGCCAACTAACTGACCGAGAGAGGACATGCCTGCGCACTGTCTATTGTCCACCCCACATACCCTGAACAATGGAACGCACTATCCTACTGTTTTTACTCCATTTGAGCCTACTTGCCGTTTCAAGCATTGTGTGGTTTGATTTTCATCTCATATGGTTCCTAGATTATCGATCACGACAAAAAGGCTGCGCAAGAAACAGTATCAAGGATGAGCTTACCTTTAGTACGAGCTAAAGGTGAATTGCTTGCTTTGGTCTCTAGAACCGATTTTGGTGTCACCAGCGGTGGATTCAGAAAGAGCCGAGAAGCTCATTGGATCTGAAACTTGGTGCGCCTTCTTTTCTTTTCAGCACATGCTTATCCCCTTAAAACCACCTTAAGTACCAACGTTACAGTGCCTGAAACCGATAGCTGAACGGGAAAGGTCCATCCTGAAGATATGGCTACTATGCTTGGCAGCAACAACTGGCACTAACGAGAGACAAATACCACTTAATTAGCTAGTCATTTCCCTAAGCCCTTTGGCAGCGTGCTCGTAAAGCAGCTGGAGAAAAACAACGCAAAACTACCTTACTGTAAACGAAAGAAGCCTTTTGTCATATTGCACTTGTTGGCTACTGCCTGCTAATAAGGAAGAGGCCACAGACTATGCATGGTGATCACCCATCCTTAAAATTCCATACAGAAACTGCTGGCCGCTCCACTTTTGCCCCAGGCAAACACAAAAAGTACAGAAAAAATTGCTCACTTTGGAATTTGTTCAGAGCAATAGGGATTCGCATTTGTCGCAGGTGAAGGATTGCCCAACTGCCAGTTATATATTCTCTCTCCGCGAAAGAAGAGGGCAGGAAGAGGCCTCCGCTTCACCTGGTCTAACGTTGTTCATGATATACATGTGTGACTGAGAGGGAAGGATACCGTATGCATTGCGTGAGCAACCCAGAAATGGGGATGCAACTGAGGCCCCGGAAAGCGGCCACACTCGTCGCTCTCATCTTCGCCTTCCTGCTCTTGACTTCTTCGGCAGGTTTGTGCCACAGTATAGTTATTTATTCTAACAAGTTGTATGTCGATGAGAAGTTAAAGAGTTATCGATCTAGTTGACCCTGCTTCAAGGCCTTGCATCAACATGCACGGGTGATGGCGTAGAGTCAATCAATTAAAGCTAACAACGGCGCCTATGTTTAATGTTCATCTATCTTTGTTAGTGTTAGAAATGCATCCAGGGTGAGGTTGAATTGCTTAATTCGAAGGCCAGGGCATTCCCCTTTTCAAAAAAAAAAAATATAAGTTGCGCTGCTGCCGTGGTTCATGAGAAGATAGACTTATCTGGGTTTACACAAGATCTGATTCTATTATTCCAGGGAGGCAGCGGAGCTTCATGGTGGATCAAGAATCTCAGGGTCATCAAGAAGAGGTAAGAAGTTCTTCCACCTCGGTTCTTCTTCCACCTATCACCCGTGACCCAGCACCTGCAGCCGCGCGCCTCCGGTTCGCGTCCCTTCCTCTCTTTGCTCCGGTGTCACCGGCGACGTCGCAGTGATCTGCTCGCTGTCTCCAGCGAGGTCCTGCGGAGGTTTTGCTGGAGTCTCTGCGCCTTGCTTCGCTCGCCGCGGCGCCTCCATCTTCGCGTCAGAGCCAAGGTTTCAGATACCGGTTTTAAAAAAAATCCCGAGGGGGCCGATATTTCCGGTAACCGGGGTTACCGGAAAATACGGCCGGTAACCGGCCCAATATTTCGGCAAGAATTTAGGATTTAAACTTAAAACATCGATTTTTTTGAAATTTAATTTTTTCGGGCACAAATTTGTTTCAAATTTGACTAATCCGAGATTTTTCATCCGAGATATGCAAATTCCGGGGGGGGGGGGGGGGGGGGGGGGGGTCCGATAAATCCGGTTACGGCCGGTAACCGAAACCTTGGTCAGAGCTACAAGCAGCAATCAAATGAACCATAATTTTCACTTTGCAGTCGCCTGTGATATAGCAAAACTGTGTTTATAAATACCTAGTGTTATCTCGTGCTTAATTGCTGTCTCTACTACTGTATTTGCTTACATTTCCTGAAACAATTCGCAGGGCCGACCAGAAGCTATGGCAGAGGTGCATGCTCGGATACTCAAAGAAGTCACAACCAGTGACTACGGCAGTTACGACCCAACCCCGTCCATGGAGAAGCCACACTTCAAGCTCATACCCAACTAATCACCTCATAATCTGTCTATGCCCATGTAGATTTGATGTATATGTATATTGAGGTATTTAGTCTCCCTATTATGAAACTTATAATTAGTAAGTTAATGAATACTGTACTTGACATAGAGCTGCTTATGCTTAGTAAAAATGAGTTCTCGGTGTCGTGCTGGAACTTTTCATGTATTCTACTTCGTCTGCACTTTTTTTTAATAATACATTTTTTTAATTAAATTCGAAAAATATTACGCAAAATAACGAAATTTCAAAAATAATACGGCCTCGGCCAGGGCTGGGCCGATTAGAGCCTGTCGGCCAGAGCTGGGCCGATAAGGCCTTATCGGCTCTGTCTAAGCCGACAAGGTCGCATGGTGGGCCAGGCCTGCGCCCGACAGGCCGTCACGCGTCACGAGTGGGCACTAATCGGCCAACTCTAAGCCGACAGGCCTGTCGGCCAGGGCTGGGCCGATAGGATGCTGGATAAGGCCCATCTTCCTCCTCGCGTCCTCTCTCCTTTTCTTCTTCCTCTCGAAAACCAGCAGCTCCTTGCTGCGTTTCAGCGGCGATCTGTCCATCCAGCCACCAAATCTTCCTCCTAGAAATGTTAGAGAGTTAAGGCAGCTCAGATATACAGATGGGTTAGGTTTTTGTGTGATTTCGTGTTGTTTGGTTGGAGCAATGGTGGAGTTTAGGTGGAGGTTGGTGTAGGGTGGTGGTGGTGCAGCGTGGTGGTGGTGGTGCAGCGGTGTTGCATTGGCGGTGGTGGTGACGGTGCTGGTCCATTGAATCGGCACGCTTCAAGGGTATGCGTTTATCTGGCTAATTAGGGTTTACTGTTGCGCTAGTAATATTAAGTATATAGTTGTTCCCCGTTATAACAGTTAATTGGTGTCACATTTTTAGGTTGTTGAGATGAGTAATTTAGTGAAATGTTTGTTTTACTACGGTCCTGGCGAAGTTGTGGTAAATGAGCATGGAGCTGATTTGGGTGAGTTTCGATGGTCAGAGTTGGAACTGAGTGACCCAGAAACATGGTCTATAAGTCAGCTGAAAGATTGGTTGGCAGCGTGTTTAGGGCTTAATCCTCAAACAGACACTGTCGGTGTGCATGCACTGTGGACGAAGACAAGGTCCCCGGTGTTTTTTTATTTGAGGCCGATAGAGCGGACCTCTCAGATGGTGCGATGGTTGCAAGGCTGCGAAAGCAGGGGATGTACCCCTATCGCGTTACTGATACCTGTCGCGAAGGAGGTGATTCCGCCTGAAGGCGAGGGAGGTCACGATCCTGGCCAGAGTAGTCAGGAGATGCAATTTTCTGGACATGATTATAATCAGGGAGATGTTGGAGGTGGTGGTTATGAATCTGGCCAAAATAGTCAGGCAGAGCAGATGGAAGAGGGAGATGAAGATGGTGCTGAGGCAGCTGCAGACGATGTATTCCAAGAAATGATGGAAGAGGAAGACGAAGATGGTGGTAGTGCTTATGGGCATGATTCCGACGAGTCAGATGACGAACATGTGGTGCCAAATCCTGCGTCATGGAGTCATGATTTCTCGTCGTCAATGACAGTGAACGATGGTCATGATTCTGCCTGGGAATACCATCAGAACCAGGTTGCTGCGGGTGCTCTATATACCGACAAGCAACATTTGCAAGACGCAATCATTAAGTGGGCAATGTCGACTTGCAAGACATTCAAAACCAAGGTGTCGAGTAAAAAATATCTGACAATGGAATGTGAGGTAGCAGGGTGTCCTGGAAGGGTGCACGGTTATCGTCCTCACTTCGGCATAAACTGGAAAGTGAGCGACGTAGTACACACACATGTAGAATTGAAAGTATTCCTCAAGATCATCGTAACATTTCGTCGACGCTTATAGCTCGGTTGCTGTACTCAGAAATAGTACAGGGTAAAGCTATGGAAGCGAAGGCTATTCAGTATAAGGTGTTCACCAGGTTCAAGTACAAAATATCTTATGGCAAAGCTTGGAGGGCTAAGCAGATGGCACTTGAGAAAAGATTCGGATCGTTCCTAGACTCATATGACTCAGTTGTTCGGCTCCTCCACACATTGGAGGCCCGTAATCCAGGCACATATGTTGACGTCAAACACTTTTGGATGGAAGAGTTTCCAAACGTAAAGGTGCTGCATCGTGTGTTCTTCTCTTTCGGTGTATGCATAGAAGCTTTCACTCACTGTCGACCAGTTATCTGTGTTGATGGTACATTTCTTACTGGAAGTATAGGGGACAGATCTTGACTGCCATTGGTCAGGATGGCAACAATCAGATCGTGCCACTTGCATTTGCTTTTGTGGAGAGCGAGAACACTGAAAGTTGGACTTGGTTCTTCAGGCAGCTTAAAATAGCAGTAGTAAAAGATAAGCCGAACGTGTGCATCCTTCATGACCGCCATGCTGGTATACTGAACGCCGTCAAGGCACTCACAAACCCTGTGGCCGCGGAAGAAACGCCATGGCTAGACCTGCAGAGTCGTTGGTGCATGCGCCATTTGGGGGCCAATTTTTTCTCACAGTTCCGAGATAAGGCTTTGATGAATCTATTCAAAAAACTATGCAAGCAGAACCAATTCTGGAAATACACATTCATACGTGGTAAGCTTGATGACTTCACTAACCAGCATGTTAGGCAGAGGAGAGCTGCACGAAATGTTGCAGTAGCAGCACATGTGCAACTTGTGGCGCAACAGCTAGCAACCGGACCTCCACCAGCTGAGGATGTACCTGTTGGGCTTTGTGACTTGCCAGGATTTGATCCGCCTGGTGTTAGGAGAAAGACTGGGAGGTTGATTAAAAACTTTCAGCAGTGGATAGAGCACGAGCCTCTTGAGAGGTGGTCTTTGCTGCACGACACTTATGGAGCCAGGTACGGTGTTATGACTACCAACCTGGCTGAAACATACAACTTTGTTCTGAGAGGAAATAGGCATTGCCACTTACAGCCATTGTGGAGGGTATTTTTAGGGCACAGTCAAGTACTTCAGAGAAAGACGCCAGAAAGCTCACTTGCATATCGTAAACAACCCGAACACACCTTTTTGTGAGAAGATTACGGAGTACATGGATAGGAAGATGGCAAAAGCTCGTACTCATGCTGTGCAGGCCATAGGAAATCAAGAAAGGAGGTTCGAGGTACGCTTACCTTCTGACAAATTTGGTTGCGGAAATCAGCTCAGAACGCATGAGGTGAGAATTGGAAATGAAGCCCGACCAACATGTGACTGCACATGCAATAAACCAAAATTGCTTCACCTGCCCTGCTCCCATGTATTGGCTGCGTGTGGGCAACTCGGACTGTCAGCCAGCTCGTTCGTTTCACCATATTATTTTAACGAGTCTGTTCTTAATACCTGGACCGGTGAAATGGTGGGATTTCGAGCTGTGGGTAATTTCAACACGGTTGACCCTAATGAAAGGCAGTACATCCCCGACCCAAGGCTACTGTCCCGGTAGAGGTAGACGACCGTGCAAGCGTATCAGAAATGGTATGGATGAATCTGAAGCCGGAGGCCCAACAGTGCAATGTTTCTTGTGCAATGATTTTGGTCACAGGGACACTGGTTGTACCAAATTCCCACCTACGAATGCTGCTCCGGCAACTAGAGCAGCTGCTCCACGTGGGCGAGGCAGGCGAGGACCAAGAGGAAGGGGAAGAAACTAGGATATGTTTTAAATTTGGACTGTGCTTTTATTTGTAATAAATGTGGATCAATGTTTTAAATTTGGACTATGTTTTTATCTGTAATATGTGTGGATCAGTGTTTTAAATTTAGAGTTTAATTTCATCTGTAATTAGTCTCCATCTGTGTTTTAAATTTAGACTTTCATTTTATCTATAATTTGTATGCATTTTTGTTTAAAAAAGGAGGGGAGGGGAGGGAAAAACGGAGGAAGGCCTTATCGGCCCAGCTAAGGACGACAGCACCCTATCGGCCCAGTCTTAGCCGATATGGTCTAGTCGGCTTAGCCCTGGCCGATAAGCTTCTCTGACACGCGCGGCGTCGGCCGACGGCCTTATCGGCCCAGCTCTGGCCGACAGGCTCTAATCGGCCCAGCCCTGGCCGAGGCCGTATTATTTTTGAAATTTCGTTATTTTGCGTAATATTTTTCGAATTTAATTAAAAAAATGTATTATTAAAAAAAATTAGCCAGACCGCAACCTCTGTCCGGTTAAAGTGGGGCCCCGAGTATACCGACGTGAAAAAATGGGAGGACGGGTGGGTAGTATGGCAATGAGTCTTTTGTTCCTAGTTGTCTGTAAATCAACTCTTTGTTATTACAAGGCTGGAACATCTTGTGTTAGGCTGCATATCGGGGCTCTAATATGGCTATCCTTCATTGAGATAATCCTGGAATGTCCATGTGACGACCCCAAAAAGCGGAGAGAACCAATCTCTGAAAATGAAAGGGAACAAGAAGCTTCTTCGCCTAGTCGCCTTCGCCTCGTGAAGAAGAGGCACTCGAGGGGGCTAATGTCGGGTTTATCGTAACCCATAACCAGTCGAGGACAATTATCTACTACCGGGGTGGCTCGCGGTTCATTAGAAGAATTCAAGATGTTTAGACGAAGACAATCTCTATTTTTATTTTGCTGGCTCATCTATCCACGATGTGTGATCCTTGAATCGTAATACTTTGATACTCTTTTTATATAAAAAACGGGATCCAAAAACCATACAAACTGTATAATGCCCTGTTTATGAGAGAAACAGAGCCAAAAAACTGCACAAGTGAGACGACAAGCCGTCCACACGGCGCAAGTTGACCAAACACCACAAACGCACACCACCTGCTTTAGGGCCGCCGCCCCGATGTAGCAACCAGGACGAAGCTTTGCATTACACGAAATCGAACCAGTCAGGGTCTACGAACTGCTGTCCGCACAACACCAGGACGTCACCCAAACCCACCTGTTCGGGGGCCGCTGTCCAGGACAAAACTTTGCATCACCCGAAATTGAACCAGTCGGGTCGACGAATCTGCTGTCCACACAGCACCAGGGCGCAACCCAAACCCGCACTAGGCCACGACTCTGCCTCATAGGACCATCCGTGTGGGATCCCGAGGCCGCCGCCTCGACGTACCGCCACCCTGGACCGCTGTCCCAGCGTCCTCCTCTCCCGACGCGTCCTCCCCCGACCACAACGCCAACCTGCCCGGCCTTCGCTAAACCGTTGCACCGCGAGGGTCAACAACTCCAAGGCGACACCCCCAAGAAGGAAGCGACTGTCCGCTCCAATGGAGCTTAGGTTTTCACCCGGAGTTGTTGCAACAACTCACGTCGGGTGTCATCGAAGCTCCACAAACGACACAATCAAGAAGGGACCGACGCCTGGAGGCACCGCCATCGTTGGCCCCGACCAAGTAGGGACAGGGCTTGCGCCCAGAGCTCGATTCGTCCGCAACACGTAGGAGGAAGCCAACCAGTTAGGTAAGAGCTGTCTCTGACCACCAAAACTCCATCCGACCAGCTGCACCGGTCATCAAGCCACGCCGCTGCAGCCATCACACAACGGAGGGCCCCACCTCGAGTCGGCGGCGAGCATCTCCATCTCGCCGGCCCGCGCGCGCCGCGGCGCCGCCCGCCTCCCGCCATCCTCGACTCGATGGCAAATCCCTCGTTGGTCCTCGCACCGTTCCGAACGCCCACAGACCAGCCCGCCCGAGTGGCCTCCCCACACGCCGACGTCGCTGCGCCAGCCACACGAACCGCTTTCGGCCCGCAGCTCCCCGTGCGTGTCCGTTGCACCAAGTCCATGTCGAGATCTCGGCCTCAGATCCCACGCCGGAGGGAGGAGACAGAACAGCCCCTTGTCGCCACCATCCCAGGGGCGCGAGCGGCTTTGTCGGCGGACCCTTCGACGGGGGTGTGGTGGCGGCGTCGGCTAGGGTTTCCCCCGTGACGCCCAGAGGAGGTCGACGTGGGGGAGGGGGCGAAGCCAGCAACGCTGTCCCGATCTTTAGTGCCTTGTTCATCAGCTTTGCAGTGTTTTGAAGGATAAGTGCCTCCTTGTGCGTGCGTGGGCGCGGGGCGGGGGAAGCACACTTTGTGGTTGTCTACCCCCGGTATTAAACCGGTGGACACACATGTTTTACATCTATTGTAAACAAGTCCTTATCAGTATTATTTATAAACTATCAGTTTAGAGGGTGTTCAATATATTAATCAGTATTCATTCCCAAAGTATAAAGGGTTCCTATGTATTTTCTTATGTAATGGTACAATTATATTAATCTTGAGCTTCGGAATATACAAGTTACATATTTACTCACAATACCCGTTCAGTAAACCACACTGCATACCAAGAGTGGGAAAATTGCACTCACAGCGAAGGAGCATAGAAATAAGATGAGCATGCATGAATCTAAGTCGTAAGACTAGCAAAATTTCCTGGCAAGACTTCTTATTCATTTTTTTCCCAAAAAAACTTCGTATTCATTTGAATGCAGGCAATTTCGTAAATCAAGGAAAATAAATCGATAGACAAGGTTGTTACACGCACGTGCAGTCACCTGATACTCAAACTGAGAAGATTTTTCTCATCCACGAGGATGCAAAAAACAACCATTAGCCAGATATAAAATTCCCCACATAGTTACAGTTACTGGCCACTGTTATGTACACTCATCTATTATATAATTAAAAGTATGAAAGGCACCAGAGGTCACGAAGTTGCGCGAAAAGTAAGGATTGGTCACCAAGTTGAAAAACCTCAAAACGAGGTCACGAAGTTATGGAGTAGTCAATTTTTGGTCATTCCGTCACGGTGGACGTCAAGTTGCTGACGTGGCAGTGTGTTTTTTACAAAAAACACCTTGAAATTTTATATATTCTAATTGTTAGGTCCTTCTCCATATTTATTTTCGAGTGAAACGCACCAGAGGTCACGAAGTTGCGCAAAAATTAAGGATTGGTCACCAACTTGAAAAAGCTCAAAACTGGGTCACAAAGTTGTGAGTTGGCCAATCTTTGGTCACTCCGTCACGATGGACATTAAGTCGCTGACGTGGCGGAATGTTTTTTTACAAATATCCCCTTAGAATTTTGTTTCTTCTAATAGCTAGGTCCTTCTCGATAAATCTGGGCACAGTTTGGTCTCAAATTTTATTTTTGCTCGCCGTCGTCACCTCACCGTCGCGTCCAATCTCCCGGTCTCCGACCTCCTCCTCTCCCTCCCTCCTCCTACCTAACCTCCGATGGCTGCCCGCTCGCGCCCTCCGCGCCCGTCGTCTCCTTCCCGCCCTCCGGCTCCCTCTAGCCGCCGAGCACGGTGAAGTGGCGTCGTTCGCGTGGGGCAAGGCCCTCAGCATAGTGGCGCACGGGCGCAGGACAGAGAGCCGTCGTGGAGGCGGTCGGCTGCCCCCAACCTCGCCGCGCTGCAGGCTATGACTGCGGCGTCGTTCCCGTGCTGCTCGGCGAGCGTGCGTGGACGCCGACGCCGGACGCCGTTGCCGGACGCCGGATGTAATGCACAGAAGAGATGAGCTGCTCCACGCGCCGCACCAGTTTATTTGGAGTATTTGTAAGAAGAAGAAAAAACCGAAAAATGACCTAATAATTGGAAGAAACAAAATTCTAAGGGGATATTTGTAAAAAAACAGTCCGCCACGTCAGCGACTTAACGTCCGTCGTGACGGAGTGACCAAAGATTGGCTAACTCACAACTTCGTGCCCGGTTTTGAGCTTTTTCAAGTTGGTGACCAATACTTAATTTTTGCGCAACTTCGTGACCTGTGGTGCGTTTCACGAAAATAAATATGGAGAAGGACCCAACAATTAGAATATATAAAAGTTCAAGGTGTTTTTTGTAAAAAAACACACTGCCACGTTGTGGGGACCCCGGATTAGGTATCCGAGATACCCGTTATGTTTCCTGCAACAATCCCATGATCAGTCTGGTGTTGCACATAACTCGAATTGGTATCACAGAACACCCATACATACCGAATAAATTTACTTACTTGATTGAAGCCATAACTTCATCAGGTACTCGCAGCGGAAATCACCAAACAACGTGGAGCCCAAGTCACTTGCCCACCCTACAGGCAGCTGACTGGGAAGCGCCCTAGTTCGCATTGACGTTCACGAATGCCCTTTTCTCTTCCAACTGCTCCTCTTCAGAATCTGGCTAAGACAATAGCCAGGGACGAAACCAATATGAGTACATTTGAATGTACTCGCAAACTACCCCCGGAATGAGCATGCACTACTCTTTTTATTGTTTAAATAAAACTTCGTTTGCTTTGAAAACTCTATATCCTTGTTGAAAAGAGAAGGATATACTTTTGTTTGATAAACTTTGTTTTGAAATTTCTATATCTTTATTGAAAAGAAAAGAAGGCTTTTAGAACTTTTCCCATAAATCTGTCTTTGTAAGAAGTCTCGTTTAAAACGTTTTCCCGAAAATACATCTTTGTTGAAAAAGGTAAGAAGTCTCTTTTATAAATATTTTCCCGGAAAATCACCATTTGTTTATTTCTCCAAAACTCCTCCTTTTCCGACCAGAACCATTCCTGGTCAAATCAGTTTTCCAACAACCTTCTACCAACCCCTTGGTATAGTTGCATAAAACATTTTCCACTTTCAGGACACAAAACTTTGCACTTCTCGATCATAGCCCCTCAGGGTCCTCCTCCTTTCCAGCAACCTCATACCGACTCGACGGTATAGTTGCACAAATACAACATCTCCATTTTCCTTTTTAAATCTTAAACATTTCCAAAACTTGCACATGGTCAAAGCAGTTCTTTCCAACTGTCCATATCCGAGGACTCGGCTATTCGAATAGTTTTAACCCTCTGCAGAGGTAGCACGCTTTTCCCACACCCATCCGGTAACTCATCGTGTCAGCCACGTCCCGCCATACAAGGTGTATGCGAAGTTGAGCCACCGACCATAGCCTGTCCTTTGCTCATGCTAGTATAGGATCCTACCGCTACGAAATTATCATCCTTTCCATCAACACCCAGTCCAGATTCCCCGTCGGGAAACCTAAGTGTGAGGACTCGTAGTTCTGCCCGGCGAGCGAACCCTTCAATCCCCCATCCTCAGATGCCAGGACCCAGGTCAGGGGGTAGGTCGCCATGACCATCCCCTCATGGAACGAGGTCATCCTCGTTGTTGAGGAGTCCCATACTAATATGAGCAAATTATATGACTACGCCCCTTTCCCATAGGTGGGTAAATGTGGTCGCACAGGTATTGGTTGTTCTGTAAGTACAAGGACACAATGTGCATTTTTCATAAACATCACCATTCACCACTTCTCCATTTCCCCACCGACATCTCGGTATTCCACAACCACACAAGTATTTCCAAAGGAGTTTTGAGTAACCAATATTTTTCCCATCCTATAGTTTGAAAAAGAATTTCCATCTAATATCTCCAGATAGGGTGTCAAAATAATATACTTATAATTTGGAAAAGGGTTTTCAAAATCATAGCTTTTGTGGCAAACACCACATAAGTAACTTTTGCTCTTTATAAGTAAAACATGTGAACCAAAATAGATGTATATAAATGCAAGCTCAGAGGATAGCTTGCCTGATTTCAGCATGATGTTCCTGGACTTCTCCTCATTGATCAAAGAAATAAACTCTCATCGTTCTCCGATAAATCCTTTCCAAATACCACCCCGGTAGCGTTTATCTCTAGCGTCGCAACATGAAAATAAAACAACACGCAATAAGCAAACCAAACCACAAGTGGTATACAAACAAGTAATCACACCACAAGCATCAAACTAAACATTCAAGCAACAACTAAGATCTACATTTACAAGGGCATTATACTAATCGGGAGTATAACACCATACACATGCCAAAACAAGAGGGCACAAAGACATCCCCAATTAGAGGTACTTTCTCTAATCAAGAAATACTTCAGACAAAAGTTAAACCACCAATTAATCTTGGTAATTCAACTTAAATGCAACCAAGCTTAACAAGCAAGGCAACATGCTAATCACACAAAATAATCTAACTTAAAAACAAACGAGCATAGCAATTCCTAATTACTAGGAGAAGGCTACATAGGGAATAAAACCCTAACAAACACATAACTCCCAAGTAGCTCTCCTAACATGCTAGCAAAATAAGAAGCACACCACAACAATGGGTTACCACCCTACATATGCTAGGAAACACATTTGTAATACTAAAATTATAACACAACAATTAAATAAAAGCCTAATAAAAATAGGCAGAAAATGCCTAAACCTTATAATTAGCATCACAGTCAATCAGTGACTCCTAAATTCAAACCAATTTAGGGAGATGTTCTCCTATACATATAGAAGATAAGCCAATTGGATTTACTCCAAAATTCATCTCACAAAAATTCACAAAAATCACCAAAATGCCACTGATGTGTTTTTAAGAATGAATAGAACTTTTGTTTTATGTTTCATTTGCATGCAAGGCTTAGATATCTAGAAAGGTGCCACTTCAGGCTATCCAAAGAATTTTAGTTTGCAATATTTGGATTTATAAAACTCTAGATATTTAATATTTGGTGCAAAACATACTTTTTACAAGATTAAATCCAGCACACACATAACTACACATTTTGAAAAATGGCCAGTGCTACCTAATCAAGAAAATACATAGGAACACTACAAATTTTAGTTCACAATATTTGCACACACAGATTTATCACAAATGATTTAAATCTACACTGCAATTTAAATAGGAAAATAAAACAGATATTGATTCACTGGAAAAAAAAAAGAAAATGGGCCAGCTCTGCCCAGAACGGAGCCGGACGTAGCTGGGCCGGCCCATTCACGAGCGAAGGGGTACGTCCCCTTTTCTTCTACCTCGACACGCAGGGCACGCCGGCGGCGAGCTGGAGCTCCGGGCGAGGACGGGGACGGCGCTCCGGCGATCCTAACAAGAAATGGCCATGTATGTGAGATAGAGCAGGAGAAGGGGAGCACAGGGGAGCAAGAATGGCGAGGAATGAGGGCTTGTGCCGCTCGCGAGCTTGCCGGAAATGCGGCGGCCGGAGCGGATGAAAACGGAGACGAGCCGCTCGATTCGCTGCTCCACAGCTCGATTCCTTGGACCAGGGTGCAGAGGACGACGAGGCGGAGAGAATGGTGTCCTTGGATATGCTCGGGGCGGCTCCAATCGCCGGCGATGTGCGACGGCGACCGAGGATAGGGTTCGGCGGTGTGGAGAAAAAGAGAGGAGAGGGAGAGAGCAAGGCAGCTGGGGGTAAGTGAGGGCAGAGGAGCTCCTGGGTGCCTCCTTATCCTCTTCATCGACGCGGCAGAGGGGAGCGAGAGAGGGGGGGGGGCCTGGCGAGCTCGGCGGCAGGGACGACACGGCGACGCGGCCACGGGCTGCTACAGAGAAGAGATGCGGATTTACAGAACGCCCCCTGGATTCTTTCCTCTATTTACAAATAAGTCCTTTTAGCTATTTCTTTTAAATCCAGTACCACTTTAGGGATTTTATTGAGGTACTGAAACATTTTAGAAAAAATTGAAAATATTCATGTGGCCTCCCCAATACATATAGAGGCTACACAAAAATTGGTGTTTAAAAATAAAATGTTTTGAACAATATTTGTTCATGGGGTTTAAATAAGTTATTTTTGGTAAATAATATTTGATACTCCTTTAATATTTTTAAATCAAGTGAGAGATATTGTTTTGAGCACTTGGAACTTTCTTGACAAATATGGTAACTTCAAATAGTTTATTTTTTTCATAGAGAAAATATTGGTTTGAAGTAAATAGAGAGTTAGGGAGGGAAAATAATTTATTAAGACCATTTCTTTAACTCATGATCTTAATTTCCCTTGGTTGAATAATTTGAGGGTTTTGTTTTAAATTGAAAAGTATGTGTACTTGAGGAGGGAGTGAGAGGGAGTTGAAATGATTATTATTTCACCTCATTCCTAGAATAAGGAAATATAATTGTTTTCATAAATAGAGGAATAGACAGAGAGGAAAACTAAATAAATCATTTCTTTTAATCAAGATTTTATTTTGAGATTAAGAGTAATCATAGGGGTCTTGTTTGGTTTTCAAGTTACATTCCAATTTTGTGACCAGTGGGTTTTATTTTAGTGTTGAGCACGACAGAGAAATTATCTTCACAAGCAACAAATACCACAAGATCAACATCACAATCATGACCACACAATTCAAACACAAAAATGGGGGGGTAAAACACAACCATCAGTGAAACATTTCAAAAGTTTTTGTTGGTTCTGATATTAGGGTCTTGTGAAACTAAGTTTTTGTTAGTTTATAAAATTTGGGATGTTACAGATCCTTCCCCCCTTAAAAATAAATCTCGTCCTCGAGATTTGCCCGGGGGTAACAGGGGAGTGCGAGGGTACGGGTTTTTGGGCTGACTATACTTCTGCGGTAGTTGCTTCTTCAGCGAAATTGCCATGTGAGATCTTGATGAATTGATGATGCAACGCTTTCTTTATCGATGATCTTCTGTGCTGATTTCGGATTCTCAATGATGGGTTTGACTTGACGATCGATGATGAGGAAAAGTCCTGGTTGGCTATTTCCAGATACTACAAGGCTAAGGCGCAAGGAACTAATTATTAATACGTTCTTGTATACCCACTGCAGGTCTTCCCCCCTTGAAAAGGGGTCTTTTAATCGGTCTTGTTGAAAATCGCAGCTGGAGTTGACTTGGAGGCATCATTATTCTGGAGTAGCTTGACGATCTTTGTCTTGGGTGCCATTCCTCGGTGCTTGGGTCGGTGCAGATATCACTTCCTGATATTGTCTTCTTCGAGGGTCGCAGATGAGGACGCGTTGTTTTCAGGATGCGTCGAGTCTTAGCACCCGGCTCTCTCCGGTTTCTAGTTAGTAGAGGGAGGTTAAAAACTTCTAAGAGCGTCTGAACTTGCTTGGTGGTTGATGTTGCCAACAGCAGGTGCTTCCGTGGTTTGATTCTCCTTAGCGACTTCCGGTAGATCTTCTTCACGCTTTTCTTCCTTCGGTTTGGCGGGAAAAAGGGCCGATCCTGAAGGACTTCTTCGGTTCTGGGTCTTCACAAGCTTCGCAGGTGTCTTCATAAGTAAGTTAGAGTGCACCAGAATAGTTAGGGTTTCCGGGAAAACTTTCTGGTTGAGGGGCTTAAGTTAGTTGTCAAGGGAGTAGGGGTGCTATACTCTGAACATCAAACTTTTTATACCTAAAATCCAAAACAACCAACTTTACACAGGCCTCTTATTCTCGAATCTTCAAAATACCATTCCAACATCTCTGGTAAGGCCACTACAACTAGTTAATTGAATCACGGCCTTTGCCCGAGCTAAAGTTATTAATCCACCATCATCTTCTTCGGGCATAACTTTTTATCATAACATATTTCAATCTGTCTGATACCCATCAAACCTTTCATGCATAGTCTCCCCATTACATCATATCACAAAAATCGTAATGATCCACCAATTATTTCTTGACTGATTTTTCTCCCCAGATAAGCATATCTCATATTATCTTACTCCTTCAGGTTGCCATTTTCTCACGATCATATCAGTAAAGCTAAATAAAGCATCCAACAAACATGTGATCATACCATCAAGAATTGACCCACTTTCTAACCAAATTCAGATTTTATCTCCACAACTTTTGGGCCTTGATCTCTTAATCAAAGATAAAAGATCTTTCTAAGAATAATCCAAACAGAGCGTGACAAGCTCTGGAAACTACTGTCACCTAGAATGTCTTGCTACTAGACCAAGTCATATTGATTTCTAGAATCCGATAAACATTCACTTATCCTCCACCAATTATTTCTTGCATCCTACAATCTATTCATTTGATTACTCATCTTTGACCACTTCCTATAATTCCATAAGAATCTACCACAAAAGTCACTTGCGCTAAGAATCACCCTAAACATTCCAACACCAGAGTATTCTTCTTAATTTACTTGCTTCTAAACAATCCAACATCATTTTATCAGCAAGCGCCTCCTAAAATCGAATAACTTTCACCTTTATTTCTAAACCTTTAAATCAAGGGTCACGTCTTCTAGCTCCAGATAACCACCAAGGGTTGGGGTCCACAACTGGTTAGCCCCGGAGTATTAATCAATATATCATCTGTACAAACCCAATTAATTTATCGATCCACTCCAAGTTTTCACTTCTATTCTAAACCCCGAATGCTTGATGCTACTACTATCATCCAATGAATTTTGATTTCATCAAGATCCTTTTGACTACTAAACTTATAGTCCAGCATCCTTATATCCCCCAAAATCTTCTTTCTACCAACTAGTTTTGAGTCGTCCTATGGCACCTCTTTCCTTTGTCTAGAAAAGGCAGTTAGTAATTTTGCAAGGTTTGGTTAGATGAGAAACTAAAGTTAGATAAGTTATGTTAGTTTTTTTTTTCATATTGTTTTGTTAGTCCGACGGGACACGACTTGTGTCATCTAACGTCGGGTCTTGAATCTTCATCTTTCTCGATGGCTTGATGTGGTTGCGCAAAACAACGTATGAAGGCCGCTATCCGTTTTGCAGAAGGTCGCGGAGTCCTGGGGTAGAGAGTATTCCATACCTTGCTCCTCCTACTAGGAGAAAATTTTCTGAAGTGTTTTCTAAGTCGGACTTTTGAGAGGGTACCAAAGGTACATCTATGGCCAACAAGGCAAAAAGGTTTTTGCAAATATTCAAAAATAAAGCAACAGATAAAATGTGGTTACTCTGGGTTCCCGACAAGGCGGGTTTTGTGAAACACATTAGGAAAACAACACACAAGCAAGATCAATCAAGGCACTTTTAGCACCAACAAGCGTTTAATACCGTGGAAGATGGGTTTTGCTCAAGTAAAACGAGCTTATCCTATTGATCCTATGGGTCTTTGTATCTCGAGGATTTTCTTCACCTTGTCCAAGTGGGAAACTTTGGCGGTGAAATTACTGCGATTTCGGAAGGTGGCACGGATCATCGGTCTTCTCATATAAATCGCCTTGCTGTTGAAGTCTTCGGGTTGCTAAGTACCCAGGTCTGGTTTGGGGTGTCGTCAAGTATGTAAGTTTGAATGGAGGTAAGACAACAGATGGAAACTTTTGATAAACCTTTAGACAAGAGATAAGGTTTAGAATAATTTGAGAAGGTGAAAAGAGTGGAAGCTACACTTAGGCTTCCTTAGATACAAGTAATTTTAGGTAGTAATATTTTTCTTTCCAAAATAATTCTCTCGTATGGGCCTTGGTGAAACAGGGCTGCTGAAGTCTTCATTTTATCGCCTTAGTCTTCGGCCAGAATATTTGAGATGGAAGCTTTTTCTTATAGGTGCTAGCTAATCAGGTCTCACTTGGGTTCATCGTCAAGTATTTTGAACGGGTAAGAGAGAGTAGAGAAATCCTTGGAAAATCTTAAAATAGAGGGATGAGACTCAGAAATATTTGAGAAGATACGAAGAGTGGAAGTTATTTTTGGACTTCCTTGGAAAAATATATTTTTGGTATTAATAGATTTTTAATCAAATATTTCTTTACTAACTAACGTCCATGCTAACTAAGGTCTGTTACAGTCAGGATGGCTCTGATACCAAGTCTGTGGGGACCCCGGATTAGGTATCCGAGATACCCGTTATGTTTCCTGCAACAATCCCATGATCAGTCTGGTGTTGCACATAACTCGAATTGGTATCACAGAACACCCATACATACCGAATAAATTTACTTACTTGATTGAAGCCATAACTTCATCAGGTACTCGCAGCGGAAATCACCAAACAACGTGGAGCCCAAGTCACTTGCCCACCCTACAGGCAGCTGACTGGGAAGCGCCCTAGTTCGCATTGACGTTCACGAATGCCCTTTTCTCTTCCAACTGCTCCTCTTCAGAATCTGGCTAAGACAATAGCCAGGGACGAAACCAATATGAGTACATTTGAATGTACTCGCAAACTACCCCCGGAATGAGCATGCACTACTCTTTTTATTGTTTAAATAAAACTTCGTTTGCTTTGAAAACTCTATATCCTTGTTGAAAAGAGAAGGATATACTTTTGTTTGATAAACTTTGTTTTGAAATTTCTATATCTTTATTGAAAAGAAAAGAAGGCTTTTAGAACTTTTCCCATAAATCTGTCTTTGTAAGAAGTCTCGTTTAAAACGTTTTCCCGAAAATACATCTTTGTTGAAAAAGGTAAGAAGTCTCTTTTATAAATATTTTCCCGGAAAATCACCATTTGTTTATTTCTCCAAAACTCCTCCTTTTCCGACCAGAACCATTCCTGGTCAAATCAGTTTTCCAACAACCTTCTACCAACCCCTTGGTATAGTTGCATAAAACATTTTCCACTTTCAGGACACAAAACTTTGCACTTCTCGATCATAGCCCCTCAGGGTCCTCCTCCTTTCCAGCAACCTCATACCGACTCGACGGTATAGTTGCACAAATACAACATCTCCATTTTCCTTTTTAAATCTTAAACATTTCCAAAACTTGCACATGGTCAAAGCAGTTCTTTCCAACTGTCCATATCCGAGGACTCGGCTATTCGAATAGTTTTAACCCTCTGCAGAGGTAGCACGCTTTTCCCACACCCATCCGGTAACTCATCGTGTCAGCCACGTCCCGCCATACAAGGTGTATGCGAAGTTGAGCCACCGACCATAGCCTGTCCTTTGCTCATGCTAGTATAGGATCCTACCGCTACGAAATTATCATCCTTTCCATCAACACCCAGTCCAGATTCCCCGTCGGGAAACCTAAGTGTGAGGACTCGTAGTTCTGCCCGGCGAGCGAACCCTTCAATCCCCCATCCTCAGATGCCAGGACCCAGGTCAGGGGGTAGGTCGCCATGACCATCCCCTCATGGAACGAGGTCATCCTCGTTGTTGAGGAGTCCCATACTAATATGAGCAAATTATATGACTACGCCCCTTTCCCATAGGTGGGTAAATGTGGTCGCACAGGTATTGGTTGTTCTGTAAGTACAAGGACACAATGTGCATTTTTCATAAACATCACCATTCACCACTTCTCCATTTCCCCACCGACATCTCGGTATTCCACAACCACACAAGTATTTCCAAAGGAGTTTTGAGTAACCAATATTTTTCCCATCCTATAGTTTGAAAAAGAATTTCCATCTAATATCTCCAGATAGGGTGTCAAAATAATATACTTATAATTTGGAAAAGGGTTTTCAAAATCATAGCTTTTGTGGCAAACACCACATAAGTAACTTTTGCTCTTTATAAGTAAAACATGTGAACCAAAATAGATGTATATAAATGCAAGCTCAGAGGATAGCTTGCCTGATTTCAGCATGATGTTCCTGGACTTCTCCTCATTGATCAAAGAAATAAACTCTCATCGTTCTCCGATAAATCCTTTCCAAATACCACCCGGTAGCGTTTATCTCTAGCGTCGCAACATGAAAATAAAACAACACGCAATAAGCAAACCAAACCACAAGTGGTATACAAACAAGTAATCACACCACAAGCATCAAACTAAACATTCAAGCAACAACTAAGATCTACATTTACAAGGGCATTATACTAATCGGGAGTATAACACCATACACATGCCAAAACAAGAGGGCACAAAGACATCCCCAATTAGAGGTACTTTCTCTAATCAAGAAATACTTCAGACAAAAGTTAAACCACCAATTAATCTTGGTAATTCAACTTAAATGCAACCAAGCTTAACAAGCAAGGCAACATGCTAATCACACAAAATAATCTAACTTAAAAACAAACGAGCATAGCAATTCCTAATTACTAGGAGAAGGCTACATAGGGAATAAAACCCTAACAAACACATAACTCCCAAGTAGCTCTCCTAACATGCTAGCAAAATAAGAAGCACACCACAACAATGGGTTACCACCCTACATATGCTAGGAAACACATTTGTAATACTAAAATTATAACACAACAATTAAATAAAAGCCTAATAAAAATAGGCAGAAAATGCCTAAACCTTATAATTAGCATCACAGTCAATCAGTGACTCCTAAATTCAAACCAATTTAGGGAGATGTTCTCCTATACATATAGAAGATAAGCCAATTGGATTTACTCCAAAATTCATCTCACAAAAATTCACAAAAATCACCAAAATGCCACTGATGTGTTTTTAAGAATGAATAGAACTTTTGTTTTATGTTTCATTTGCATGCAAGGCTTAGATATCTAGAAAGGTGCCACTTCAGGCTATCCAAAGAATTTTAGTTTGCAATATTTGGATTTATAAAACTCTAGATATTTAATATTTGGTGCAAAACATACTTTTTACAAGATTAAATCCAGCACACACATAACTACACATTTTGAAAAATGGCCAGTGCTACCTAATCAAGAAAATACATAGGAACACTACAAATTTTAGTTCACAATATTTGCACACACAGATTTATCACAAATGATTTAAATCTACACTGCAATTTAAATAGGAAAATAAAACAGATATTGATTCACTGGAAAAAAAAAGAAAATGGGCCAGCTCTGCCCAGAACGGAGCCGGACGTAGCTGGGCCGGCCCATTCACGAGCGAAGGGGTACGTCCCCTTTTCTTCTACCTCGACACGCAGGGCACGCCGGCGGCGAGCTGGAGCTCCGGGCGAGGACGGGGACGGCGCTCCGGCGATCCTAACAAGAAATGGCCATGTATGTGAGATAGAGCAGGAGAAGGGGAGCACAGGGGAGCAAGAATGGCGAGGAATGAGGGCTTGTGCCGCTCGCGAGCTTGCCGGAAATGCGGCGGCCGGAGCGGATGAAAACGGAGACGAGCCGCTCGATTCGCTGCTCCACAGCTCGATTCCTTGGACCAGGGTGCAGAGGACGACGAGGCGGAGAGAATGGTGTCCTTGGATATGCTCGGGGCGGCTCCAATCGCCGGCGATGTGCGACGGCGACCGAGGATAGGGTTCGGCGGTGTGGAGAAAAAGAGAGGAGAGGGAGAGAGCAAGGCAGCTGGGGGTAAGTGAGGGCAGAGGAGCTCCTGGGTGCCTCCTTATCCTCTTCATCGACGCGGCAGAGGGGAGCGAGAGGGGGGGGGGGCCTGGCGAGCTCGGCGGCAGGGACGACACGGCGACGCGGCCACGGGCTGCTACAGAGAAGAGATGCGGATTTACAGAACGCCCCCTGGATTCTTTCCTCTATTTACAAATAAGTCCTTTTAGCTATTTCTTTTAAATCCAGTACCACTTTAGGGATTTTATTGAGGTACTGAAACATTTTAGAAAAATTGAAAATATTCATGTGGCCTCCCCAATACATATAGAGGCTACACAAAAATTGGTGTTTAAAAATAAAATGTTTTGAACAATATTTGTTCATGGGGTTTAAATAAGTTATTTTTGGTAAATAATATTTGATACTCCTTTAATATTTTTAAATCAAGTGAGAGATATTGTTTTGAGCACTTGGAACTTTCTTGACAAATATGGTAACTTCAAATAGTTTATTTTTTTCATAGAGAAAATATTGGTTTGAAGTAAATAGAGAGTTAGGGAGGGAAAATAATTTATTAAGACCATTTCTTTAACTCATGATCTTAATTTCCCTTGGTTGAATAATTTGAGGGTTTTGTTTTAAATTGAAAAGTATGTGTACTTGAGGAGGGAGTGAGAGGGAGTTGAAATGATTATTATTTCACCTCATTCCTAGAATAAGGAAATATAATTGTTTTCATAAATAGAGGAATAGACAGAGAGGAAAACTAAATAAATCATTTCTTTTAATCAAGATTTTATTTTGAGATTAAGAGTAATCATAGGGGTCTTGTTTGGTTTTCAAGTTACATTCCAATTTTGTGACCAGTGGGTTTTATTTTAGTGTTGAGCACGACAGAGAAATTATCTTCACAAGCAACAAATACCACAAGATCAACATCACAATCATGACCACACAATTCAAACACAAAAATGGGGGGGTAAAACACAACCATCAGTGAAACATTTCAAAAGTTTTTGTTGGTTCTGATATTAGGGTCTTGTGAAACTAATTTTTGTTAGTTTATAAAATTTGGGATGTTACACACGTCAGCAACTTGACGCCCACCGTGACGGAATGACCAAAAATTGACTACTCCACAACTTCGTGACCTCGTTTTGAGGTTTTTCAACTTGGTGACCAATCCTTACTTTTCGCGCAACTTCGTGACCTCTGGTGCCTTTCACTCTAATTAAAACACAAGACAAACAACGGCCAAGATTAATCTATTTTACGTTAGAGCATATCAATGGTGGAGATTAACCACGTAGATTTCACGTTGGAAAGAAAAAAGATAGCCCGCAGGCAGGTAGACATGGACTCAGCAGTTTGCATGAGACATGGACTCTGTGCTTCATCGTATTGCCACAACTGTTCATGTTGATTCCGTTTCTGGATAGAAAGCCAAAGACACGCATGATCAAAACTCACTACGGGAAAGCCACACTACGCCGACGGCCGTACTGTACGCCGACGGCTAAATGTCGGGGCCGTCGGCGTACAACGAGAGCTAGGGCAGCCGCCCACACAGCCGTCGGCGTACGAAGCGCCGTCGGCGTATCCAGGTAAGGCCGACGGCAGCCGTCGGCGTAAACCGTGCCGTCGGCGTACAAAAGGACGCCGTGACGGAACGTCCAGCGGCGTTGATACGCCGACGGCCGTGCCGTCGGTGTACACGTGTACTTCAACGCCGACGGCGGCCGTCGGCGTATAGATGAAACTTTTTTTATTTATTTCTCTATATAATATTTATTTATTTATCTATATAATATTTAATGTAGTTATAATATATATATATTGGACCTATAATTTCCCTCCCAATTTCAGTATCCCACCCCCGTAAAATAACGGTTCGAGTTTCCCGGAACTCAACCCTACAACATATACATGTAAAATAAATAAAAACAACACATGTAAAATACCTTCCTATGGCCTAACCTAACACAACCAAGCAAAAAAGTCCACTGGCCTACCCCTTTCGACGCACGTCTATGGGAGTAGACGAAAACATTAGGGTTTTCCCAGCGGATTCGGGGTTTCGCCGAAGCGGGGCCCCGGAGCGTCGGAACCCCACCAGAACTTAGGTTGTGCCATACCATATGTATACAAGTGTGTTGGGTGTTGTAAATGTGCAATATCCTACTCCGGGGTGTGACCGGCTTCACCGGCTTCACTTTCTCTCTAGTGAGTTTCTGCACTTAGAGGTGAAAACTCCCGTTTCGGGAGAACCGGATGGAATCTTGTGTTGATTTGGGGTAGACTTTGGTTTCTCACCTTCCTATGGCCTAACCTAACACAACCAAGCAAAAAAGTCCACTGGCCTACCCCCTTTCGACGCACGTCCATGGGGTAGACGAAAACGTTAGGGTTTTCCCAGCGGATTCAGGGTTTCGCCGAAGCGGGCCCCCGGAGCGTCGGAACCCCACCAGAACCTAGGTTGTGCCATACCATATGTATACAAGTATGTTGGGTGTTGTAAATGTGCAATATCCTACTCCGGGGTGTGACCGGCTTCACTTTCTCTCTAGTGAGTTTCTGCACTTAGAGGTGAAAACTCCCGTTTCGGGAGAACCGGATGAAATCTTGTGTTGATTTGGGGTAGACTTTGGTTTCTCACCTTCCTATGGCCTAACCTAACACAACCAAGCAAAAAAGTCCACTGGCCTACCCCCTTTCGACGCACGTCTATGGGGGTAGACGAAAACGTTAGGGTCTTCCCAGCGGATTCGGGGTTTCGCCGAAGCGGGGCCCCGGAGCATCGGAACCCCACCAGAACCTAGGTTGTGCCATACCATATGTATACAAGTGTGTTGGGTGTTGTAAATGTGCAATATCCTACTCTGGTGTGTGACCGGCTTCACCGGCTTCACTTTCTCTCTAGTGAGTTTCTGCACTTAGAGGTGAAAACTCCCATTTCGGGAGAACCGGATGGAATCTTGTGTTGATTTGGGGTAGACTTTGGTTTCTCTCCTTCCTATGGCCTAACCTAATACAACCAAGCAAAAAAGTCCACTGGCCTACCCCTTTCGACGCACGTCTATGGGGGTAGACGAAAACGTTAGGGTTTTCCCAGCGGATTCGGGGTTTGGCCGAAGCGGGGCCCCGGAGCGTCGGAACCCCACCAGAACCTAGGTTGTGACATACCATATGTATACAAGTGTGTTGGGTGTTGTAAATGTGCAATATCCTACTCCGGGGTGTGACCGGCTTCACCGGCTTCACTTTCTTTCTAGTGAGTTTCTGCACTTAGAGATGAAAACTCCCGTTTCGGGAGAACCGGTTGGAATCTTGTGTTGATTTGGGGTAGACTTTGGTTTCTCACCTTCCTATGGCCTAACCTAACACAACCAAGCAAAAAAGTCCACTGGCCTACCCCCTTTCGACGCACGTCTATGGGGGTAGATGAAAACGTTAGGGTTTTCCCAGCGGATTCGGGGTTTCGCCGAAGCGGGGCCCCGGAGCGTCGGAACCCCACCAGAACCTAGGTTGTGCCATACCATATGTATACAAGTGTGTTGGGTGTTGTAAATGTGCAATATCCTACTCCGGCGTGTGACCAGCTTCACCGGCTTCACTTTCTCTCTAGTGAGTTTCTGCACTTAGAGGTGAAAACTCCCGTTTCGGGAGAACCGGATGGAATCTTGTGTTGATTTGGGGTAGACTTTGGTTTCTCACCTTCCTATGGCCTAACCTAACACAACCAAGCAAAAAAGTCCACTGGCCTACCCCCTTTCGACGCACGTCTATGGGGGTAGACGAAAACGTTAGGGTTTTCCCAGCGGATTCAGGGTTTCGCCGAAGCGGGGCCCCGGAGCGTCGGAACCCCACCAGAACCTAGGTGGTGCCATACCATATGTATACAAGTGTGTTGGGTGTTGTAAATGTGCAATATCCTACTCCGGGGTGTGACCGGCTTCACCGGCTTCTCTTTCTCTCTAGTGAGTTTCTGCACTTAGAGGTGAAAACTCCCGTTTCGGGAGAACCGGATGGAATCTTGTGTTGATTTGGGGTAGACTTTGGTTTCTCACCTTCCTATGGCCTAACCTAACACAACCAAGCAAAAAGTCCACTGGCCTACCCCTTTCGACGCACGTCCATGGGGGTAGACGAAAACGTTAGGGTTTTCCCAGCGGATTCGGGGTTTCGCCGAAGCGGGCCCCCGGAGCGTCGGAACCCCACCAGAACCTAGGTTGTGCCATACCATATGTATACAAGTATGTTGGGTGTTGTAAATGTGCAATATCCTACTCCGGGGTGTGACCGGCTTCACTTTCTCTCTAGTGAGTTTCTGCACTTAGAGGTGAAAACTCCCGTTTCGGGAGAACCGGATGAAATCTTGTGTTGATTTTGGGTAGACTTTGGTTTCTCACCTTCCTATGGCCTAACCTAACACAACCAAGCAAAAAAGTCCACTGGCCTACCCCCTTTCGACGCACGTCTATGGGGGTAGACGAAAACGTTAGGGTTTTCCCAGCGGATTCGGGGTTTCGCCGAAGCGGGGCCCCGGAGCGTCGGAACCCCACCAGAACCTAGGTTGTGCCATACCATATGTATACAAGTGTGTTGGGTGTTGTAAATGTGCAATATCCTACTCTGGTGTGTGACCGGCTTCACCGGCTTCACTTTCTCTCTAGTGAGTTTCTGCACTTAGAGGTGAAAACTCCCATTTCGGGAGAACCGGATGGAATCTTGTGTTGATTTGGGGTAGACTTTGGTTTCTCACCTTCCTATGGCCTAACCTAATACAACCAAGCAAAAAAGTCCACTGGCCTACCCCCTTTCGACGCACGTCTATGGGGGTAGACGAAAACGTTAGGGTTTTCCCAGCGGATTCGGGGTTTGGCCGAAGCGGGGCCCCGGAGCGTCGGAACCCCACCAGAACCTAGGTTGTGACATACCATATGTATACAAGTGTGTTGGGTGTTGTAAATGTGCAATATCCTACTCCGGGGTGTGACCGGCTTCACCGGCTTCACTTTCTTTCTAGTGAGTTTCTGCACTTAGAGGTGAAAACTCCCGTTTCGGGAGAACCGGTTGGAATCTTGTGTTGATTTGGGGTAGACTTTGGTTTCTCACCTTCCTATGGCCTAACCTAACACAACCAAGCAAAAAAGTCCACTGGCCTACCCCCTTTCGACGCACGTCTATGGGGGTAGATGAAAACGTTAGGGTTTTCCCAGCGGATTCGGGGTTTCGCCGAAGCGGGGCCCCGGAGCGTCGGAACCCCACCAGAACCTAGGTTGTGCCATACCATATGTATACAAGTGTGTTGGGTGTTGTAAATGTGCAATATCCTACTCCGGCGTGTGACCAGCTTCACCGGCTTCACTTTCTCTCTAGTGAGTTTCTGCACTTAGATGTGAAAACTCCCGTTTCGGGAGAACCGGATGGAATCTTGTGTTGATTTGGGGTAGACTTTGGTTTCTCACCTTCCTATGGCCTAACCTAACACAACCAAGCAAAAAAGTCCACTGGCCTACCCCCTTTCGACGCACGTCTATGGGGGTAGACGAAAACGTTAGGGTTTTCCCAGCGGATTCAGGGTTTCGCCGAAGCGGGGCCCCGGAGCGTCGGAACCCCACCAGAACCTAGGTGGTGCCATACCATATGTATACAAGTGTGTTGGGTGTTGTAAATGTGCAATATCCTACTCCGGGGTGTGACCGGCTTCACCGGCTTCACTTTCTCTCTAGTGAGTTTCTGCACTTAGAGGTGAAAACTCCCGTTTCGGGAGAACCGGATGGAATCTTGTGTTGATTTGGGGTAGACTTTGGTTTCTCACCTTCCTATGGCCTAACCTAACACAACCAAGCCAAAAAGTCCACTGGCCTACCCCCTTTCGACGCACGTCTATGGGGGTAGACGAAAACGTTAGGGTTTTCCCAGCGGATATGAGTTTCGATGTGCTATTCCAATGGAGGCCATGAATACATATATATAGTGAGAAATGGCGGGAAGAAGCACACGAATCGTGTGCTTCCTTCCAGCGCTTGTGAGCCGTTGGATCAGCGGTGTGTTTCTTTCGAGCGCTTGTGAGCCGTTGGATCAGCGGTGTGTGTTTCTTTTCAGGGCTTGTGAGCTGTAGTATGCCCAATCAGGATGAAGCACACGGATCGTGTGTTTCCTTCCAGCACTTGTGAGCCGTTGGATCAGCGGTGTGTTTCTTTCGAGCGCTTGGGAACCGTTGGATCAGCGGTGTGTGTTTCTTTTCAGGGCTTGTGAGCTGTAGTATGCCCAATCAGGAAGAAGCACACAGATCGTGTGCTTCCTTCCAGTGCTTGTGAGCCGTTGGATCAGCGGTGTGTTTCTTTCGAGCGCTTGTGATCCGTTGGATCAGCGGTGTGTGTTTCTTTTCAGGGCTTGTGAGCTGTAGTACGCCCAATCAGGAAGAAGCACACGGATCGTGTGCTTCCTTCCAGTGCTTGTGAGCCGTTGGATCAGCGGTGTGTTTCTTTTGAGCGCTTCTGAGCCGTCGGATCAGCACTATCACGACCACTTCGTAAGCCATGCGACCCTATATAGCCCACCTCCTCAGACAGGTTACTCACTCACACAAAACATTCCAGCGTCACTCGGAGAGGCATCTATGGGCAACCAGTGGAAAGACGTCTCTGATGACCTGCGACCATTCCAAACGGTTGCAGATCATCAGAGACGTCTTGCCGGACGGTTGTAGATCATCAGAGACGTCTTACCGCTGCTTGGATCGAAGTGGCGCTCAAACACAAAACATTCGGGTGTATAACGAGGATTTGATATGCAGGCACTCACGAGCCATCGTTCCCTCGGTCGAATCCAAGCGGCGGCAAGAATCTCTGATGATTAGCAACATTCTCAACACTTGTTCCGACGGTTGCAAATCATCAGAGACGTCTTGCCGCTCCGTGGATCGAAGGCCGATCTGCCGTCTCACGACCACGCGATGATTTGCCGATTTGCCGGTCAGAGTGGCCACTGGAGAAGGTAGGCAATGCAGATTCAGTTGCATTAATCAGAAAACCCTTTTTATTTATTATTCATGTAGCAATGCAGATTCAGTTGCATTAATCAGAAAACCCTGATAATGAAAAAATAGAAAATAATAGAAGAATTGAAAAAAATTAAAAGAATAAGTGATTTCTTTAAAAAAATTAAGCAAAACCATACGCCGGCGGCTTTGCCGATTTGCCGGTCAGATGATTACACTTTTTATGTGAGCCAAAATCCCCCAAACACAATCCCTAAATCCCCGACCCCGCCGCGGCCGCCCCACCCCATACGCCACCCACCGCGCCGCCCCACCTCGTGATTGCAGCCGCTGCCGCTCCTCTGCTCGCCCCACCCCGTACGCCACCCGCCGTCGCCATGAAGCCCGAGGCGCAGAGCACGTCGCCGGCGTGATACCGCGCGCCTCCTTCCTCCCCTTCGCGCGTACAGCTGCCCCGCGACCTCCTCTTCCTCCTCGACGCCGCAGACGGACAAACCACCTCCCCGACGCGCCGCACGTCCGAGTTCTTCCCCGACACCGTGCGCTCACCTCCGGTCTCCACAAGCCACCTCCTCTCCCTCACAACCCTAGCCCTGCGCGTGTGCGTCTGGTATTGTTTCCTCTTCTCCTTCCTCTTGTTAATTTAGAGCTTATGGATGCCGAAACTTGTTGTGGTCAGGGTGTGTGAGCTCATGATGGTAATTATACAATGTGTGTATTGTATTGATGTGTGTTGTGTGTGCTAATGAGTTGCAAAAAGAGGTGCTAATGAATTTACCCAGACTTGTATAAGAAATATGTTAGGTAGCCACTTTGTAAAGTGAAAAAAATATCTAGCTTTAGAAACTACTATGGAACTTAATTGGAAATGGGAGGCTCCAGGAATGTTAGAAAAATATCTAGCTTTAGAAACTACTATGGAACTACTATGGAGCTTAAAAAAATCTACTATGTTAGGTAGCCACTTTGTAAGATCACCAATTTAGTACTAAGCTTGGTGGAAATCATTTAACGTATCTAAGTGGAAATGGAACGTCTTCATGCTTCTTAATTGGATCATGTCTTTTATGCTTAAAAGTTTACCCTTTCTCAATGCAGGTGATTGACCAAGATGAGCCAAGGCAAGGAATCATCGGCCTCCTTGCTGAAGAAGATGCGCCAGAAGAAAGTTACTAAAAGTGGAAGAGAACCTATTCCGAACCCGCGTTACCTGTCTGACAGTGGTGAGAGTAGAGGTGATGCAATTATTAATTTGTTCATGTCTTTATGCTTAATTGTTCACCCTTTCTCAATGCAGGTGAGGGTGGAGATGTTGGAGGAGGGGAGGTGCCGATGCTCCAGTTCCTCCGAGGGGACGAGGTGCAGGACGAGGACGAGGGCGAGGTGTAGGATGAGGGCGAGGTGAGGGAGGACGAGGGCGAGGTGGGGGCGACGTGTCTTCGGACATACCCTCTGCTTCTGTCGACGAGGGTTCGGAGGAGACGGGCCCCTCCACGGACGTGGGGGCGGGCCCCTCCACGGACTTGGAGGCAGGGCCCTCCGCGCTGCCGAAGAAGCCATGGATTCGAGGGGAATCCCAGGTCCCTGATGAGGACAAGGAACCTGCTACCGAGGAGGAGAAGATCCTCATTACGCCTAATGGGAGAGAGTAAGTGACTATATATACTAATTTTGAACATGGTAACTTCATTGTGGTCAGGACAATTTGACATGTACTAATGTTTAATTATTGTGCAGCAACTGGATACATCCTGCGGGAGCCCGTGTGCCTAACACCCTGATTGGAGCTTTGATTAGGAAGTTTTGGCCAGGCTTATACAGTACCGTCCCCAACGGCGCGACGAAGCCAGCCACCCATTGGGTAGACTATCAGGCCGCCAATTACGCGAGCGGCGGGAAATATTCTGACGCCGTGATCAACAAGTTTTGGGTAAGTTGAACTTTTCGAATTTTGTTCATACTTGATGTCCCCACCATGCTCTCACAATTTGTTTTTTGTGCATGATTAAAAAGTTCTATAGGGTACTTCCTGAGCAGCGGGGCGATGCGGACAAGACTTTGGAGGGGGCTTGTAGGAAGTTGACACGCCAGCAGTTCTACAATGCAAAGCATACCATGATCAATCATTTCAGTACTGAGAAGTTAGGCAAGACGGCGGTGAAGCATGCGATTGTGGAGAACCCACTTGAGGTGACCGTAGATGACTACATGTCGGTAAGTAGATTGTTAATGAGATTACATGTTGCTGCTAAGTTGCAATTGCATTATCCGTTCTTCACATGAGTATTGTTTTTTCAGTTTAAGCCCTCATGGGCCTATGGCAAGGATGACGCGTGGAGGGCGTTGGTGTCTAGGTGGGCTGGGGAGGACCCGCGTTCAAGGCCTTGAGCGAGCGAAACAAGTTAAACCGCGGGAGCGGGGGGACACATCGTGCGGGTGCCCGCAACCATGATCGCTTCAAGGCAAAGCTGGTATATATATACATGAAACAATTTTCATTTATTTTCCCTCATGTTCCTACTTGATACGCATGACACTTCTTTGGCATTGCAGGAGGCCGATTTCGGGGAGCTTCTTTCGGACATGCAAGCATGGGAGAGGATGAAGATGAAGAAGCCCAATTTTTCTGAGCCTCAGCCCTCGCAGCCCGATTACTTCGGCACTACCAAGGAGGGGCTAAAGGCATACGTCGAGACGTTCGAGGGTATAAATCCGGAGGTGGACAACCCTCTTGAGCATGACATCGACGAGAGAGCGGTGGTCCTTGCCGGGAACGGTTGGGAGCATGGACGTCCTCTCATGCTTAGTGCGGTACTCACGCGTACTCCTGAGTTGGGCCTCTCGCGTGTCAAGGGTACCCTCACCGCCGACGACCCTCCCGTCCTGCCTCGTCGGCCTTCCCGAGCTCGCCCCGATGTAAGTTTTTCTTAATTTCATTCTCTTTCCGACATTCGTTCCAAGCTAAGTGGCTAAGTTAACGAGATGCGTTCCCTTTTAAAACTGTAGGCTGATTTCGAGGCGGCCTTGATGCCGCTTACGCGAGCTATGAGAGAGAGTATCAGTTGTGGGTACAGAAGAGCCAGGAGTATGAGGAGTGGGCAGAGTTGAGGGATGCTGTAAGTTTCAACTTTTATATTTGCAAAATATGACAAGTCCCATTTCCTCAGTTTGAACCTTTTTTTTTCTACAACTCCTGACATCTAAACTATCTTGTAGGCTGACGAGAAGTTTCATGCCACTGGAGAGCGGTCGCAGCTGCCTACGCGTCCACCTAGGCCGGGGATCATGCCCGTCGGCCCAACGAGGGAGTCGGTCGCTCGCACATACAAGTCAGGGACTCCGGTAAGTTATTTGCCAAACAAGTTATTACCGCCATGTTGTGCTTTCCAAGTTGCTAACTTGGACTCAAAACATGTAGGGATCGGAATACTCGAGGACTGCACCCTTTGGTCGTGCTTCCGCCTCGCCGACTTCGACGCGCGCGCTCGTGGAGCATGGCACTAGTGGTGCCTCGCCTAGTTCGTCGCGTGAGACCACACCGTCCCGTGCCTCGCCGGATTCCTTGTGTGGTTCGACTGGCCCACGCGGTCGGTCGCATATTCTCACGCTGTCAGAAATGTATACCTCGGGCTCTCGGGAGGTGTAGGATGTGTTCGGGTGTAGCGTGTGTGAATTCGAACTATGTTTATGTCATTTTTGAGCTTGGATGAATTTGAATCATGTTTGTGTCATTTGGATATGTATGTGATGTTTTATTTGACGTTTCTGTGATGTTTTATAATTTGTGTAATTTTAATTGTATTTAAAATGCGTCAGAAACCAGCAGCAAAATGTTTCAGAAATTGAAAATATGGTCTAACATACGCCGACGGCATTAGGAGCTGTGGGGACGCACAGGATGGCGCCACGTCGACGCTGGATGCCCATATGCCGTCGGCGTACGACTCCTCCCAGACGCACCAGATCAGCACACGTGGCATCCTAGGCCGACGGCACTGCCGTCGGCGTATAGGTGGAGCAGACGGAGACGTTCGACGCCCGTTTTGTGGGTCCCACTGCTGCGTCGCCGACGGCGACGGATACGCCGATGGCAGTTTTCGTACGCCGACAGCGGCCTACGCCAACAGCGATCGTTGCTACCGCCGTCGGCGTTTTGACGGTTTCCCGTAGTGACTGATTACGAGGGCAAACGATTTTCTCTCGCCGAAGAGCATCGGGCGTCATATAAGTCGTTATCGCGTGCGGCGTGCACCTCGCCGAAGCGGCGGCGAGACCTGCGCGGTCGGCATGGCCGCGCTGGCCAGTTTTCCGGTCCTTCTCCAGCAGCGGCATGCCCAGGCCGGCGCCGCCTATCGCGCCACGCACGACCTGGAGCGCATCCATCCAGTCGTGGATGTGCACCGCCCCGGCGCCGTGGCCCTGCGACAGTATCAACCAATGGGAAAGACCTTGTGACATCAACCGACTTATGCATCGTGATCATGCTGCTGCATTAACGACGCTTCTGCTGTCTTCAACTACACCAACGATTTGGTCGATTTGAAACAATATACAAGTGGAGGACGATTCTTCGAGGACTTAGCCAGCGCAAGGAGCGAGATCGACCATGCCTGCGAGCAGGTTCGACATTACTGCAACACAACCTTTTGGCATCTGATTTGAATCGACAAGATAGATTGGACTACAATCTGTCGCCTGTATGAACTGTGACGACAAGTTTGTGAACACCATATAAGATCAGACAACGTACGCTCAGGCTAGCAATGTTAGCCTGCAGCTAGCCACCCAACCACTATTGGTAGCCCCTCTAATGCGTGCATCATGCAAGGATTTACTCAAAGGTAATAAGCTGTGCCAATTTCAATCGGCTACGAGTAGCATACATGGTCATGTTATAATCTTCTCTTGACTAATTTATAGTGATTTAGCAGATTGAAACCTGCAGCACACACACGTGAAACATACGAAGCAAATCTAGCTTGATTTGGTAATCGATCAGCTAGGAACGCTCAGCTAGCAAGCAGGTAATTTTTTCTGGACATCCAATTGAGGAGGAAATTATCCCACCAATCTAAAAAAATTGGTTCTTAGAGAAATCTGTCTGTTGATTCCATTTTCCCACATTCTATTGTGTCTCATTACTGTCCTCTTCTTGGTTTTATACTCGCCTGATGACTCAAGCTGTTCATCAATTAACTGCAGGTCTGATGAATTCATGACTGATCTGATAAGCACAACACTGATCCAAGCATAGTGAAGCGTGGACAGTCAGGTAACCAATTAGATTAGTAGTTTTCTCGGAGGATGGATGCATGCCAAGTATTATATATTTGCTAGAACTATTTTATGGGAGGAAAACATGCATGATCGTCAACTGGCTAGGCCACGGGCACATCTGATGTCTGATGACTAATTCCGATAAGATATGACCTGTGCCATCAATATACTTCAAACCGAAGTCTAGCTAGATGCATGGACAAAGGTACATGCAGCATCCCAGTAAATGCCGACGAAAAGGTAGAGTCTAAATTTTGACAAATATTATGGTACAAAAATATGAATTGGATAACTGAAACTCAAATGTTTGAATTTTGCCCGGAGAAATATTTTCACAACATACATTTACTGCAGTGTTAACTACTCCCTTCATTCCATATTTGCTTTGGTAGAAATTACATATTAGTTACATTAATAATTAATTTTTGTAAATCAATTAGTCTAATCTTGGCATGTGTAAAAGCATATATGAGCATCGCACTGCACTGATAAAAAAAATTACAATTCAATATATATTTTGATTGGGTTGTAGAAGACTACATGTACGTACAATATATCAGTACTCCTTCGACATATTTAATCCTTCGACATGTTTAATGGTAAGATTTGCACTGTAAAGTAAACACTAGGGGAAGATAGAAAACAAAAAAACTTATTCATATGGAATTATTTAATTTTGCATGGTGGGAGACGATCCCATATACCATGTGTTTTTACTGTACCCTCATATAGTGCGATGACGAATAACATGGTATTGTAGCGATGAACTATGACAAATAGATACCATAGAAGCGAATTTTGGTTAGCGAATTTTCCATAATTCTAAATGGCAACCTAATGGAACACAAACAAATAAAAACTAGAATAATAGATATGTAAAATCGTAAATCAGAGATACTTTGCAAAGGGCATTATTTAAAAAAAATTGTTTTTTTTGCAGGGATGACTATGTATCTCTATGAAAGTGCACGTGCTTATTACTTATTCCTACCGGTATCTATGTTGTTGGGTTACTGGCAACAAAATTGATGTGAGATTTTTGCTCAGTAAGTTTTGTTAGCGTAAATTAAATGGATGTTATTTTAAAAACCACTGCACTCTTCATGCTAATAAATTTCCTATTGATGGTATTATAGCTTTGTAAGCTGCACAAAACATATATGTGCAGGACAATCCCTTATGTGAAGAATGTCCAATACCGCCGATCTTCTTGGCGAGAGAGCATAAAATCGGTGATGTTCCTACCATCTACTAAAGCTTACAACCTCGGTTCATGTAAAAACACTACAGCCTTTGTTTAGATTTTGTTTTTTGCCAGTGTTATGCCTTTTTGGATAATAGTTTGTGGAATACATGACAGTAGGATACAGTAAAATCTGAGGCGAATGCCAGGTAGCTTCTACGTCTTGCATGTTATTTGTATTTTCTCAGTATAATAGTTCATATGTTCTTAAATCAGTAGTTAAACAATAATATGCATGTTTTTTTGTATACTCAACTCTCATGTAAACAATAGAAAAGGGTTCGAGTGAAAAAGAATGTTGAGACTTTTCTCAACAAGTGCAATATTTGAAAAATATACCATCATATAATGCTCATATCTCTTAAAAAATATGTGTCGTAATGCTTATCTCTTAATGACAAGTTTGGTATATTATGGAGTTGGCGAAATATTTCTTGAACTGTACATACTCATTTAAAATAGTTTTGTAAGTTTTCTACTTTAACCTTCATGGATTAGCAAATTTTTAAAATATGATGTTATTCAAATAGGACACTGAAGCTATTCATAAGTTACTGACAGAAGATACATACATTTTTTACAACACTTGCAGGGTTATGATGCCTATGTACGCGCTAAGATTTAAACTGCGTTCACTGAGGTAGAACTTCATTATATGAGCATAAGAGAAGGATGAAACATGTGCATTTATGCGTACAAACTTTATTCATTAGTTCATGCGACTGATCAAGAATGAGCAAAGAATATTTGTTCGTGTTATTAAACATGGCAAAATCACTCCACTGACAATTAGACCCGGTTGATTAATTGTGAGTTAATTTAATGCTAGAGTATGACCACTGCTAATCTGCTATGAATATTAAAACTTAGAATCCTAAACAATGATTTTTCACTTAATCCTAAACAATGAATTAGTTACTCGGTAATTAAATTTCGACACGTGCAATAGATTTATCATGCGGAACGTGGAAGGAGAAGAAAGCTCTACATTCAATATCGCAGTTTGTATATATTTTTGGCTTCTTATGTCTCTTACATTGCTCATAAGTGAAATCAATTAGAAAAAGTTACATTAGATATCAAGATTCAAATTATGTATGTGCTAGCCGCGCAATTGCGCGGGCCACCTAGCTAGTTTCAACTATGAGTAGCCAGTTTTGGGATGCCATTCCCTACAAAATGAATATGATACAGCTTAATAACATATTGATAGCCTGTGATTTGATGCAATTAGCGTGTAACTAGGCTTAACGATCAAGTTAATAGCAAAATGAGTACAATGGGAAAATTCCGGATAGTGCCACATCCCACGTGCATGATGTTTTATATCTGAAGATCATCCAGTGTCAGCTCTTCGGCTGACATCATCTTCAGTTTCTGTAAAAATATAATTGATCAACTTGCAAGGTCTTTGCATATTCAACATAGATAAACAACAATTCAAACTACTTACTGTGATGAACTGGGGTGGGTCATCAAGGCTGGACGACCCGAGGATGACCTCCCGCTTCAGCTTGGATGTAAGTTTGTGTGCAGCGCGTAACTGGAAGTTGCATATTATTGGTTGCCGCATGCAGATTAGTATGCCCGTACAGAAGTGTGGTGTTCAAGATGACTAGAGTAAAACATAAACGAATCTAAAGCCAGAACGGCAATACGGAAGTAACGAGAAGTAAGAAAATATAACTGCACACCTCAGAACGAGTAGCACCACCAATGACAAAAACAAATATTCGCTGGCCAAGCTTTTTGTAATCACTGGACGCATGCTTCAATACGGAATCACTGCAAAATGCCCATAATGTCAAGTAGACAACGCATGCTTACAGTTAAATACTCCCTCCGTCAATGAATACAAGGCCACTTCATATTTTTGGGTCAAAGAACTTTCCAATGGTATATTATTTTATGACATATAACTCATATTTTATTGACCAAAATTATAAGTCAAAATCTGACACGAAAATCTAAGCGGCCTTATATTTAAAAACAGAGAGTATAATGTTATCAACTTTCAAACAGGATTTCAATTGGTCGTATTACATAGCAGAAAATATGGGCAACTTCAGTTTTCCCAAATATAATCAGTGAAAACTACCTAGTCAGCCAAATACACTTCAAGGTGTACTGATTTGACCTAATCATTAAGGGGTTAACGATAACTTGTCAAGTCATGACAAGACTCTGCACATTTGATTGATGCGTTGACATGAGTAACTGAATGGTTTTGGTTTAGTTTGTCATTTACATGCTAGGTCAAAAACTAAAAAGAACTAAATTAAAATGTCACTGGCAAGTAGTGGCTATATGTTTACTAAGCATAAGGATTTAAGTCACACTTTTCAAAGTACACGGACCAGGATACTTCTTTTATGGAGGTACAAGGACCGCATGTAACTCCGCCTATGTTGTCTCAACATAGCCGGTCCCAAGCCCGGATAAAGGAGGAGGGTTGTGATAGGCTTGGCAAGCCAACGGAAAAAAACCCAGCCACTCTTATGGAGATGAAACCCAAAAGAACCTCGTTGGGGCGTAACCCTCTTAGCGACGCGCCATATCGGAACCCGGGTGTGGTGTCAAATGGGCAAGGGCCGGGCCGCCACCCCCTTGGTGGCGCGCCGTATCTTGATCTGGATACGGTGATAAGTGAGCAAGGATCGGGTCGTCGCATCCTTAGTGGCGCGCTGCATCGACGCCCGGGTGTAGTGAAAAATGAGCAAGGGTCTTCGCATTTGACTCGACGAGTGCGGAGGGTAAGGAAGTTAGCCGAGCCTAGGAGGATCCGCTTAGGTAGCTGGAACGTAGGGTCCCTGACGGGCAAGTTACGGGAGTTAGTTGATACGGCGATAAGGAGGCGTGTTGATGTCCTATGCGTCCAAGAGACCAAATGGAAGGGACAGAAGGCGAAGGAGGTGGAGGATACCGGCTTTAAGCTGTGGTACACGGGGACAACCTCAAACAAAAATGGGGTAGGCATCTTGATCAACAAGAGCCTCAAGGATGGAGTAGTGGACGTCAAGAGGCAAGGAGACCGGATTATCCTAGTCAAGCTGGTTGTTGGGGACTTAGTTCTCAATGTTATCAGCGCGTATGCCCCGCAAGTAGGCCACAACGAGAGCACCAAGAGAGAGTTCTGGGAAGGTCTCGAGGACTTGGTTAGGAGAGTACCTACTGGTGAGAAGCTCTTCATAGGAGGAGACCTCAATGGCCATGTGGGTACATCTAACACAGGTTTTGAAGGGGTGCATGGGGGCTTTGGCTATGGCATCAGGAACCAAGAAGGGGAGGATGTCTTAAGCTTCGCCCTAGCCTACGACATGGTCGTAGCTAACACCCTCTTTAGAAAGAGAGAATCCCACCTAGTGACTTTCAGTAGTGGCCAACACTCTAGCCAGATTGATTTTGTCCTCTCTCGAAGAGAAGATAGACGCGCTTGCCTTGATTGTAAGGCGATACCTGGAGAGAGTGTTGTCCATCAACATAAGCTGGTGGTGGCTGACTTCCGTTTTTGGATTCGTGTCCAGCGGGATAAGCGCCCAAAAGTTGCTAGAACAAAGTGGTGGAAGTTAAAGGGAGAGGCAGCTCAAGCTTTTAAGGAGAGGGTTTTTAAGGAGGGCCCTTGGGAGGAAGGAGGCGATGCAAACAGTATGTGGATGAGGATGGCGACTTGCATTCGGAAGATTGCATCAGAGGAGTTTGGGGTGACCAGGGGAAGTAGAAGGGATGCTAAGGATACCTGGTGGTGGAACGTTGAGGTCCAGAAGGCTATTAAGGAGAAGAAGGACTGTTTCAGACGCCTATACCTGGACAGGAGCGCAACCAACATGGAGATATACAAGGGGCAAAGAAGGCCGCAAAGCGAGCGGTGAGCGAGGCAAGGGGTCGGGCGTATGAGGACCTCTACCAGCGTCTAAACACGAAGGAAGGCGAAAGAGACATCTATAAGATGGCGAAGACGAGAGAAAGGAAGACGAGGGATGTCAACCAAGTCAAATGCATAAAGGACGGAGCGGATCAACTCCTCGTGAAGGACGAAGAGATCAAGCGTAGATGGCGAGAGTACTTCGACGACCTGTTCAATGGAGAGAATGAGAGCTCTACCATTGAGCTAGACGATTCCTCCGATGATACCAGCCGACGCTTTGTGCGGCGTATCCAGGAGGCTGAGGTTAGGGAGACTTTGAAGAGGATGAAAGGAGGCAAGGCAATGGGCCCTGATGGTATCCCCATCGAGGTGTGGAGAGGCCTTGGAGACATAGCGATAGTATGGCTAACTAAACTTTTCAACCTCATTTTTCGGTCAAACAAGATGCCCGAAGAATGGAGGCGGAGTACATTAGTGCCAATCTTCAAGAACAAGGGGGATGTTCAAAGTTGCACTAATTACCGTGGAATCAAGTTGATGAGCCATACAATGAAGCTATGGGAGAGAGTCATTGAGCACCGTTTAAGAAGATTGACAAGCGTGACCAAAAATCAATTTGGTTTCATGCCTGGGAGGTCTACCATGGAAGCCATCTTCTTGGTACGACAACTTATGGAGAGATACAGGGAGAAGAAGAAGGATCTTCATATGGTGTTCATTGACTTGGAGAAGGCGTATGATAAGATACCACGGAATGTCATGTGGTGGGCCTTGGAGAAACACAAAGTCCCAACAAAGTACATTACCCTCATTAAGGATATGTATGATAATGTTGTGACAAGTGTTCGAACAAGTGATGGCGACACCGATGACTTTCCAATTAAAATAGGACTGCACCAGGGGTCAGCTTTGAGCCCTTATCTCTTTACTTTGGTGATGGATGAGGTCACAGGGGATATACAAGGAGATATCCCATGGTGTATGCTCTTTGCGGATGATGTGGTGCTAATTGACGATAGTCGGGCGGGGGTTAATAGAAAGTTAGAGCTGTGGAGGCGGACTCTAGAATCGAAAGGTTTTAGGCTTAGTAGAACCAAAACTGAGTACATGAGGTGCAGTTTCAGTACTACTAGGCACGAGGAGGAAGAGGTTAGGCTTGATGGACAGGTGGTACCTGAGAAAGACACCTTCCGATATTTGGGGTCTATGCTCCAAAGGATGGTGATATCGATGAAGATGTGAGTCATCGAATCAAAGCTGGTTGGATGAAGTGGCGCCAAGCTTCTGGCGTCCTCTGTGATAGGAAAGTGCCACAAAAGCTAAAAGGCAAGTTCTATAGGACGGCGATTCGACCTGCGATGTTGTATGGCGCAGAATGTTGGCCGACCAAGAGACGACATATCCAACAGTTAGGTGTAGCGGAGATGCGCATGTTGAGATGGATATGTGGCCACACAAGAAAGGACCGGGTTAGGAATGATGATATACGTGAGAGAGTTGGGGTAGCACCAATTGAAGAGAAGGTTGTCCAACACCGTCTAAGATGGTTTGGTCATATAGAACGTAGGCCTCCGGAAGCGCCATTGCATACCGGACGGATAAAGCGGGATGAGAATGTTAAGAGGGGTCGTGGTAGGCCAAACTTGACATGGGAGGAGTCGGTTAAAGAGACCTGAAGGATTGGAATATCACCAAAGAATTAGCCATGGATAGGGCTGCGTGGAAGTTAGCTATCCATGTGCCAGAACCATGACTTGGTTTCGAGATCTTATGGGTTTCAACTCTAGCCTACCCCAACTTGTTTGAGAATAAAAGACTTTGTTGTTGTTGTTATTGTTGTACAAGGACGGCATGTGCAGTTTGCCTATTCTAGACAAGGTAGTACATGCATGGGCATTTTCCACGATACCAGAGACTGTTAGTAATACAGTAGTCAAAGGATCTCTAAACTCTATGGCCGGTGCACATACAGGAAGAGAACTCCTGGCTATTAACACATAGACAGTAGTACATCCACAGGATAATCACGGGCATCAGAGTTCTAGATAGTTCTGACAAGATTCTACTTGGGGAGTATCCACCACTGACCTTGAATATCCATCATCAGAACCACGAGGCCTAGCCCATGAGCCACCCGTCCTTCTGGATCTCATCGAGTGAGCTGGGCTTGTGCGGGCTGAGGTGCTGGTAGTGGTAGGTAGTCCATGGAAACTGGGACTGGGGTCGTTCATGCAGTGATATTCATCTTTTGGTAATTCACCCTTGCTGAGCTTCTCAATCAACTCCTGTATAAAAGGACCTTATTTTACATGCAAAAAAATGAAGATAGAAGTGTACAAAATAGACATTCAATGTATATGCTAAGGAGCTATCAAGATCAATCCTACTTGAAATAGCATGAGATTTGTGAAATAGTCTCTGTAGTTACAAACTTTCGGTGTGCCTTTGTATCAAATACTGTGCACCCTTTTTGTAATTTCATCGAACAGAGTGCATAATTAGGGTTTGAATTGTTGAATCAAAATGTGGTTTGCCGACCAAAAGATCAGGGAAGATTTGGTAATTCACGACCTTCAGGTTAAAAATTCAGGCTTTCTTGGAAAGTTGTTTTTAAGTTACTTACTGATGTGGCAATCGCTCCTTAAACGAAAATACACTGGCATGAAGGCGGTATCATAGGTCTACTGGAAATCTGGTGATTCTCACTTTTGGGTGATTCTCACTTTTGGGTTGGCTTAATGGCGGCAAAGAAACATTTCTTCGGCTTTGGAATATTTAGTATTAACGATGGATCGAAGATAAGGTTCTAGGAGGGCAAATGGTTAGGTAATACCACTCTCAGAGAACAATACCTGGCCTTATGTTTGTCATAAAGGGGATACCATAGCCACGGTTATACGTTCAGTCGAGATTTGATTGGGCTGAGACTTACGGCTTTAAATGCCTTGCTAGCACAGTTGACATCGGTTCAACTAGCACAAGGTCCCGCTGAGTTTCCTTGGAATGTGTGTGGGAATAGAAAATTCTCGGTACATTCCATGTATAGGGCATTAGTCCATTCCGATGTCCTCATTTATAATAATAAAACAATATGAAAAATGAAGATAGCGCTAAAACCGAAAGTGTTTACTTGGTATCTTTATAAGGGTGTCATTTTAACAAAGAATAACCTTGTTAAGTGAGACATGCATGGAAGTATAAAGTGTGTGTTTTATCCACAACACGAGATAATAAAAAACTTATTCTTTGAGTGTTGCTTTGCATGTTCTATTTGGCAATTGGTTGCATGCGATTGACAAGAAGTTTTGAATGTTATTTGGGTGGAAGCGATAGCCGTTATACGGTCGCTTTGGCTGTGTAGAAATAACAAGGTTTTGATGGTCGTCTGATTGGTCCTCCTTAGGCTTTGACATTGTACCTCTACATGATTTTAATTCGTCTAGTGCTACTTTTATTTTTTTTCGAACTTTTGGATTGCAGCTGTAATGTTCAAATATTTTAAGTAATAAAACTCTTTATCAAAAAAGGCTACCAAACGCATCTCAAGCACCACGCCACGGCCTGTCCAGTTACCCCTGTGACACTATGGGCTCGGGCAGGAGCAAAAGGACTTAGAATAGTTCTGCCATCCACCTGGGATGTGCACTAATTGTAACACATTACATATGCCTGTTGCCTCTACGGAGGTTGTAAACCAACTCTTTCTGCCTTTTCAATAAAAAGAAACGCAAATCTTTTGCGTTTCCTCAACAAAAAAAAAAACTGTGACGGGCGCCCAGGCGGTCACTCTCGTTATCTTATGTCTAGCCTACCAGCTTACGTCTAGCCTAATTATTTTGCTACCCTGCTGGTGTTCTTATATATTAGCCCAGGATTACACGTTTTCGACTCAAACACCCAACACTGCTAATTAAGTTCAACTGTAGCACGACTTGCACGCATATTCAACACAATTTTAACAGATAGCTTAGCAGATCTGGGTGAACCCGCACAAGCAGTAAAAGCGCATAAATAAGAACATGCACATGAAGAAATAATTACATACAAAGGCCATGCAAAGAATCAGAATGAAATTTTTGGGTAGATACAAAGATATAGTTTTAAGCTGATACCTCCAAAACCGGATAAAATCGGGACAATGCCCATGCTGATTCTTCCCCTGTTCGCTCTTTTCTATGTCCATGTTTTTTCTGTTCTCAGAGTGAACAAATGAGCAAACTCGCGATCAAATTGTGAATAAAAAAACTAAGATGGAAACTTGGGCCTTTACCTTGTGGACATCAAATTTTAGCGTAAAACCTCCTCCCGAGGGCCTTTTCGTATCAGCACATAAGCAACGCATATTATTTACAGCAATCATGTCATCAGCGGATAATCCTGCCAACTGTCAATAAACATAATATCTTAAGGTTCCAGCCCAACTGATCATAGACAGAATCAGCATGACATTAATAGAGGGATTTCCAAAACTACAGGTTTCATACATAAACATAAACGGAATTATAGACCTCTCACGCAAGAAGTTGATACCACTGCATGGTCATTTGATAGGTGCTACCAGTTATGTGATTCTGAAATAGTTTTGCTTGGCAGTAAGATTCAAAGGGGTACTAAGCTTAGACACAAAGATAACAAAGCCTTTCTGAATCATGTGTCACTAAATAACATTCCGCATATTTTCAGTTTCAGGGTTCCTTACATGCACCTGTTATCAACCAAATACACGTTACACCCTCCTACCAGGTTTATAAGGCCCGCACATACCTTGGGATCAAATTGAGGAACTAAAAGCATGTATGGGCCTTATAAACCCGGAAGGAAGAAGTACCAGGACAGCCATGCGTTGATACTTATCCAGTATGAAAATCGCATGTGCATGCATGATAGTGTCATATATTCATGTTTTATTATTAATAGTATTACAGGAGGCAGATTTAGCAAAATTTTCATGAATAATATAATAACTTCCTTAGCCAAGAGTTCACTCAAATATCACCATTGTGTTGTAGGTATTGAAGTACAGTATTCGCTGCTAGAACGCAAGTGCTAAATTTTACTGTATGCCAAGTGATAATAATTTTCTATACGAGCATGTAATACGCAGATGCTTAGATGAGTTATCAGGAAAAGAACATGTTTTTTTTTTGCATCATCAGACTCACAGGGTGCTTATTGGGGAGGAGAGCCTGACTTTGCTTCAGTGCCTCTCAGGTGCTTTCGAAAGTTAACTTTTTCCGTAAGGGTGCTTTAAACCGGTGCCCGGGACAATCATTTCGGCTGGGCTGCTGCCAGTGCTTGAACATGTGTTACTAGACCACAACAACTGTACCTTGCACTATTTGTTTGGGTCTGGGAGTGGGAGGTTCAAGTTACTCCAACAGAAGAAGCAGACTTTCCTTTTGAAGAACCATATCAGATTGTTGATACTCCCTCCGGTCCGGTGTATAGGTCCTGCGCGTATCCCTAGGTCGTCAATATGACCAACGTAGTACAAGTTAAATGTTACAAAATGTATACCATTTGAAAGTCTAGATGCTATATTTTCTAATGGTATATTTTTTGTGTTATACAACTCAAATTGGTCAAACCGACGATCTAGGGACACGCGCAGGACCTATACACCGGACCGGGGGGAGTACTAAGAAAAATAGACAATTAACCTTTCCTAAGCCAATTGGTAGAAATAAAGGTCATTACAGCACTACGGTACATGGGCAAGATAAGGATTCATGAGCCCACTGCCCTATACAATTCCATGACTGCTGTAATCCAAGTCGCATGGATGATGTGCGGACGTTGACATCACAAGTATAACTTGCTAGCGTTGGAGATGATATATCTAGTGATACACGCAGGGACTCAAATATAGGAGGCATTAGATGTCCGTATCCAAGCAGGGACTCAAATATAGGAGGCATTAGATGTCCGTATCTTTGTATCTGTGCTTCTAAGCTCCAATAAAATATGTGATCCGTGCTTGTAAGCTAAGCCAACCCTAGAACTCCGTTCCGGCAGGAGGCTTTTCTTGCACAATAAATCAACCTAGAGAAGGATCGAACATGTATAGGAAGAGGAACAGGACTGGTTGCCCAATTACATAATAACCCACAATGTCTTCTGATCCACAAAGACAGCCTTACCAAATTTTTATTCTGGCCGTAAGAACAGAATCAAATGGCTCAGATAGAATGTGTTGAGTCTTCAGTGTATCATTTAGGGGGCCGTATCACAAGATATGTTCTCTAGCTTTGTATATTAGAAGTGCTTGAGAAAGTGATAGTGAGAAGGCTCCGGAATTTATGCACCTCCATAGAAATGCTAGCATTTGATAAAACTAACTTTAGACAAGTGTGTAGTGACATGCCCTAAAGCTGCATACAAAGGAGGCACCAAGAGAGTGCCACATCATCTCACTACTTCTCTGCTGTTGGATATCAAATATATGGGATGGATCTGCCTACGTCCTCAAGTAATTATCACGTCATAAAAGTGAAATCTTCGTCTCATTACAAGAACTGAGAATTTTCATTTACGAAAAAATACAAAACAAAAACTCCAACACTTAAGTGAGAGGTGTGACCAGTTACCTAACTATGACTGCAGAGCACGTCCCAAAAATAATGTTTCAAAATGTTAACCTGTGCTGTGTATATCTACTAGAAAAAGAATATTTACATCGGAACCAAAAGAGATACAGGAGCAGCTGAAAATATAAGAATGCATTTACCAAGAGGTTATACAAATTTACCTGCATCAGTTTTGCACCCTTATCACTTTCAAACTTCTCCGGATTGATTGCTGCATAAATCATCAGCAAACGCAACTTATTTTCACGACTTACACCCTGCATTGAATCAGTAAATATCTAAATATAATGTCCAAAGAAGTCCAATATGTCATTCCGTGTAATTAAAATGAAAAATACCAATTGAGTCCTAAAAAAATTGATTAATTCTTTTGTCCCAGCATCACCAAAAACAAGATCTTGCTCTAGCTGTCCAACATCCCGTAGACATTGCTCCCTTATTATGCTATTGAGTTTTCCTGCAATCTGTAAAGAATGAAGTAACAGAAATAGATACATTAATTCTTTTATGCTTAAAACAATAGACAAAAATAGAACGAGTCAAATAGTAAATGTGTAGTAATTAAACATACAATATGGCGCAAAAGCATTTCAGTATCACAGGATAAACACACCATGAGTGCGCAAATGGGAGGGGCACGAAGATGCTAATGGGGCAACTGCCAATTAGAACCGTGTGCGCCGGTCAGTAGAATCTGGCGGACTAGGTGACCAAGATCTGGAGCGCGCTCCGTTGGCTGTGGTTTAGCCGCACAGACGATGAGTGATCCTGGAGCGGCCTTGGCCTGGAGTTCTTCTGGGGTATATGGTCATGTGACCACATGACTCGGCAAGCGGACCATGGTGGCCATCAGGGGGTATCTAGATAGTCCTACCATGGTGCACGGGACACAGGGTCCAAAGATGTTTTCCTTGACATATTGGTACTTATGTAGTGTATGAGACCCCAACTTAAGAGTGAGGGATACAGTGGCCACGTGGTGAGAGAGGCAGTATCGGACGCAGGGGCGTCCATTGCGTGTCTAGTGGAATCAAAGCTTGCAGTAGTGGGCATCTTCGTGGTGAATCGAGTGTTGGGGCCACAGTTCGACCAGTTTGTATTTCTTCCCGCCAACAACACGGCTGGAGGAATCCTCATTGCCTGGCAATCGACGAGGGTGACAGTTTTACGATCCCTGGTGGCAAAGTACTCCCTCTCCATTGCACTGAAGATGGGAGATGGAGTAGAGTGGGCCCTGACGATTGTATATGGGCCTACGGTGGAGGCCCTGAAGGTGGAATTCTTGGAGGAACTGCGCACGGTGCGCGCTGCATTTCCTGGGCCTTGGGCCGTTGCGGGAGACTTTAACCTCATTCTTGAGGCGGCGGATAAGAATAACAACAACCTCAACCGCAGAATGATGGGCCGTTTTTGCAGATTGTTGAATGATTTGGAGCTAAAAGAGCAGGATTTGGTGGGCCGTAGATACACATGGAGCAATGAGCGTCGCACTCCTACGCTTGTCAAATTAGACAGATGGTTCAGTTCAGTTGATTGGGAAACCCTGTATCCGGATTGCTTGCTGCAAGCTCTGTCATCGAATATGTCAGATCCCTGCACGGCAGGCCCCCAATTCTGGCATGCACAGGGGCTGCTGCAGGGCGACCCTGTTTCCCCAATGAAGTTCGTAATGGTGATTGATGTGCTCAACGCAATATTCAGATTAGCAGAAGCGGCGGGCATCTTCGAGCCGCTGGAGGGGTGGGGAGTGAAACACAGGCTCTCTTTATTCGCAGATGACGTGGTTTTGCTGATCAAACCGACTGTGAGCGAAGCAGCGGCGTCTCTGAACCTGCTCACAGTCGTTGGGATGGCCTCTGGTTTGCGCTGCAACCTAAACAAGAGCTCTGTTACGCCAATTCGCTGCAAAGGGTTGGATCTGCAACCAGTGCTGGATGTGCTGGCATGTCCGCTGAGGCAATTTCCAATCACCTACCTGGGCTTGCCACTCTCCCCAATTCGCCTGACAAGAAATCAGCTGCAACCATCGGTAGACAAGGTAGCTCATCATGTCCCGACATGGAAGGCAAATCTCCTGCAGAAGAGCGGCCGCCTGACCTTGGTGGATTCCACGCTAGGGTCTACGGCCATATACTCGATGCTTGTGCTGGACTTACAGCCGTGGTTCTTCGATCGCGTGGACAAGATCTTCAGAAATTTCTTCTGGGTGGGATCAGAGGAAGCAAGAGGCGGCCAATGCAAGGTAGCCTGGAAGACGGTATGCACGCCTAAGGATTTTGGCGGCCTCGGCGTCAAGAATCTCCGCATGCTTAATCTCGCTTTGCGCATCCGTTGGGAGTGGCTTGAATTGACGGACAGGGAGCGTCCGTGGCATGGGCTTAAGTTCAGCATCCCCCACGACGCAGAGCAGATGTTCCTCTCTGCGATCGACTACAGAGTTGGCAATGGCGAACGGCTGCGATTCTGGCTGGATCCGTGGCTAGAAGGGCAGACAGCGCAACAGATCGCCCCATCGCTCTGGCCATTCGTTCGAGGCAGAGACAAGGGAATTACAGTCCAGGAGGCGATGCAGAACAACAGCTGGGCAAGAGGAATCCGCAGGAACCTGACGGTTCAAGCCGTGGTGGAGTACATGCAGCTATGGGAACGTGTCCAGGAGCTGCCTCTTAGTGAGGAAGAAGACACTGTGCGGTGGCGGCTGACGGCTAATGGTCAGTACTCTGCAAAGACGGCATATGCGGCCTTCTTCTTCGGCAGAACAGCGGCCCCGGGTGCCGCGGAGATCTGGTCTGCGGGTGCGCCATTGTCGCATAAGCTGCACATGCGCTGAAGAATCGTTTGTGGATGGCAGATCGTCTCCAGAGGCACGGCTTGCAGCATTGGAGCCGGAGACGGGCGCGCATCTATTGGTCCAGTGCGTGGTGACAAGAGAAAATTGGTTTGTGGCGCTGCAGCTCATCGGGCTGCAGAATAAGACGCCATCCCAGGACTCCAACCCTGCGCATTGGTGGGATGATCTCTCCAATTCTGCCCCAACAAAGAGGAGGAAGATGATCAATGGACTTTCCATCCTAACGGCAAGATCGATCTGGCTTGAGAGGAACAGCGTCTTCTACAAGGTGGTGTCCTCTGTGCCGATCGTGTGCGCGCATCAGGCAGGAGTTTGAGCTGTGGATCACGGCGGGAATTTGCGGAGAAACGCGAGGAATCGGATGAGTGTGTGCGTGTGGAGTGAGGCTTGCCGCTTGTGGCGAGGCCTCGGGTGAAATCTTGTAAATGATCGTTTTCTCTATCTTAATAAAAAAGACACGCGATACTCGCGCGTGTTCTTGAAAAAAAAATCTGCCACTGGTGGCGATAGCTGCACAAAACCATTCTCGACACCCATGGATTACTTAGCTTGGTTGATCCACCGTGTTCTGTTCAACGACCAACCCGATCGCCCTGTTTCGCGTTGGACGTAGAACGCCACCTACAGGGCTCGATCTTGCTACAGCGCTGCCATACAAGGTTCCACCAGACGCAGATCTTGGAAGCTTACCTGGCACTCCTGGGCACCACGCAAGATTAAAATTACTTTGGTGCTCGCTCCCCTTGAGAGGTCTTAGATTGCCGAACGCATAGCACGCCATGACCTTTCTCACCACCTGGCCTGTTTGTTCTGCAACGATGGCGCACCTGCTGGTTGACTCCTTGAGGAATTTTTTTTCTTCAGAAAACGACCCCACCTTTTATTATAAGGTTAAAATAGGTGGAATAGAACGCCGGCGATCAATAAGCCAAACATACCGCCCTACCGGCTAATACATCACACTGTGCGCCATTATGTGAGGTTCTTTATTGGAAACTCGTCGCTAATGCACGAAGCAACTCTGGGCAAAACCCCTTGCTGTGGCCTTTATTTCATGCAGAATGTGGCTGTATTTCCCAAGATTCTGTTCCTGCAGAGAGTTGATCACTGATAGGCAATCAGTAGCCACTCGGATGCGAGAGACAAGTAGGTCTTGTCCAAGATTCAGTCCCTCCCTTGACAGCCATGGCCTCCGTATTGGTAATGCCATAAAAAACGACAGCAGATGCGCCTAGGTACTCGCCAGTTGCACTCCTTGCAACAACTGCGACTACGCCTAGCTCCTTCGTCCTCGCTACTCCGGCATCAACATTCAGTTTGACCATACTATCAGGCGGGGTAATCCAAGCTGTCTGTTGGGAGCGGGAGCTCCCCTCGTTTCCCTCAGGAGCTCCGGTTTCTCAAGTTGGTTAAGCTCGGAGATGAAACTCTTGACAAAACATTGCGTACTTAGTGGACCCTGGAAGATACTGCATGTATGGCCTTCCGTCGAGCATCCGTAGTGCCCACAATGTTACGCACATACGCGTCAGCTGATTATGGGGAAGCGTATCAATCATCAAGAATAACCAGTTGCGCGCTTCAGGTTCCCGCTGCTGGTCCATATGTTCCACCATCTCCTCGTCCGTGAGGGCCCAAACACAAAGGGCCATGGTGCAGTCTAGTGGCGAGTGAATCCACGAGTCCTCCGCTCCACATATGCCGCACGAACTCGACGGCGATATATGGCGCTTGTGCAGGAGGTCCACCGTTGGCAGTGACTGCCTAGCCAAAAATTTCTTCAGCTTAGCAGGAATTTTAATCTTCCACAGGGTTGTCCAACTCTTCTCCAGCCCCTTGGAATCAGAACTTGCTATCGTGCCATCTAGCCAGGCCTCACACCTAGTCTTCGTGTCAGCAAGCACCCTATACGCCGATCTTACGCTGAAGATCCCACGTTTATCATAATTCCATGCCCAAGAGTCTGCTTGTACTCTCGTGCTAATTGGAATAGTCTTGATCACTTGCACATCCATCGACAGAAACCAAGTCTGTAGCTTCACCATTTTAGCGAAAACGCAAAGGACCTTTGCGTTTCTTTTCATTGAATAGGTTTGGATACAATTCTCCTAGGAGGCAAAGCGTAAATTAACTAAATTCAGTGTACATCCCAGGTTTGTGGTAACAGCCCCTTGAGCCCAGCTGCGCCGGCTCGAGCCCAAAGTGCAGCTTCTTCCTTGATCTTGGATAGGACAGAAGCTGTTGAGGCCTGTGCGCCATCGAAGATGCACTCGTTGCGCTGTTTCCAAACCATCCAGGGGAGGAGGAGGGCGATGGAGGCCAGTCCTTTCCTTTGTGGCTTGGGGCTGATCTGCTTGGCGTTCTGCCACCAAGCGAGCAGCGACGGCTCTTGATCTGGGACCGGCACTGCCAAGCGCAGCCAAGTGATGGTGTCATGCCAGATCTGACGCGTGAAGGGGCACTCGACGAAGATGTAGTGGATGGTTTCAGCGGCTTAATCACAAAGTGGGCACCTCGGATGGTGCTGCAATCCACGGCGGGCGAGTCTGTCAGCCGTCCAACATCGATCTTGCTGTGCGAGCCAGTGGAAGAACTTGATCTTCGGTGGTGCCCAAGGCCTCCAGATCATCTTCCAGGCGCGGCAAGTTGTAGAACCCTGGAAGGTTGCGAGATATGCTGATTGCGCTGAATAGGCACCTGAGGCAGTCCATCTCCAGACGAGACGGTCCGGTTTGTCAGAGAGGATCGCGCCGGTTATTGTGTGCCAGAGTTGTAGATACGAGCCAATTTCATGTATGCCCATCACGCCTTGTATGTCTCGAGCCCACGAGTTGGCGTGTAGGCCTTCAGCAACCCTTCTCGCCTTCCTGTGTCGCTTAGGGATGCAGGCATAGAGCTGTGGCGCGATCTCCTTGATGGTACGCCCTTGAATCAGCAGCAATGTTGAAAACCACAGCACCGAAGATTCCACGAGATCATGCCAACAAAAACGAAGAACCACATGCGGTGATGGACAACCGCGGGACGTCTGCTCAGGATGAAGAGCTGCTGCGGCAGCAGCAGCCAGCAGCGTACCAGAGAGGACATTAGGCAAGTGGCAGGTTTGCACCTGTTGTGGCGCAGGGGGGCGAGCAAAGCCGTTGGACAACAAGGGTGGTACAGACCCAATATTTGGAAACTATATATTTCTCTAACACAACACAAAGGCACATTCAATAAGATAGAGCAGCCATCCAACAGCAGCAATGGCTCTAAATGACAAGCAACTGCGACCGGTACGTTCCCATTCATACCACAAACCACATGATATCATATGGACCAGGGTTACTCTTAACAGCAGCCACTGCACCAAGCCCCTCAAGTCGCTAGTTAAGGTTTGGGGTCGTTAGTTGCTACCTTAACTGTTACTCCCTCCGTTCCAAATTACTTGACACACATTTGTCTAGAAACGGATGTATCTAGACACTATACAAGTATAGATACATCCGTATTTGACAAAGCCAAGTCAACTAATATGGAACGGAGGGAGTAGTTGCTATCTTTAACTGTTAGTTGCTATCCTGAAGAGATTCATATCTGAGAAAGGCCGTGGGTCTTACTGGCTAGCACGTGAGGACCTGAGGTAGTGAGCTAGCTAGCAAGGGTTCGAGGCTCACTCCCACCTAGTTAAATTTGGTCCCCAGTTCCTCCTAGGACTATCTCATTTTTTTCTATGGGATCCATATCTCCTTATGGACCATATCCATCATTTTAAAGAAACAAAAATTTCATTTGATATCATTTTGAATCAAGTAAAAAGTGATCAATCTATTTTCTCTTTCCCCCTTCCATGCCCCTGACGCGCAGCTGCCAGTGCGCGCCTCTTGTGTCCAGGGTTACCTCGAATAAGCCATATCCTGCCATGCTCGTGACAAAAATCTTTTGATTTCAGCCTTTCTTACGTTTGTTACGTGGCAACTCTATTCAAACTACTTTTACGAAAGAAATGGTGCTTTGTTGACCCCACAGGTCCACACAGTAGATGTGCCACCACCGTTGATTCATGTAACATCGTTGTTGTGCCTAGTATTTGATGAATAAGGGGCTTTCAATGTTCGATTTAAAATTAGAACTCAGTTCCACCTTACACCAATTTCGGGAGAAAAACTGGAGCTAATACATCCAAATGCATGATTTTGTGTTCAGAAGAAAAAATGCAACAATATCACAGACAATATAACAACCAACCTCGACATGCAGAGAAAGCTTGTCAATTTGATCACTGTACTGTGGAAGAGCTTGAACCATTTTTTGCAGGTCCCTAGTTGACAGCTCTGCTCCAGTTCTGAAAAATTGAACAGAGAGCAATGAGCATTAGCAAGAAAAGTCCAGAACAATTCAACTGAGCTTAAGAAAGAAACGTGTACTTAGGATGTATGCAACTTGTATTTCCTGAAGGCCATGGGCCCATATTACACGTAGAGGTGTGGTAAATATGCAGAAAGCCCCTTACAGAACAAGGAAAATACACAGCAATGTACAAAACAAGGAAACCCGCTAACTGAAACTCGGAAGACACATACTATAGAGCAACCACCTGATCCTACACATGAGAGTTCATGAAGGAAGCATCAACGCCAATATGCTTAGCGAAAGCAGGAGTAAGATCGTGGAGGGAACATGGGCTAGTCTAGGACGTGCTGGTTTGACTGAATACACACACACACCTAGCTACTACAATTAACACAAAGTAATTACAACGAGGGATGGTCCTACGAGGCGATCATAGTGAATTTAAAGCGGGAGTAGAAAACAAAGTAACTCGGAATGTGAATCCAGTAAGAAATATCTGAACATGTGACAACTAGGTAGACAAGACTCATAACAAGATGGCGCTAGCAAGTCGGATTAGTAAGCTCAGAGGTGAACATTGGGCTGCATCGGAGTCTCAACGGTACGCTCATCACTAAGAGCGACATGAGCAAGAAGATCCCAAATGTAGTTTCCTTGAGAGATGAAGAAGCCATACGGTAGAAAAAACCTCAATCCCAAGAAAATAACGAAAAGGACCAAGACACAAAATAAGAAATTGGTCACTAAGATGAGCCCTAATAAAGGCAATGTACTCAAAGTCATCTCCAGTGATGGTCATGTCATCAACTTACAGAAGAAAAGAGTCTGAACACATGGCAAAAGGTGGACAAAGAGTGCAGGATCATGATCACTCACTGAAAGGACAGAGGTGATGCGTTCAAACTAGGCATAAGGGGCTTGCTTAAAGCCGTAAAGAGCAACTACCAACTGGAAGGGTAGTACTATCGCAATAAGAACATGAACAGGACACTCGAGATATAAGTAGAAGAATCATGAGTCATATGACAGACACTACAGGATCAAAAATCCATGGGGATGTACCTCAATGTGTAGAAGATGGTCTCAGTGCAAATTTCAGTCGCAGAACCTATCAATGAAGAACTAGACGCAACAAGCAGGCATCGAAGTTCCACAATCTCCTGCTCAATTAGGCCCTGTTTGTTTCAGAGTTTTCTTGGGGATTGGTGGGGATTATCCCGGTCAAACCCCGAAATTTCCGCATATATCAAAACATCGTTTGTTTGTTTGTTTGTTTCTAGTGTATTGGACAGGTTTACAATCACCAAACTCTACTTCATTTTTTTCAATCCCCTAGGGGATCCAATACACTACCTCTACCTAGTGGATTGGATCTCCAATCCCCTAGGGGATTGGGTGAAGTTTGGGGTTTCACCCAATCCACTAGAGGATTATCCCACCAATCCCCTAAAATATTTAGTAACAAACAAGGCCTTAGGGGTGCAACTGAGCAGATGACGGGGTAGGTAGATGAGGTGAATGGGAGGATTGATCTAGTCGGCATGGTGGAGACTGGAGAAGAATTACAATGGGGAGAATCACGTAAGGGAGGTGCACGTGAGGCTAGTTGGTCGGCATGGTGGAGAACCACTGCGATCGGGAGAATCGCAAGAATATCAATCATGGAATCGATCACGAGATCGAAAGGAGAGATTGATCGTGACATGAAAAAGAGCACTTACTTGCACGTGCGGTGGAAAAAACAAACTGAGGGCTCTGTAAGGAAATATGCAATATTTCGTGATACATATACAGGTCTGGTAAATATGCAGAAAGCCCCCTATAGAAAAGGGGAAATACACCAGAGTACACAGGAAGTATGAACTACTCCAGCAGAATTAAGTTGACAAGACAGATTTAAGTTTGTTTCACGAATTAAGTTTTCACTTGGAATAAGTTACTTCAATTAACAAAAAAACTAACTTTGTATCCTTTCGTATGTAGCTACTAGCTAGACATCATATTGTAGCTACAGTACCTACTTAGTTTTCAGTTATGAAAACAATACATACATGCCAGATAGTTTGGTCAGAAACATTTTTTCGCAGTTAATAATGAGTTCTCACTAATAAATGTAGTCCAAGACATCCATTCTCATAATGCCATAAGGAAAATTTCATTTAAATTTGTTTGTTCACGAGACAGAAATGAATTAGTCTAAGAAAAGCATGAGAAGAACGGCACCAATATGAACTTATTTTGATTAAGAAAAAGGCGTGGCACCTAGTTCTGTACTTGGTTTGTAACTATGGACGAACCTTGCTTGGTGTAGTTGGGCAGCTTTATTCTTTGAGATAAAATGTGTCATCTTGTCATGGAGTCTTTCACTTGCCTGAAATTATTGGTTAAGTGTACAGCTGTCAATTGCTAGAAAGTACCCATAGAAAAATGACCTGATAAGTGATCTCACATCTGCTATATGGGCATGTCGAAGTTCAAGCCAAACTGGATCATGGTCCTCTAGCAGGACCTCTTTTTTTTCTGAGGCTGAACCATTTTTACTTGGGACCTTTTTTCAGTCACATAAAAATCCGGTTAGCAAGCAAGGAAACAACCGGAAAGCATTCACATTTAAAAATATATCTGATCGCATGCTCACCTCATGTACATACTTGTTACCATCCATGAATAGCAGATCATGACACATGGCATCATAAGTCCATTCATGAATTATTGGTGCAATCTGCAGTGTATAAAAAAAAGGATGAAGCAGCAGAATAAATAGCACTGTATGATATGTAGAACGGGTATAGAAGTTGAACTCAGATATACAAGTATGTTCAAATGTACCTGATCAACCGAGCGGTCTACTATGAGCAGTTCACAGGTTTCCGTTTGCGGAAATTCAGGAATTGATGTTTTATATTTGGCGAGATAATTCCACACACCAGCAGCTATTTTTGTAGGCACCATGTCCCTTAATGTTGTCATTGTAGAAGCATCAATGGTCTTGGCAACACGGTAGTGCACACGGGGAAATTCCTATATGTTATAGAAGAATTAAAATAATAAGCTAAAAGTGCTCTGTACCAAGTTGCAACATGTCAAGCATTAGATTTCTTGTTTAAGTTGAAGGAAACCAAACATGTAAAGAAATGAGGATCATAACAAAGTTATCAAAGTAACACAGTTCAAATCATCAGTCGAGCATCCACATATTTTGTCTCTTTCCCTTTTCAGTGCATTAATTATCACCAAGATTGTCTGTTTTTAGTTTCACTATATCAGTTTCCCATGCATCAAGAGTTGCTATTTCAACTACTGATCCATGTGGGCGAGATTTGGACGGCCCAGGATTTAGGCCATACAGATGAGAAAAGAAACTGTGGAGCATGTGTTGGGCCAACAGATGCTGCATTACTAGTCCCCCACATTGAACCGCTCATCATGGCTGAAGCAGCATAAGGTTGTGGAGGAACAACTCTACTTTGCTTTTGGCAAAAAAAAAACTCTACTTTGCTGCTCCAATATGGACAGCACAAAGGTTGAAGGAACCACTCTAACATTCTGCTCTAGATATCGCTCTAGAGGCGAAGGACTGCGCAGTGCAGCAAGAGTTTGGTCCAAAATTCTGAACACACGAAATCTAAGACAAACATACAAAGTTTTATTTATTCATAGGTAGTGGGTGCATAGCCTGAGTTCATACCTCTATTTATAGGCTTCATGAGCCTTCAAACTCAGCTCTACTCTAGTTAGAAGCCTCTTGAAAACAACACTTGAAGGCTAAGAAGACAAATACAACATATGACTACAAGATCAGATTATCTAGAATCGAGTAGAAGTCAAAATGGATTTGACTTCTGATTTTTCTTTACTGTCCCTCATCAATGGCCCAACCCATCCAGAAGCTGTGGCAGACAAGACAGATGTACGTACACACATCTCCGCCACAAGTCCATTGTCTAGCCTTGATGCTACCAAGTCCAAACCCCGATCGGTGCACAAATTTGAAAGGCCAGTACTCTACTTTTTAATCAAATTTACCAGTCCTCATAACACAAGGACTAGACGAAAAGCACAGAAGCTTTCGCAAGTAACAGATACATACATACCCTCATTGATGCAAATACTGTAGATATACGAGTGGCCATTGTGTTCAAACAAGCATTGTAGTTGTTAAAGTCTTCTGCGCTCTCACAGAAAAGCTCCTCCAATGCCCTTTCATGGTCAGTTATGAAACCCTGCACACAATCACTGTGAGTGCTGATACCAGACAAAAGGATCTACCATAAAATAGTTCACGCATCCATCTTCTCCCAGTAAGAATACCTTTAATACATAATCACACAGTATACACCTAGCAAAACATAACGTCTACAAAATAGTCAATAATTAACAGGCAGCGTTTTAAATGTTGGACAGTCACTGGTTTCCAAAATGGTAACCAACCAACTTGGCCAATGTTGACCTCCTAGAATCCTAGTCATACACCCAAATATTCAAATTTACAGTAAATCCATGAGTGCCTTCAGTCTAGTATAACAATAACCATTCTAGCCCTAAACCAATGTTGTCAGAATCTAAAATGGAATCTTGAAGTCTCGTGATTCTGTTACAGTGGACCATGAAATTTTAATGGGCAGAACAGGCCGGTATATGCATGTGTGATGGGCGGTAAAGGCAATAAGCATAAAACACTATATATGAGAGGTATACAGCACAGCTATGACAAATTGACACCAAACACATAACGAGCATCTACCATCTGAGGTTCACTGGACTAATTCAAACCAAGGTAGCTTCTTAATTACGTAGAATCTTAATATTCCTACGATTCTAGCAAAAATTTGCAAGATCGCATAAGTAATTCACATATCATCGTATCCAGCCCCACCGACCAAGCTATGTAACTATTAATAATTACTGGCACGTATCTTTTTGAGTGCAGATGTTTATGGGTCCTTTCACAATGGAGCACTGATTTGATGCTTGAGTGACGGACAAAGCAGGACCAAAAAATTAAAAGGAAAATATGTGAGCTATCTCCAACACTATGAATCGACTTCCCCCTAATCTAAAGAGCAATATTTCCCCCTTTTTATTTATGACAATTTCAAGATTTATAGAGCAAACTTGAAGCATCGAGTCAAACCACCATCTGCTGTAAATTTATTATAGTCAATCATGTGTGAAATAATATCTATTAGGAAATACTTATTAAAAACGTCATTTCCGAAACATGTATCAAGAAACAGATTGTACCTGGGAATCAATAGGAAAGTACTCCAAATTCATCTGGAAATGTCAAGCAGAACAACAAGTGAATAGCCAACAGAACACTTTTCATCTTTAAGATACTCAAGTAAAAGACAGAAATCCTTAACCTTAACAAAGCCTTTTGTCCCAAACAAGTTGGGGTAGGCTAGATATGAAACCCTTTCACGAGGACTTCTCAGGAGGTCACCCATCCTGGTACTACTCTCGCCCAAATGGGTTTCATACCCATAGGACTGGCTAGTTTTTACGTTGGCTCGCCAAGCCTATCACAACCCTTAGATATGAAACCTTTTACGAGGACTTCCCAAGAGGTCACCCACCCTAGTACTACTCTCGTGGGTTTCATATCCATGGGACTGGCTAGTTTTTACGTTGGCTCGCCAAGCCTATCACAACCCTCCTCCTTTACCCGGGCTTGGGACCGGCTATGCCTAGAAGACATAGGCGGAGTTGTAAAAGACAGAAATGAACATGAAAATTAAGGTAACCTCACTAAGTGCACCAATACGAGGTAGCACACTTGAATCCTTTTTTATTTGAGAAACCAAGTCTTTCTGTATGGGAGAACTGAAAAACACATAGGCCCTACAACACAAGCAACAGTGTGTCAATAAATAAACCACCAAAGGAACTGTACGTAAACGATGTGGGTGGTAGTTCATATAAAGGATGTGGATGGTAGTTAATATTAGCTTAAGGCGTACTTCTTGTATAACGGGCTTCTTCCTGACATGTCAGAGAGGAACATAATAATGCTGCAATCACCACAACATGATGGTTAGAGAATGAATCGACAATGATGCATGAAAAATTTCAGCGCGAAACTATGATACCCAGGCAACAGAAAATAATAAAGCGGGACTATAGGTGGAAGTAAAATACATGACCCGGTACTATGTCAAAGAACTAGTCTTACACCATTGCTGCAACTGAATCTAAATAATAAAGAAACTAAAAGCAAAAGGCTCAAACAAAAAGTAAAGAGTCAATATGATGGTCAAGCATGTGATTTTGTTTTTAAGCATGCCAAAGTAATAGCTGGAGCTAGAGGTTGGGCCAAACAAGCCTTAAGGAGTACAGATTTGTAGTACACTTAAATCCCATGGCAACTTACATGCACATCTAGTTGCTTAGCATATCAGGTTGCAAGCCCATAAGTGTGCATGATTATAAGGGACTCTTTTTTTTTGTTAACGTAGAAATGAGCTTTTTTGACAGCTTGGACTTTTGGTTCTACTGGTTGGTGCATGAAATTTAATATGGTATCAGAGGAGAGGACTTCCTTATCGAGGTATAGGTGAGACGGGGTGTTGAAGTATATGTGCATTGTCCAACTTTTTCCACAGCTTGGACTTTTGGTTCTACTGGTTGATGCATGAATCTTAATATGGTCTCAGAACATTTTTGTTTTTGTTTGAGAAAACGCAAAAGACCTTTGCGTTTTATTTTATTGAAAAGATAGAATTCAGGTTGCAATCCTCCTAGGAGGCTAGCTACAAGATATTTGACTCAGTGTACATCCCAGGTTGTCGGCAGGACAGCTCTCAAGTCTGTTGCACCAACGCGAGCCCATAAGGCTGCTTCCTCTTTGATTCGAAAGACAAGGCTGCCGGTCGATGGTCTTTCGTTCTCGAAGACGCATCTGTTCCTGTGCTTCCAGATCATCAGGCGTGAGCAGGGTGATTGAGGGGAGGCCCTTGCGCAGCGTCTTCGGCGTGCTCTGTCGTGCAGCAGTCCACCAATCATGCAGCGAGGTTTCAGTTGAGGGAGGGCAACATGTCATGCGTAGCCAGGACAGCACCTCGTGCGGTCGTGCCATACTTGCCGAGAGAGGGGGCACTCCAGGATTAGATGGTGCATCGTCTCAGGCATCTGATCGCAGAGAGTGCACCTCGGGTGATGCTGCAGTCCGTGGCGTGCGAGGCGAAAAGGTGGGCAATCCCCATATACTTTAACACATGAAACTTAATATATGAGATGACCTCAAGCACCTCACGCCTGATGGCACACTCGGCAGATCTCCGGGCATGGCCCCATTCTTTCATCTCTCTTCTGCCCAAATCAGGGTATTGCGGATCCTGCCGTATGGCTACTACCTTATTGCGTTCCTCTCTGACGGTCATCCTATCATGCTGCTCTTCAGGGCGCCTCACTGTAATAGCAAGCAACGTAGCTACATTTTTGGTTTCTTTTTACACTAGCGGATGCGTGGATAGGAGGAAACAAGCTTGAACAACATGTACGAGTAATATTTAAATAGGAGCCTCCAAACGGATTGTAAATCTGACGGTTTGCCTTTCTTGTTGACATTCATCTGATGGCTATGATTGTGAAGACGAGGCAAATTGTGCATACCCTAATGCGGACTTGCAATAGATGTCCAACATGGACTCCTAAGAAAGTATGTGATTCCATTGAATTAGATGATACACTCTGACCTTATTATATCATAATACTAATTTTCCAACATTTACAGAAGACAAAAATAATATGGTCTAGTCTTTCAATAGATAGAGATTGCACCGAACAAATATAACTTCAAGTAAGATAAATAGTTGTACAAATAAAAACTTACTTTTCTTTAGTTGGTTGGATGAAATATATGGCATCCATTGAAGGCAATGGCTGCCTCCGTTTGTATAAATCTTCAACCACTGGAAGAGAGCTATCATTGCTTAGACTTGATATTAGCTGATAGAAAGTGCATCTAACAGAAAATTCATGTACAGTGAACAATGATTCATGAAACCACGTTTTGGCATAAGAGAGGCAATTTGCTACCCGCATGGGTAGCTACACACCATGCCATTATATGCCGATGTAAGCCGTATATACCTGTTTTGGATTGATATTGTAGTAGAGTAGGGATTTTTGGTGTACAAAACTGGTTTCAGAATTTCAAAAAAAAAAAAAATTGGTCCTCTTTTTGTAGGGTTGACTTTTTCGTTGACTAAAAAAAGAGGACCAAAAAATATATTTTTTGAAATTCCGAAACCAGTTTTGTACACCAAAAATCTCTACTCTACTACAATATCAATCCAAAACAGGTATATACGGCTTGCATCTCCGTATAACGCATGGGTGTGTAGCTACCCATGCGGGTAGCAGGCTTCATTTGTTTGGCATAATCGGTTTCAAGGTGTAAGCTCAACGTTGTTGAAATATATTTTCCATCCTTTCCCATTAGCTTAAGATTCTGGGTGAACTACTTAGGTGCATGTACTTCAATATGGTATTAGAGACAAGAGGTCTCGAGTTCAGGACACAACCCACACGCTATTAATAAAATAGTTGTGACCTACATCAACCGCACCTCTAAGGCCTGAAGTAGCCAAGATGTGAGGGGGGTGTTGAAATATGTTGCATATATTTCCCCATTAGTTTGGCTTTTGGGTTAACAGGTTAGATGTGTGTAATTTAATAAACTTGGTTGGTAAAAAAGGGGATTCATGATCATAGGCATGGCAGCAAGATGATAAGTACCGTATCAAGGTAGCAGCACACAATGACAATTGAAACGGAATATACTACAGAAACCTTGTATGGTGCATTGGTGCAACTTTCAGTAAAGCACAGTTGTGGCACAACTATGGTCCGAAAGGAAGATTTTTACATAATATAGATGGTATTTAATAAATTTTGAGGGTAGACCTACAGAGGCAAGAAATATTCAAGGTTCGGAAATGAAGTATCTATTAATAATTGGACATAACTACCCTACCTTCCAAGAAGCGATAAAGTAAGAAATGTTTGGCTTTGCAAATAAATTATATTGATAGCAAGAAAAAACATATGACTACTTACATGAAACTCCTTCTTCTGTAATATCTGCCATCTTACATGAGTATGACATTATCTTGACTGTAAACTTATCCATGATAAGAACCTAAAAGTCGTCATAAATATTTATGTGTAAGATAGTACACGGATTTATAAGGTTATCTTCTAGAAGAATGTACATACACAATATGGTTAAACGATTAGATGTTCCCAACATGGTTTTAAAGGCGTCGCTTAGGCGTCGCTTAAGCGTCAAGGCGCCCCAGGATGGTAAGGCGTCCGCCCCGCCTTAGTCATGAACTGTACGGCTCTGCCTCGATGAAGTGTCCAGCCTCGTAAGAGGTCCCGGCCGCTGCCTGTTCCTTGCTGCAGCGTCGCTGTGGCTGCTCCTGGAGCTTGTAGACGACGAGGAAGAAGGGTGGGGCCGAGGAGGGAGGAGTTCCTTGCTGCAGCGTCGCTGTGGCTGCTCCTGGAAGGATGCTGCGGTGAGGAAGAAGGGTGGGGCAGAGGAGGGAGGAGTTTGAGCTTTGAGGGCTGTGTGCTGCTACCATGAGGGAAAAGAGCAGATGGTGTGTGGCGGCTGTGAAGAGGAAGAAGGGAAGAGGACAGTGGAATTAGGTCACGGGAGGACTATATGGCCACTAGATGGGATTTTGGGCCACTGTGAGGTGCATAAGTAGTGGCCCATCTATCAGCCATTGCTATTTTCCTATTAAAAGAAGTGCAGAACTGCCGATTCCTCTTTTCCTGCAATGTTTAAGGCGTCGCCTTACCGCCTCGCCTTGGGCGCTTAGGCGTCAGAGCGCCCCTGCTCCGCCTTAGGACGCTTCACCGCCTTTAAAACCATGGTTCCCAACATCATTACCAAATGTCAACATATATCTAGTCTATTTCCTAAAAAGAATGAAATGCATCGGAGGTCCTGAAACTATTCAGAAAGTAAAACTTACGTCCCTAAACTTTAAAACATAACACTCTCGTCCCAATACTTCATCAAGCGATTCTCTCGGGTCCTTTTCGCATCAGAAATTCAACATGGTTTTTTTTTCTGCAGTCATGGAGTTAGCAAGACATTTGTAGATGGCCAAGGTGAGGTGGAAAGTTGATCTTTGTTGTGGATGCATGATTTCTTGAGGCGGCTAGGCTAGAAGAAACTTGGGTGATTGGGATGTATTGGTTCTGCCCCGCAAGGAATTGCATGATGGGTTAAGAATTGTTTGTGATGTTGTGACTGTCATGTTGCATGCACTAGCCAACTATCCCAAAAGTCCGAACTGATGGGCTAGTACAATCCACATATACACTTCAACACCCCCTCTCATCGTGTGACTCGGGAAGGGAGAGGCCAACACGTGCGCGAGTCCGAGAGGTATGGCTCAAGAGACCAATACATGGACAAAGAGGGGGCAACAACAATTTTTAGATAAACTGCGAAAACTAGGACTCGAACTCGAGACCTTGGTTTTGATACCATGTCATGTTGCATCACTGCATGCACTAGCCAACTATCCCAAAGGTCCGAACTGACGGAAAAGGCTAGTACAATCCACATATACACTTCAACAGTGACAAAGTCCATGAAAAACTAGTGCCCAAGCTTAGGTGTTTCACATTGTATGTGCACAACAAGGATTAGGTTGACAATGATGCATGCAGTTAATTAACATTTAGGTGTATATAACGTTAGATACATACGACGTGTAAAATTTGTATGTGTACCTTCCCATACTCGTGACTCATGAGAGTATGTTTCTCATTATTCGTGTTACTAGTTGTTCATTCGGTCTTGATCTAGCAAATCTGGCTAAACCTAGTTCGGCTGATGTTGAGGAAGTCATTAACAAACTGAGAGCACTACCTATAGTTGTCCTATTTGAATCACGATGAGGAACTAAATTTCTAATGGCCCAAATATATCTACAGTCGTCCATTTGAAGAAGTAATGGCCAAAGGTTTAACATAACAAGCAAATAACATTTACGCCTGATAATCATTTCTCTTGAGATAATTATCATAACAGACATACACAAAACATGATGAACAGTAAACAATAGGAAGATGTAGGTACAAGAATATCAGGAAAAAGACTCAGGGATAAGTACTTGATAGAGCAGGAAACCATGCTAAAGATCGGTTAACATGGTCAATGTAAAATGATACCTTCCATGCTGATTTTGAATCCTTCCTAGTTGACCTGAGCATTTCAAATAATAAACCTGCATGATCACAAAGCTGAACCATTTGAATGAAAATAACAAATAAATTGAACCACGACACCAGGTTCTAAAGGTGCACCTATAAATGCAAAATCAGGCATAGAAATAATAAAGAATACATGACGCTGTGAGCAATAGTGATCAGAATTCGAGAAAATAGCACATATATATATAATGGTTCCATATCCCTGTGAGTATGTACTCCTCCCATCGTTTAATGTGTACGCGCCTCTTATCGGGTTGTAGGCCACCACAACCCGTTCAGATTTTTATTAAAAGGTAATTAACGACATGTGGATAATCATGTAGCTTTTGAAAGTTTGTTGTACCAATACCCACGTTGGTAGGCATGGATCCGGTGGCGTCTCAAGGGTTCCTGTAATATATATCTGGAGAAAAACCATCGCCATTATTTCCGATGGCCACCACCGAGCCGCCAACTGTGAGTAGTACGGCCGTGCGCCGGCGAGGACAACTGTGTGTTTCTGCTGTGCACTTCCTCTTACTGCCTTTTTATCATGAATTTCCACTTGTATCCTGGAGGTCCTGGGTTCAAATCAGCCTCCTTATAAGAAATCAAAGGAAAGGCTGCCAACAAATAACCCATGCCACATTATGTGTGGCTTTCGGCACTGGGTGCGCCCTATATTAGTACTACCATTTCTCACTGGTTCTTAGTACGTTTTTAGCCTCGTGACACAGAAAGATATGAAAATGTTAAGCTACAATTGGAAAAGGAAGTGTTAAGCTTAACGAATTGCCAGAGCTCCTGGCCCTTCGGGTTTTCCGGAATAGAAAAGGCGCAACTGCCCGATTGTCAAGTTCGTAAGCTTGCCACATACCATTAGACATGATCTCCGCACATGAGAGGAGTGCATAGTCAAGTCAGAACTATAACGAGTTCAGAGAGCACGACGAAACAAATGGCTAGCCAACTGGACTACTTTATCACTCAGTTCAACAGCAATTCGGCATTGAAGACCTAAAGCAAGGAAACAACCGTGTACAATCCTCTGCTCCAATGTGAGCCCGAAACAACAAGCTGGCACGACCATGTCAATTTTCTCAAACTCCACAAGCAATTAGTCAGATCCAGCGGAGCAGCCTTAACAGTAACATGAAGCAAGCAAATCTAAAGCAAAGGTAGTAGGGGAAAGAGCGGAGAGGGGTGCTTACGGTCCCGTGTGATCTGGCGGAAGCTCCGGTGGTCGCCGCCCTGCGACGAGGAGTCCGAATCCATGGACATGGCGCCCGGAGATCTCGCCGCCTCCCTCCGGTGGCGCCGCCTCAGTTGGTGATCGTAGAGCGGAGACAACCCTCGACTTTAACTGGGTGGGGTAGGCCGCGATCGGAGGTCGCCGACGAAGCAGAGGCAGAAATGGGGATGGTGGGGGAATGTGCAGCGACCGCGTGCGAGAGGAAGAAGAAGTCGAGAGTACGAGTCGTCGGCCGCCACCGGGCCAGGAAATTACCAGACTGCCCAAGGTTTTGCATTTGACCCAGAAATAACTGCCTTTGCGAACATGTAAGCCGGATGTTTCTGCTCGTGCTTTCCCGCGACTCGGCGCACATATGCAGGAAAAGAAAAACGTTTAAACATAGAGCTAATGTTTTTTCGACCATGGGCATTTTATTACCAAACATCATCACAATACAAACTTTTAAACTCCAACTCTGCAGTGATTGATACAAGTTAGGCGCCGCTTGGATGATCATATAGAACGGGCAAACTTTGAATGGAAAAAGGTGTTTAATTATTTCATCTTGATCACAAAACAAACAATTAGTGTTTCCATGCTGATTACGAATTACTAACGTTGTCCTATAGGTGCAACTTCATACGAAAAGTTGGAAAACGTGGTACATACAATTCGAAACAATTAGGTCCATCCAATATGATTGGTGTCAGGAAACCACTACTTATTATCTGGAGGATTCAATGTGTTGCAACCTCTGTTCTCAACGTGTCGCAACAGTGAAATATGGGGTTCCCCTTCTGCTTCAAAAGTGGGTCCACCTTCTATGGCCCACCTAAAAGATGAACAAAGTCAAGACGCAAGACCTGGCAAGTGGGCCCTCCCACCTGCCATTGGAGAAACCCGACAAGCTCGACATCGACTCTGAGACGGCTAAGGACTCAAGCAGTAGGACCTGCAAGGTATGATACCCTGCATGAGAGCCCTGAGTTCTCCTGCTTCTCAGGTCTTCTACTACACAACCAGAGGATAAGCATGTAAGCCTAAGCAAGAATGAAAATATCAAGGAAAGCTTGGGCACCAAGAAGACGGAGGCGCCAGGAGATGACGTCGCCAGGGAAAAGTCGTGGTGGCACTGTCAGCCCCAATCCTCCGCGCTTTCCCTCAAAGTTGGACACCCCCACCTTACCAGCCAAGAACGAAAGGATCAGAGAAGGCCACGTCGCCTCAATAGGACACCACCACCGAGGGGTTTTGCCCGCCAAAAGCCACTCACGTCCCTTGCGTGACCACCTGTGGCGTCCCCCTGGCCTATAAAGGGACGGCCGAGGTCACTAAGGAGGAGGATCAGACCTTGAGCAAGCAAGATTATACTAGGGCTAGGAAGGCAGATCGAGAGGTGATCTCCTCTAGGTAAGGATCTGCTCGTCGTCTACCTATAGCCAGTCACCTCCCAGGTAGCTCACCCGACAACCATCTTGTAGCCACACCATGGTGAACTCATGATGACCCACAAGTGTAGGGGATCGCAACAGTCTTCGAGAGAAGTAAAACCTAAATTTATTGATTCGACACAAGAGGAGACAAAGAATATTTATAAGCCTTAACAGATGAATTTTCAGTTCAGCTGCACCTGGAAATAGACTTGCTCGACACAGATTATCAGTAGCAACAGTTTTATAGTAGTAGCAGTAGTGAGATAATAGCAGCAGTAGAATAAAGACAGCAGCAGTGATTACAGTAGACAATAGGATTAAAATATTGTAGGCATAGGGATGGATGAATGGGCTTTGCATGGATAAGATAATTCATATAATAATCAAGACATAGGCATTTGCAGGTAATAATGATAAAGCATCCAAGTACTAAGTAACCATAGGCATGTGTTCCGTATATAGTCGTACGTACTCACAATGAGAAACTTGCACAACATCTTTTGTCCTACCATCTCGTTTGCAGCGGGGCCTCAAGGGAAACTAATGGTAATTAAGATACTCCTTTTAATAGAGCATCAGAGGAAAGCATTAACACTCCGTGAACACACGTGATCCTCACATCATAGTCATCCCCTCCGGTTATCCCAATTGCTGTCACTTTGGGGCCTCGGGTTCCGGACAATTATATGTGTATACAACTTGTAGATATGATCTAAAACAATGATTATCCTCATGATACAATAACATGTTCAGATCTGAAATCATGGCACTCGGGCCCTAGTGTCAAGCATTAAGCATAACAACTTGCAACAATGACATAAAGTACTAACAACGGATACAAGGCACCATGCCCTAATGATCTTATATCTATTACATGAACAATCTCATCCAATCCCTACCATCCCCTTCAGCCTACAGCAGGGATTTACTCACACATGGATGGGGGAATCATGGATGGTTGATGGAGAGGCGTCGGTGATGATGATGGCGATGATCTCCTCCAATTCCCCGTCCCGGCGGAGTGCCAGAACAGAGTTTCTGGTACCCGAAATAGGGTTTTCGGTGGCGGCGGAGCTCTTGAGTGTTTCTGGAAAAAGCGTCGATCCCCCTGGCGGTTTTAGGTCAAGTCCTTTAAGTAGTCGAAAGGGGGACGCGAGGGCGTGGCCGAGGCGGCCTCACCATGCGGTGGCGCGGCCGAGGGCCCACCGCGCCGCCACGTGGTGTGGGCGCCTCGTGGTCCGTTGATGCATAAAAAATGCATATACTTTTCCAAGCACTTTGCTTCATAATTTGTTCCGGAATCTTCCCATATTTGAATAAAACTGCTGAATCTGACGCTATTTTTAGCAAAGTCTCCTTTCTGGCTATTTTTGTAGGAAATTAAATCGGGAAAAAATACCACGTCAATATTTATGGAAAAGGAAGACATTGGGCAAAGGATGTGTTAGGTTGATCTCGTATCGATGGAGCCCAACGGCTCCACGATCCCCTTGATTGCGCCCTGATCGGGGGCGCCCGTTTCCGTTATGGACGGTGGGCCCCTGTGACCTGCGCTACATAAAGAGGTGGAGGGTCACGGCACACAGTACGAGGTTGACCGTGTTGCCAGCCACCCCACCGACACCCCCTTCCGATTAGGGTTAGCGCAGTGCTCACGGGAAGCACCACTGCGTCGCCACCGCTCCGACGCCCACGCCGTCGACCACCATGGCCTCCGGCTCGAGCACGTCGAGCCACAGCGAAGGTTTGCCTCTCTGATCCCTCCCTCTCTCTGGTTTTTACACACACACACACACACACACACTCGATTATCACATGATCTACCGAATAGAGTTTTCCTATGGATCTAACAATGTTATCAGAGCACAATTGGATCCTAGTTTTAATTTTTTCGGTAGCAACAGAAAAGCTAAAGCAAAAGAAAATTCCCTCCCGACAGAAACCCTAACCCTAGGGAAAGGGAAAAGAGACTCACCAGAGGGCCTCAGGCTCGCCGGCAAAGAAGCGACGCCGCCAGGCCGCGCCAGTTCCGTTCGATCCAGATGCGCACCCAAGTGGGGCATCTGGACGAAGAACATATCCCTCGGGGGCAAAGAAAATATTTCGAAAAGAACAGGGGAAAAGAAAACCTCACCGGCGGCGCCGGAAAAGGGCACCACCACCTGCGCCGCTTGACGGCGATGCGCTCACTCTCGGGTGCACGCACGCGCCGGCAAGGGGGCTGGGGAGGCGCCATCGTTTCTTCTCAAGATGGCCTTCGGGCTTCTGTTTTTGGTTCGAAAGAAAGAGGAAAGGATAGGGGAGGGGAAGAACGCGCACGACGCGGTCGTCTCCGCCGCACAGCGCGGCCGTCTCCGGCACGACCACCGGCACGCCGCCGGCCGGCGCAATTTTTCCGCCGGCGGAGCGCGGGAGTGAGAGCGTGCGGGGAGAGAATAGAAAAATGGAGGCTAGGGTTAGGTCGGGGACGGCCGGCTGGTTTTGATCTATCGTGAAGCGCGGACAGCCGTCCGATCTCGATGGACAGCCACGATTGCGCCGCGGCTAGCCCTAGCGCGCAGACGGGCCAGTGGGGCGAAAGTGAGCAGGCCCGTGGGCTGCAGTTTAGCGCAACGCGCGCGCGACAGATAGCAAAAGGGCCGTGGGCCGCATGTTTTTTCGCACAGAAAGATGTTTTCTGTTTTATTTTTTTACAGAGCACCTTTTAGTTGTTTTTGTTCAGTTTTTTGGACAAATTTTATCTAGTTATTTCTACTCAAATTATTCCAACGAAAGTTTGTGTAGAAAACATAAAAAGTGACAGAACATTTTTGAAAAGTATAAAGTTTATGAATTTTATTCATAATTTCCGCTGCAAAATAGTTAAAAGTAATTGCATAAAAGCAATAAAGTGAGAATTAAAAGCATGATAAAGTGATATTAATGATGATTATGATTCTGTTGTTAATTGACCAACGTTGTTAATAGCATTATCATGATTTAAAGTGAGAATTAAAAGCTTGATTAAAGTGATATTAATGATAATTATGATTTGTTATTAAATGACCAACGTTGTTAATAGCATGATCATGATTTGTTTATTATGTGTTAAAAGGTGCATTTATTTCTTTTATTGCCCAACGGTAATATAGTTTTAATTGCACAAACGGTTGTATGTTTTAATTTATACCAACGTTGGATTAATACATGCAATTGTTTTTTGTTATCTCATATCCTTGTGGTTTCAGGAAGTTTTCACCTGATGAGTTGCCTCAAGGACGTTCCGACGCTCAGGGGTGACAACTACGCTGAGTGGTGGAAGAAAGTTGAGCTGGCTTTGTCTGCGCTGAGGTTGACTGGGTTGTGAATGCTCCACAGCCAGTCAGGCCAGCAGAGCCAGTAAGAGAGACAATGATGATGAATCTGCTTGGCAAAAAAAGTTGAGGGACCATGCTCCAGTGGAGATGGGATACACCCTAGAGAACCAAAAGTGGGTGAACACCAACAAAAAGTGCATGGCATTTATAAAGAACACAGTTGAGAACGCATTGTGGGCTCAATTGAAGAGTGTATCTCCGTGGGAGAGTATCTCCAAAAGATAAAGAGCCAGTTTACTGGTTCTTCAAAGACATATGCTACCCAGCTGCTAAAACAGCTGGTGACAGAAAAGTATCATGGAGGTGCACATGGCATAAGGGAGCACATTCTCAGAATGAGCAACATGGCTGCTAAGCTTAAGTCCATGGAGGCTGATCTGGAGCTCAAGCCTGCACTCATAGTTCACTTGGTGATGGCTTCACTGCCACCACAGTTTGACAATTTTGTTGTCAATTACAATGTGTCACCTGAAAAATGGGACATTGAAAAGACCATTGCCATGTTGTCGCAAGAAGAGGAAAGGCTGAAGTCCCAGAATGGGGGCTCCTTGAACTACGTGAAGGACAACAAGAACAGGAACTACAACGGTTCCTTCAAGCCATATGGCAAAGGTCCCACCAGTATAAGCCACATGGCAAAGGTCCCCAGCAGTATCAGCAGCTTCAGTGGACAAAGACACATGCCCACTGCAAGAAGAAAGGGCATTTCAAGCATGATTGCCCAGATTGGCTCAAGATGATAATGGCAAAGAAAGGTATAGACACAGTTTCTTTTGTAAATGAATCCTGTATACACAGTTTTCAAAATCTACTTGGTGGATTGACTCAGGTGCAACTGTTCATGTTGCAAATTCTTTACAGGGATTCCATTCGACAAGGACTTTGCAAAGAAGCGAAAGGCACATTGAAGTCGCAAATGGAGTTCAAGCAGAAGTTGAAGCTGTTGGCGACATCTCCTTGGAGCTAGCTGATGGTTTCAATATTATGCTTAAGATGTTTTATTTGTTCCTTCGATTCACAGAAACTTAATAAGTGTATCGTGTTTGGATAAAGACAGTTATGAATGTTATTTCGGTCATGGCAAGTGTGCCATATGGTTTAAAGATGCTTGTGTGGGTATTGCTTTACTTCATGATAAGCTTTATTTGTTATCCTTGCGTGAAAAAGTGCATTCTGTGTGCAATGTGAATGAACAAATTCCCTTGTCGAACAAAGAACAAAAGAAAAGAAAGCGAACTCATGACTCGTCGAAGTTATGGCACTGTCGATTAGGCCATATTTCGAGGGGAAGAATAGAAAGCCTCGTTAAAAATGATATTCTTCCTCCGTTAGAGTTCTCAGATATCGAACAATGCATAGATTGCATAAAAGGAAAATACGTAAAACAAATTAAAAAGGGTGCAAACCGAAGCACAGCGACACTAGAAATTATTCACACTGATATATGTGGACCATTTCCGGTGAAAAGTGTGGATGGTTATGACTCGTTCATAACGTTCACAGATGATTACTCCCGATATGGTTATATTTATCCAATTAAAGAAAGATCTGAAGCATTGGATAAATTTAAAATATTCAAAGCTGAAGTTGAAAATCAACATGATAAAAGAATTAAAATAGTCAGGTCCGACCGTGGGGGGGAGTACTACGGTCGGCACACTCCATATGGTCAAGTACCTGGACCTTTTGCAAGGTTTTTACAGGAAAATGGAATAGTCGCCCAGTATTCTATGCCGGGCGAACCACAGCAAAATGGAGTAGCTGAAAGGCGTAACCGTACTCTTATGGATATGGTGCGCAGTATGATGAGTTATTCCACACTGCCATTGGGATTATGGATGGAGGCGTTAAAAACCGCCATTCACATTCTCAACAGAGTACCAAGTAAGTCGGTGCCCAAAACACCGTACGAGTTGTGGACAGGGAAGTTCCTTCTCTAAGCCACTTGAAAGTCTGGGGGAGCCCAGCTGAGGCAAAAGTTTTTAATCCACACATTGCAAAGTTAGACCCCAAAACAGTAACTTGCCATTTCATTGGCTATCCTGATAGATCAAAAGGTTATCGTTTCTACTGTGCAGACAGATACACAAAGTTTGTAGAAACGAGACACGCGGTCTTCTTGGAGGACGAAATGATGAGGGGGCATGGTAGGCCGGAAAATTGATCTTGAGGAGAAGAGGGTGTGTGCACCTTTTCCGATGATCCATGAGCCATTTTTCGCCCTACCTGTTGTACCTGCACCGATAATCCCAGAGGTTGTGGTGCAAGCACCTGTTGTAACTCCACCCGTGACCACAACGAGGCAAGATTCGGAACCTGTCCGTCAGGACCGACTCAACCCGTTGTTGAGCATGAAAGGGAGCGACGACAGCCACATTTAGAAGAAGAGTCGCACGTTGAGACACATGATGTGCCAGAGAATGAGACTCTCAGAAGGTCTAAAAGAGCTAGGAAATCAGCTATTTCTAGTGATTATAAAGTTTATAATACAGAAACAGTTCATATGGAAGAAGATCCCACTTCATATGAAGAAGCCATGAGAAGCGTTCACTCTTCGAAGTGGCTGGAAGCCATGGAAGACGAGATGAAATCGATGAGTTCTAACAATGTTTGGGACTTAGAGGAAATTCCTAAAGGAGCCAAAACAGTAGGCTGCAAATGGGTCTACAAAACTAAGTATGACTCCAATGGAAACGTTGAAAAGTATAAAGCGCGACTTGTGGCAAAAGGCTTTACGCAAAGAGAAGGGTAGATTACAATGAGACATTTTCTCCGGTCTCATGTAAGGATTCTTCAGAATCATCATGGCACTAGTTGCGCATTTTGATTTAGAGTTGCATCAAATGGATGTAAAGACGGCATTTCTAAATGGAGATTTAGAAGAGAATGTTTACATGAAACAACCCGGGTTTTTTCATGGAGGGGAAGGAACATATGGGATGCCGCCTAAAGAAATCCATTTATGGGTTAAAGCAAGCCTCTAGACAGTGGTATTTAAAGTTCAATAATACAATTAAAAGTTTTGGATTTAAAGAGAATGTTGAGGACAACTGCATTTATGCAAAGTTTAAAAGTGGGAAATATATTTTCCTAATTCTGTATGTGGATGATATTCTGCTTGCGAGCAATGATGTCAGTCTACTACTAGAAACAAAGAAGTTCTTGTCCTCAAATTTTGATATGAAAGATCTTGGTGAAGCTTCATATGTTTTGGGCATAGAAATTCACCGGGATAGAAAGAATGGAGTGCTAGGACTATCACAAAAGGCATATTTAGAAAAGGTTCTAAAGAAGTATAATATGCATAAAAGTAGTACCTCACCTGCTCCTATAGTCAAGGGCGACAGTTTTGGGAAATTTCAATGTCCCAAGAACCAATATGAGATCGATCGAATGAAAGCAGTACCATATGCTTCGGCTGTTGGAAGCTTACAGTATGCACAGTGTGCACTCGCCCTGACTTAGCTTTTATCACCGGGGTACTCGGTAGATATCAAGAAAATCCAGGCCATGAGCACTGGAATATGGTAAAGAAAGCATTGCGTTATGTGCAAGGCGCAAAAGACCTCATGCTAACATATAGAAGATCTGATTCCCTAGAGATAAGAGGGTATTCAGACGCAGATTTTGCGGGAGACAAAGATGATAGAAAGTCCACGTCAGGGTGTTCACTCTCGCAGGAGGGGCTATTTCGTGGAAAAGCTCCAAACAGTCATTAGTTGCATCGTCCACGATGTATGCAGAATTTATAGCATGTTATGAGGCCACGGGGCAGGCGATATGGTTAAAGAAATTTATACCCGACTTGAAAGTGGTAGATTGCATTGACAAACCACTAAAGATGTACTGTGACAACCAGCCCGCAGTATTCTATGCTCACAACAACAAGTCGAGTAATGCTACAAAGGCAATAGATATAAAGTATTATGTTGTGAAAGATAAAATCCAGGATCAAACTATAAGTCTCGAGCATATAAGGACAAAGGAAATGCTTGCGGATCCGCTAACGAAAGGCTTACCACCCAATGTGTTCCAGGAACACATAGCCGGCATGGGTTTAATGGAAAGCCTATGATTCCTGGATCACAGAGGCCCAAAAGTAACATGATTTGTTTCAAAACAGAAAAGTAAATAGTGGCTGTCTGATTCTATCGCAATTGAGCTGTGACGATGAAACATGCTCTATGTACTAATCGGTGATGAAATGAGTAAAGTAAAAGGTAAAAAGTAAAAGTAAAAGTTGAGATCAAGGGGGAGAATGTTAGGTTGATCTCGTATCGATGGAGCCCAACGGCTCCACGATCCCCTTGATTGCGCCCTGATCGGGGGCGCCCGTTTCCGTTATGGACGGTGGGCCCCTGTGACCTGCGCTACATAAAGAGGTGGAGGGTCACGGCACGCAGTACGAGGTTGACCGTGTTGCCAGCCACCCCACCGACACCCCTTCTGATTAGGGTTAGCGCAGTGCTCACGGGAAGCACCACTGCGCCGCCACCGCTTCGACGCCCACGCCGTCGACCACCATGGCCTCCGGCTCGAGCACGTCGAGCCACAACGAAGGTTTGCCTCTCTGATCCCTCCCTCTCTCTGGTTTTTACACACACACACACTCGATTATCATATGATCTACCAAATACAGTTTTCCTATGGATCTAACAGGATGGACACGAGGGAGCGCTCGAGGGCCAAAAGAGGGGGACCCACGCGGCCCATGTACCTGGCCGCATGGGCCCACCCCAATTGGGCCTCGGGCACCGCCTCGCCTTCGGTCTTCGACGTACCCCCTCATATATACAGAAAAACGCTTGCCCTAGGAGGAGGGGAGCTTTCGCGAAACACAGCGCCGCCGCCACCATGATCTTCATTTCGGAAACTGATTGATCCAGGATTTCTCCTACGGTGGAGGGATCCGGAGGCCGTCTTCACCGCCATCTGCACCGCCTTCATCTCCATCGACCATGAGCTCCTTCTCCATCACCATGTGTGAGTAGTCCGCTGTAGGCATGTGAGGTGGATGGGGATTGGATGAGATTGATCATGTAATGCTACCCGTTGTCCGAGATTTTAGGGGTTTATCTTGAGGATATTTTTGTATTGTGTTGATGCACTTATGCTATGTTTAATGCTTGCTACTAGGGCCCGAGTGGCATGATTTCAGTACTTAACTTATTTGCCTCATCATATAATTGAGTTTGGTATTTATCTACAAAGTGTATCACCTGCTATTATGTTGAACCTGCGAACCCTAAAAGTGACATATAGGGAAAACAAGGGGGAGATGTTTTATTTTGAGGATTCTATGTGTTCATGAAGTGTTAATGCATTGTTCTGGTCTATTCGAAAGGGTAGACCTTAATTACCTGTAGTTCCAAGTTGGCCCCAGTGAAATGGGTAGGTAGGACAATAGATGTTGTGCAAATTCTCTTGGTTAGTACGCACAACTAATTATGGAACACATACCTACATATATCAGAATTAGAGATACGTCCCATTGCTAGTTATATCTTCTTATATGATCAATCTTATTCATGCAACACCCCGCTATCACCTCATGCCTACGTTTTAAATATCTGAGTTACACTTTACTTTTCCGGTGAAAACTGGGAAACACTTGTTTACTGCTGATGTTCTATTTGTTACTTGAATCATACGACTGCCATCATTATTACTGGTGCAAGTTATTGATATACAAGTGTGGTTGAGAGTGACGCCTCAATTGCTAAAGTCTTATTGGTATTCTTGTATTCCCATCATGTCGAACTATAAATTTGGGTAATACTTCCCAACGAAGATTTCAGTGATCCCCTATACTTGTGGGCATCAAGACGTTTTCTGGCGCCGTTGCCGGGGAACCTAGCTTTATTGGTAAGATAACTTGTTATCATTTATTTGCTGGTTTTGCTTGTTCCTAACCATGGGAAAGAAAACGATTACTCCGAAGGAAGTAAGGCCTTCAACTACTCGTAGAGGTACGGATCTGCCAAGTAGGCCAAATTTTTCACCTAATGTTGCTTCTGCTGTTGCTCCTAAGAAAAAGGAAAAGTTTTATCTAGTTCACCATTGTCTAAAATGTCTACTAGTAATGAAAATGATTTAATATGTGGTAGCATAGACAAAGAAGTGACACCTGAAACACCTGAAACATCTGAGATAACTGAAACACCTGAAAATCTTGAATCTTCTATTATTGAAAATGTGGAATCTGAGTTAGAAGATAATGAATATTGTGATGATGAGATGGAAACTTCTTCTGAGGAAGAAGATGCATTTGCTATGGCTTTTATGGATTCAGATTTTGATAAATTGGATAAACTTGATAGCTGTAAAAATTCTCCTCTTGATGATTATTTCCCTGTTACTGAGAAAATGAATGCTCCAGCTATTAAGATTAAAGATAAAGATTATGAGTTTAGTGTTGATCCTGAAATAATTGAAAAAGCTGAGAAGTATAAGTTTTATGGGAGAGACAATGAGTTTCCTTTTGAACACATTGCCGTTTTGCATGATTTATCTGTGTTATTTGGTAAAGATGAAATCCACGAACTCTATTATTTCTTAAAGTTGTTTCCTTTCACCTTGGGAGGAAGTGCTAAAACTTGGTATAATCGTTTAAAACCTGGATGTATTACTAGCAAGGAAGAATGTTTGCAGGTATTCTATAATAAATATTTCCCTGCTGATAAGATTCATGGCCTAACTATTGAGATTAGCAATTTTTCACAGAAAGAGAAGGAGGATTTACCCCAAGCTTGGGGGAGGTTCAGTAAGATGGTTAAAAATGTCCTACCCATGGCTTCAAGAGTAATGAAATACTTGATATATTTTACAATGGACTAACCGAAAACACCAGAGGCTATCTTGATGGTATTGCATGTAATGTTTTCAGGGAATGGACCGTTGATGAAGCAACTGAACTATTGGAGACTATCTCTAGAAATTATGAAGATTGGAATATTGGAGAGATATTTCCAGAGAAGAAAAGAGGCATTCTCAGTTTAGACGAAGAAACAATGAAAGAAGCTTCTAAGGATATCAAAGAGAAGGGAACTAAAACCTCTCATCTTAAGTAATTATCTGAAATGGGTGTTAAACTTCCTGATGGTCAACCATGTTTTCCAATCCAAGTCAATGCTATTAGCTCCATGAAAGGTAATGAAAAGGTAACACCTCCCATTGATGTATCATACATGAATGATTTTGCTTATTATCATAACCCTGAGGAGCATAATATTAGAATGACTATTATGGAGAACTCTCACAAAATTAAATCTCTTCGTGAAAGTTTACATGCTAGTGTGGGAGAGGTAAAAAGAATTGTTAAACACTGTGAGATGACGAATAATCAAGTTGAACAAATGGTTTCTCTTCAAAATGAATTGTATGAAAGTCTTATGGTGAAGAAACAGGTTTGTGGAGTTAATACTAGGGGAGGTGCAAGCACTCAGGATCCTGAATATCCTGAAGGCCATCCCAAGAGGCAAGAGCAAGAGGCTCGTAAGAAGAAATCTTCTACAGGAAAATCTCCCAATTAGAACAAAGATATTGATGACTCTGAAGAACAAGATAATGATATTTCAATTTCTGATGCTGAGACTAAAGATAATAATAATGAAGAAGAGGAATCACCTTCACCTGAAGAAGAACTACATGAGAATGAAAATAATGAAGAAACCGAACCTAATGATAAAGAAGACCCTCAAGCCTCAACCATCTATTGAGAAGAATAAGAAGAAGACTCATCCTAATCCACAAAAAGGTAAAGAGAGGGATCCATGGGTACAAAGATCCATACCATATCCCCAAGAGGTAATAAAAACTTTGGATGATGCTAGATTTGAGAAATTCTTTGAGTTGATTAAATCCTTATATTTGCAAATTACTCTTGTTGATGCTATGAAAATTCCTCCATATTCAAAATATATGAAAGATATTGTCACTAATAAAAGAAAGATTCCAACTGATGCAATTACTGCTATGCTTGCTGATTATTCCTTTAAAGGGAAAATGCCTGAAAAGCGTGGAGATCCTGGTATTCCAACTATTCCTTGTCATATTAAAGAAACTTATGTGAAATATGCACTATGTGATTTAGGAGCTGGTGTTAGTGTTATGCCATTTTCTTTACATAAGAAACTTAGCCTAAACAAATTGGTTCCAACTGAAGTATCATTGCAAATGTCTGATAAATCAACTGTTGTGCCTATAGGAATATATGACGATGTTCCTATCTCTATTGTTAATGTGTTAATTCCTGCAGACTTTGTTATATTAGAAATAACTGAGGATGATAATCTATCTATTATTCTTGGAAGACCATTTTTAAACACTGCAGGAGATGTGATAAATTGCACTGAAAGCAAAGTGGCATTCAATGTCAAAGGAAATGAGCATACTATTTATTTCCCCAAGAAGAAATATGTTACAATGGTAAGCCAGAGTGTGAATTCCATTAAAAGAAATACTCTTATAGTTGGAAGCTTTGAATTTGCATTACCACCACCTGAGCCAAAATATGCTACCGTGATGGTTGGAACTATTCCAATCAAATATGAGGTATCTTGAATTTCTTCTATACATATATAAAATAAGAATCATGTGTTATATCTTTTACATATTATTAATGAGACTTGATCAACCTCATTACTAATGTGGAAATGATGCAAACTTGATTCCCATAAAATTTACATTGCATTTTAATTTTCTCCATCTTAGATTTTAAAGTATTTGCATAGAAATAATTATTTCATAGTTCAGAAATTCCAGAAATTTAGTTTGAAAAATTTTGTTTAGAAAATTTTCTCATAAAATTCCAGAAAAATTTGGAGGTAAGTTATTTGACCAGGGGAACTAACAGCCAAAAGGGGGACACTAGAGTGCCACCAGGGCCCAAAATAGGGTGTCCCACGTGACCCTTGTACCTCGCCGCGTGGGACCCACTACTTTGGCCACAGAGGGAGTTAGGTGAGAGGTCGATGCCATCTCCTTCCCCTCGACAGAAAACCAGCCCCAGGTATTTTTGCCCAAATTTTCCCGTGCTCTCTTCCTGCTATCCTTGGATCTCCAAGTTTAGGGCAGATTTTCAAATCTGCTTGGTGGGATTGCTCATTGGTATGTGACACCTCCACTCATCCAATCATTTTTTTTCTTGTGCCTCATGTATGAAGTATTTTGCTGCACTAGGTGTCACCTAATATGCTTAGGAAATCCATGGATAAGTTTTCTAGTTGATATTGATGCATGATATTGATGTGGAGACTAGTTATGGATGGCTTAATGTTGTTTTAGAGTGTTACATCTTGATTTTTGTTGAATGTTGTTTATGGGTAGCAAGGTATCATGTTTAGCAAGGGCAAGGCATTGCTTGGGATGAACTCAAGACCAAGGAGAAGAGCATGCAAAGTCTCCCTCAACTATGATGACAACCATCTTTGGGAGGATGAGGCAATCTATGTGGGGGAGAAGTTGAAGATCCATACAACTAGATGGCAAGATCCCCATGTTCTTGAACAGTGGGGGATCAAAGAGGACTTCGACATCTTCGCCAATGCAACCGGCTTGCTTGGGTTTGCTCAGAACCCACATGATACATACGAGGAACTCTCATGGGAATTCCTCTCTACATTCAGGTTTGAGGGTCCTGAGGTCTACAAGCACAGTAATAAAAGTAAGGCACCCTCTCCTACCTTTGTTTGTAAATTCACTATGAAGGGAGAGCGCCTTGTTATGTCTTTGGAAGAATTTTGCAATGCTATCGGTGTGGAAAACACGGACACTTGGAATGAAACCCGTGCTGACACCAACCCGGATCTTGTTAACTTTTGGCATTCTATTTCTGTTAACTCTCATGATAGATTGAATAGGGGTAAATTTACTCATATACAACACCCAAGTTTGAGATACTTTGCGTTGTTTCTTGCAAGAGGATTTATTGTTAGGGACAACAATTCTGCTTGCACTGGACCAATAGTTTATCTACTTAAATGTGCAAAAGAAAAACACCGTGTGGTTACAACTTGGGAGTCATTCTTGCTAGATCATTGCATACTGTTGTGAGTAGAAATAATACTGATCAAACTCCTATTTATGCTGGTGCTATTGCTACTTTAGTGTATAAATACGTTAGAGATGAGAGAGGTTATGATGATAACATGGGTACTCGTGTGGGAGAGTCTAATTTCCTTGGTTTTTCTTTGACCACTCGCATGGACATAAGTTTGATGTATGGGGATAATTACTTGTATAACTATTTGAGTACTAATGGACAAAGAGTGTCCATTAGGCTCCTCATATTTTGACAAGAGTACCGGAAAGTGGACGGTGGAGGAGACGCTGCCTCAAGAGAAGCCACAAGCACCGGAGATGCAAGGCTACCAACCTCAAGAGGTGCCACAAGACCCAAGAATGCAAGGTTACCCATATGGTTACTACACTGGAGGTGGAAGTGGTGTATACAACCACTACCCAGGATACTAGCTTGATCGCAAGCTTGGGGGAGTGCTTCTCTTCCTCTCCATTCGTTGTTTTATATCACCGTTATATTGTTATGTTTAGTTTATTGTTCTGAAATCACAAAAACACAAAAAGATTTTATTTGTTTCTTTTGCTTATTTACTTCTGGTTATTTATCTTATGCATCTAAAAATCAAAAAGAACAAAAATATTTTCGTTTTCTTGAAACAAAAAAAACAGAGGTGCTGAAATTGCTGAAATCTGCTCACTGTTTCATTTTTCATTTTTTTCTCTGTAACTCCGAATGAGCTAAAATTTTAACCACTGCTGCAACATATCATAAACCACACACCTGTAAATTATGAGATTTTCTGAGGTGTTTAGGTAGGGTAAAAATAGTACTGTATGCAGTGACATGTTATGGCCGATTTGTGTTTTTATTGCGCAGTTCAAGTTGGGAGAGAAGAACAACGATGATGAGTTGATGTGCATGAAGTGGATGAAACGTATGACACCTTTGTCATGCTTATGTGGACTTTTTAATAACAGCAAGTGAGCACATCATGGTTTCTTTAACATCTAGGGAAGTGGTAGCAAATGTTTATCTTCTCCATGTTCTAGTATGTTATATGTTGATGCAAGTGAGATATTATTTAGTGACAATACTTGGCTGTGGATTGAATAATTGTGGCTCTAAACAAAGGTCTACGCATCCCATTGTGCTTGCTAAACTTGCCAACCAAAAAGAGAGTAAGAGAATTTTTCAAATGATAAACATGAAGTCGTATGCTTGACATGCTTAGTGGTTGGGAGTCAGCTGAAATGTGATGACACATGGAAAGCTTTCAACATTGCACTAAATTTTATTTAGTTGATATCATGTACTTTTGTCTATGGATGCTTATCACTGCGAAATAAAAGTGAAAACTTAGTAAGTTTGATGAGTGGGAATAATTGGCTAGAGAGACGCCTGGGCCGCCAACCTAAGCCATGCATCATTCATGGTGGAAATTTACAGCGTACCATAGTGGACATTCAGTGATGCACATCATAATAAAAAGCTACACAAATAGTAAATAAAAGAGTGCTGAGATTGTTCATTGTCTGTTTGTCTTGTTGTTTGGACATGGGCTTAGTCCATGTCTTGGGACAAGAGGTACCCCAGTTGACGCTCTTGGTGACGCTTTTATTACTTGCAATGGCTGAAAAATTCAAACTTGCCTAGTGGCCCGAGTTGAGTAGCCGTGGTGTATGTACTCATATTCACGGGGCATGAGGCTTTCAACCATGAGTTGGTCAAGCATATGGGTCATAATAGGGAACATCAAATGGTTTGATAAAACTGAGAGCAAGGTTGTAAGCACAATGATTTCACTAGTCAACAAAAGAAAGAATCAAAAGATCTCAAAAATCTTGACATGATTCAATTAATAGCGATGCAAAAACCTTTGTTTATTTCTACAGTTGAGCAAACTCATCCAAGTATTGACACTACATGTTATTTCTCTTGCAGCAAATATAAATGTTTTAACATTGATTAGCTATACCTTTGTTATTGAAGTTATGGTTTGAATACTTGTTGGTATTAAACGGTGTTACATATGCAATGCAAAGTTCTTGTCAAAGTCTTTTCATCGCTTCTGCACTATGTTTGAGTTGTTCAAGGACAAACAACGAGCTAAGCTTGGGGGAGTTGATGCATCCAAAATGCATCTACTTTTCCAAGCACTTTGCTTCATAATTTGTTCCAGAATCTTCCCATATTTGAATAAAACTGCTGAATCTGACGTTGTTTTTAGCAAAGTCTCCTTTCTGGCTATTTTTGCAGGAAATTAAATCGGCGAAAAATATCACGTCAATATTTATGGAAAAGGAAGACATTGGGAAAAGGATGGACACGAGGGAGCACTCGAGGGCCAAAAGAGGGGGCCCCACGCGGCCATGTACCTGGCCGCGTGGGCCCACCCCAATTGGGCCTCGGGCACCGCCTCGCCTTCGGTCTTCGATGTACCCCCTCATATATAGAAAAAACGCTTGCCCTAGGAGGAGGGGAGCTTTCAAGAAACACAGCGCCGCGCCACCACGATCTTCGTTTCAGAAACAGATTGATGCAGGATTTTCCTTCGGTTGAGGGATCCGGAGGCCGTCTTCACCGCCATCTTCACCGCCTTCATCTCCATCGACCATGAGCCCCTTCTCCATCACCATGTGTGAGTAGTCCGCTGTAGGTATGTGAGGTGGATGGGGATTGGATGAGATTGATCATGTAATGCTACCCGTTGTCCGAGATTTTAGGGGTTTATCTTGAGGATATTTTTGTATTGTGTTGATGCACTTATGCTATGTTTAATGCTTGCTACTAGGGCCCGAGTGGCATGATTTCAGTACTTAACTTATTTTGCCTCATCATATAATTGAGTTTGGTATTTATCTACAAAGTGTATCACCTGCTATTATGTTGAACTGCGAACCTAAAAGTGACATATAGGGAAAACAAGGGAGAGATGTTTTAGTTTGAGGATTCTATGTGTTCATGAAGTCTTAATGCATTGTTCCGGTCTATTCGAAAGGGTAGACCTTAATTACCTGTAGTTCCAAGTTAGCCCCGGTGAAATGGGTAGGTAGGACAATAGATGTTTTGCAAATTCTCTTGGTTAGTACACACAACTAATTATGGATACCTACATTATCGGAATTAGAGATACGTCCCATTGCTAGTTATATCTTATTATATGATCAATCTTATTCGTGCAACACCCCGCTATCACCTCATGCCTACGTTTTAAATCTCTGAGTTACACTTTTACTTTTCCGGTGAAAACTGGGAAACACTTGTTTACTGCTGCTGTTATATTTGTTACTTGAATCATACTACTGCCATCTATTACTGCTGCAAGTTATTGATATACAGGTGTGGTTGAGAGTGACGCCTCAATTGCTAAAGTCTTATTGGTATTCTTGTATTCCCATCGTGTCGAACTATAAATTTGGGTAATACTTCCAACGAAGATTTCAGCGACCCTATACTTGCGGGCATCACCCGTCTCCGTCTCGTCTTCTGGCACTGTGGGTCTTCTGATAAAATAGGAGCTTCGCGATATTTTCTGGGGATTTTCCTGAAAGTTGATTTTCTGCACAAAAACAAGACACCAGGGCAATTCTGCTGAAAACAACATTAGTCCGTGTTAGTTGTATTCAAAACACACAAATTAGAGGTAAAACAATAGCAAAAGTGTTCGGAAAAGTAGATACGTTTTGGACGTATCAACTCATCAATCCAGACATGCAAAGAGTTTACTCCCTACTGTCGCAATAGTGGAAGATGGGGTTCCCAGATGCTGCCAAAGTGGGTCTGCTGCATGTGGGCCCAAGTAGAAATGGACAAGGCCAAGTTACAAGACAAGGTGGTGGGTCCGCCCACCAACCCCTGAAGACCAAGCAAGGGCTACGAAGACACCAAGCAAGGACTACGAAGACACCCTGCAGCCACAGACTCCGGTCCTGAGGACCTTCTGGGTCCCCCAGCCGCGATGCACTAAAGACCAGGCCCCGAGAGCCCGAGTACCCGGAAGGAGGTTGGGGCTCCCTCTCGGGTGTACCTCCATACAAGCAAGGACAAGCGCTCTAGCAGGAGCTAGAAGACTTAGGAAGCAATGCGATGGAGGCGCGGGTCGGGGACATGGTCGGTGGTGCTGTCAGTCCTTGTCCGCCCGCTGTCAGTCCTTGTCCGCCCCGCTTTCCCTAAAGGTGGACGATCTCACCTAACTAGCGAAGGATACTTGGAGGAGGAGAGGCCACTTCTCCTCCTAAAGCCATTGGGGGTTTTCCCGCCTAAAACCCCCACACACAAGGCGTGACCCCATGTGAGGCCTCCTTAGCCTGTAAAGGAGGGCCAAGGTCACCAAGCCAGGGGGGGCAATTCTAGAGCAAGACAAGACTAGACTAGGGCTGGGAAGGTAAGAAGAGGAAGGTGATCTCCTCAGGGTCAGGATCTGTCCTTCGTCTACCTCGGCCATATCCTTCCGAGTACCCTGCCCGGGAGCCTCCTTGTAAGCTACACTATGAAGAACTCATCAATCCAGACATGCATGAGTGGAGATGTTAGCCTCCGGGCGGCCTGAACCTGGGTAGCTCCTTGTGTCCCTGTGATTGTTTGCTTTGATCGTCGAGAGGAGAACTTGATCTAGATCACCCAAGAGAGACAATTCTCAGCTTTCTTCGTGCCCCGTGCCGAACCTAAAAAGGGGGTATCCTTTAATCCTGGTGTCCACGTCGGGACACGACATCTGGCGCGCTAGGTAGGGGGCGCAAGCGCTAGATTTGTTTACGACAAGGCTGGCGGCAAGTTCTTGGTCACCAACTCCGAGATCTACGTCAAGCTCTTCTTTCGGGATAAGATCTACGTCGACGTCGAGCTCTTCGTCCGAGACAAGATCTACGTCTAGCTCCTCATTCATTGCAAGACCAGCTTCAAGTTCTTTGTCTCCTACAAGAACTGTTGTTCCATCTGAACTGGTTGCGAGTTTGCATCGTTAGCAAGCAAGAGCCATGTTGGGAACTCAGGAAGTCCTTGGTGAGCCAGCTCATCAGTCGACCCAGAAAGGCTGGGGTAGTAGGAAGCCCTAGGCGTCACCCGTGCGCTTCTCTCATTTCCCCCAACCAGCTCAAGAGCGATCCCGCGCAAAGGCATGGATCGCTAGCTTGGAGAGCTGGACATCGCTCACCAATGCCACGCTCTTATGAGTTCTTCCCGACTGCCAGTCTCGGCACACCGGTGCCCGCACCCGTTAACCTTGACAATCTTGTTCCCACACTTCTCAACATCGACATCGTCGAACCAGCTCCCACCAATCTCAATGTTGCTCGAGTTGCGTCCACAACACCTGTGGAGGGGTAGCCAGAGGACGCCCGCAGCAAGAACATCATGGAATCTCCCGAAAGACATTGGCCAGAGTTCTAACCCAAGGCGTTGTTCTCGGAGGAGATGGAGGGCCAGACGAGCCAGCACCGCAAGACCGGCTGCACGCTGCATCCAGCTGGGGCCCTCGACCTCTACCGCTTGAACATGGAGCCCGGAGAGAAGCCGCGCCATTACATCCGGAGGTTCTGGAGCGTCATGGACCATATTCCCCCGGAAGAGATGCGAGAGATCTATGTGGTGGCTGCGTTTCACGCCAATGTTCGTACTCCATTGATGCAAGATAAGTTCTTCACTCACATCATGAATACCCAGGAAGAGCTCTGGAGGATGGCCTATTTCTGAGCAAAGGTCGAGGAAGCCTACAAGTCTCCTCCCCGTGAAGTCCGTTGAAGCCAGATATGTGATGTACCCGACATGCTACCTCTTGTGTAAGATGTACCGAAAGCTTTCACTCCGGCTATGCGAGAGCGCCTCCATCAACAAAAGTTAAGTTATCTTCAAAGTAAGTCCTTGTTGTATAAATCTATCTATTTCACGGGTTTGAAAGCAGTATGAAAATCTGAATGTGAGACTTGGCCATCAAGCGAGCACTCTAGGGTAGCGACTTGCCTGGGAGTAAATAGCGGCGAGAAGCCTGATACTTCCTGGGGACGTGCGTACCATCAGAGTGAGTAACCTTTTGGGATATTGGTAGGGACAGTGAGTGCATTCCTAGTTAGTCAGGGCGTCAGGGCCTCCCGGGTAAGCTTACGCTCCCAGAAGGTCCCTCAAAAGGACATGGAGAGGAAAATGTGTTAAAACAAGTGAAAAGTACCCATGAAGTAGAGTAGCATGGAAAGTTCTAGCATATTACAACAAAATCTTAAGGCAAACACGAAATCTGATGCATAGTTTAGCACATTTTGGGGCACGAGGTGCTCGAATGTCTTGCAGGAAACTTACAGGCACGGGAACATCTTTGCAGCCAGCGTGGCGGGAAAAGCTTTCATCGCCCAGAGAGAATCATCAGAAGGATGCGAGGCCTGGAGGTCTGACATGGTAGCATCTGGGTTGGCCTCTCAGAAGGTCGCCATCACGAAAGCGGTCAGCTACTTACTCACCGTGTTCCTGTCATCGACAAGCTGCTTGGCCATCTTGTTCTTGAAGGTCCAGATGTCAGTTGCCACCTTCTCGATGAACTCTGTTATGGAAGGCAAGCTTTGGTAGTCTAGCTCTAGCTTTGGGATATCAGTCCTTAGATCCAGTTGTCCTACCCGCGTCGTGGCCTCTTGGCTGGCCACCACTATCATGGCAAGGCCTTCTTGGTTGAGACGGTGAAGCTCGGACATATCGGTTGACGCCTGAGACTAGGCCTTGGTCAGCTTCAGATGGCTCTCCTTCAGCTCTACAAGTTCACCTTTTTGCGCCTTCAGGGATCCATCAAGCTCAGTTCAGCTTCAGATGGCTCTCCTTCAGCTCTACAGGTTCACCTTTCTGTGCCTTCAGGGACCCATCAAGCTCAGTTATCTTTTGGCTGTCCTATTTGGACTGCATCTGTAGGGCACAGACAGACTCCTGTTCCTGGTGGAGAATCTTCTCGGTCTCCTCGATGACCTGTTTGGCTTCTTTCTCCTTGATCTGCCAGTATTTGATGTCGTGGTTCTTGGCCTCGATCTCTTCCGGATGGCGATCTGATGCATCCTTCAGGCGCCCCTCAGCTTCATGCTCCAATTGTAGTTTCAGGAGCTCCAAAGACTTGACCCCTTCGGCTAGCTCAGCCTCCCGGGTCACCAGCTGCTTTTCCCTAGCAGAAAGTTCCAGGTCACGTTGTTCATTTTCAGCTTTCCGATCAGCTCTCTTCTTCACAATGGATCGCCACAAGCTGGAAATCTGGTTAGCGAGACGATTGAGCTTGCCCATTCCTCTCTGGATCAGCTCCTCAATGTTCCCGCTCGCCTCCACGATGGCAGCCTCGCGGTCGCTAGGCTCCTTGTACAGCTGGTTTATTCCTCGAAGAATGGCATCCTTAGAGCATCTCCAACCGCATCCCCCAAATACGCCCCCATAGTGTCCGCGGACGCATCCGGACGCGTCCGCGGACAGTGACCGGACATCCCCAAAACTAGTGTCCTACAACCACAATGTTCAAATTTTGACACCCAAATCCATGCAAGCCGTGCACGTCCATCATAGAGGTAGTTTTGATGTTGAAATAAATAGTTCACACCACGTTATTACAATTAATAATGGTATCTAAACAAATAAAAGTAGCCAGACATAAAAGTTCACATTATTCGGACACAAATCATTGCAAATTAAAAATCAGTCCCTCCTCATGAAGGCATACATGTATTCCACCAGATCTGTGAGTAGTTGGGTGTGCACTGCTTCAGCTCGAAGTTGTCGATGCATCTCAAGGAATTGCATGACATATTCTGCTTCTTGTTCAGGTAGGTGGACATGTTCTCCCGACTTCTCAAAGTCAGTGCGAGCAGCCACTTCTCCCTCATCCTCCACAATCATGTTGTGCAAAATTACACAACAAGTCATGACCTGCCATAGAACCTCCGGATCCCACATCATAGCCGCTCCACGAACTATGCCCCAACGAGCTTGCAACACACCAATGCCCTCTCCACATCTTTCCTAACTGATTCCTGCGCAACTGCAAATGCACGTCTTTTGGGAGTAGTGGGATTACTGATAGTTTTCACAAAAGCCGCCCACTGAGGATATATACCATCTGCAAGATAGTATCCCATGGTGTAGTCGTGTCCGTTGACGGTGTAGTTGCATGGTGGAGCTTCCCCATCACAGAGCCTCTTGAACAGGGGGGAGCGCTGAAACACATTGATGTCGTTGTAAGAACCGGGCATGCCAAAAAAAGCATGTCAAATCCACAAGTCTTGAGATGCCACAACTTCAAGTACAATTGTGGCCTCCTTGCTGTGCCCTTGGTACTGCCCACGCAATCCCGTTGGACAGTTTTTCCATTGCCAATGCATGCAATCCACTAAACCCAGCATACCAGGAAATCCTCTTGCTTCTCCTAGTGCAAGTAGCCTTGCGGTATCCTCGGCATTAGGTTCTCGCAGATATTTTGGCCCAAAAACCTTCATAACAGCGTATGCAAAGTGCTCCATAGCCTCGATGCATGTACCCTCTCCCATCCGGATATACTCATCTATGGCATCAACGGCTTTCCCATAGGCATCCTCAAAGCAGCGGTGCATTTCTGCATAGGGCAGAAGGATAGCTTCCGGCAGCAATCATACCTCAACTTGAAATAATCATCATACTTTGTGACTTCCTCCTATATGTGCTCAAACAGCCTTGAGCTCATCCAGAACCGGCGTCGGAAAAACCCTCATGAAACACCGGTTTCGGACGCTTGAAGTAATCGTCATAGAGATCTCGAGTGCCTTTGAGCCTGTCACGGGCCATGGTGATCCACCCTTAATTGATCCCTTGAAGTTAAGAACATGCTCCTCTTCTTCTCCATTTCCTCTTGCATGCTCATCATTGACATGACGTCCTCTTCATCTCCGTCGTCAAGCTTGTCTTCATCACTCGACCCGTCGACGAACTCCTTGAAAATGAGCTCATCGACGGCCGAGTAATCATACTCCTCATCGGACGAAGAATTCATGCCTACATACATGGAAACTTGCTCAAAAATCCGGCTCCGGCGTTTCAACAAACACTTTGAGAGCGAGGTGGATGTCGGCCGATGCAAACGTACCGGAAACAATGCGGCCAACATGCTCCGGCGGCTGCCCGGACTTGGGCGCGGACTCTGTGACTTCGGGGGCGGTGGCGCAGTCGAAGGGGGGCGGCGACGGAGAACAGTGGGCGGGCAAACTGGATGGAGCGGCGGTGGAAGAGAAGAATCAATGGATTCCGTTCGATTTGAGAGAAAAATTGGGTAGGCCCGCCTTGCCAGATCCGACGTGGCGGACGCGTCCGGGCGGCGCCAAACCCGCCCTACATATGGGCTGCCTTTGGGGTGTGTCGGACCGCCGTACGTTTGGGCTGCCAATAGGGGAGTCGGTTGGGTGGTGATTTTTGGGCCAAATGCCATCGGGCTGTCCGCCCGGTCGTTTGGGATGACTATGAGGGTCATGCTTGGAGATGCTCTTAGCGCTGTCACCACTGATGGTGATCCGTGGGGCAGCTTCTGGAGGACTTCCCGGGGAGATCGCGTCTCTCACGTGCTTGGTAGCAAAGTCCTCCTTGATCCTTGTTAGCTCAGCAATCTCCTTGTTGGCTCCAGAGTCCGTGGAGAAATCAGTAAAAGTAATCAGAGTTGGCCCTCATTAGAGAGCTCTCACTAAGTGAGGAGAATTTCATCAAAATCTTTATTTTTCATATATATTATTTATCGTATTGTTTTGTATCTAGCAAAATTGTAAAGTAGAAAACATAAAAGATCGTGGATTCTCCATTTAATTCGTAAAAAAAGAGATTCTTGTTTGTAGAATCTCGATAAAAAAGCCGACAATCGGATTTGAACCGATGACCCTCGCATTACAAATGCGATGCTCGAAGCTCGGGCCCGGCACCAACCAAGAGGAGGCGGGGATCTCTCCAATCATTCCAAAAAGCCAAGATCTTGTAAAGGAAAAATTAGCTAGCTCAGCAGGTTTGGATCGGGATATCTCCAGGACGCGGTGCTTCGTCATGGATTGGACCAAAGGCAGGATGCACGGTCTGTGTTCCCGTTGCGTGAGTCAGTGCGTCGTTGGACACTTCCTGGCCCTATGAAGGGGTGAAAGAGGGCGGCTTCTCCTAACTTGCCGCGCCAAGGAGATCGTCTATAGGAAATCCATCTTCCAATGAGGCATCTAGCGCAAAAGAAAATCAAGATAGCATCAAGAATACTAAAGATAACAAGCTAAAGAAGTGTAACCCGGGAACCAAGTGAGGTAACTCGAGAACCAAAGCATACCTGCTTGTTCCGGCGTGCTGGCATTTGGCACCTTCCTGGGGAGGGACCGGAGGCCAAAATTGCGCTCCCCACCCCCTCCCGCGGAGCTCTTCAACATCTGCCATAGAGGGAGGAACCATCCTCGCCCCACGGGCTCCGACACTAGTGGTGGTGTCTTCCTCCGCCGCGTCTCGCAACAACTTGTTGGTTTCTGAGGAAGGTGGATCCCTGCATCAACATTTGGTCACTTCCCGTGAAGAGGCAAGAATAATACAAAGCAAAAGTAGAAGCAAAGCGGGGACTTACTCCCGGGCTCGCCTGTTAACCAAAGACTGCGGAACCTCTGCTGACCTAGTAGAAGAGGCGTGGGGGCTGGGGTATCTCGTTCAGAGAGGTCACCGGTCCCGCGACAGGCAGTGATGGGCTAGGAGATGTCTTCGACTGCGGAGCCACGACAAAGCCGGCGGGATCGGCATCGATCTCCATGAAGGAGCATATCTGACTAGCTGGGGTGCCTGGTGATAGAAAGTACAAGCATTCCAAGTTAAATAAAAATAGTGCATAAATGGGTCTCTATCAGAAGCGGTTCTACAACTAATCTGATCTCTCCTGCTTGATGACTGCTAGCGCCCCTTGTTCAACCTCATCGTCACTATCCTCGCACAAGAAATTTTGGCACATGGTGTCATCAAACATCTTGATGGAGACCACGTCGTGTTCATTTGTATAAGTTTTCCATCTAGTTGACTAACGAGGTTGGACAAAAGCTCACATTAAAATCCATTTGCCGACAGCTCGCAACTGAAATCTTCAAGAAAAATGCAAGTTCAGATTACTCAGCGCCCAAATTCTTGCTCCAATGGCAGAAGGAGATGGTGGTTCAGCCCCAGCGCAAGTTCCTAGAACGATGAAGGAACCTCTGGCAATCTTCCTCCAATTTGAAGTGGATGAATCAATACGTCGAGTAATACTACACCTCAACATGAACTCCACCACGCGGAACTTGGCACGCCGCCTTGCTGACGTGAAACACACGTTCGTTGGGAGACCCAAGAGTAAGGTATGATGTAGTGAAGCAGTAAGTTTTCCCTTAGTATGAAACCAAGGTTATCGAATCCAAGAGGAGTAGGAGCACTTAAGAAGGTTGTCAACGACGTCAGAAAAAGTGGTGTTGAAGGGGATCTAGTTTGTTGACGTGGAACCTGCACACAACACAATCAAACTACTTTGACCCAATGAAACGGTGAGGTTGTCAATCTCACCGGCTTGCTAGAAATAAAGGATTAAACGTATGGCGTGGAAAATAATATTTAATTGCATGAAGTAAATGAGAACTATTGTTTGGAGTTGGTGGTTTTATCAATGTAAAAGAATGGGGCGGGGTCCACAGTTCACTAGTGGTGTCTCTCCATAAAGATAATTAACATGTTGGGTAAACAAATTACAGCTGGGTAATGGATAAATAGTGAGCGCATAACAATGCATATATATATATGACAAGATGACTACTATGACATATATTTGGGCATCACGACAAAATACATAGACCGTTATCCAACTGCATCTATGACTAATAATCCACCGCCAGGTTAACATCTGTGTCACCCGTTGGTATTAAGTTGCAAGCAACGGATAATTGCATTAAGTAAAGTGCATAATATAAACAACACAAATGACCGTAGGCATAGCATTGTTCTGTTATCTCTAGTGCTAACAACGTATGCACAACCTTAGACGTTGTTGTCATACGCCCAGAGTACTTGAGGCATGAACCCACTATCTAGCATAAATACTCCTTCTTGGAGTTACAAGCATATACTTAGCCAAATCATCTACTAGTAACAGAGAGCATGCAAGATCATAAATAACATATAAAGATAGATTAATAATCAACTTGATCATAGTATTCAATATTCATTGGATCCCAGCAAACACAACATGTAGCATTACAATAAGATGATCTCTATCATGTTAGGCAGCTCACAAGATCTACATATGATAGCATAAACTGGAGAGACAACCCTCTAGCTACTTCTATGGACCCGTAATCCAAGTATGAACTACTCACGCATCACTCCGGAGGCAGTCATGGCGATGTAGAGCCCTTCGGTGATGATTCCCCTCTCCGGCAGGGTGTCAGGAAGAGTTTCTAAATCCTCCCGAGCTAGGGTTGACGACGGCGGCGGCTCTGGAACTTTTCGTGGAATATGACTCGGGTATTTAGGGTTTTCCAGACGGGAGGAATAAATAGGCGAAAGGGCGGCGGCTGGAGGCACCCGAGGGGCCCACACCACCCCTCGGCGCGGCCAGAGGTGGGGCCGCTCCGAGCCCTCGTGTGGCCGCCTCGGGGCCCTTCTCCGTCTCCCCTTTGGACTCCTTGAACGTGTCGGTGAAATAGGGTCCTCCGTTGCTTTTTGTCCAATTCTGAGAATATTTTCAGAACTGCTTTTCTGGAATACAAAAACAACAACAACAAAAAAGAACTGGCACTGTGGCATCTTGTTAACAGGTTAGTCCCAGAAAATGTATACAAATGCTATGAAGTGTATATAATACGTGTAACAATGGGTATAATATCAAAATGGAACATCAAAATTTATAAATATGTTTGAGACGTATCACGCCTCTAGTGCTAACACCAGCGACTCTGCTGACACTGGAGGATGCGGAAAGTTCATTGTCGTTATGAGCACACAGACAAGGTACTTGTGCTCCAGCGACACCATGTTGTGGGTTTGTCTGAGACTCGCCGGCTATGCTCGATTTTGTGGATTAGGGTTTGTCATCGATTTTGTAAATGGGGAACTATTGCCTGCGACATTGTATACGCTAGATGTTTTCCAAATAGGTCTAACAGGGGGTTTGTGAAAAAAATCACATCAAACAGTCTCTAATGCGCCAGCGCCCCTTTGATGAGAGTGACCAACATGCCGACTCGTGGCAAGTTTGTGACCCTGTTTTGGTAAAACGCGACCTGATGACCAATGCGCACAGGGCAAGTTGATAGACCACATATATATTTTCCTCTTGAATTTCCGTATGCCGCTTGTATTATGCGGCTGTTTTGTTTGTTTGAGCTTCTAAGTTGGTATCCCAGCCATTACTCTTCTATACTATTCCTTTCTTATCAAAGTTTTATAATTAAGGACCGAACATAAATGTTTTTTATCTAAAAAATAGTTTTATGTCATTTCAATCACACCAAGTTTGTACAGTTAAAAGATATGTCGTTCACTAACATTTTTTTAATTTGTGCCATTGAGGGAAGATACAACGTTATGATTTGGCACTGCACTACAGAATGACAATGTAGTGATGAAGGATGGAATAGGGCAATGCTCTTAGGGTGTGTTTGGTGTGGACATGAGGTGGAATGGAATGGGACAGACCTGCACCCGGAGCTAATTCTTGTGTTTGGTAGAGTACTAGAACCGGAACCACCGATTCCCCGGCATGGCATGTGCCTCCGAGTTTGGTAGTTCCACCAAATCGGTGGCATTACCTGGTTCCAGGTTTCTCACTCCTCAACTCCATCCTCCTCGTCCCTCTCTCCCCCTGAAACTGTTGCTCCCTCCTTTATCCCTCCCGATTACACCGGCGGGACGGCCTAGCGGCAGCGCAGAGAGGCGGGCTAGCAGCAGCGCGACATCAGACTGAAGTGGATCTGAGGCATAGAGAATGTAGCATATATATATATAGCCGTGGCCGACAGCAAGCAGCGACGCATAGGAGCGGCGCAACGACGCGGCCGTGGTGACGGGCGGCCGTGGTGGCAGATATAATCAAGGCGACAGCGCATAGCAGCGGGGCGGTGGCGAACGATCGTGGTGGCGGATAGCAGCTGGGCAGCTCCGGGCTCATCGACTGGATCATATTTGCTTGATCGATTCTCATTCTTCCTCTCCAACCAAATATAGGAATGGAATCAACCCATTATAAGTTTTACATGTACCAAACATAAGGATGAAACCAACCCATTCCATGAGAATGGAACCATGACATTACATTCTATTTGGTTCTCAAACAAACACACCCTTAGAGCATCTCTAGCTGGCTCCCCGAGACCTCCCTAAATGTCCAGGTGGACAGTCCGAGCACGGAATGGGTAAAAAATGGCCACCTAACAGTCTCCCCCAAATCTCCCCAAATGACCGGGTTGACCGTCAAATCCCAAAGCTACCCCATATGTGGGGAGAGTTTGAGGCCGTACGGACGCGTACGCCACGTCGGCCTGTCAACGCGGACCCACCCAAGTTGAACCAAATATCCCTTCATTTGTCGCCTCTCCCGCCTCCCAGTTTCATTTCTCCCACCAGGTTCACCCGCCAAATCTATGTGCCCGTCTCCGCCCATGGTCGTCGGCGACGTCAAGAAGAGATGAAGATGAAGGAGGAGCCCGTGGAGTTGACGGAGAAGGCTGCATCGTCGGAATCCGTTGAGCAGCGGCCAGGAGACATGTCAAGTTTCGGAACTCGGACACCGTAGGAGGCGATCACCTCCTGTTTGTTCGGTAGAAGGGCGCGAGATGCTTCAAAGTCAGTCTCCGGTGCCTCCGCACCCGCCTCTGGTGGTGCCTCCGCTCCCAGCACGTCCCCAGGGACTTCTTCCTCTTCGACCTCCTGGTTCCCGGCTGGACCGAAGGGGTCTAGTGGGTCCAGGTCTGCTTGGCGTGGAAGGGTCTCGGTTGCCGCTGGTCCGTGCCGCACCTCCGGGTTTGTGGTCGGGTCAACCACGGAGTGTCGGTGAGGTCTAGGACTCTCTCCCCGGGTTCCCGCTGTCTTCGGCTCATCTTCCGTCCTGGCGATGAAGCACGGCGCCCCTACCTTGCGCGCCAGATGTCGAGTTTCGGAACTCGGACACCGCAGGTGGCGATCACTTCTTGTTTGTTAGGTAGAAGGGCGCGAGATGCTTCAAAGTCAGTCCCCGGAAACAAGCACGAACACGCGAGTTTTTACCTAGGTTCAAGCCGCGTCGCCGCGTAATACCCTACGTACGTCCTGCTTGTCTGACTTGATTGATGCTGGATGGTGTAGTACAGTGTGTGGCTTACAAACCTTCTTGTCTACGCCCAAGGACTATCCGAGCTTCACCTCGGGAAGGTCTCCGAGGTGGGATCGTCTAGCCCCCGAGCTATGAGTCTAAACAGAAGTGTTGCTCGCCTCTCCTTTCTCTGTGGCCTCAGGCCTCCTTTTATACCGTCAAGGGGACACCACAAGCGGCCACACTAGAAGCTTCTCATCGTGGTGAGGCACGCGTCAAGCCACTCCTCCAAGTGGCAGCTCCCTGTCATCGTCGTGGCCTTGTCCGAGCCGCGCTGTCCTCCATGCCACTCCTTCTGCCGGGTGATACGTGCAAGGCACACATTCGTTGGGAGACCCCAAGAGGAAGGTATGATGAGTGTAGCAGCAAGTTTTCCCTCAGTACGAAACCAAGGTTTAATCAGACCAGTAGGAGATCAAAGTCACTTCTGAAGGTTGTTAGTGAAGGAGTGTAGTGTGGCGCAACACCATGGATTCCGGTGCCAACGTGGAACCTGCACAACACAATCAAACTACTTTGCCCCAACTTAACAGTAAGGTTGTCAATCTCACCGGCTTGCTGAAAACAAAGGATTAAACGTATAGTGTGGAAAATGATGTTTGTTTGCAGAGAATGAAAAAGAACAATGATTGCAGTAGGTTGTATTATCAGATGTAAAAGAATGGACCAGGGTCCACAGTTCACTAGTGGTGTCTCTCCATAAAGATAACTAACATGCTGGGTAAACAAATTACAGCTGGGCAATTGACAATATTGAAAGTGCATAATAAGCATGTACAAGTAGTGTCTACTATGAGATTTAATTGGGCATTACAACATGGTACACAGACCGCTATCCAGCATGCATATGTGCCTAAATAGTCCACCTTCAGGTTAACATCCATACCCCTTTCAGTATTGAGTTGTAAGCAACATACTATTGCATTAAGTAAAGTGCATAATGTAAGCAACACAATTATCCTTAGACAAAGCATCACTGTTTTACCCCTAGTGGCAACAGCACATCCACAACCTTAGAACTTTCTGTCACTGTTCCAGATTAAATGGAGGCATGAACCCACTATCTAGCATAAATGCTCCCTCTTGGAGTCACAAGCATCAACTTGGTTAGAGTATCAACAAGCAACGGAGAGCATGCAAGATCATAAATAACATAGACATGATAATTCAATATTCAACTTGACATAGTATCAATATTCATCGGATCCCAGCAAACACAACATGTAGCATTACAATAAGATGATCTTGATCATGATAGGCAGCTCACAAGATCTAAACATGATGACACAAGAGAAGAATACAACCATCTAGCTACTGCTATGGACCCATAGTCCAAGGATGAACTACTCACACATCACTCCGGAGGCAGGCATGGCGATGTAGAGCCCTCCGGTGATGATTCCCCTCTCCGGCAGGGTGCCGGGAAGAGCTTCAGAACCCTCCCGAGTTAGGGTTGACGGCGGCGGCGGCTCAGGAACTTTTCGTGGAATATGACTCGGTATTTAGGGTTTTCCCGAATAGATGTATTTATAGGCGAAGGGGCGACGTCGGTGGAGATCCGAGGGGCCCACACCACATGGCGGCGGGCAGAAGGGGGCGCGCCACCGTATGGTGTGGCCGCCTCCTCGGTCCCCTTCGTGTCTCCTTCGGACTCCGTGTACGTGACAAAAAATAGGGACCTGGCTTTTGTTTCGTCCAATTCGAGAATATTTCCAGAACAACTTTTCTGAAATACCAAAAACAGCAGAAAACAGGAACTGGCACTGTGGCATCTTGTTAATAGGTTAGTCCCAGAAAATGCATAAAAATGATATAAAGTGTAATAAAACATGTAGCAATTGGCATAATATAAGCATGGAACATCAGAAATTATGGATACGTTGGAGACGTATCAAGCATCCCCAAGCTTAGTTCTACTCGTCCTCGAGTAGGTAAAACGATAACAACAAAATAATTTCTGAGGAGACATGCTTTCACACAATCTTGATCAAATAATATTGCAAGGCTCATGTCATGAATGAAGTGACTCAAGGCAATGGTCTATAGTTTGCTAACAATAGATAAAGAGTAAACAACTGCAAAAACTTTTCATGAATAGTACTTTCAAGACAAGCATCAAAAAGTTTTGCATAAGAGTTAACTCATAAAGCAATAGATTCTAAGTAAAAGGCATTGAAGCAACACATAGGAAGATTTAAGTTTCAGCAATTGCTTTCAACTTTCAACATGTATATCTCATGGATAATTGTCAACACAAAGTAATATAACAAGTGCAATAAGAATTGATGCACACAAAGTTGACACAAGTGTTTGCTTCTGAGATAGAAAGAAGTAGGTAAACTGACTCAACATAAAGTAAAAGAAAGGCCCTTCGCAGAGGGAAGCAGGGATTAAATCATGTGCTAGAGCTTTTTAAGTTTTTGAAATCATATAGAGAGCATAAAGTAAGTTTTTGAGAGGTGTTTGTTGTTGTCAACGAATGGCAGTGGGCACTCTACCCCCTTGTCACCCAGACTTTCAAGAGCGGCTCCCATGAAGGACGTTATTTCTACCCAAGGGTAGATCATCCCTCTTCTCTTTTGTTTACACATGCATATTTATAAATTGGTATGACACTCCTCCCAACCTTTGCTTACACAAGCCATGGCTAACCGAATCCTCGGGTGCCTTCCAACAATCACATACCATGGAGGAGTGCCTATTTGATAATGTTTAACACTTTGAAATTTGCTTCTGATAAATCATGGCAAAACATGTGAAGAGAATTAAGCAGTTATAGTTGTAATTAATTGGGACTGGGCACCCCATTTGCCAGCTCTTTTTGCAAATTATTGGATAAGCGGATGTATATGCCACTAGTCCATTGGTGAAAGTCTGTCATGAGTAAATGACAAGGTGATAGAGAAAACTCCACATAACTTCCTCATGAGCTATAAAACATTGACACAAATAAGGATAATAGTTTTGAATAGTTTAAAGGTAGCACATGAAGTATTTACTTGGAATGGCAGGAAATACCACATAATAGGTAGTTATGGTGGACACAAATGGCATGGGTTTTGGCTCAAGGTTTGGATGCACGAGAAGCATTCCCTCTCAGTACAGAGTTTAGGCTAGCAAGGTTGTTTGAAGCAAACACAGGATATCAACTGGTACAGCAAGACTTACATAAAAACATATTGCAAGCATTATAAGACTCTACACTGTCTTCCTTGTTACTCAAACACTTTACCAGAAAATATCTAGACCTTAGAGATACCAAACATGCAAACCAAATTTCAACAAGCTCTACGGTAGTTCTCCACTAATAGGTTTTAACTACATGATGCAAGAGCTTAAACATGATCTACTTGAGAGCTCAAAACAATTGCAAAGCATCAAATTATCCAAGACAATGATCTACAAGAATAGTATGTCTTTTCAATATACCATCTACCACATGTAGCATTTTTGTTTCCAACCAAACACCAATCAACTTATTTCAACACAAACTCTCCAAATAATACAACAAGAGAGTACTTCTCTACAAGAACTAACAGCTCTGAACAAGAGATGCATGAAAAACAGGAGCTAAAAGTATTGCACTCAACAAATATAAGTGAAGAATACGAGTATTCACATGAAAAAGCGGAGCGTGTCTCTCTCCCACACAAGAATGCTAGGATCCAATTTATTCAGAAAATAAAAACAAAGCAAAAATAAAAGCACACAGACGCTCCAAGTAAAGCACATAAGATGTGAAAGAATTAAAATATAGTTTCACTAGAGATGACCTGATAAGTTGTTGATGAAGAAGGGGATGCCATGCTTAGACTCTTCTTGAAATATGCTTGGGTGACCCACGGGGGCATCCCCAAGCTTAGGCTTTTCACTCTTCTTGATCACATTATATCATCCTCCTCTCTTGATCCTTGAAAACTTCCTTCACACCAAACTCAAAGTAATTCTCATTAGAGGGTTAGTGCATAATCAAAAATTCACATGTTCTGTAAGGACACAATCATCTCCAATACTTCTGGACATTAGCTACAGCCACTGATGTTTTGTGGAGCAAAGAAATCCACTCAAACACAGTAAAAGAGAGAATGCAAAATAAAAGGCAGAATCTGTCAAAACAGAACAGTCTGTAAAGACGAATTTTTTCGAGGCACTTAAGTTGCTCAGATCAGAAAACTCAAAACTAATGAAAGTTGCGTACATATCTGAGGATCACGCATGAATTTTTCAGAATTTTCAATTTTTCTGGAGTGCGTACAACTCAAAACGGTGGACAGCAAAAATCTGTCTCTGCGCAGAAATCCAAATCTAGCATCAACTTTCTATTAGAGACTTTACTTGGCACAACAATGCAATAAAATAAAGATACAAAGGAGTTGTTACAGAAGTAAGCAAGCTCCAAGACTCAAATAAAAAAAAATACAAAATAAAAACATGGGTTGTCTCCCATAAGCGCTTTTCTTTAACGCCTTTCAGCTAGGCGCAGAAAGTGAAAATCAAGTGTTTCCAAGTGAAGAAGCATCAACATTATAATGTGTTCTAATAATAGAATCAAAAGGTACTTCATTTCTTTCTAGGGAAGTGTTCCATACCTTTCTTGAGTGGGAATTGGTACCTAATGTTTCTTCTTTCATATCAATAATGGCACCAACAGTTCTAAGAAAAGGTCTTCCCAAAACAATAGGACAAGATGCATTGCATTCAATATCCAAAACAATAAAATCAACGGGGACAAGGTTATTGTTAACCATAATGAAACATCATCAACTCTCCCCAAAGGTTTCTTCATAGCATTATCAGCAAGATAAACATCCAAATAACAGTGTTCCAAAGGTGGCAAATCAAGCATATCATAGAGTTTCTTAGGCATAACAGAGATGCTAGCACCAAGATCACATAAAGCATTACAATCAAAATCATTCACCTTCATCTTAATGATGGGCTCCCAACCATCTTCTAACTTCCTAGGGATAGAAGCTTCATGTTTTAATTTCTCTTCCCTAGCTTGCATGAGAGCATTTGTAATATGTTTTGTAAAACCATATTTATAGCACTAGCATTAGGACTTCTAGCTAGCTTTTGCAAGAACATAATTACTTCAGAAATATTACAATCATCAAAATCAAAATCATTATGATCAATGGTAGTGGAACCATTGTCTCCCATATTTCGAAAAATTTCAGCACTTTTATCAGAACAGTTTCAGTGTTTTAGGCAATTTTAAACGTTTTGCAAGGTAGTAGAAACATTGCCAACACCAATTATGTTACCATTGATAGTGGAGGCTTACTATCATGTGAAACATCAGCATTACTAGTGGTGGTAATAGTACAAACTCTAGCTATATATTCTCTTTATCAATTTTATCCTCTCTTTCCCACCTAGCATGCAATTCAGCCAACATCCTAATATTGTTGTCAATTTTAACTTGGATAGCATTGGCAGTAGCAAAAGTATTGTTATCAAGAGTTTCATGTTTAGCTGCCATTTTATATTAATTAAGGAAGCTTGTGCTTCAGACATGGAGGAAATACAAGTTTCAGCAGTAGAAATTTTAGTTTGCAACCCAGAAATTTCCCTATTCAGATTTTCGAGTTGATGTCCTATATTTTTCAACAAAGAAGATTGTTCATTCATGGTTTTAGTAAACAATTGATTTTGCTCATATTGTGATTGCATAAAGCTCTTAGTAGCCCTTTCAATTTCTAGCATCCTTTCCACACTAGGCAATCCAGATCTACCATAAGAATTAACATAACCATTGCCACTATTTGAAGGATAAGGTTTATAATTGTTACTACCAGCATTGTTGTTGAAATTGTTGTTTTTAATGAAGTTCACATCAACATGCTCTTCTTGAGCAACCAATGAAGCTAAAGGAATATTATTTGGATCAACATGAGATTTACCATTCACAAGCATAGACATAATAACATCAATCTTGTCACTCAAGGAAGAGGTTTCTTCAACATAATTTACCTTCTTACCTTGGGGAGTCCTTTCAGTGTGCCATTCAGAATAATTAATCATCATATCATCAAGAAGCTTTGTTGCAGCACCTAAATTGATGGACATGAAGGTACCGGTAGCAGCCGAATCCAGAAGGTTTCTTGAAGAAAAATCCAGTCCTGCATAAAAGGTTTGGATGATCATCCAAGCAGTCAGTCCATGGGTGGGGCAATTCTTTACCAATGATTTCATCCTTTCCCATGCTTGGGCAACATGTTCATTATCAAATTGTTTGAAATTCCTAATGCTACTTCTCAAGTATATAATCTTAGCAGGAGGATAATATTTTCCAATGAAAGCATCTTTGCATTTAGTCCATGAATCAATACTTTTTCTAGGCAAAGATAGCAACCATTCTTTAGCTCTTCCTCTCAAAGAGAAAGGAAATAATTTCAGTTTAATAATATCTCCATCTATATCCTTATACTTTTGCATCTCACAAAGTTCAACAAAATTATTAAGGTGAGCAGCAGCATCATCAGTACTAACACCAGAAAATTGCTCTTTCATAACAAGATTTAACAGAGCAGGTTTAATTTCATAAAAGTCTGCTTTGGAAGCGAACCCCAAGAGGAAGGTATGATGAGTACAGCAGCAAGTTTTCCCTCAGTAAGAAACCAAGGTTTAATCGGACCAGTAGGAGATCGAAGTCACTTCTGAAGGTTGTTGGTGAAGGAGTGTAGTGCGGCGCAACACCAGGGATTCCGGTGCCAACGTGGAACCTGCACAACACAATCAAACTAATTTGCCCCAACTTAACAGTGAGGTTGTCAATCTCACCGGCTTGCTGAAAATAAAGGATTAGGCGTATAGTGTGGAAAATGATATTTGCTTGCAGAGAATGAAAAAGAACAATGATTGCAGTAAGTTGTATTTCAGATGTAAAAGAATGGACCGGGGTCCACAGTTCACTAGTGGTGTCTCTCCATAATAAATAACTAACATCCTGGGTAAACAAATTACAGCTGGGCAATTGACAATATTGATAAGTGCATAACATGCATGTGCAAGTTGTGGTGTCTACTATGAGATTCATTTGGGCATTACGACAAAGTACACAGACCGCTATCCAACATGCATCTGTGCCTAAAAAGTCCACCTTCAGGTTAACATCCATACCCCTTCCGGTATTAAGTTGCAACCAACAGACAATTGCATTAAGTAAAGTGCATAATGTAAACAACACATTCATCCTTAGACAAAGCATCATTAGGTTACCCCTAGTAGCAACAGCACATCCACAACCTTAGGGGTTGCTGTCACTCCCCAGATTCAATGGAGACTGAACCCACTATCTAGCATAAATACTCCCTCTTGGAGTCACAAGCATTCACTTGGCAAGAGTTTCAACAAGTAACGGAGAGCATGCAAGATCATAAAAGACATAGACATAATATTTCAGTATTCAACTTTACATAGTATCAATATTCATCGAATCCCGGCAAACACAACATGTAGAATTACAATAAGATGATCTTGATCATGATAGGCAGCTCACAAGATCTAAACATGATGGCACAAGAGGAGAAGACAACCATCTAGCTACTGCTATGGATCCATAGTCCAAGGATGAACTACTCACACATCACTCCGGAGGCAGGCATGTCGATGTAGAGCCCTCCGGTGATGATTCCCCTCTCCGGCAGGGTGCCGGGAAGAGCTTAAGAACCCTCCCAAGTTAGGGTTGACGGCGGCGGCGGCTTTGGAACTTTTTGTGGAATATGTCTCGGGTACTTAGGGTTTTCCCAAATAGATGAATATATAGGCGAAGGGGCGGCGTCGGTGGAGGCCTGTGGGCCCCTCACCACATCATGGCACGGCAGAAGGTGGGGCCGCGCCGCCACGTGGTGAGGACGGCCCATAGCCCCCCTTCGTCTCTCCTTCGGACTTCGTGTACGTGACAGAAAAATAGGAGGTTGGGTTTTTGTTTCGTCCAATTCCGAGAATATTTCCAGAAGAACTTTTCTGAAACCAAAAATAGCAGAAAACAGGAACTGGCACTGTGACATCTTGTTAATAGGTTAGTCCCAGAAAATGCATAAAAATGATATAAAGTGTATATAAAATATGTAGCAATTAGCATAATATAAGCATGGAACATCAGAAGTTATAGATACGTTGGAGACGTATCATGGAGCAATAGGAGTGCATATGAAATCATTATTATTTGTGCTAATGAAGTCACACAACTTGGTGTTCTCAGGAGTACTCAATTTAGCAAAAATAAAACTAGGCCGAAATAATAAAATAAATGCAAGTAACAAGTTTTTTTTTGTGTTTTTTATAAAGAGAAGCAAACAAGACAAATAAAAATAAACTAAGCAATACAATAACAAAGTAAAGAGATTGGAAATGAGAGACTCCCCTTGCAGAAGGCTTGATCTCCCCGGGAACGGCGCAAGAAAAATTGCTTGATACGTGCAAGGCACACATTCGTTGGGAGACCCCAAGAGGAAGGTATGATAAGTGTAGCAGCAAGTTTTCCCTCAGTACGAAACCAAGGTTTAATCGGACCAGTAGGAGATCAAAATCACTTCTGAAGGTTGTTGGTGAAGGAGTGTAGTGCGGCGCAACACCAGGGATTCCGGTGCCAACGTGGAACCTGCACAACACAATCAAACCACTTTGCCCCAACTTAACAGTAATGTTGTCAATCTCACCGGTTGCTGAAAACAAAGGATTGCAGTAGGTTGTATTATCAGATGTAAAAGAATGGACCAGGGTCCACAGTTCACTAGTGGTGTCTCTCCATAAAGATAACTAACATGCTGGGTAAACAAATTACAGCTGGGCAATTGACAATATTGAAAGTGCATAATAAAGCATGTACAAGTAGTGTCTACTATGAGATTTAATTGGGCATTACAACATGGTACACAGACCGCTATCCAGCATGCATCTGTGCCTAAATAGTCCACCTTCAGGTTAACATCTGTACCCCTTTCAGTATTGAGTTGCAAGCAACAGACTATTGCATTAAGTAAAGTGCATAATGTAAGCAATACAATTATCCTTAGACAAAGCATCGTTGTTTTACCCCTAGTGGCAACAGCACATCCACAACCTTAGAACTTTCTGTCACTGTTCCAGATTAAATGGAGGCATGAACCCACTATCTAGCATAAATACTCCCTCTTGGAGTCACAAGCATCAACTTGGCCAGAGTATCAACAAGCAACAAAGAGCATGCAAGATCATAAATAACATAGACATGATAATTCAATATTCAACTTGACATAGTATCGATATTCATCGGATCCCAGCAAACACAACATGTAGCATTACAATAAGATGATCTTGATCATGATAGACAGCTCACGAGATCTAAACATGATGGCACAAGAGGAGAAGAGAACCATCTAGCTACTGCTATGGACCCATAGTCCAAGGATGAACTACTCACACATCACTCCGAAGGAAGGCATGGCGATGTAGAGCCCTCCGGTGATGATTCCCCTCTCCGGCAGGGTGCCGGGAAGAGCTTCAGAACCCTCCCGAGTTAGGGTTGATGGCGGCGGTGGCTCTGGAACTTTTCATGGAATATGACTTTGGTATTTAGGGTTTTCTCGAATAGATGTATTTATAGGCGAAGGGGCGACGTTGGTGGAGACCCGAGGGGCCCACACCACGTGGCGGCGCGGTAGAAGGGGGCGCACCGCCGTATGATGTGGCCGCCTCCTCGGTCCCCTTCATGTCTCTTTCGGACTCCGTGTACGTGACAGAAAAATAGGGATCTGGGCTTTTGTTTCGTCCAATTCCGAGAATATTTCCAGAACAACTTTTCTGAAATACAAAAACAGCAGAAAACATGAACTGGCACTATGGCATCTTGTTAATAGGTTAGTCCCGGAAAATGCATAAAAATGATATAAAGTGTAAATAAAACATGTAGCTATTGGCATAATATAAGCATGGAACATCAGAAATTATGGATACGTTGGAGACGTACCACCGGGCCGAGGTAACGGCCAGCCCGGTCCTTTCCTCGGCCCAGACCAAGCGCGGGCCCTGGCGCCCTCCGGTATGGGACGAGGCGCTGTGCCTGGCTGACATTGCGTCAGTGCCCGATAGCGGGCCTGTGGCCTCTTGTCTCTGGTGCCTCCAATGCTTCCTCTCCTGCAAAGCCATCTTCTCCGAGCAGCGCTGCAGGGTCCTTGCGCCACGTGCCTCTTCCTGGTCCCCCGTGGTCCTGGTCAACTGTGTGGCTCTGCCCTCCCGGGCGTGGCTCTCCGGGGTCCCGGTGGGTTCTCTCTCCAGGGGTTCCCACGTTCTCTTCCCAGGATGGGCTACCCGGGGGCGCCGTTGACCCGGCCTTCCACCGCTTCGCTGTTCGTGCCCTGAGATCGCTCCAAGTGTCAGGGGTGATCCATTGATGGGCATGTCTTGGGCTCCCTCTCCGGAGTGCTCTGCTTGCCCCAAGCATCTGGGAGGCGGTCTGGCTTGGTGCCCCCAGTTCCGCGGCGCCGACAAGACGAGCCCGAGACCATCACCCCAAAGATGAGGTGGGACAAGCAGCGCCAACGCGAGCGCGAGCAGGCGAGGTTGGCGAAGGAGGAGTCCGCGAAGAAGGCGGCGACAGAGATGCAACTCGCTGGCATGACCACGCCCACATCAACGTCCAGGGGGCAATGTTGATGCTGCCCGCCATCGTGCCAAGAAGGTCGCCGTCATCGACCATGAATGCATAGGACCCGTCGCACTGACAGTTCCCGGACGACTACCCGTCGCAGGTGGACCCGACGCAGGAAGAGATGGTTGCTGACTCTCCGTCGCTCCAGCGGACGTGGCCAACTTCCGGCTTCACCGAAAGCGTGCATGCCCACAACCTGTTTGAGGACGGTTAGCCGACACATTGATATGAATTTATACTCCAATTGCATAGTTGAAATCCATTTTAGGACCGTAGTTTTAATAGTTAGCATGATTAGGAAGAGATCTTGATGGATTTGATTTTATATAGGGGTGATGAGATCGGACACATGGTCATATGGATGGCACACAACTTCCCCCTTTTTTAGTGTGAGGGATGATACATCCGACACTAGGAAAAAGAAGGACAAGGAGAGAAGAGGGTGCCAAAGGCTAGAGGAACTTCCTACAAACCCATGCGGATGTATTGCTATGCCAAGCTTGGTGGCCACTAACATGGATGCCATATGTGGAACCGAGCAAAAGGGCTCAGGGTTATGGGTTAAGATCGATGCACACTCTCATCATAAAAAACACTATGTGCAACCGTATGAAATTGTGTCCGATCGCAATGTCGATTCTCTCCAACATAGGTGGTCATCAATTTATGAATCGATCAACGAGTTTTATGGTTTCCATGCATAAGTGGTCAATAGAAATCAAAGTGGTGTTAACGTTGATAAGTAATGCACAATTGTTTGTCAATTCATCACTTTAGGCTATGATTCGGTTATGTTTTGCTAGTTAATACCCTTTATTGAATTCGGCTTTGTTTGTACTTGTTTTTCCCGTGTTGTTTGAGCGCCACTTTGTACCATAAAAAGTGGATGGTAAAGCATTCACCATGGCCCATTGTTGGCTTGAATTGAATCGAAAACCGAAGTGGATCTCCCAATATGATGATCACAAGAATTCACCCAAGAAGATGAAGAACAACGATGGATCGAGCTCACCATTACCTATTTGTCTTGATGATGAAGAAAGGTCGTCCGAAGGTGTGAGTCAAGGGAATAGGAAAATGGTGATGGGGATGAGTTGGGAGAAGGATATGGTGGCTCGTGAGGGCGTCACAAGCAAGATGTCCACCACAGGGATAAACATCTTTTCAAACAGAGATGAGACCATGAAAAAATCGGAGAAGGAGAAGAAGAAGATGCATGTTGCCCTCATGGTGGAACAAGAAAAAGTCAATCTTGCAAGGTTTACCGAGGATCGATGATCATGTTCCAAGACGTAAACCTCTTTGGATGAGCCTACCGCAAAGTGGATCCTCCACATGAAGAAAAAAAAATCTCCGACAGCGACCTCCAGAATTGAATTCGGCTCTGTATCGATCTGCGGATGAACTTGTTGTTTATTTTGTGTTGAACTCGGCTATGTAAAACTTAAATTCATCTAGACTTAAGGTTGTCCGGCCGCTGTCCTGAACAGTTTGTGACGATTTTGGAGAGTCCGGTTAGAGATGCTCTTGAGCAAAGCAGGTCGTTGTACTGCATAAATGGCTCTGGTGTACAACAGCCTAGCTCGACACTCGGCACGAGCTACGTGATGATCATTTCTTCTTCCGTGTGATCCTCATGATCCCTTCCTTCCGAGTAGCCGGCCCGGTGCATGCAAGCTAGCCTGGCGCGAATCGCATGATGCGGGTTGGAAGCAGCAGCCATACATGTTTTTGGCTGGACTGTATGGACGGGTGGTCAGGGCCAGGGCGTCAGAGGATCGGATTCCCCACTTGTCCCATTCGCGCGCGTTGCGTTGTTGGTGCCGCCACTCATTCAGTGGCATCTGATCTGATCTCGGCAATGGCGCATGGCATGGTGGCGACGCAGCCGATGGCGCACGGCAGAGCGCGCATGCACGGCGGCCACCCACCTCCACTGTTTGCTACTCTGGCCGGCCGGCGTGGTGGATAGACGCACGACCAAGGCACCGGTGTGTCCACTGGGGCAAGGCGAAGGAGCATGCAGCGGGGAACTGAAGCTCTGTCGGGTGGGCGACACGTGGGAGGTGGAGCCGCAAGGTAAGCGAGGGTGGTGAGCTGGGTTGCCGAGCCTTTTCGGAGCAGGAGACGGGGGCACGACCGCACGCGCACCCACCACCCCAATCGAGTGCCCACGCAGCCACGCGCGGGAGGTATCGATCATCTCTCTTCTCATTACTTCACTCACTTCTTCCTCCTCCTCCCTCTTCTTCCATGGATCCATCGATCGATTTCCTCTCTGTATCTCTCTGTATCTGCACCTGTATCTACTCAAAAGCAGTGCAAGCGAATATAAATTAAAGACGGCACGGCGCGGCTAGGACGACGGGGAAAGGGACTCAAATCCCCCGCCCTTTTATAAACCCTGCCTTCGCCCCTCATCCTCGCCATTGCACAAGCTAGCCCCCTCTCTCCTTCGCCTCTTTCGTTCTTCTATCTATCTACTTCGGCTACATCAGATATATATAGACGCTAGCTCTACCTCCCTCGCCACTTGCTTCTTCTCACAAGGATACCATTGCCACTCAACTCAAGTCGTCGTCTCGTCGGACGGTGATCGCCTGAGGGACGTGCATAGGGCCAAACGGGAAGATCGACGCGAGTCCACGCTGTGGTGTCAATTGGTGCCACCGCGCACGCTCACCACTCAGTCTCCATCGTTGCATGTACTCATCTCGCCTTACTTTGCTTTGCTTGTTTCCTACAGCTGCGTAGCTTAGTTACTTTGTTCCTGTTGCTATGAATTATGGCGATTTTCGCTTCTTCGTGAATCATGCCTTATGAGTTATGACCTTCCGAGAAGAACACCAACGCATGTTTGAAATGCGAGTAGAAAATTAAGAGATGCAATTTCTATAGCTTGTCTCCTTGTTTTGACACAACCTGTATGTAAAGTAAAACCATGCACCAGTCTGTGTTTCCTTTCTGATGTTGTCAACTTGCCACGCATCAATGTCTTAGATATGTCCCCTGTTATATTTCGGCTCCGCATTATTATGCTAGTGCATTTTGCTGCACGCGTTGCGAATCACGGCGGCATGCCTCCTTTTCCGATAAATGCTATCTATCCCCACTCTAGCCGCTTTTCCTCTTGCCGCTTTTGTTCTGACTTCTAGCAGCAGGCTGGTTAGGCTGTGGACCTTTCTTCTTATACTACCAGACTAGAGTGGACTAGTATGCAGGCACTATGCATAGCGACTTGGATTCTTTTTTGTCTTCTGTCTGCACCCTCACAAAAACCGTTAGCTCTGTTTACTTCTTTCTTGGCAATTACCCCACCCCGTTGTGCTGTATGCGAAAGTTGGTACTACTTAGAAAAGTCACTTTAGTCTCACAAAGTCACAATATGGGTCTGCTTCATTCACATTGCCTACTCCGATTACAAATGGTGTTTTCAAGTTCTGTTTCCATGAATGATCTGACTAACTAATGTGTTTTCGTGTGGACTTCCATATGCAGGCCGAGTACATCCGTCGGATTCTCGTAGGTTGGACATTACAGAATCCTCTCTTGTACAAGACAGCAAAGAAAACAGGAAGCAGAGGGACTGCAAGAGTAGTGTGACTTGTTTTTGCAAGACGGAGAAGAAAATACTTTTCTTCTAGTTCAGAGCAAGTGGCGTGATGCAGGGAGGCCACGGCGGATACTACGGTGGCGGTGGCTCCCCGCCTCAGGGGTACGGCTACGGATACGGTGGCTATGGCCACGACGCCGGGTACTACTCCAACATCTACCCGCCTTCGGTGCCGGTGGCATACGACGACCCGCTCGCCGGACACAAGGCACACGATGAGTTCCCAGCACCAGCGAACGAGCTCCAGTTCCAGCCATCGGAGACGTGCCCCAGGAACTACGTCATCTACGACCAGACGTGCACCCAAAGCCGGCTCATGTACCACCCCTCCCTGGCCCACAAGTTCGGCGGGGCGCCGGAGTACGTGCACGACGCCGGCAAGGGCACGTACCGGGATAAAGACTACGAGGACAGCTGCTCGGTCCGGCACAAGGAGGATACTGACGAGATCGACGCGCTGCTAAGCTCCGAGGACGGCGATGAGGACGACGTGGTGAGCACGGGCCGGACCCCGGGGTACCAAGATGGGAGCTCCCAGACTCGTGCTCCTCCAGCTACGGCAAGTCGAGGTCCGAGTGCACCGGCGGCGGCGGCCGCAAGAAGAAGGAGCGGATGAAGAAGATGGTGCGGACGCTCAAGGGCATCATCCCCGGCGGCAACCAGATGGACACGCCGGCCGTGCTCGACGAGGCCGTCAAGTACCTCAAGTCGCTCAAGGTGGAGGCCAAGAAGCTCGGCGTGCGCGGCTCGGACAGCTAGCTAGCTGATGCATGCATGGTATCAAACGGTTCAAAACGCTGATTGAGTACTGACAGACACAGCTAGCAACCCTACTGCATCTTAACCGATGGTATCTGCATTGTCACTGGCATATAGGCAGCTTTGCTGGCTCTCTTTTCGCAGGGCAGTGCCATGATCGATCTGCCAAACTCTTTTTGTTCACTGTCCCTTTGGCATCCATGATGAGAGCATGGGGAGAGCGAGATGAGAGGGGCCGGCCTGCATCGATGAATGTACACTAGCTGATGATCTGCTTTGGGTGTAGTAGAGTAGTAGTGGAGTGAGATGATGGAGTGAGTCGGGGCAGATGCAGAAAAGGGCAGGACATCAAGAGCAATTCATGGATGCTCACTTCACTCCCCAAGCCTCTTGTTTATTTTTCTGCCTTTGCCTTGCGAGTGGCGGTGTTGATGGGTCTAGCTTTCCATTGTAAGCCCCACGAGCAGCCTGGATGCCGTGTTGTTTTTGTTGCTTTGCTTTCTAGTTGTTGCTGCAATCTGCATGCTACTTTTGTCTCTTGTTCCATTTTAATCTCGATCCATGGTGCATGCATGCAAGGCCAGTGTTATACTCCAGTGGTATGTTATGATCATAATGCTTGATGCTCATGATGGTCGTGATTATGACGGCACGCTGCCGCTGGGGCCGTGGGCGTGGTTGTGTGTGCTTATGTTGTGCTGTGCTTGGCACTACCGATCGATTCGATGGAGCTGGCCTTTCGCAAGCATCCTTTTCTCGGTCTAGTGCTCGAATCCCACACGAAAAAAGGGATTAGACCCGAATTGCTTTAGCAATGTCAACTTGATGCATGCTTAAAGGCTTCTAATTAGTGATGCATATAATGTACGAGTATGTGCACGACGACCATGCCTCACCACTTGTTGGCACTCCAAGCTAATTGCACTACCGTTTGTATTAATCAAAGATTCTCCGGCCAATACATAATTGACTTTGGCTAGCTAGTAGATGTGTGCTGGTATTTCATAGCCTTTTTGCATGCGTTGAGTGTCCCAATCAGCACCCCGAGCTTGCACTTAACAGTTGACTCTTTGAACCTCACCATCACACGGAATGTATTGACTGGACCAAGCAAACATTCAAGAAAGTTATGGATAGATCCCACAGTCCACTAGTACAAAACCGATTGTTAGAGTTTTTGTAGAGTCGGTTTTGCTAGTTAAGAAACAAGCGGACTCCGAACACAGTACCCGCAGTCAGGTTATTGTGTAAAACCAAATGTAAAGAAATAACGGAAATATGGACATACTACCTTAGCCTTTTTTAGCGGAAACCACACGATGATTTTTTTTTAATTACACGACTTGGATATTTTAATTATGACAATATGTTCACTATAAAACCGACTAAAGCTCACAACCGGGTCCTAGTATGCTGGTATGCGAACCTTTCAGTTGCTCCTAATATATATGCTGGTCGGCGCCAACGAATTGCTTCAGTAACTTGAGTCTTTCTATAGTTGGTCTTGTCGACTCGATAGTGGAAAGGGCATGTGGACTAGGTCTACTCAGGATCACGTGCACCTGTGATCGTTTAGATTGGGGCTTGAGATGTTTTTCGTAATATTTGGGTCTCAATCACCCGCATTGTCAATCTAGTGGCATGAATAATCATGCTTGGTTAGGCCCACAATTTTTTGGTTTGCTCCGTAAATCCTATAGCCACGATAAAAGATGCAAACAAAGGTTAGAAGCGTCTAACTCTGTTTTGTAGGACAAGTGATGTGGTATAGTCTCAAAATTTTATTTTGAGTATTTTAGCTAACATTTTTTTGTTTTGGCCGGTGTGCGTTATTCCTTATTTGTCACGCTATGGTGATAGTGGAGGTTAGGAGAACTCATGCACTTGTCGTAAACCTCGATATGGCCGCACCGGTGGAGGCGCCACCGGAAGATGAAGGAAGAAGACTATACTAGATCACGAAGTATTATTTACTTGTGCATGTTTTATACATGTATTCTTGCTTTTCCCATGGTTGCACGGTGGACGTTATTAGGGTGATTCCTCAGTAGCTGCCAATTTAGTTATCTGAGCTAAAAAAATCAAGGAATTTGTGCTCTTCCAATTCGTAGCAGCGTCAAACCAGGTGGTTATGCCCCGGCGACATGTATCCATGAGCTGAGTGGGCCAAGTGTCTGGAAGGCATGTATGGACCGTCCATGCAGCAAAAATAATTGGTTGTCTTGACGTCGAGCATGAGTAGTCATGAGCTTGGAGCACATCCATGAAAGATGAACGGGAATCACGATAGGAAGTGATTGACAAGTTGGCCTACCCTCTGTAAGCTATGTTCACTGTAGTGTGCATCTGGCCTTTCATCATATGTTGAGCGTGGATTCTGAATCACTAAGGGCTGATCACGAGGAATATCAGTTTTAATGGGAGCACTTAATTAGTTTATCTTTAACTAGTGCTAATAATTATGAACATGTCTTAGTAAACTTTAGATTGTTGTATATCGACACACGTAACACCCGCTATTAACCTTGGTCCAGCACTTGAAATAGAAACTACTTTCTACCATTAGGAGTAACTATGTTGATTGGGTGTGTTCCGTAATTATTGTGCTTAGGGGTGCCAAGAAAGAGTATGTCCTTGATACTCCTCCGGGGTTATTGTAAAAAATACTTATGCTGAAAGGGAAAGCTCACACCTTGAAGAGTCATGAGGTTGTCTCTACCCAATGTTGACATGCATGGGCCGTGAGTTGCATAAGCGCGTTGTCGCACTTCTACTGGCAACAAGATCGTTGCACTCATAGCCATGTACCAGACTCAGGCGAAGGCTGAGCGTTATAAGAAAACAAAGGTTTTCAAACATGAGAGAACTAGGTTCATGTTGTTGCATTTCTAATCCTGGTTGAGCCAAAGTACAAATTTCATGTTGACTTCACTTCCCCGTTTAACAGCAGATGTATCATGATTTAAAACATGAGAGCACTAGGTTCTCATAAAGAATAAGGAAATTCATACGCGAGAACCATGGCAGTTAAACGGTGGTGAGCATGATCGACTGATTCTTTCATTTTGATCATGATGGGAATTTTCTATATAATGCATTCTTGAATTCGTAAATCAAGTGATAAACATAATTGTAGACAAGTTGACTTTGTAACAAAAGTTCAATTGACTCCAATTATATAGAGTATTCTCTAAATGATGTTTTGGAGAGGTGTCTTCAAAAGAGAATAGCTCGGAATGTAAGAGTTACATTGGACATATACTCATAAGTATAAAAGATAAACCAAGGATAAAACATGATCTTATGAATTTCTGAAATAGCAAGGGTTAGGATGCTTAATTAATTTTGAGCATAGACTAATGTTAGTGGGAGCTTAAATGCTTAATTCATTGAATGAACTAGGTGTGAAAGTAGCCATCTTAGAGTACCAAGGTTTCACCTTGAATAGCCCGGACATCATGTGATCGTATGATCAAGAAGATTATGATTGGAAAAGTACTTTCTACATAACGTATAAAGTTCACACAGTCCTGGAAGGGTATGATGACAAAAGTCTATCCACAAGGAAGCATGAGAATCCATCTATTTCACCTAGATGTTAAGTCTTGTACAAAACGTTAATTGCCTATTCTGCAAGTGGGAGACTGTTGGAAGTATTATTGATGCATGTAAAATGCATTCATGAATTTTGCACTATATTACTTGTATTCCAATCATATTTGCATCATATAAGGGTTATACCAATGTTTTATAATGATTTTTGAGAATATTATATTTATTTCCTATTTTTATGGAATTAACCCTGCGTAGGCAGAAAACCCTATTTCTTTATTTTAATGTTTCAGGGACCCAAACGTCGTCCAAATGACCTGCAAATTTACGGGCGTCAATATTTGGAAGGAAGAAGACTTGGGAGCGAAGGAAGCAAACGAGCGGAGGCCCGAGGCCCAAAAGAGGGGGGCCCACGCGGCCAGGTACAGGGGCCGCGTGGGACCCACCATCTGGAGCCTCGTGGCTCCGCTGCCGTCGATCTTTTCTCCATCGCTCGGGTTTGACCTAAAACCGCCTATAAAAATAAGCCCCCGACGTTCTCTGGAAGGAGCGCCGCCGAAACACAGAAACACCGAAACAGAGACCTGGAGCTGAAGATTGGAGGGGGAAAACTCCGGTGGGGCGCTGCCGGGGTGGTCTCCATCTTCTCCAACGACTTCTCCACCGTCTCCATGATGAAGAGGGAGTAGTCCACCTCTGGACTATGGGTTTGTGGAAGTAACTTATGTATCTCTCCTCTATTTGAGCTTTACTTATTAGCACTGTATGAGCTGTTGAACATGATTACGGTCATCTATGTAATACCTATGTGGTGGATCTTTTTATGAGTTAATATATGATTGAGATTGCAAATGTTTTGTTTCAGTTATGAATATAGATGCATATTATGCACCCGTTCCTATTTACTTGTTTTGATCAAGCATGTTTATGAGAGCGTGTGTGGGGTGATGTGTGCATTAGTTGGAGTAACGAGGAGTGGGTAGTGCGGTGAACGTGAGAGATAGTTCCGCGATCCACTTGGGTATGTTTACCTTAATTTGTTGCCTAACTAGGGATAAAGAAAAATAACTTGCTATAGGGGTTGTCGGTGACCATGCCACTTCTCCGTGACTAGATCTAGCATGTTCTTATTTTAACTTCATGTCATGATACTTAAAGCTATACTCTGAGTCATCTTAATTACTGACGTGTTATGAATTAGTTCGCATCTTGGTGGAGTATAAGTGAGACTAATAAACAAAAGGTCTCTATGTTAGGACATGATGCCCATATAATTAGTTACTTGTCACTAAATTTTTGTGTTGCAATCTCATATGTCAACTCTAGTGTTCTATTGTCTACCACTTTATTAAAGAGAGAGTGCATTTGTGAAACCATGAACCCCGGTCCATTTTTAATCATAAGAAACACCTTTCCACTTTTACCACTTTTCCATTTTCTGCCATTTTAAAATCCGAAAATACAAAAACACTTTTACATCTTGCATACATCATATAAAACTCAAAAATATCATTTATCATTGTTATCATCATACTTGCATATTTATTTACCACCATTGCATATTTATTTCTTGTTTGCATGGCATATTATTTTGATATCATTCTTACACCTTGTGCTTGACAACCACAGGTGAGGTTGAGGACCAAAACATTTACTTTGTTTTGTAGGTAACCAAAAGAAGGATATGGAGATAAATCTTTCACTACTGATTCCCCGAGAGTTCGATATTAAACCCTCGAGTCACCCTCATGGGGAACACGTCTTCCACTTACTACACACTCTGCACTTGGAGTCTCAACCTAACCCATCTACTTTACTTTTCACGCAGGTGATACGTGCATTTTATATCATCATTTATGCAACCTTTAGTAGCATATTAGAATGTTATATGCACTGTTATATCAATGTTTTTACATGTTTTAGATGATTTAGGGGACTTTCATACAAAGTCCCTATTTTTTGGTATTTAATTCCTGGGAGGCAGAAAACCCCCTTTTCTTGTTTTTATTGTTTCAGGAGTTTTAGGAATCCAAATAATAAAAGGAAAAATACCACAGAGGTTTTTCATCGGAAGGAAGGCATTGGAAAGAAGACCGAAGAGAGGAGAGCCACGAGGGCCAAAAGAGGGGGCCCACGCGGCCCATGGAAAGAAGAGAGGAAAGCTACGCCCTAATTTTCCCTAGTCCATCCGAGGTCGCGGCAGCGGCGAAACTCCTGATTCCCTCCGAGGGGGGTTAGATCCTGCTGCCCCGGAGCTCTGGAGAGGGGGAAATCATCGTCATCGTCATCACCTCTCCTCCTTGGCGTGGGAGGAGGCCTCTACATCATCACCCCCATCAAGACATCACCATCTCCATCATCTCCGTGATCCACTCCGTTCCCCTCATTGTTTGAGAGTTGCTATACCCTAGATACTTGTCTTGTGCTACTATTCATGTTTGTGATTGAGTACTTGTCATTATTTGTGGGTGAAGTTATAATTTCAGATTGTGTTGTACCACTTATGCCACTGATTATGATCATGTTCGCACGTTGTGAGTAGTTCCCGTATGTTCCTGAGGGCATAGGATGAATTGGCAATGATTTATATATAACATGTGTTGGTATTTTGTCAAGAGTTTATCTTTTATGTGATTCTATGATGGTGTTGTACGAAAGTCGACTGCACAACACTTCACCTATATGGGCTCATAGGAGAAGACCGTAGTATAATGAATTGAGGAAGACTTGGGAGGACAAGTAAACCTGAGATTGAGTCATGAAGTTATATTATGAGGGTATTAGTATCGGGGACCTTAGAGTGTAATGCTATGGTGGGACATTATGTCTTAATAACTCTTGTGCAGTCATTTTTATTTAGCTATACCGAATTATGGCTCCGTCCAAAGAAGATTAAAACTTGACAAGATATTCAACGTGTTGTTTAATAAATCTCTATGCCTAGCAATATCCATGCCTCCCTCGGGAACGTTTTCCACATATAAGTTACACATCACTTGAGCTTGTCCTCTTGTCACTTAAGAGGATTGGGCTTTCTCTCTTTGAGAGCATTCACTTGCTATTGTTACTTGCTGCATTGGAATTATACAACCGAAAATACCAAAAACAATTCCGTCTTTTATTGTTTTATTTATCAATCTTACTAACCAATACCTTCAGCTCCTCATGGGTTCGACAACCTTTTCTAATTGAAAGGTACTACAATTGATCTCCTGCACTTGGGAGTCATCAGCAGGTAACTACGTGAAGGATCATATCATTGGGCATCAAGACGTTTTCTGGCGCCGTTGCCGGGGAGTCATAGCTGAAAAGATTTATCCAAGGGTGAATTAGCACTTGCTTCCCCTGCACCAGCTCCGTTTTCTGGCGCCGTTGCCAGGGAATCATTGCTGTAAGGATTTGTCCAAGGATATCACAACAAAGTCAACTTCAACACCAACTTGTGCTAACATCTAAGATTGGGGAGGTTGTACCTACGTGAGCATCATCTTATCCATCTTTACCTTCAAAGCAAATTATTTTGTTTTGTCATTGTTTTGCATTTTTTATTTCGGTTTGCATATTTATTTTCAGTTTTGCATTATTGTGTTGCATTTTTTAATTGGGTTGCATCATTTAGTGTCATTTTATTTTCAATTTTGCATAAAAAATTTAAAAAACACATAAAAACTTGCTAAAATGGGAGAAAGAACTAAGTTGTGTGACTACACAAACACTCCTAATGATCAATTTATCACAAGAGCTATTGCCACAACTGAGATAAAAGCTGATAGTTATGAAGTACTTCCTCCATCTCAATATACAAGGCGCCTAAGCACCTCTAATTTTTCCCAAAATATAAGGCGTGTAACACTTTTTGTAGCGTTTCTTCCAACTCTACCCCTGCCTGCATGCAGACATGCACTCTTCTCTCTCCGCAAAATACTCTACAGTGTTAGTTTCCTTTCCTTTTTTGTATTAGATAGTTTCCATTCCTGGTGGATCCTAACATATTCATCACGGAGGCTGCAAAAATTACCAAAACTTCCCCCGACACCTCTCATCTACATGGCAACACATTTATTGTTGTTTTCGCGCGGACGGAAAGAAATTCCTGGAATTACGCTTGTTTCCTTACAAGTCTTTATCGCCAGTCGAAAGAGGCAGGGGTAGAAGGTCAAATTTAGCATGCGCTAATTTTTGTGCCAAATCCCTTAGGCGCCTTGTATATTGAGATGGAGGGAGTAAGTCCTAGTTTGTTGAACTTGATAACTAGGGAACAATTTGGAGGTAGTGCTATGGAGGATGCCTCTATGCATCTTCATGATTTTGTTGAAATTTGTGACATCCAAAAATTTAAAAATGTGGAAAGCGATATTCTAAAACTGAATTTATTTCCTTTTTCACTTAGAGGAAAAGGTAAAGAGTGGTTGCATTCATTGCCATCTGGTAGTATTAATTCTTGGGATGATCTAAAAGAAGCTTTCATTAAGAAATATTATCCTCCTGTTAAATTTTGCAAAATAGAAACACCATTCTTTCTTTTAGGCAAAATGAAAATGAACATGTTGCTATGGCTTGGGATAGGATAAAACTTATGCTTAGAACTTGTCCATCACATGGGGTTAATTAATGGACCATATTACACTCTTTCTACAATGGTTTAAACTACATGTCTAGAAATATTCTTGATTCTGCTGCTGGAGGTGCTTTTATGGGAAAAACTATAGTAGAAGCTAAGAACATTTTGGAAAGCATTTTGCAAAACTATAGTTAATGGCATACTGATAGAGCACCTAATCCTTCTAAGAAAGTAAACTCTATTGAAGAAACAAATGATTTTTATCTAAAATGGATACTATTCTCGGTTTGCTTAATAAACCTAATGTTGAAAATGTTCCTTTGCAAGAACTAGTTGGTAATAATTCTGAAAATGTTGATGTCAACTTCATTAGGAACTATGGTAATAATGGGTATGGTAACAACAATTATAACTCCTATAATAAACCCTCAATGAATTCTATTACTATTGCTTCTATTACTATTGCTGAAAATATTCCTCTTACTTTGGAGGAAACTCTCAATGAATTATTGAACTATCATGAATATTTGTTGCCATTTATGTCTCAACTTTGTGGTTTAAGAGAAGAAGTTAAAGAAACTGAATATGATGAATCTCTTATGTTGATTGAGTTAGAAAAGAAAGTTGAGGAAGTTAAAATGCTTAGTGAAGTCAAGGATCCATTACTTGACTTAGAAAATTGTAGCTTGCATGAATTAATATCTATCTTACAAAAATTTGCAAGTGATCCTTCCATCAACACTAACCAAGCTGGTTTTGGTTCTTATATTGCTAATCATGTCTTGAAAGAAAAGATTGCTAGGTACAACCAAGAGGCTATGATACCACCTAAGCTTGGGGATATATGGATTCCCAAGGTACTAGTAACTATTGGAAAAGAGACACACCATGCTATACTTGATCTAGGATCTAGTGTCTCTGTTTTATCTAAAGAACTATATGAAGTACTTGAATTGAAAAATCTTGAAAAATGCTCTATTGAACTTGCACTTGCTGATGATTCCATTAAACATGCTTTAGGAAAAGTAAGTGATGTTATGGTAGAGTTACATATGACTTTTGTGCCTGTTGATTTTCTAATCATGGATATGGGGAATAAAACCTCTAGTCCTATTATTCTTGGAAGACCTTTTCTTCGTACTACAGGTGCTATCATTGATTCAAAAGAAGGGAATGTGAAGTTTCAGTTTCCACACAAGAAGTGCATGGAACACTTCCAAGGAAGAGGGCACATCAAAGTTCAAGCTCCCTCATGAGCTTCGTCCAATAAACAACAAGTAAGAAGCCTAGCTATATGGCTATAAAGAAAGCGCTTTACGGGAGGCAACCCGGTTATTTTTATTTGTGATTTTCTTTGTGTCCTCTTGCTGTAACAAGAGACTAGTTTTTAGTTTAGTTTCTGGAATTTTTAATAAAGTGCCAAGTTTTACTCATTTTGGTTTGAAAAAGTTGCTTATAGCGTTCGGAGATTTTATTCCTGCACGAATCTGTGCACGGTATGATTTTTAATTCTTATTCTGTAACTCCGAATGAGCTCATATTTGAACTGTAGTTGCAACTTTTCATCCTCTGTATGCATGAATTTTTTGGAATTTTTCGACAAAGTTTAGTAGGGTAGAAAAATACGTTTTGCTGCTGCTGTTTTTCTGGACAGATTCTGTCCCATTTTGTTTGATGCATGCTTTGAACTTTTAACTTGAATCTTTTTGATCCAATTGAGTTTATGAGTAGGCATACAACATTATACACTTTCTGGACATTCATATGAATTTTTTAAGGATTATATGCAGCAAGAAATCTATTTGTTTATCACTACTAATGCACCCCACAGAAAAGAAATGGGAGAAACGGTGTTTTGAAGTTTTTTCACAGGGATTAGAGGAGATGCACCAAGAGCTATCCAAGGATGGTGAAGACCATAAGCTTGGGGATGTGAAGACAACCCCACTGGACCTACACACTCTCGGTTTGCACACGTCTAACTTCTGTTTTTCGATCGAAACACTTTATCGCATAAACTTGGAGCGTCTTTTTGTTTGTTTGGTTTGATTTTTATTTTGTGAGACCACCACACTATCATTTATATATGAGAGAGCTACTGGAAATTTGGGTTGAATTATGTTGGATGCTATTATAAGATTGGGAAAAGGGATGTTTGAGTTGATTTTAAAAGATACATATAGTTGCATGATTCATGAGCTTGTTAATGAGTAATAATTTGCAAATTTTATCAAGAGCTATCTTTATTCATGTTTTGATGCTGAATGTTATTTTACTTGTTTAACATGGATTAGTTAGTTCTATGGACACTCATGCATGCATTTAGATGGTCAACTTTCTCCCTCTTGCTAGCCCAAAAATTCCAACAAGCAAAAACTTGTTTCCAACACCTTCAACCAAAGTTTTTCCAGTGAGTCCACCATATCTACCTATTAGCTTTATGCTATTCCGAGTATGTTTATCATGATATTTGTGTTATCTATACCTCTGAATGAAAATGCTTATGTTATTGATTGTTATGGGAAAAGTTGGTTATATAGCTCTCACGAACTTGATGCACACTTTACTTTTATTGCATAAATAAAACATGACCCATTGTGATTAAAATTATGATGTTGTGGCTTGAAAATGTTTTGGTTGGAGTTAGCTCATATGTGCTGTCACATGGCAAGCTTTCAACATGCACTTCATTTCATTTAGTTGATATCATGTACTTTTGTTTATGGATGCTTACATGGGTGAAATAAATGTGGAAGAAGAGTTTAAATGAGTTTGTATAAATGGTTAGAGAGACGCCTGGGCCGCTAATCTAAGCCATGCATCATTCATGGTGGAAATTTACTTACATGCTATGGTGAACCTTCTGTGATACACCTTACAATAAAAAGCTATCCAATGGTAAATAAAAAGGGTGTTGAGATTGTTCATTTGTTTGTTTGTCTTGTCATTTTGATATGGGCTTGTTCCATATCCTGGGACAAGAGGTACCCCAGTTGACGCTCTTAATGATACTATTATTACTTACAATGATATTTAACTTGAACTTGCTTTGTTTCCCAAGTTGAGTAACACATGGTGTAGGTACTTGTATTCAAGGGGCATGAGACTTTCAACCTTACTTTGTCAAGCACACTACTCATATTTGCTTTCACTTTAAACTTAATCATTCAAGATGCTATGATAGGGGAATGAGAGCTTGACACCAAGGATTACCACATTGCAATCATTAACTTAAGTAGAAGAGTTTGAAGTTAGATGAAACTTATTCATGCTTTACCTCTACTCATATATAATCTTTCCAAAGTGTCCACCTTTTATATTCAGATTTTCATCATACTCTATGACCATTGTAGGATGTTCTTACTTATCATTATGCATACATGTGGTCCATATTACTTTTTCTATGTTACACTTTGTGAATTATCATTGAACATCCTTGCATTGAATACTTGATATCACTTCATAAACTATCTTGCATATTGCTACTCCTTTGAAGAATGAATCATTTGACTCTATGTAGCAATAGTAATCATCTTTGATATCCATTGTTAGTATTAAATTGCAAAGTCCATGTTAGTTTTATCACCTTCATACTCGAGGACGAGTATGGTTAAGCTTGGGGATGTTGATGCATGTAAAATGCATACATGAACTTTGCACTATTACTTATATTCCAATCATATTTGCATCATATAAGGGTTATATCAATGTTTTATAATGATTTTGGAATATTATATTTATTTTCCTATTTTTATGGAATTAACCCTGCGCAGGCAGAAAACCCTATTTCTTATTTTAATGTTTCAGGGACCCAAACGACGTCCAAATGACCTGCAAATTTACGAGCGTCAATATTTGGAAGGAAGAAGACTTGGGAGCGAAGGAAGCAAACAAGCGGAGCCCGAGGCCCAAAAGAGGGGCCCACGCGGCCAGGTACCTGGGCCGCGTGGGACCCACCATTGGGCCTCGTGGCTCCGTTGCCGTCGATCTTTCTCCACCGACTCGTTTGACCTAAAACCGCCTATAAAAATAGTCCCCCGACGTTCTCTGGAAGGAGCGCGCCGAAACACCGAAACAGAGACCTGGAGCTGCAGATTGGAGGGGGAAAACTCCGGCGGGGCGCTGCCGGCGTGGTCTCCATCTTCTCCAACGACTTCTCCACCGTCTCCATGATGAAGAGGGAGTAGTCCACCTCTGGACTATGGGTTTGTGGAAGTAACTTATGTATCTCTCCTCTCTTGAGCTTCACTAATTAGTACCGTATGAGCTGCTGAACATGATTACGGTCATCTATGTAATACCTTTGTGGTGGATCTTTTTATGAGTTAATATATGTTTGAGATTGCAATGGTTTTGTTTCAGTTATGAAAGTAGATGCATATTATGTACCCCGTTCTTATTTACTTGTTGATCAAGCATGTTTATGAGAGCGTGTGGGGGGAACGTGTGCATTAGTTGGAGTAACGGGGGTGGCTAGTGCAGTGAACGTGAGAGAAAGTTCTGCGATCCACTTGGGTATTTTACCTTACTTTGTTGCCTCACTAGGGATAAAAAAAATACCATGCTACAGGGTTGGGGTGACCATTGCCACTTCTCCATGACTAGATCTAGCATGTTCTTATTTTAACTTCATGTCATGATACTTATTGCTATACTCTGAGTTATCTTAATTACTGAGGTGTTATGATTTAGTTCGCATCTTGGTGGAGTATAAGAGAGACTAATAACCAAAAGGTCTCTATGTTAGGACGTGATGCCCATATAATTATAACTTGTCATTAAATTTGTGTTGCAATCTCATATGTCAACTCTAGTGTTCCATTGTCTACCACTTTATTAAAGAGAGAGTGCATTTGTGAAACCATGAACCCCGGTCCATTTTTAATCATAAGAAACACCTTTCCAACACTTTTACCACTTTTCCATTTTCTGCCATTTAAAAATCCGAAAATACAAAAACACTTTTACATCTTGCATTCATCATAAAAACCCAAAAATATCATTTATCATTGTACCATCATCCTTGCATATTTATTTACCACCATTGCATATTTATTTCTTGTTTGCATTGCATATTATCTTGATATCATTCTTACACCTTGTGCTTGACAACCACAGGTGAGGTTGAGGACCAAAACATTTACTTTGTTTTGTAGGTAACCAAAAGAAGGATAGGAGATAAATCTTCACTACTGATTCCCCGAGAGTTCGATATTAAACCCTCGAGTCACCCTCGTGGGGAAAACACGTCTTCCACTTACTACACACTCTGCACTTGGAGTCTCAACCTAACCCATCTACTTTATTTTTCACGTAGGTAACTACGTGAAGCATATCATTGGGCATCAATTATCTACAGGCAATAAAGATTAACATTTGTTTCATAATTATGCTTCATGATTCTATGCTATAACTGTTGTGGCTCATGAATATGTGATTCATAGGAAAACTCAGAAGCACATGTAGAGATATGAGCAGAATAAAGTATACCCTAGTTTTGAATTTAGACTAATTCATTGATTGCTTGATGACCATGTTTTTCTAATCTAGGACATTGTTTATGTTACCATCAATGAGTAGCATATTGTAGTCCCAAATCGTCGATATCCTTAAACCATGAGGTTATTAGGGTTGTGCATATTGGAAGAGTTATTTTAGGGGTAACACGTTATAGCTACACGTTCTTAAATCAGGTCTAGTTTGTTGTGTATTATGGTTGGTCTGGATAACGAGAGACTATCATCGGAATGGTTTCCGCATGATAAAATATCTTTATCAATAGAGAACAAGTAAGCGGACGCATGATAGACAATTTCCATTAATGTCGGTTTTATTTCGAAGATTTATATAGAAGGAATACTCTTCCGGAGAATGCATATGCGGACATCTAATGTCCCAGATCATGTAAAAGATTTATATGTTGGTGATTTAATTTCAGGAATTTTCTGTAAAGTGGAAATACTAGTTCGGGATTTAATGGAAGAAGTGTCGGTAGGGGTGATACGTCCATTTTGCATCACTATTTTATATCATAATTTACTGCTATTCATCGATATATCTCATATTTGGATGTGTTACTTATGTTATTTTATCTTATTTTGCATGTTTGATGATTATTTGAGAATTAACTGCCGAGTCAGATTTCAGCTTGGAAAAGCCCCGCCAAGACACCCTATTTCTGAAGGTCGACAACTTATGAAAAACATCTGGAAGTTCCTATTTTTCAAGATGTCGGAGGTAGCCAAAAGGGAGGCCGAGGTGGGCCACCAGGGGCCCACGCCACCCCATGGCGCGGGTGCCCACTGGGTCGCGCCGGGCCCTGGCGTGGCCGCACTGGCCCACCTTTGTCACTCCCCCTTCGCATACTTCTACCCCCAGAAACCCTAAGGCACGGGGGGCGATCGAGGAAATATTCCGCCGCCTCCACGAGGCGGAAAACAGCAGAGAGAGAAAAGCTCTCTGGCAGGGAGAAATCTGTCGGGGAAATTCCCTCCCGGAGGGGGAAATAATCGCCATCGTCATCGCCATCACGCCGGACTTCATCGGGATCATCATCACCATCATCTCCACCGCTCCACTCCGTTCCACTGTAACATCTAGGGTTATACTTAGTGTAGTTCATAGGGGAAACTTTCCCGGTGTTGATTACTCCTTGTGGTTGATGCTATTAAGTTTTATCGGTGAATTAAAGTATATGTCCAGATTGTTATTCATCATTATATCACCTCTGATCATGATCCATATGATGTCTTGTGAGTAGTTCGTTTAGTTCTTGAGGACATGGGAGAAGTCTTGATGTTAGTAGTGAAGTCATGTTGAGTAATATTTAATGGTTTGATATTTAAGTTGTGGTGTTATTCTTCTAGTTGTGTCATGTGAACGTCGACTACATGACACTTCACCTTTATGGGCCTAGGGGAATGCATTATGTATTCGGTTGCTAACTGTGGGGTTGCCGGAGTGACAAAACCTAAACCCCCATTAGTATATCGATGCATGAGGGATTGTACGATCTCAGAGTTTATGGGTGTGGTTAGATTTATCTTAATTACTTTCCTGTAATGTGGATGCTTGCCTGGGTTTAATCACAAGTATGTATTAGTTCAAGTTAGGATAGTGCATTAGCATAGGTTCACCCACATAACACTTATCAAAACAATAAAGATTAATGAACTGTATGAAGCGAAAGCACTTGACGAAATTTCTGTGTGTCCTCAAGAATATTTTGCCATCATAAGTAAACCAACCGGCTTGTCCTTTGCGCTAAAAAGGATTGGGCCACTTGCTGAAATTATTATTACTGTCTTTTATTTACTCGTATTTTATTTATCTGCAATATCAAAAACCCCTAAAACTTATCTGCTAGTATTACAGTGATTCCTTGATCAAAATTACTTGTCAACACCTTCTGCTCCTCCATGGATTCGACACACTTATTTATCGAAAGTACTACGATACACCCCCTACTTGTGGGTCATCAAGGGGTCCTAGGGCTACCGAACGTGGTTAACTCCACAATGGGATAGCTGCATGGGCCCTAGGCACATATAGGGCTGCGGCTAGGCCCAAGGGTTTTTCTCCAAAGGGAAAATCGAATTGGGCCTTAAAGGCCCATGTAGGGGGATTCCCCCCTTTGCTTGGGGGCTAAGCTGGGGTGTAGCAGGGCTAGGGGAAACCCTAGACACACACACCCCCTGCCTCCCTCCTATATAAAGGAGGGGAGGGGTAGCCCTCCTCCCCATGCCGAGTTGTGGAGGCTGCTCCTCCCTCTCTTTTTTCTCCCCTGATGGAGAGGTCTTGATCTAATAGGGTTTTACAGATGACTTCTCTTGTTTGAGGTGTTATCTCCTATTAGATCTTAATTCTCTCTCTCTGATATCTCCATCTTCATATACACCAGTTGTGAGTGCTTTAGTCATGTATGTCGAATCCCTGCTGAATTAGATCCGATGTCTGTGTAAAAAATCTCAGAGGGGTGATCCGTTGAGAAAAAGATGAACCTAGCTCACTCTGTTGGATTAAGGCGAGACGCGAGGAGTCTACAACATACTCTCGGCTATGCTTAGCCTAGGGAGTTCTTCCACAAGCTTCATCAACGTAGTCATCGATATCTCTTCCGCTTCAACGGTGTCGGCAACGAGTTACACTTAGATCAATATGCATGTGTTGTTACTTGTATCTTCATAGTAGATATTGGTTGTTGCGTATTGGTGATTTTTTTGTTTTCCATTACGCAACAATATTTGGATAGCGCTCTATGTGTTTTGTTGTAATGCCCAATTAATACTATAGTGAACTATAGCTTGCCATGATAGCATTGTCATGCCCTTACAATTTGTCAATTGGCTAGCTGTAATTTGTTTACCCAACATCTATGTTTCTCTGTTTTATGGAGAGACACCACAGTTAACTGTGGACCCCGGTCTATTCTTATACATTATTAAAGCACCATTTCCATTGCTTACAATCACCATTTCTCATTGTTCCTTATTGTTTTCCAAACCATAATGTTGCCGATCGTCCGCCGTCGTGAGCCCGCTGGCAATGTGGACTACCATCGAGAACATCGAGCCCCTCGACGCCATCGGGAACTACAACTCGGCGTCCGACGAGGTATATGCTTTTTATTTGGAGGACACGGTGTCTAATGTGAATTCTTATGTTTTGTTTTCTGTCGTGGTTTATTTTGCGAATTTTCTAGGAATCGACGTGTGAATGTGGTATCTCGGGTGGATGTACGAGTATCAACGTCGTCTACAATTCCAAATTGCTTATAATGGAAGATTTATACTTCACAAGAGAATCTAGAGCTAGCTCAGGAGGCAACCCGGAAGATTGAGGAAGCAATGAAGAAGGCCGACGAAAAGGCAAAGCTAGCAGCAGAGGCCAGCCAGAAGATGGAGGAAGCAACGAAGAAGGCCAAAACAAAAGCAGAGCTAGCACACATCGCCACCAAAGATAGAGGAAGCAATGAATAAGGCCGAAATAAAGGCACAGCTAGCACGCGAGGCCACCGTGAGATGGAGGAAGCAATGCAAAACATCGAGGATGAAAAGATGGAAGTGGAACTTCATTTTGCCGATATCCTCCATGAACACAAGACCAACGCCGACGCATCTACGATGAAGATAAAAATATAAGAAGATATGTCCTCAAAAAGGAAATGCATATGTACTATGCTTTCGGTGCTATCGTTATCCTAGTCACGGTTTTAATCGCAACGTTATGTTTTAAAGATGCGCGTGGTAGCCAGCTGCTTCTGAAAGTACAATGATGTCGCCTAGAGGGGGGTGAATAGGCGGTTTAAAACTTTTCCGGTTTAGGCTTGATAATTGCGAATAAACTAGGTGTTTAAGCTAACAAGCCAACAACCTAAATAAACTAGGCTCACCTATGTGCACCACAACTTATGCTAAGCAAGACAAACAACAAGGTGATAGCAATAGAATACTTCAAGCACGAAGGCTATCACAATGTAAAGTGCATAAGTAAATAGCTCGGGTATAGAAATAACCGAGGCACACGGAGACGAAGATGTATTCCCAGAGTTCCTCCTTGTTTAGGGAGTACGTCTCGTTAGAGAGGTGTGAGGCACCACAAAGGTCGATCTCAACGCCACAAAGGCTCACCCTATTCTCGATGAACCGCACACAAAGGATTGGTTCACCTTCCACTATTGGAATCCTTCGAGGCGGAATCCGGAGCCTTTCAACAACAATCCGGGGCACAACCCACAACGGGATTGGGGGCTCCCGAATGGCTTACAAGGGACCACAAAAGGTCTCAACCACCACACGGGCGTCTAGGGTCCGAGGACCCAAGAGTAAAAAGCTCACAAACTTTCAACTTCCACGAATCCTCGTGGAGAGCACAAACCGATGCACAAAGCAAATGGCAAGAGCACAAGTGCTCATATCGTTCACTCTCAAATTCCAACAAAGCAACAAATGCTTATGGGGAATAAGAGAGGAAGAACAAAGAACAGATGCACCAAGAATTCCAAGATAAAGATCTACTAGGTTCCCCTCACTAAGAGGAGAGATGGATTGGTGGATATGTAGATCTAGATCTCCTCTCACTTTCCCTCAAAGATATGCAAGAATCATGGGAGGAATTGAGAGGAAGGCAAGCTTTCCAAAGGTCAACAATGGAGGAGAGAGAGAGAGGAAAACTTGCTCAAGAGGTGTAAAAAATAATGGGGAAGAAAGCCCCTTTAAATAGGTCACTTAAAAAGTGGTCGTTGGGCTGCAGGGAGGCGGCCTCACAAGGCAGCGAGCTGGGCTGAGGAGCCGGCAGGGTGCTGTTCACGCGGTCGGGCAGAGGCGTCGGCCCAGCGGAGGAAGGCCTGCCGAGGCGCCCAGCCCAGCAGCCGGCCAGGCCGGCCAAACGGTTGGCAGCCCAGAGAAAAACCTTGTAAAAATCATAACTTTTGCAATAAAAATCCAAATGGGATGAAACGAACTTTGTTGGAAAGATAGCGACAAGAGCTTAAGTTGATACACATGGGAAGGTGTGGAACCCTCCTCAAGGATAAACTGATAATATTTCCAACACGAAAACGCAACAAGTTTTCCATACGAAATCCGTTTTCGAAGAACTTGGGTTTGTCGTGAAGATCACGACAAGCACGAAACCCAACAGGAGAAAAGACAAGTAAGAACCAAGAAAGATGAAATGCCAAGTATGCAAAGGTTTGAGCTCTCCACAAAGATGCGATCAAGTTACTCACTTGAGAGCCCCTCTTGATAGTACGCCGTCTATCCTATAACCCGGTCTACCACTGACACCATGAGACCGGTAAATAGAAAACCTATCAAGATCATACTTTTGCCTTGCGCATTCTCTTGAGCTCGATGATGACGATCCGACTCTCTCAAGTTGGAACACCTTTCTTGATTGTGCTTAAGATGCTTGATGAAGACTTCTCCAAATACTCCCCCATACACCATTATGGGAGAACATCGCTTAGCTCCATCTTCATGTCTCCTTTGCAAGCTTCAATCAAATGATATCTTTCGAGATACATCATATTGAACTTGCACTTCATCTTCTCTTGATATGATGGCTTGGAGATAACATGAATGTTCACTCATTCTCCTTTTCCAAGCCACATTGCAATATGCTCAACTCTACACATGGACCATTCTTCATATAAACCCTTAAATAGAGCAATTGTCATCATGTCATCTTCAAGAGCTCAACACATGAACTCCAATCTTTCTCTGGACAAGATCTATAGGAATATCTCAATGTGAACATTAGTCCATAAGGATTGTCATTAATTACCAAATCATGGGGGCAACATGCACTTTCAGCTTCAGGGGCACAAAATTATGTACTTAAATTCAATCATGCAATCGCAATATAAGCATTTGCCACCTATCGACCCATCTATATCCACATTTATCCACTCGCTCCGCTACGCCGCCTTGGGATACGTTCAGTTGTGTCGCCGCCTGGCCACCTCTCGCCGAGGTCGCCACCGCGGCGCCCCTCACCCAGGTCGCTGACCCGCCGCGCACACATAAACGCACATGTGTCAATCCAGAAGCTCTGATTGTGTTCGGAGCCCGGCCTTGCAGACAAGGCTAAGTCTGGGATGGCACCAAACAGGGGCTCCCGCTCGGGGAAAAAGGCATTCGACCGGCTTTCCCCTCATACGGTTTTTTATACAAACCGCCTCCCAACTTACCACAGACTGCTCGTGAAATTTGAGCGGCTCTGATATTCTGGCGACATGAGCCTCTTATATTTACCGCCCAACTCAGGGGTTTCGGGAGACGGATATATGTTCGCCCGGCACGGGAGCGATGTTATTGAAGCCGGATGTTTCTTTCAAGTCGGCTCATCTATGAAAATCGCTGGGATGTAGCGTTTGGCAGCCTCTTCTTTTATTAATTGTTCCAACCGCTGCTAGTAACCGACTGTAATACTCGTTGTCTACTAGTGCACCGCCACCGACAGAGCCATGGGGGGCGAGGATGGAGCCGGACCCGGAGCAGCAGCAGGCTCGTCCCCTCCCGATTGAGCTCTACGGCCAATCCTGTACTGGACTGGCCCTCTCCCGAGTTGCCACCGCGCGGTAGGAGCAGGAGCAGTCGTCGACCCGTGCAGGGGCGGAGCCAGCTCTCGGCGACCCTGGACGGCTGCCCGGGCTCGTCCGGCGAGTGCCCGCTGATAATTAGCTTAAGCATGATAATTAGTGCTGATGCATGTTGGGGGCTTGGGGCAAACGATTGACCACCATCACGTGCACTGACTTTGCCCGGGCTCCATGATCCGGCTGGCTCCGTCACTGGACCCGTGTGCCACCGGTCCATCTCTAGGCGGCGCCGCCGTACATCGAGCTCTCGACGACAAGGACGGTAGGGCGCCCACAGCGAGCTCACCATTATCTATGTTTTTTTAGTTATTGTGAATTAGTCGTTTATGCCTGCTATCTATAGACTAAATGGGTTTGTGACGTTGGGTCGTCACGTAGGCCGGGAGACACATGCGGACATTTGATGTCCGTCTGCCAACCCTAACAGACACAATTTGATTTCTATTTTGTTCCGGTTGATCAGCATGTTGGAGTTGTCCTAATGCAATGCAGTAATGAGTTGACCCAAATTTCCTTCTGTCTTGCGAGAATATGCATTAAACCACGATGGGTTGATTTGGGACTGTCTAGTCTGGTGTGAAGTAACATTCATAAATCAAACACCAAAAGCTTGATCTCAGAGGAAAATAAAATGGGAAATAAATAATGCATAAATCAAGCACCAGACAACATATCGGACTAATGGCATCATCATACAGAATTTCCAAATACCAGTACTCAAAATCCCTAATAACCAAGCTGTTATCTTCTAAACGATTTCTAGTTTCCATGGCAGACGCACTAGCATCACAAGCAAGACCTACCCCGTTCTGCACATCCACAGTTTTCTTCAGACACACCTCACAGCAGGATGCAAATCCCTTGCTGATAGTCCACAACTCACATAATCCAACGAGCAGTTTCCATCCTACGAGGCACCACAGAACATTACAGAGTACAGAGAGATTGACAGGTTAGACGGAAAAGAGACAGAACAAAAAACGACGTAAGCTGACAGTGACGACTTGTTACTATGGACAGCTATGACTTTGAGATTTCCCAGTGTGAACCAATGATCAGAGATTGACAGCCTGCAAGCCTTCACATGCACCCGCACCGCCGCTTCTAAAGATTCAGCGTCGCACTGCTTGTTGTTGCCTCCTTCTGCTGAAACCACTGTCCTGGACAGTGTTGGACGTTTCATGGAGAGCGGTAGCACCTGAGTAGGACCCATGGCCGCTGTCATCACGATCTTGTGTGACAATTCACGATTTGAAGGCATGGTAGCCACATGAAGAACACCCTTTGCTTGTGTGCTGCTTCCAGCTGTAGTAGTGACAGTCCCCTGGGAGACTCCAGATGGCTTTACTGCCTTCTTGGGTTTCTTGGCCAAACGACGTTTTCCAGAAGGGAGAGGCAAAGCTTCAGGGGTAGCATTATCCTCGCCAAGCAAACTCTTCCGATGCACTGAGCAGAAATCTGTCCCCCATTTTGCACTCGTATTGCATCCTACAGACTTGCACCGACTGCCGCCGCCATGCTTAATGCAGAAGTCTGTCCGTCCTTGTGCACTCTTTGTACATCCTTCAGATTTGCACCGCCTTCCCCCACCATGCCTGATGCAGAAGTCTGTGTTCCCTTGTGCACCCTTCACACACCCTTGAAATTTGCATCTCCTGCCACCACCATGCCTCACCCAATGCTCACTACGGCCTTGTCCACATGCTGCGTTTGGGCATCCAGCAACAATGCACCGCTTCCCTCCTCCATGGCCGATGCATAGAGGCGTGCCACCATGTGCAGCTTTCATACAACCCCGTACCAAGCAACCCTTAGTAGCACCACTATGTAACTTACAGTATGATGTGTTACCATGGGCCTGCTTTTTGCAGTTCTTGTGCTTGCAAAGTATGTCAGCCCCACGGATGATTACTTTCCCAGTGTCACCATGGGTGTTCCCAGAACTATCCTTTAGTTTGCCATGATCGCCCCCTTCATACTTGATATGTACATCTTGCTCAGTGCATGTTACTGTACTGCCACCAGGTTCAGTACCCTTAAGGCCTTGTTTGGTACTCGAGTATTTCTAGGGATTGGCAGGGATAATCCCGGCCCAAACCCGAATCCCCGCTCAGCCCAAAATCGCAGTTTGGTGGTGGAGTATGTGGGCTGGTATTTTCCTCGCTAATCCCCGTCAATCCCCGAACCCTTCAGATTTTCGGTCCGATCCAACACGCGAGGTCGACCTCGCGTTTTATCCCGAATCCCGGCGACGTCGTCCGCAACGAAGCCAGGGCGGCGGCGGTCAGAGGTAGCGGCGGCGGCGGAGTACATAGGGAGGGGCGGCCAGGGGCGGCGGCAGCGAGCATGTTAGAGATAGGCGGCGGCGAGCAAGGAAGCAGGGAGTAGAAGGGGCGGACAGAGGCAGCGGCGGCCGGAGCAACTCGTCATGGTTCGACGAATCTTCCGGTATGCACCTCTACTCTCTCACCGACGAACTTGTCCTGGTTCTTGGATCACCGAGAGACTTGGGTTCGAAATTAGGCTAGAGTGAGATAGGGGATTTGAACACGAGCAGCCAGATCTGTCTTCTTCGGATCTTGTTCGGCGCGGAGGACGAACTTGTCCCGATCTCTCTCCACCTGCATCTTGCGTGCTGACTATCCAGCCCGAGCAGATGCCAGACGAAAGAGCTAGCAGAGGAGATCGGCAGTAGGTGCAGCCGACCTTGGTTAGCCTCCGTTGCAGATTCGTTTTCTTTTTGCACATACGGTAGTTAAGTTGGCTATCTTGGAACAGCTACATTCGATCTGTGCAGCTCATGCTTTGTTAGTTTAATCTGAACTAAAGCAAGGCTAAATGTCTAGCATATATGGCAGTAGTCTTCATATATTTTCTCCGTCTGAATACTTGCTTTGATATATGATGTAAAGAACTAAAGATGTTGCTGAAATATTTTTACCAATACTAGATGAGTTTTGATATGTCCTCTGTCAGCAATATGCAGGACCAACTACTTGACCTTTAAAGCTCATTCTTACTCTGACCTTTGAAGCGTTGAGAAATTTGAAAGGGTTTGATTCTGCTCAGAAACCAAAAGCTTTTGTGGTCTTTAAAACACTTGCAAACCGGGAGATTTTCCTAAGTGCCTTGTAGGACAAAGATGACAGTTCTCTGATTTGGCTTCGCTTAGAGATGGAAAACTTAACATGAGGTAATCATGGTCTATCTCTGTCTGTGTGTTTTTGGATGCATGTGTGTTTAAATCCACATGTACATGAAAACTGCTACAGTTCACCTGTGAAACTACATGAAACACTTATAAATGATGTAGGCTTTTTATTTAGTTGTGTACTTCGGTTGTGCAAAACTGATCAAACTTAACCATAATCTTGTAGAGAAGCACATGTACTGCAACATATCTTCAGGTTCTAGTAGATTTATTTGCTACTATGTCATTTCTTGTGCTTGTTGTTGTAACCTGATGCTCTTGTTCTTCTTGCAGAAACAGAGATGCTTCCCAGGGTAGAAGCTGCCCATGCTTGTCCTTCTTGAAGCTCACTCAGATTAAAAGCAACAGTTTGAGAAACAGTCGAAATTTGCATTGTGTTTCAGCAGCAATTTGTAACAGAAAAGGAAATGTTTCAGCAGCAAGTTTTACTTTTTGAATGTTGGGAATTATGTGATACAAGTTCTGTGTTGAATGCTGAGAATTTTGTGTGATATATTGGTGTTAATTCGTGTTAAAATGCATGTTCATTTGTCTTAATTGGTGCTATCCATTGATATGTGTATATTCCCCAATCCATGTCTACCAAATGATGAGTTTGAAAACTGGGGATTGGGGATTGACGTGGTAGTGTATTTGACGGGATTGGGTGAGGGTAGAGTTTTCACCCAATCCCTTAGGGGATTATCCCCACTAATCCCTCACAAAACTCTAGCACCAAACAAGGCCTAACAGGGGACAAGTATTGGTCTGCGCTCTTATGTGAACTTTGGAGGTAACTAAGCTGTTGGGATGAACATGCTCCACTGTGACTAATGCAGTACACTACCGTGCCGTTGACAATTTCACTGCAACCAGGTTCCTGGCAACTTTTCCTGTCTATTTTACAAAAAGGGAACACATAAGGAAGACATACCGTATATATATACGGAAAATGACAAGCAAACATAGCTGATACCATAAGAACTAGATTGGCAAGTGATAATTGGTCATATTAAGATAGTATATACTTGTACTGATAGTTACAAGAAAAGATATCTTATATAAGACAATATCAAACCAGGTGCATGCAGAGGTAGTACGATCCAAATTAAAACAGCGAATGTCAGAAATTAAATTTCATCAGTATCATAGAGACTAAGAATGGTCGAGGACTGTAGTCCCACGGGGTCATGACACTTTCCGTCCACTGCTCATCAGTAAGCATACTTATACTATAAGTTGAGGAGTCATTAGATTAAGCTTCAGAGAGAGTAAGAGTTCAGTTACAGAAGAGTTACAAGCACAGGGGCGCAGGCCCTGCCAATAAAGAACCAGCGACAGCGTTCACTTTGGGGCAACTGTCCAACCTAGGAATCAATAAATCAACCTATATTTACAATAGTGATTATATTCGCAAATTAGCATATAATTGATGCTCTGCCCGGCCGGCTGCAAGAACCTTCTTTGCCAGTTCCTCTACGGCAGTACATATTCACAAGGTATACTAGAAGAGAGTTGGGAGGAGAGAAGCCTGGGAGCAGCAGTAGAAAGTGGAGGAGCAGACCAGCAATATCAGCAGCCACCGGCGGAGGAGCAGATCACCACCAGCAGCCGACGGGCCGAGCAGACCAGCAGCTGCAACAGCCGGCAGATGGGCAGAACAGCAGGTGGAGAAGAAGATTCGGAGCCGGACGGAACAGGCGGTGGTGCCATGGGCTCACGGTGGCGCAGGCCGGCTGACTCACAGCAGCGGCGGCGGTCAAGGGAGAGGAGCAGATGGCGGAAGTCGGGGCTCTCAGTTCTGGGTTAACGAGGGAGAACGAGCACTCGACTAGGTTTCCAAACGATTAGTCGCGCGACTCTTAATCCATGGACTCAAGAGGTCTCTACGTGGACTCAAAGGTATGGTTTATGAGAAGTATACGTGGATACACAGGGAGCTACAACAATTTATTAACTTAGTATGAAAGGTAGGACTCAAACTCAAGACCTTGCTTTATGAGAAGTATACGTGGATACACAGGAGCTACAACAATTTATTAACTAAGTACGAAAGCTAGGACTCAAACTCAAGACCTTGGCTCTGATAAAATGTCAAGCTTCATGCGCTCACCACTATTTCAAAAGACATATACTGTAACAAGAATTATCTCCGAAAATAGAAACTCATAACCAGCCGCATTGTGGATTCAATATCATAAAAAAAACACAAAAACATACACTCTTTTTATTTGACATTAAGAATTATGTTTGAAAAAGCACAGGATTTCAGAGGACTGCAGCAGAGAACATACCACCAAGGGAATCATCCGCCCGCCATGAGCTTCTGTGCCCAGAAAAGTACGAACAAGAAATGTCAGAATCCAGTGATTATACTGGAAATTAGCAGATATTACTTGGAACTGACGAAGTTACCTTTATATGAGCGATATGGTCATGCCCCATCAAGATTGTATGTCTATCTGAAACTGATCCAAGCATATAACATGGTTAAAACATGGAAATGAGCTAGCATCTGATCAAAACACTAAATTAGACTAGAAAATACCACGAGAGAAAGAAGGCTTCAAAACATACACCTGCATGGAGTGTTCAAATACATGTCAGAACAAATTGTAAAGAAGAATGCTATGCATGAAGATAAGTGATCTCTGAAACAGCACAGCAGCTTACACAGTTGATTAGGGGAAAATTAACCCTTGCCAAGAAGAATAACGGTCTAAAATCACAGAGATTGGTTTCTCTAAGTAGAAACATACATGGAGAATACCCGCCAAAAAACAACATACATGGAGAATAAAAACCACATTATTTTGCACACCATAATTTTTTATCTTCAGTATTGGACATATAGAAAGTTATTTAGATATCAATATTTGCTACTAACCTTTTAGTTCTTCGTTACCAGTTTGATTAGAAGTCTGACATTGAAAACCAAGTGAATGAGATAAGCTGGTTGTTTTTTATTGTAACCAAATGCGTGTGCCTGTATTGTTTTAGCTCCAATCCAGTTCTCAGAGCTTGGGAACTCATCAAATCCGTATACAGCAAGTTCTTAAAATCAACAATCCAGGCGAGAATAAAACATTGCAAGTAGTTTCAACAGACTTAGTACATTAGGACATGATAAGATTTTGACGAACCCTCCAACACCACTTCAAAATACAGACATATATTGATTTTCCCTTGCCTTTCAGTGATCTTCCATTCCACAAAGAACAAGCTACAGGCTGAACTACTAACAGAACCGACAAATACTGACACTTTAGGTTGTGCACCAATATTAAAAAAGTTCTTAGACAGAAGTAAATTAATAAATATGTATAATAAACTTGTTTAAAACGTCAAGAAGAGATCAGTGATATTCCACAAGATTTGTTTTGTGGAAAATTGGGGTCAATGCATAGACAAACAGACAAAACAATATTTTTCATGGAAATCATAGCAATTTTCTACTATGCCTTCCCTATGACATCCAGACTTTTGATGTCACCCCTGCACCTAAATTTTCTCCATCAAGTCTAAGCAAATCTGCCTCAATCACCAGCTGTAGATTTACCTCAAACTAGCTGGATTGGACCGAGGCATCTACAGCAGCTTCCAGCTCTTGGTCCAATTGTTGAATCTCACCTGTTAAATGAGATCATCAATTTTGACTGAGATGTATGAATAGCTTATTATTTATTACACAACAATTACTTTTTTATTTCATCTATCTATTACACCGTTTTTTAGGCTTTGTTGTTCTTGTATTTATACTCTGTTTTACTGATTACTTTCTAATTATTCTCATATTTCCTTGTGTAACTACAGTCTATACAGCAACAGTTTCCCCATCTTATCACCATGCAATGCACCATCTTCGCCAGGATAATGAATTATCTCTTACCTTAAAGATAGGGCATAGTGAAAATTCTGGATAGTGAAGAAAATATGAAACTTTGGTTATTAAATATAAGAAGTTAGATTAAACGAAATACACTAGCTTGCTAAGAACTGAAATACAAGATCTGATGGGAACAAAAAAAACTTCGGTTATTAAGAGAAATTTTAAGTTAACCAAAATACATCAGCTCTAACCCTACGCAATGCACTTAGTCGACTTCATTAGTTATTTTAGCGAGAGGGAAACATATTTTAGAACAAAGCCAAACACGGTATACAATGTTAGGTGTTCCCTCTCTTCTTCTCTCTTCTCTCTGTTCTCTCTCTAGCAAATGAAGAAAACATGGGACTAGCACTACAGAGGAACACACCAGTTTCAGGCAACAAATGATCCTTTTCTATTAGATATTGCAGCAATGAATGCTACACTACATAGGGAACTAATGCCTATAAGCTTGGAACCTATGCCTACTGAAGCTTACACATATGCATGACACACATACATATGTGCTTCAACCTGACACACAGGATTTCTACTACATCTTGGCTTGCAACTTTTCTGCTCTCCACATAGGGTGCCTCTCCTATATAGAGGGTTCAAGATCGGTGCTACAACATTCTAGAGCCTTCTACTGCTACCCTATCTCACAGACTAATAATTTCATACAAATAGTAAGTCTAGAACATACTAGCACCTACTCACTTAACTCCTAAGCTAGGATTACTCTCCCACAACCTGCAGACAGCTAATTGCAGCATGCCTATTTACTCAGGACATAACTCATGTGCCCTGTTTTCACATCACAACCAGCACACAACCTATGTGTGTGTTCACACTATAGCCTGCACGCAACCTGATATGTGCAGTTTACAGCATGACAAGATTATATAGGCCAACATACAATGAATATATACATGAGTACATGCTTCTATTCAAAATGTGCTTCTACACGTGTGCAGATGTAGAAAATGCCCCAAATATGAACATATGACCCATGTGATGATTAAACAAACTCAATGTAAGGCATCCACTTATTCTTATGACATTCTGATGACCAATACAATCAACGGAAAGCTCTGCAGTAGATTTTCAACAATTCAGCAAGAAATGAATTGGTTTCCTTTTCATTCAGTTTTCCTCTCACCATGGTTTTTGAGTCGCTGATATATCGCCAAGTCGTTTTCTCAAAATGGGGCCGACTCGCGACTAATCAGGCGACTTGGGCGATATATCAGCGACTAATGGCGATTTATCAGCGAGTCGTGGGCGGTTGGCGAGTCGCATGAGCCGCGACTCAAAAACCATGCCTCTCACAATGAAGATTAAAAAAATAGTGCATAAAACTCAATGTTCTTCAATATTTGCGATGTGAATGGAAGTTTCAAATATCTCAATGTATGGTGTCCAACGAAACACCGACCGGATACTAAATCACAATTACGAGTATTCAGAGGTCTGGTTTCCATATTACATCCATGAATTGTGATTGGCCATTATCAGAAACTTCGTAATAATATTTTGTATTTAATGGTCTTGCTTTAGCAGCTAGACGAACAGTCAAATATGCTTGTACAGTTTCAGCTTGTCACCATCAAGTGTAGATGTTGTTCTAGTCTCCAAGGCAGAAACTGCTCGATAAACTAACTAGACCACCGACTTCCTTGGAACATGGAAGGGAAAAAATAGTATGAACGACAGGAAACTAGAATAAAGTCAACTACACTTAACAAGACCACTCCAGTCAAAAGTAAATCGTATTTCTTCTGCAATTTGTTTGGGCAAGAACCAGCTGTTTGGTACTTGTGTAAGTCTAACGATAACCATATCCATATGAAGAGAAAAATGAATTGAAAGGTACCACAAAAGAAACAATGCACAGTGCGTCAACTTATACTCAAGCCCTAAAAGCATACACACTTATAGATACTTCCTGAAATTAAACATTAAAGATGTATTGAACGAACTACCATGCTATAGCTACCTAAATATCTTATAAACAACAAATGAAGCAACAAATTGATAAACATGTACTGTTCAGTTCTGATTTATTACAGTCCCCCGATATGATTTGCTATACTTAAGGTATTTTTTGTAGGGATATACTTAAGGTATTAGAACAATATCACATATAAACAGCACATCAGCAAGAACGGAAAGATGCAATATTATTCAAAACCTTGGACATCATCTTCAGCATGTGAACAAGAATTATCTCATAATCCCGAAGAGCGAGAACAAAACACAGAGGCGTCAGAAGCACAAAACCCCCGGAACCCAAATCCTAACCTCGCCATCAACGATTCCCTAACACTAGGCCTAAACAAGGACGAGGGCATTCTAACCACTCCTGCCGCTGAGCTCAGATCTCTCCAAGAAAGTCGAAGCACGCAAGAAAACAGCCAAAGCGAGTAGTAATAGCACAATACGAGTGATCAGATTCAGAGGTTATACCGTGCAGGAACGCGAGCTTGCCCGTGGGTAGCGACGACGACGGCGGGAGCGGCGGCGGCAGCGAGGGGTTGACGAAGGAGCGGGATGGTCGAGGACTGAGGGTAAAGGCTTTCTCAAAACAAAACGAAAAAAAAGGTAAGACAAGAATGCCTAAGCAAATTCTATAGGTAGAATGTCTTTTTTTTTGCGAAAGTAGAAATGTATAGTTTAGTAAAGGACGGTGCTTAGCCAAGTAGCCCGCTCATGTTTAGGTTAGGGCATGCCTATTAGCAATTTTTTTTAATGAGAACTTGCCTGTGGCAAGATGGTTAGGAGGGTGGTTGTACCCGGCCCACCAGAGTTTCAATCCCAGGTTTGACGTTGGTGTTTCTCATTTAAGCGGAATATTTTTCAGCGGGAGAGGACGTTCCCGTGGACAGCGAGGCGTCTGTGGTGACTTCGTCAATCTCAAGACTCGACCCGCCGGCTCGGTATTACGTAGGTGCTCATAGGGGTAGGGTGTGTGCGTTCACTCATAGGGTGAGCGTGTGCACGTGTATGTGAGCGTCTGTATTGTATTATGTTTCGAAAAAAATACTAGCAAAAAAAGGTCAGTGCATGCTGGCATCAGGAAACGGTTAGTTGTGGTGTTTTGTAATCCGCGTTACATGCATTTTATTTTGAACGTTCAAAATAACGGTGCCAAATCTGAATTTGAAATACGTTGTATTCTAGGCTATACAATTTTTTTGATAAAATCGTAAATCTCGTGTGTAAACTGTGCCCTTCCAAATTTTCAAAAAATCTCTTTTTTTATTTAGCCAAAATACAAAATAATTTGGATTGCAAATTTGCCCAGTTGTAGAATATGGTATTGGCTATATCCATATTTTTTCTAGTTTTTTGTAACTTTAAAATAGAGTTTTCAAAATTTTAAAATATAGGGCTATATGTAGCTCAGGCTACAAATGGCTTTATCGTTAGTTAGGCAGCTACTTTGAACTAAGCCTCACTCAATGCATGTTCGTCTCAAATACCCCTCTTTGGTGCCCACGAACCCACGGGTGTTGCAGCCTGGCATCACCGTCAAGAAAGTTTGGCCTACTACTTTTTTGGGAGGTTGAAGGCGACGTTAAGGATGTCATCGGTCAAATTGTGGCCCGCCGTATCCACATCCACGTCATGCCATCGGGCCCACATTTAGTACACACTAGTAAGTTTGCACGTGCAATGCACGTCTCCACTAATATAAATTTCAAACCGTTGCATGTCATTTAACAGCATATATCTTTTGTCAAGTATGTAAGCATGTTTCTGTGAGCTCCAAACACATTCAAATGCATGCACTGCGGCAACAACTTGATGTTTGTTTCTGGCCAAGACTCAACACTTGTGGTGGTGCCTGATACAATGTCATAGCACTGCCGCTGATTGAGATATCCGGTTGCAATCTTTCTGAAATTTGTTTAGCTCTGCCAAGAACATGACTGTAGTAGCAGGTAACAGGCTCGATATTGCAACGCTAGAGAACATGCAAGCATCAGCAACACCTATCACGATAATTTCTTGCATTCATCTATCCGGAGGGCCACATGGGTTTGATCAAGTTTTATAAACTGAAATTTTGGCAAGCGTGCAATAAAAACATATGTCAGAAACCAATGAATTAGATAAAGCTTTTGCCGGTCTTGATTGGATACTTATTATTCTTCCATAAAGAAGAGACGGTAAATAACAAGCAAGTAGTAGTGAACTGTACGTGTTTACATCCATTTTGCTAGTAAGAAAAGTACCTCTTAGTGAGACCTCACCTGGAACATAAGGCGCGGACAATCAAGCAGCAGGGACAGGTGGCACACACAGGCGTACGAAGAGAATCAAGCTGACGCCAAATAGCAGCACTCTGAGTGTAGAACTCATCAATAGTCAAATCGCCCTGCTGAAGGGCATGCTCCTGGCGGACCACAGACAGGTAAAGAGCATCCCCAGACGGCTGATAACGCTGACGAAGAAAGGCCCACTGAGCAGCAGCAGTGGGAAGAGCCATAAACTCAGCAGCATACTGAGGCAAGACACTGGAAGTCAGAACAGCAGCAGCACGAGCATCCTCATCTATCCACTGAGAGTAGTCAGTCAGATCCTGCCGATATGTCGCAACAGCATCAGAATGGTCCTGGACCTTCCGGTCATAAGCAGTCAAAGCAAGAGCATCAGCACGAGTGGCTGAATCCTTGTCCTCCTGAGAAGCATCAGAGGCAAGGACAGTAGGCGTCGGTGCAACAGGCACCGGAGGAGCAACGGGGCGGGGCGGACAGGAGACCTCGTCAGAAAGCACACCCCACAGACGAAGACCGCGCATGTGGACGCGCATGAAGTTAGCGAAATCAGGGTAATTCGCTCCATCAAAGATAATCGGGCAGCGAGGAATCGCAACATAGCCCGACGAGTAGACATCTCTTTTTTTTTTTTTACACAGAGAGCAGAGTCAATACAGCGGAACCAGATCGATCTGAGCGATCGAATCAGAGCACCGCGCGGCGGCCGGAACGAGCCAGAGCAGAGATCGATCTGATCTGATCGAGTGAACTGGATTGGAGAGCAGCACGGATCGATTGGAGAGCAGCAGCACGGATCGATTGGAGAGCAGTTGGATCGCACAGGAGCAGTACGTGCACGGGAGCAGTACGTGCACGGGAGCAGGGAGCAGTACGTGCACCAGACCGGCGGCGCGCGGGAGCAATCGAGCGCGGCAGCAGTCGCTGAGGACGGCGGGCGACGAAGGCCGGCAAGGAAACGGCGGCGGCGGCCGGGGCGCGGCGGCGGGGAGCCGGGGGCGCGACGGCGGCGGCGGCACGGACGTGGAGAGAAAAAAAAAACCTAACCTCGCTCTGATACCATGTTAGGGTAATAGACTGCTTGTATTACCAGGGGGCCAGAGGCCACATATATATAGTACATGTACAGGTGAATATGCAGGAAAGCCCCTAACATATGGGCAAAATACAATATGCACAAATCTACTCTAACAAAGGTGACATCTATATCGCCAAATGTACTCAAGGGCATAGATCCTCTGTACAACTTGAGGATTCGAGCAAATTACTTATATTCTCTCTTCGAAAGAAAACAATGGAAAATATATACCCCTCCTTCAGTTTGTTTCTGTAAGTTTTTTACCCTACGTTTATAAAAAATATCAGTAGCTACTACATATATGTATATTGTTCATGTATTTTCCATGTTACATTGGTAAGCACCAATTATCAAAATGATACTCATACAACTATTTCAAAATTTAAGACGAACATTTTCACAGACACGGGAGGCACCCGTATAACCTAATCTGAACTCAAACTGGATGTGCCAAGATGATCTATTGATTAAATAATATTATACAGAGCTACAATAGTAACTATAGTCTCTATCATCATCAGAGTTATAGGCTATTCATCAGCAAGGCATAAATAACTGAGGTACGACACTGATATCTAAATGTGGGAAATGAAAAACTTAATGAAACAGCAGTACCTTAAAGGGCCATCAACAGTAAACCTTCATAAGTTCAACTGGCTGCGGCAAATAACGTTCTGATTTTACTATCAGAGACTTCCCATGGAAAAACATACCCTGTATGAACCTGGTTCTTGGTGGGAGAAGAAAGGAAGTGTTTGCCTATAAGTATCTTTTGCTAACATCCTCTTGTTCTGAAAGTAGTGGAATATATATTATGCAGGCAAATTTCATATTGAGATCGATCAGTATAAGAGGTTCCCAATTTCTAACATACTCCGTATTAGGCAATCTCCTTAGAAGTAACAGTCCAATTTTATGATAAATAAAGATCAACAAATTCCCTGCAAAACAATACATATAAGAAGAGACATGCAGCTAACAACACGGTTAAAATACTAACCATGATTTTTGATTTATTCCGAATTGCACAACTGCGGATTTGTTTTCTTTATGATGACATCAACACCATACGAAATCCCAGTATCCTTAACAACGCAAACGCATCTCATATAATCAAGTTTATTTAATCAATAATATGCAGTAGAATGTTCTCAAAATCTTGTAGTTCCCATGACTTTCAGCCAGCACGATACATCACTTTACACCAATAAGTTTGGATGTCATCCATTAAATGGCAGGCCATCTTGACCCGGTTTACTACACCACTGTGCATGTAGATCTCTCTTCCCATCTTAAACTAAAACTCGGGCTATCCCATTTTTCTCATGGTCTCTTGTTGCAGCTGCTGATTTGGGGACGTCCACCCAGCTGCTTTGAGACACAAATTCTTCTTCGGTCCTATGGGAAATTTGATTTCATGAAGAGACCATAAATCTGAAAAGATTAGTAAAGACAAATACAAGTTCTCTAGTCACCAATGCAAAGCCCTAATCACAAAATCTATTCGATCCAAAGTTATTATGAAAAACACAACGCCCAAATACAAGTTCTCTAGTCACCAATGCAAAGCCCATGCTTGTAGATTGATTGGGTAATATGAACTCCCTCACGTGAGTCATCTTCATCTTTTGGTAAACGCAAAACCTCTACAGGATTAAGTTCAGTACACCATCTGTATATTTCTGAAAAGTACAATAATTATGTCTTCATGTACTTTAGCCTAGTCTGCTAAGCCACCTAGTCAATCAGAAGTTGATAAGTTTGCTAGCTTCTGGTTAATCCTAGAAAAGTTAAATGGTAATCATGGATTTCAACTTCCTAAAGAAATTCACACTCTTAGCATTAAATCATAATTAAAATTTCAGAGGGAATCATCCCATCGCCAGCATCCTAGTTCAGTTTGAAAGTTTATTTTGGACTCAAGTCAAAATTAATGTGAGGACAGAACATAATGCAAGGCAGTGCAACATAATAACAGTTAATGGACACTAAATTCTATCCGGACAGACATGAACATAATGCGATGAACATAAGTACATTCAAGTTTTCTCAATAAAATTCAGTGCCAATCATGCCTGTGCCGCTTAACCATCTATCCTGCATGACAACTTGTCAATGTAAGTAATTAATCACAGCATGAAAGCAGAAAGCCTGACCTGAAATCTTACACCTGCTCGGCTGCTCGACTAATCCGATGTAGCCAAAACAAAAAGTGATAGACGAACCTACAGAAAAGAATTCAATGAGAAGAATCAAGGTATCAATGTCAGTTTCAAACCTAATATCAACAAGTCAGACAAGCCACTATCCTAGTAATAACATATCTGTTTATTGATCTTCATATCATGTGCCTAGAAAGCGTTGTTGGTGCCTGAGCTCAAAATGTACATAGCATGAACATATTTGCAGAATTAGAAGAATGCATACCTGCTATCAATGGAGTCAACCAAAGAATCACTCGTACATAAACAGGTAGAAAAACTGATGACCTGAAGCCTGCAAGATACAATGCAGATTAATTTCCATAGCATCAACTAACATATTCTTGATAAGTTTGGTTTTCTGCGATCTCAGCAAAGTGTTGTGGACAAATGATTACATCTCACATGCTTGAGTGCCTATTTGTTATAAGCAAAAACGTGTCAAGTTATTCAGTACTTATGAACATAATGAGAAAACACTCATTCACTTACATTTTCCTCAGTTCATAGTGACATAGTGTCTGATAGATGTTGTCAGTCACGCACGGGGACTCGGGGAGAATACCTGTGCACACGGCCACTTCATCACTATCTGAACGAATCCTGAAGACGTCATTGCTGGCACCCGGCTTCTGTCCATTGACGGGATTAGAGATTTGGCAGCCGGATTCGGACGTGAGTTGATAGCCTCGGCTGGAGAGAAAGCGGCTTGAGCATGCGGCAGCGCGGGCGGTCTGGCCGTCTTGGAGAGGCGGCTGAACCAGGGGAGCGCGTGGAATCGTGGCGCGGGACGCCGGCCCTGGCGGTGCCGCACTTGTTGCTCCGGTCGTCAGAGTCACCTTTGCCCTGCTGAGCGAGGAACCAGCGAAGGCTCTCCCTAGTCCCTATGAGCAGGCCTATCCCTATGAGCAGGCCTAGATCCAGTTTAGCCGCGTCGGGGCCGGCTTCAGCGGAACTCGACGGAGGACGTGGAGCTCTCCCGCTCGGTGGCCACCTCCTGCATCCCCTTGGACGCGCGGCCCCGCCAAGAGGCAGACGTGTCAGGACCCTGATAGGATCAGGATCAGCAAGAACTAGAATTTGAGGGAAATTGAAGATAAAAGTGATAAATTGAAGGAAATAAATCAAGAATAAATTGCAGGAAAATAGATGATGAAATTAGGGTTCATATTCTTGATTGAGATGACATGATACAATGATGGCTATATAAAGACTAAGCCAACTACTAGGTGCCAACATAGGTAGAATACCCAATATGCCCTTAGGCTACCAACCCACTATTACATAGCACTAGATATCCCTAATACACCCCTACTAGTCCCTAACAAGACGACGCTTGTGGAGCGGTGCTGGGTCACCGGCCACTCCCAAAGCCAGCAATTGCGACAGACGGAGTGTTCTCTTTGCGACGCGATCAATCTGGGGAGAATATGTCGAGCCAGACCGCCGGAGGAGGGTGGCGATAGATGGCGATGGGTGGACTGAGGGAGGCGGCGACGGGTGGGATGAGTGAGGGCGGCGTGCGTGATGTGAGGTATGCGGCGGTGTTCAGTTGCGAATTGCGATCGTGGGGCGATGGGTGGACGGAGGAGACGCCAAACGCGGGGAGGCGAGCAAGCGGGGTACGCATAGCGCTAAATTTTCGGCAGGAAAAGTTCTGCCAAGGTTGACGGGATGAATCTGGACCATCAAAGTGATCGTGATACGATTAAATCGTTACGAGCTGTTAGATTTTATTAGGTGGAGACAATCCGATGGCGCTGGTTAGTCTGGGTACGCTACTTTTGGTGGACAAAGAAAAGTTAAAGTTTGCTCTTTTATTAGTAGTGTGGATGATAGGAAATCCGTGGCCACCATGGTGCCCGTCAAGGCACGATCCTGGAATCTCTTGATTCGTGCCACTCCGGGGCTAAGGTCTGCGTCCCGATGACTCGGCCTTAAGGAGTAGAACCAGCAAGAGCGTCGTATTTAGTCGAGTCGCCGCCAAGGCCGTTTCCTTGTCCACCGTCGCCACAGTCTTTTTTCCTTTCTTGGGGGCTATGGTTGGGCATAAAGAGGGTTTACCAATCGTAAGGTAGGGAGTTGCGCGAAAGATGAACAATGAAACACAAATGTTAGGGAATATGAAAAAAATGTTGAGATGGTCACAGTTTATCCTTTCATAAACGCGGGAGCTGCGTAATCGGCTTCTCTCCCGGCAGAGTAATTTCCCGCCTTTCTAAAGCTCTCACCATCATGATGAGTTCCACTTCCGCGAGAGAAACAAGGTGGCGCGTCCCACCGTGTGCAGGAATAGTCTGAGTTAAATCTATAAGCTAACACGCAAGCGATGCATCGTGAGGACACCATGATGTCTGACAAGACGATGTGCCCCCACTTTGATTAGGGCATAGCCCCGATAGCCGAGCAGGCTCTGCGGACCCATGCTCGGGGGCTACCGTCGTCCCCGCGGATCCAGGGTCCCACGGTCGTACAACGTGGGACACAACCACGTTACCCGAGAAGGGTAGGAATGAGTTTTATGAAAAATCGTTGTATTTTGGCCTAGACAGAAAGATAAATATGTAGATCGGTGAAAATAGACATTTTGTCAGATTTGACACTTTTTGTATTTCGGAATAAGTACGAATGTTTCCTTGAAAGTTTGTACAGTGGCAGATCTCGAATTCATCTACATCTAGGATTAGAATTGTTAAGCCGAGCTGATACGCCTTTCCATATTCGTAAGTCATAACGTCTTCTCCAAAGAAAAACAAAAAACATGCACAATCGTATTTTCCTCATGAGTTAAATTCACGAGAGGTCACGGTACTTGTCCGTATTGCTCGCCACGGTCACCGTACATCGTTCTACGCTGAATACAGTCACTGAATACAAAGTTGGAGCTCAGGACGGTCACCGCTCGTTTGTACAGCAACGTATTGGCATCGCTGGCCCGTTCTGACCCCACCTGTAATGACACGTAGCCACAGAAGGTGACATGTGTCGTCGAAGACAGGGTGTTTTTTGCAAATGCCGCCATCTTAATCTTCTTCTTCGCCGCCATGCTCATAGACGAGAAATTCCCCTTCTTCGCCGCCCCCGCTTCTGAACCCTAGCTCTGAGCTGCCCGTGCATCTGCCGACGGAGCAGTGCCGTCCACTTGCTCGTCGCCATGTCCGCCGTAAGCTCCAGTCAATCTAGAGTCCGCCGCCATCGTGGTCCTCACATTCCCTTGGTCTACTGTGCAACCTGTCGCCGCGTGGTGCAGCGGAAGTTGTCAAGCACGGCTGCGCACAATGGATGGATCTTCTACAGGTGTGATCGCCATGGGGTAAGCTCCTTGACCTCGAATGCGTCTGGATTTTGTTAGGATTCGACGGATTTTGCCCTTGAACATTTTCGGAAATGTAGCATGGTTTACTGAATATTCTTTGAACCCTCACAGCGTGGTTGCAATTTCTGGCACTGGGAACGCGAGTACGTGTACTATTTGGTGGAGGAAAACATTCTGAGTGGGGATGATGCTGTCGAAGCAGTTGGCTGGGCAGAGGAGAGAAGAGAGGCGCTGAAACTGATGAAGGAAGAAGTTGAGGTCACTGAACCTGGTCTGGACCTGATGAGAAGATGATGCAGAGGTTGAGGTCAATGGAGGATCTGCTGGCACTAACTGTGTTGCTGCTGAAGATAGTAGCTGTTCTTCTGATCTTGGTGTGTGTTCTGTTGGTTCTGAAGAAGTAGGATGCTTGTGGTGGTTGTTGCCTGCTGATGATGGTGTAGTATGTAGTGAACTTGTCTAGTTAAGTTGTGTATTTTGTGGTGAAGATCGGTAGCAGCATGTAGTGATGTACTGGTGGAGTATGTGCAAAAGATCAGTACCATGTTAAGAACTAGTAGGTTCTGATGTAGAAGTTGTTTTGTGAACTAGTATGATGTACTGAATCATATAGTGTTGTGTTTGTGGTAATCAAATGTATCTTGTGTTTGTGGCAGTCATATCTATGTATGAACTTGTGCAAATGGATAACAACACATCACATAAACAGGAATTGTCTGAAATGGCAGCTGCATAAGGTTTTACAGACAGTGACATAAGTTTCAGAGGCACATTGCCTTAACTGGTCTTACATAAGTTCAACAGCCAAAATAAATGTCACATCCATAGTGCCATTTAGAAACCTAAATTCACCTAAATTCATCGAACATGTTCACATTCTTCTGGACAGGCACAACTGGAGCTTCAGATGTAAATTGCCCTAGAGCAGACATCTTTGCTCTTTTTGTTGCCCTTTCTTCACTGATCCTTTTCTTCTCAGCTAGCTTCCTCTCCTGTTGTTGTTTCTTCTCAGCTTGCTTCCTCTCTTGCTCTTGTTTCTTCTCTGCTAGCTTCCTTTCATGTTCTTGCTCCTTCCTTTCTGTGCACAATTCTTAGTAACCTGTTGGACAAACCTCCTGGTTTCTACTCTTGCCTGCTTGGCAATTGCAGCATCTTGTTGTCTCTTCTCTCTTTGCAGCAGCTTCTGTTGCCTTCAGCTCAGCTTGCTCTGCCTTCTTCTGCTCTTTTTCTTGTCTTCTTAGCAATGCTTCCTCAGTTTTCCTTTGTCGTGCTGCAAATTTGGCTTCCAAAACAGCAACCCTTCTGGCCTCCAGAAGCTTATTCTTCTCATGCTGCATGGCAAGCAATTGCTGAGCCAAAGCACCTTGCCTCAATGTGTTCTGGCTAGATTGTAACTGGCTCAGATGTTCTTGTGCTTCTGTGATGAAAGTAGACACCAGGACTGGTTCATTTACAATGACTCTTGGGGTGGGCATCTGCAAGTATATCAACATTAGTTGTTAGGACACAATGTGACACAATGTGCCATGAGTATTACCAACAAAACAATCCAGAAATGTACATTACCTGCTGAGCCATATTGTCAATGCATCAACCTCACCTGGAGCTTTCCTTCTATTCTTTGTTGGCCTTCCAACATGCTTTTGGTAGGCAGGTGGGAGTATGGGAGGCCCATTCATCTTCTCCCATTCAGATTTATCCTTGCATGGATAAATGATGTTTCCATAGGCTTTTTTGAACATTTCCACAAAATAACAGCTATGCACAAAGTCAACAGGTTGCAGGTTGTCATGCCTCATGCAAGAGATAGCATGTGGGCATGAAATTCCAGTCTTCTCCCATCTCTTGCAGCTGCAGGTCCAACTCTTAATGTCTACAACATAATCAATAGGAGTGCCATGAGATGTATCTCCAACTTTGAATAACCCATCTCCTGCACCAGCTACATGACATAGGTTCGACATTTCAATAAGCTTGTCAAGCTTTTTCAGGATCTTGGGACATATAGGACCTTGCCACCCATTAGCTTCTTTAAGTTTGGTGTAGTGCCTTGTCATCAGCTGGTCTTTAACCCTGTCAAACATGCTAAGGATAGGCAACTCTCTAGCATCTAGAATGTATTTGTTGAAGACCTCACAGTTGTTGTTCAAGAGAATGTCACATTTAGGGGTATCGCTTTGGAAAGCTCTGACCCAAGTTTTTGGATCCAATGCATCCAACCAGGCATGTGCAACAGGGTTAAGGGCCTTCATATACTCCATATTAGCCTCATACCTGACTCAGTACTTCTCCTTGCAATCATCCACAGCTGGTTCTTCAGTGCATCACCCATGAACACCTGTTGGAAGTTTTGCCACATGTGCCTAACACAAAATCTGTGCTCTGAGTCTTGGAACTGCTCCTTAACTGCATTAATGAGTCCCTACAGTATGGAAGACATGGTGGTAAGCAGTATTACTTGCAGTAAAGAAATAGGCAGAGTAGGCAGTTAAGTTAATATCCATTACCTTTTGTTTGTCTGACATTATTGTCCAGGGAGTTGTGTTGACAATATCCAGGTCAGTCTTGACTGTCTCAAGAAACCAATTCCACCTAGCAGTATCCTCAACTTCAACAGCTCCAGAAGCAAAAGGATATATGCAATCATTTGCACCTATCCCAACAGCAGCTAAAAGTTGACCTCTGTACCTTGTCTTGATGAAGCATCCATCCAGAAATATGATAGGCCTGCAACCTTGTAAGAACCCTTTCTTACATGCTTGTATGCTCACATAGCACCTTTTGAACCTTGCACTCTCATCCAATGAGACATAAAAAGAGCTCCCAGGGTTGCTTCTTCTCACCTCATTTGCATAACCCAAAGAAGATTGTATTGAGCTTCTTCATCACCATAGATTGCCTTCATAGCTAGTCTCCTAGCCCTCTACAGCTTGCTCCTGCTAGGAGTCATGTTCCAATCCTTCTGACTAGTCCTAGAAAATTCTTCAAGTTCATGTCCTGATCTGCTCTGAAATTCTCCATATACTTTTCTGCCAGATAATTTGCTGTAAAAGCTATGATATTCCATTTCCTGCTACAACTGTGTTCTCGAACTAATTTCTTCACCATCCAACACTTTGTCCTGCTGTCAAGTGATGCCCATAGATACCAAGTACACAGCTTGTCTTTCTTGTCATGGCACCTTGCACATAACCTTGTTTTATCATTGACTGGCATGGTGATATCCCTCCTGTTATGACAACTGTACTCCCTAATTGCCTTCCTCGGCATGTCAACTGACTCAAACACCTGGCCTACATGGAATTTTGGAGCATGCATGTCCTTGGATCTAAAAGCCTTGAACTTCAATTCTGAAGATGCATCCTCATCTGATTCAGGTGCCCACAAATCTTCTCCTTCAGAGTCACCATCATTCTCAATCTTCTCTTTCCCTTTCATTTTAGTATGCTTTACCTTGACTTTCTCTTCATCTTCATCAACATTGTCTGCATGAAGATCATCATCTTCCTCACTTATCTTAAAATCTGAATCTGCCAGAGTGAAATCATCGTCAGAACTGTCAGTGGCAACACCTTCTTCTTCTTCTTCTTCATATGCATTGCTCTGGCTGCTTCTCAATCCCTCTCTTTTTGGAGCTACATGTTCATTATGAGGATAAACAACCTGAATTGGCACATGAGCATCATCAACATTGCCATCATCCACTGTTTGGCTTGCTCTAACCTTTGCTGGACTCAGAACAGGGGGAGCTCAGCAACAGGATACTGAACAACATCATCATCGTACAATGCTCCTATAGGATCATCGTGCTGTAAGTAAAGGCTGATGAAATGGTGCCCAATGTCAACAAATGTACACATCCGCTGCGTGTCTTCTTCAGAGAACAGCTTCCTCAACCCATTCTTGGCCAATGACAGAATGAGAATGCAGTAGTACACCTTGATTCTACCTTGCATTTCATACCCAATTGACTCCACAATGCTTTCAAGCATAACAGGTGACCATGTCAATTTGTCAATGGGATCATACCAAATTTGAGATCCATCAACGTAGCTCTTCTTTGATCCAGTCCCAACAAAGAAACCGCCATGATTTATTTCTACAGAGAACATACTGCTACGGCTCCCTGCAACCAGCATACGCACAAATCCATCAAAATCAACACAAAAAGGATCCTTTTTATGAATACTAACATCAAATCGACCAAAAAACCAACCAAAACCCCTGCCAAAACTACGGCCATCAAACCCTACAGAAACACCTTCGAAGCCGCCATGATTCTAAGCGACTCACATAAGTACGCAAGATTATAGCCGCAAACATCGATCGAATCCTAATACCAACGCAAGTTGCATGATTTCCGCCACATATTGAAGCTGATTTGGGGACTTACCATATTCTGGAGCAGCCTCCCCTTCGAGACGGCGGTGAGGAGACATCGCCGACACCCGCCTCCCGACGGAGCAGCGTCGCGGCTAGCCTTCGCCAACCTCACGCCACCCTCTCGACGATGAACACCTCCGCCACCGCCGCCACGATTCTTGCGTCGTTTCCCCTCCCTACCCTACCCACTTCGAGCTCTCCGACAGGATATATGTCGGAAATCTTATATTTACTAATTGGAGGCACCATACGAGACACCACGTTAATCCTGGAGTTTAGAGAATTATGTCCATCGGATTAGCTGATAATCAATCTTGAGCCGTTAGATGATGTAGGCCACGCGTCTCACACCCGAACGTCTCTTTTGATTCGGATCTGGTGTAGAAGGTCACGAGTTCGATCCAAAAGCAACTCACGCTAATCTAATGATTAATTAATGTTTTTGCCAATAAAAGATACCTGGCCGCGTACATCCGGAGCAGGCAGCAAAAAAAAATAGATTAGTACTAGCGATTGCAATGCTCACGGTTCCTCTCCGCCAATCTGACCGTCCGAGTGATCTAAGGGATGAATTCTAATCTGTACGCCGCCTCTGCTATCTGCGTCCTTCATGGCCTCGGGGAGTAATCCGGCCGCTATGTCACATCTAGAGATCAAGATCGAATAGGTTGAGAAGCCGCATGCATGTTCCTATGGTTACACGCCTCGGTGCGCGGCAGAAGGGCTGAACCTGCTGGATCGATCTGCCAATACCCGAGCTGATCTCAGGTACGCAATGGGCTCTTTGTTTTCTAATCAGATCCATGAACTGCTATGCTGATTGTCTCACGTCATGACCAGTTGTCTCCACCGATGCTATAACCTTGGACTATTCAATTCCAATTCGCTTAAACGTAAAAAAAAATGTAAATATAGTTGGAAGTGATCGCATCTAGGCCATGGCTGAATAATTAATCCTATCATTATTTGCTAATCTTTTCGGCTAATCCATGCACAATTTCTGGCCATGCATAGTTCCCATGGCTGAATAATTAATCCCATCATTATTTGCTAATCTTGCCGGCTAATCCATGCACAATTCATGCATGCACGTAGTTTTCTGGCCATGCATAGTTTAGGGACATGGGCCTTGGTTTAAGTAATTTATTAGCAGCCACGTGCATGTGTATAATTGTATACACGTAAACCGTATGGTCTACGATCATATGAGTTAGCTAAAATGTATAAACCCCTTTTATTTTTAAATACCTTCTTCACATAATATTTCCTTTATTTTATTACGGCGTAACCGTTTTATAATCGTTAGTTATTTTATTCTGAGACAAATTTGGGGTCAACAGGAAGATAATATACGCCGGGTGGGATGCATACACTAATGTTCATCAAATCAAATCAAAAGGAAAAAAATGCATCACTACAACATCACGACATTCATTGAATGAGGGTGTGATCTAAAATGTTCTGCAACATACTGGAATTAGGTCAATTAAAATCTAATTCAGAATGAATGTATTTACTTCCCTTTTTGCGTCCAAGCAGGTACTGTGAAGTAACCTATCTAGCATCACCACTCCAATCAAACTGTTTGATTTAGTTATCAAGAAATGCAAAGGAGTTTGCACTCTCTGTCTTGAGAAACAAAAGTGAGCATCCATTGCATCTTCGATTTGAATACCTTTATAATAATATTATACCTGCACGTCTACAAGTGCTATCTAAAAGTTTTTGGTTAATACAGATAACCTTTGTATTCTATCTCGGTTTAGACGTCAGCTTAGAAAATGGCAATTCGATAGACTCTGATTGGCGTGGCAATGCTCTTAGTTCCATCATTTTCTTATGTTGTATTTTTCAATGGAAAGATAGTCAGAAATTCTGCTTTGCAATGTGTTAGATTTGATACTGGCGGGACTACTCATCTTCTAGGTCTTTAACTTCAGAAATACACACTTCTCACGATTTTCTTATAATGTACCTACGTTTAGTTTGGAACCATCTTTTCATAAGACCAAATCTTGATATAATCCACTAGCTCACTCATTTTCAACAAAAAATTCAAGGTTTCTTTCGCATATTTGATGCATTATTTTGTTTATACATTTATCAAGCTGCAGTCTTAAAATACACTTACCTGTTCTAACGATGATTTATCTGTTGTTTGTTGTGCAAATACACAAGTATGCTGTTGCGACCAATGAAAGCAGACCTCTCTCCTTCGTACCATTCTTTTCCTTCCGGTTTAATTTGGTGTTTCAGAGCCGAAAGAAACACTTATCTTTGTTGTATAGACAAAAACTAAATAATAATCAGATACTAATATAGAGGACGGGAAAACTTTAATCGCAGTTGACATGCACCATAACATGTTCTATTTGATTGTCTTTGTTTCAACCTACACAATCATGTTGATGTTGATGTTGATCTGCTGATAGAGTCGTATTTTGCAGTGATCAAAATTTAGTTTAAAATGAATGTTAAATTAAGAAATTCATATTAACATTGTTTCCATATAAATTAATGATAATTCTACAGATCTCTCAAAAGTATTGTCCTTTTTAGTCCAGTTTGATTAATTAGAGGCCTTAATTGCATAGAAACCTATTATAGTGAGTTTAAAATATATTGTCATATTATATCTTTATGTTACATAATTAAAAGAACAGATCTACCAATAGCCCGTGCGGATGCACGGGTTGACGACTAGTGAAATAAATGCAGGGGCCTCCTTGCATGCCTCCCGTAGGAGTCTGGGTCGTGTCTCAGTCCCAGTGTGGCTGATCATCCTCTCGGACCAGCTCTATCGGCGCGTCAATCTGTGCTGACAGGTGGGGTCAGAACGGGCCAGCGATGCCAATACGTTGCTGTACAGACGAGCGGTGACCGTCCTGATTCAGTGACTGTATTCAGCGTAGAACGATGTACGGTGACCGTGGTGACTGGCGAGCAATGCGGACAAGTACCGTGACCTCTCAGTGAATTTAACTCTTTCCTCATTTGCCACCAACTAAGAGAAGCTCGAAGAAAGAGGAGAAACAAATCGAAATCTCTCGCTAAAAAGAAAACGAAATCTCTCTCATCCCCGCCTCCTCCGAAACCCCAAACTCCGGAATTCCTCGTCGACCTCGAGCTTATCGAATCCAACCAACGCGAGGCATCCATCACGCCAGCGTCGATGATCCAGCTCCTGTTCGTTGTGCTCGTGGCTGAGGCGGCGGTGGCGGTGGCGCTGCTCTTCAAGACGCCGCTGCGGAAGCTCGCCGTGCTGGGCCTTGACCGCCTCAAGCGCGGCCGCCGCGCGCCCGTCACCGTCAAGACCGTCGCTGGCGTGGTCCTCACCCTCCTTGCCTCCACGCTCTACAGCATGGCCGAGATCAGCGGCCGCGTCGGGGAGGCCGAGTCCTCTCGCCCACCGACCAGGTTCTCTTCTCGCGCCACCTCCTCGAGGCGTCCCTCATGGGTAGGTCTCTATTAGTAACGCACATCCCACTAGAAATATTTGCTGGTACAAATCAATCGCATACAGATCTTTGTTCACATCGCAACAATGTACAGTAGTAACTGAGAAATGCCATTAAAAAATTATACGAGGTGTTAAACTATAAAGTGACGTATGATTAGGCACTTGGATTCTGAGAATGATAGAAAGAAGATCTAAGGTGTTAAACTACAAGGAACTGGGATATGAAGATGTGTTTCTTGGACTAGGTTATGACATTTTGAGGTCAGCCCTTTGTTTTGTATGTGTTGGGTTTGGGATATAAACAGAAACTCATATTTACCGTGAATAGTTAGTAACCTGTGCACTCCTATGAAAAAAATAGAACCTTCTTTTGAGTACTAACTCAAAGGTGTACTTTATGTACATAGAATACATATTCTGTTGCTAAAAAAATGATGATGATTTAGTAATACGCGCATGCCTTTTAAACAGGAATGGATGTAGTGTTGGTTCTTTAACTGATCTCACATATGTGTTTCAAGCTTGCTTGGCCTTCTCCGTTTTCTTTTGCGATTTTATGTCGATCATTGGAGAGAATTATGGTCTCAGTTACTCCCTCCGTTCCATAATTCTTGTCATTTTGGGCTAAAACCACGACAAGAATTATGGAACGGCTGATAAGACCACAAATCTTCTGATTAGCAATAAACATGTGAATGATGTTTTATGTCAAATGAGCAATGAACAATCAGAATGTAGAATTTACAAAGTCTTACCAGGTTCATCTGCCTCTGATTTTCATAGGATGAAACCTTTTTTTTGGAGAAGAACAGTTTATTATTTTCTTTAAGCTGATAGGAAACTTCCGCAAAATTCGTGTCTCGCTGAATTGAAAATCTGTAATTTGCATCATAAAACCGATCAAACAAATATTTTTTTCATATTAGGACGCCCAAAAGCCGGAGCCTCTGTCGTGGCCCCTCCCACGCTGCCACGTCGCAATGCTATCGTTTGCCATGTGATTAACTTTGTACAATTGCTAACACATTGAATTTTAATGCGCACAAATGCAATACAATCAATACTCCTTCCGTTTCAATTTGCATTGCGCATTACTCCCTCCTTAATACATGGTGTATTCACTTTTGACCAACAATTACACTATTAGTATGTAATTTATGTCATACAAATTCATAAGCACAAGTAATTACTTTTGAATCAAACCTACAACATTCATTTTATATCTTGTAAAATATGTATACTACCCGAGTCATTGCTGGTCAAAGACTTGCCCTATCAAAACAAAATACATAATGCATTTTCGAATAAAGGATGTAGTGTTATGCAGTTTTTTCATATTACATTGTGTATAAGGAAAGCAAGCTGCAGCAAGCCAATGCATGCGTAAGCATTTATGACCACTTGCTGCATGAGGCTCTAGTCTAAACAACTCCTCTTTTGTATATGCCTGCGTTTAATTTCTAATTCGCAAGATAAAATGTAATGGAGAGAGTATATGGTAACAAGGTGCTGAAAAGATATGGTAAAGAGGTGCTGAAAAGAGCATACAGATGTTTGGCACACTGAGCAAAAATATTAGAGATCATTCAAGTTGGACCGCACCGAGATCATTTCCGATGAGGCATGAAACAGTTCCCGGTCAACTTCAGTGTGTCTAGTGTGTGCTTTGCGGTCAGATTCAAGCATAGAATATAGGAGGCCACCATCAACAGGTAGCCGGGAAAGAGAAGTGAAAGGCGGCCTATGGTGTCAGGATCTAGGGAGATGAGAGGTGGTTTTTTTTTTAGGGTAAGCGACTGAGGACGAGAGAATCAATGCCGATATTACGGGCAGCAAGAGTTTCCAAACAGAAAAATCTGGCATTAGGCGCACATGTTGCTGAGCGATGATTCTTGCTTTACGTATATTAGTTAATTTGAGCACATGATTATGTTTTGATGCTCTCAGAAAGTAACCAACGCGTCAGGAGATTTTGTTGTCCAGCTCCATTATTGTTAACAACGCAAGAGGACAACCATCATTAATTCTCTTTAATACTAACGATTAATGAATGATGAAGCCATTTTATCTGGTGGAGCTATTTTGTTTGAAAAGGTGAATTTGCTCTGTCCTGTAAATTCAGGCCGAAATCAATTTGGATTATCCTCTATGTTTGACACGGAAATTTTGGACCAACAAATTGCTTGCTTGCAGTTTATATTGCTGCTGAAGTGCTTAATTTCGATTTCTCCGTGCAGTAATAATTATGTTGCGATTTTATTTGCATTTTGGTTCACTCTTGAAACTCTAGTATTCCAGGTTACGGTTTTATCATGTTCTAGATTTGTTATGTATGCTCTTATTACTCTGTGCTTGCACAATCATTTTAAAAACAACTTGTATTGATGCAATATGTGCCTATCAAACAGAAAAAATAAAGTTATCAGTAGGTCTAGCTTTTCCATGCAAAACTATTGCTCAGTTGTCATGGGCGTTGGGTCAAAGGTCCAATGACTTAGGGCAGAACCAAGCTTAGAAGTTATCCCGTGCAGGAATATTCATATAACAGTGTCCACGTCAACAATATGGTGGTCACTTAACCAAAGAGATAGTAGCTTTTTGGTTACTAAGGATTTCTTTTTGGTTAGGAAGTAAGAGCAGGGGGGACTATCAGTTATATATAACATAGTATTCTTTATCTCATCACCATCAGAATAATAATAATCTATGTTGACAGTGTAAAAAAACTCCACTTTGTGCGTGAGCACTGTATTCTTGCTATCTGTTCCCCTATGTCAAAAGTCTGAGTGATACGATACTATTCTTTCAGGATACTCCTTGTTTCTTGCCCTAGTTATTGACCGCCTCCACCAGTACATCAGAGAACTACGTGGGTTAAAGAAGAATGTAGAGGCTCTGTCGAAGCAGAACAAAATGTTAGAGGAAGCAAAACATGGAAGATCTGAGGAGACAATCAAATACAAGGAAGAGATCGCCACTCTGAACGAGGAGATGAAGAAACTGAAGCTACAAGTTCAAGAAAAAACCGGGGAAGTCCATATTGCTGAGGACAAGGCGCTTGCTATTCGAAAACAATCTGAAAGTTTGCTGGTCGAGTATGACCGGCTCCTGGAGGACAACCAGCATCTCCGGGAGCAGCTGCAGTCAATGGACCTCAGGCTCTCCAGCTCTTCTTGAAAGTAAATATTCAATAACATTATCCTATCATGAACCAACTTTTTGTTGCAGGAAAATTATCTGTTTTAGTTTTAGTCAATTCAAGTTTACTCTTTCATAGAATGTTTATACCAAAGAATATACTAATTTAGTAGTGCATCTTTTATTGTTTTTACTGTCTCTACTTTGATGGACTGAATTGGTGATGAAATGGGGACTAAGATTCCATCCACGCAGCATTAATATTTTCATGTGGGAATTTTGAGTTACTTTGATCGACAGTAACCGTAAGATTGCGTCGTATGTTTGAGAAGTGGTAAATAGATGAATTTGTTAAAAGGTTGAAAAGTATAAATAGGATCATTGACTAGGGATCGACAGGTGGTGAGAAGGTCTTTTGTGGTCTTGACCTCCCGAGCGAAGAGCTTCAGGCCCCACTTGAGTCCTGTTGTAGGGTTGGTCCCGATGTTCACGGATTTGGGCGGAATCGACGAAGAACACGATGAACTAGGCGAAGAACATGAAGAACACAAGAACTTAAAAGGAGCAAAAGAAGGATAACTAGCAAGACACAAGCAACTAATCAATCGGTAACAAGCCCTGAGGGTAGCCCCCGATTATCATATACACAAGCACATTTACTCTAAGGATTGTTTATCTCACCGGTCAATCCTATCAGTTCAACCACCAAGATGATTGACAAGTAATCGCAACTACAAGGAGGGAGTCTTGTTCATCTCCACATGTGGAGGCCTTGATTCATCTCACTAAGAGGCATCTCCTAAGAGGCAACACCAACAAGGGGTGGAAAGGAGCTAAGCTCAACTCAATCTATGCTTAGTCTAACCCCAACCCTATGGAGAGAAGGGGTACTTATAATCTATTACAAAGCAGGGGCAAAAAGGTAAATATTTGGTTAAGTCACGCGGGCGTCGTGCGAGCTGGAAGTGGGGCCGGCCAGGGGGCCGGCGGCGTCTGGAGGGTGGCCGGCCTGGGGCCGGCTGGCCTGTTTGCCTCCATTTCGTCCGTTTCTTCCGATTCTTCTCCCACGCTTGTTCGTTCCTCTTGGCCAACTTGATCCTTGTCTTCTTGGCGGTCATCACGAACCTCCAAGCTGAGCAAACACAAAGTATCGGAATGAAGTAGCAAGCCATTCAACGGAGTGTCGAGATCACATATAGATATGAGCGAATTCACCTTATCATGTAGAGCTTTGACTCGTGCTCTTGTCATTGGTCCACTTGGCGTGTCATGTGTAGGAACCGGAGGTTGGGCTACATCATCTCCCCCCTTGGGAAAGAGTCGTCCTCGACTCATGGTCATCCTCATCGCATGATGTCCCATGGTATGGTGATAGGTCGGCGACATTGAAGGTGTCATGCACCAAGTACTTGGAGGTGGAGATGTGGATGTTGTAAGCGTTGTCGTTGATGCGCTTGAGAACCTTGAAAGGTCCATCACCACGAGGATGAAGCTTGGACTTCCTTGCATCCGGAAAGCTGTTTTTGCGAAGATGTAGCCATACTAGGTCTCCTTCTTCAAATATCATGGCGCGCTTGTTCTTGTTCATCTTCTTAGCATGTGCTTCATTGTGCTTTTCAAGTGTGTTTCTTGTATCCTCATGTAGCTTCTTCATGTAAGCAGCACGCTTGTCGAAGTCCATGCTAGTTTGCTCACGGAGTATTAGTGGTAACATGTCCAAAGCGGTGTATGGGTTGAAACCATAGACGATCTCGAATGGGCTTCTCTTCGTTGCTCGGTGTAGTGCTCGATTGTAGGCGAACTCGGCATAAGGAATGCACTCTTCCCAATTCTTCAAGTTTGGCTTGATCAACACGCGAAGGAGTGTGGAAAGGCTTCGATTCACCACTTCGGTTTGGCCATCCGTTTGAGGGTTGTATGCGGTGGAGAAGAGTTGCTTGATTCTCATTTTGGCCATCAACGTCTTCCAAAAATAACTCACAAACTTGACGTCACGATCCAAGACAATGGTCTTTGGTACTCCATGAAGACGGATAATTTCCCTAAAAAACAAAGTTGCAACTTGTGAAGCATCGTCGGTCTTATTGCATGGTATGAAATGTGCCATCTTAGAAAATCGATCAATGACCACAAATATGGAGTCCTTGTTTGTTTTAGTGCGTGGAAGTCCTAAGACAAAATCCATAGCAATATCGCACCAAGGTGTTTGTGGAATTGGCAAAGGAGGGTATAGACCATGAGTGTTTAATGTAGACTTAGCTTTGAGACATGTCGAACATCGTCGAACTAATCGTTCCACATCACGCTTCATCCTTGGCCAATGATAGTTGGTGGCGAGCATAGCATAGGTCTTGTCGCGTCCAAAGTGTCCCATGAGCGATCCTCCATGTGATTCCTTCAAAAGGACCAAACGAAGCAAAGACTCGGAAATACAAAGTTTGTTAGCTTTAAACAAGAAACCTTTGTGCAAATGGTATTCACCAACTCCTTTATGCTCCGAGCATTGATCAAAAATATCACCAAAGAAATCATCGGTAGCATATAAATCTTTTATCTCATCCAAACCCAAGACACTAATTTCAAGATGCGTAAATAGGAAGGTCTTGCGGGACAAAGCATCCGCGACCACATTGTCTTTACCCTTCTTGTATTTGATTACAAAGGTGAAAGACTCAATGAACTCAACCCACTTAGCATGTCTTTTGTTCAAATTATTTTGGCCTTTCAAATATTTCAAGGATTCATGGTCGGAGTGAATGACAAAATCCTTAGGACGAAGGTACTGTTGCCACACATCCAAAGCACAAACCAAAGCAAACAATTCTTTGTCATAGATAGGATAATTCAAACGAGCTCCATCAAGTTTCTCACTATGGTATGTGATAACATTTTGCATAAGTACTCCTCCAATACCCAAACCACTTGCATCGCATTCCATCTCAAAAGTTTTGGAAAAATCTAGAAGTGCAAGTAGTGGGGCTTGGGTTAACAACCGCTTGAGCTCGTTGAAAGCAAAGTCATGGGCATGTCCCCAAATGAAAGGCACATTCTTCTTGGTAAGGTCATGAAGAGGGCATGCAATTGTTAAAAATCTTTGATAAATCGGCGGTAAAACCTGGCAAAACCCATAAAACGTCTCAACTCCTCAAGTGACATAGGAAAAGGCCAAGAATGAATAGCTTCTATTTTTGCTTCATCAACTTCAACTCCATTCGAAGAAACAACAAAACCCAAGAAAATAAGCTTGGCGGTGGCAAATGTGCACTTAGAAATATTAGCATAAAGCTTTTCATTGCGAAGGGCCAACAATACTTGAGCAACATGAGAAGTATGCTCTTCCAAAGACTTTCTATAGATAAGGATATCATCAAAATAGACAAGAACAAATTTTCCAATGAAAGGACGAAGAACATGATTCATAAGACGCATAAATGTTGAATGTGCATTTGAAAGACCAAATGACATGACTAGCCATTCATAAAGATCAAGCTTTGTCTTGAATGTGGTCTTCCATTCATCACCCTCACTCATCCTTATTTCATGGTAGCCACTCTTAAGATCAATTTTGGAAAAGATAGCGGAACCACATAGTTCATCAAGCATATCATCAAGTCTAGGGATAGGATGGCGAAAGCTAACGGTTATGTCGTTGATGGAACGACAATCCATGCAAAGGCGAAGAGTGTTGTCGTGCTTGGGCACTAAGATGACGGGCACGGCACACGGGCTCAAGCTCTCGCGAATGTGTCCCTTGTCAAGCAGCTATTGTATTTGCCGCTCAATCTCCTCCGTCTCTTCAGGGTTGGTGCGGTATGGAGCGCGGTAAGGTAGCGGTGCGCCGGGTACAAGGTCGATGCGATGCTCGATGCCGCGTAGAGGAGGCAGTCCCGGTGGCACCTCTTGAGGAAAGACATCTTCAAATTCCTTCAAAAGAGACAACAAAGATGGAGGAATGTTTGTGAGGGTGTTAGTAAAAGAAACTTCACCCTTGCATATGAGCACATAGTGTAGGGTGGATGAGTCCTCTCTCAACTCCCTCATATCTCTTTTGGTGGCAAATAGTGTTAATTTTGTAGTGGCTCTCTTTGAATTGTCACTCTCTTATGGATTGTGGCTCTCACTCACTTTTTGGTGGATCACTCTCTCACCACTCATCTCACTTGAAGCACGTTGTTGTTGTGCCCTTGCAATAGTCTTGGCATTGTCGGCAATTACTTGACTTGGTGTCATTGGGCAGAGGACAAAGGTCTTGTCATTGCTCTTGAAGTTATAGTAGTTTGTCCTTCCATCATGCGTAACACTTTTATCATATTGCCAAGGTCGTCCAAGAAGCAAGTGACAAACGGTCATAGGCACAATATCGCAATCGACGGTATCTTCATAAGCTCCAATCTTGAAAGAGATTTGCACCATATGTTGAATCTTGACGGTTCCGCAATCATTCAACCATTGCACATGGTATGGGTGTGGGTGCTTCTTGAGCTTCAAGTTGAGCTTTTCACATAGTTCCTTACTCGCTAAGTTGTGACAACTTCCACCATCTATGATGACCTTGATGACCTTTCCATTAACTACCGCTCTTGTTTGAAACAAGTTGCATCATTGGTCTTATTCTACTTGGACATTGGTGATAAAGGTTCTTGTCACAACCAAAGCGGGTGCATTGGGCTCACCATCACAAAATATGTGATAACCCGAATTTTTGGCTAAAATTAATTATTTTGAGTCAAATAATAGTTTGCCTCTAGCTATTTAATTTTGTACGTTCTTGCTAGATTTAAATCTGCTTATGTTTGAAAAATAACTAGAGGAATTGATCGACTGCTTGTTTATGCATTTGATCGTTGGTTCAATTAGGAGCTAACTAGTAGGAGTATTAGCTAGAACCGATCGTACCAGTGTAGTACAAGGCAAGCTAGCTTAATCATGAAGGAGCTACGTGGCAGCATAGGAGAGGCCACATTATCCAAGGATCCGTCGTGGACTTCTGCATGGTGGCCAACTACGGCAGCTGACCTGCTTGCTCACGTCAACGATGTCGGCAGATATTTCTATCCAGCTCGGCAAGCGGCGAAGCGGTGAGATATTTAGACGCCACGACTTATAAATAGATCAGCTAGCTCAGCTGCACTTCACTACGTCCATCGATCGATCGAAGCTAGAGCTGAGAGCAGTAGCTTGTAGCTAGCTGATTAGCGACCGAGCTGAGAGAGTGAGAGAGGTGAGATTAACCAGCGTACACTAGTAGAAAAGGGGCTTCGGTGTGCCTCTTTACTACCGGTTGATCTAAAACCGGTACTAAAGGGGGCATTAGCACCGGCTGTGTTCGTGTGTCAGCCGGGGTCACCCTTTAGTACCGGTTTGTATTAGCAACCGGTACTAAAGGCTACCCTTTAGTACCGGTTGGTAATACCAACCGGTACTAAAGGATTGGAGGCCCCGTGGCACATGCAGCCGCGGTTGGTGGCCCCACGCGGAGAGCCTTTAGAACCAGTTGGTAATACAAACCGGTACTAAAGGTTTCGGGCACTGTAACCCTTCTTCCACCCGAACCAGCTCCATTTGAGCTCGAACGCAACTCCTTTTTTCCTCTCTCTTTGCTCTCCCAAGCTTAAATTCACCCCTTTTTTCTCCAACAACTTCCAAGATTAGTGGCACCTACATATATAAGGGTTAGCAACTTCATCTTCTCTTCCGACATTTCAATTTTAGTTCATTTTCGTGCAAGTTTAGCAAGTTTGATTTTGGTGGTGCTTGCAATGTGTTTGATGAAATGCCTAAGTTAGGAATTTCATTTGTTTTATATGCATTTTGAGCTCAAATTAAAGTATAATTTATGGTTTTATATAGTGTCCCCTTCCTCACCGCCGTCGATCGCCCGCGCCGCTCCGTCACCGACGCCACCTCGGTGAGCCTCTTTTTTTATCTTTTATTTTAAAAAATGTTAGTTATATGATTTAAATGCATAATTATTTCTTGTATAATTTTCTTATGTTTTTTTTATATGTATAGTGTCATGGTTTTGATATCCGTCCCGTCGGCCCTCGTCCGGTTTATGATTCGGATGTGGTATATTTTTTTAACTATTTATTTTGTTTCGTGTTTATAACAATCATGCCGACCAACTTGACGTAGATATATTTTTATTTAGGAGGTAGTTGAACTGGAAATTCCAGCCGACTCTATTGTCGAGTATTTTAAAAAAGAAAACGACGATTTGAAAGCAAAATTGAAGATAAGTGAAGATCTTCGTCTCCAATGTCTAGAAGAGAAGATGGTATTGGACTTGGAGATTGCCGACATCGTTGATGCTCACGGGGTCGAGCTTGCCGACGTCGTCGCTGCTTATGAGAGGAATATGGATGCAATGCACGTCAAGCTTAAAAAGATTAGAAAATATGTCATTAGTCAAGAGGCTTGGTATCATTATGCCGTTGGTTCAATAGTTAACTTGGTTGCGATTCTGATCGCATTTGTTGTTGGATTTAAATTCTTTACATAGTTGTATGTTAGTTTCGATTGATATATGTTTCGTGAGAACTATGTATTACATTTGGGCACTACTCTACTTTGGTTTTAATGTGATGAACTTGTATTAATTAATTTGGTCACGTATCTCTATTCATTATTTAGCTGGTGTAATGATTTTTGATGTATTTATGTAATGCAGATGAGTGATGACCCACAAGTATAGGGGATCGCAACAGTTTCGAGGGAAGTAAAACCCAATTTATTGATTCGACACAAGGGGAGCCAAAGAATACTTGAGAGCCTTAACAGCGGAGTTGTCAATTCAGCTGCACCTGTGAATAGTCTTGCTCGACACAGATTATCAGTAGCAACAGTTTTATAGCAGTAGTAGCGGTGAAATAATAGCAGCAGTAAATAGAGACAGCAGTAGTGATTGCAGTAAACAGTAGGATTAAAACACTGTAGGCATAGGGATGGATGAACGGGCGCTGCATGGATAAGATAGCTCATATAATAATCAAGACATAGGCATTGCAGATAATGATAAAGCATCCAAGTACTAAGTAAACATAGGCATGTGTTCCGTATATAGTCGTACGTGCTCGCAATGAGAAACTTGTACAACATCTTCTGTCCTACCAGCCGGTGGCAGCCGGGCCTCAAGGGAATCTACTGGTAATTAAGGTACTCCTTTTAATAAAGTACCGGAGCAAAGCATTAACACGCCGTGAACACATGTGATCCTCACATCGCAGCCATTCCCCTCGGCTGTCCCAATTATTGTCACTTTGGGACCTCGGGTTCCGGACAACAATATGTGTATACAACTTGCAGGTATGATCAATAAACAGTGCATATCATTATGAAACAATAACATGTTCAGATCTGAAATCATGGCACTCGGGCCCTAGTGACAAGCATTAAGCTCAACAAGTTGCAACAACATCAATAAGTACTAACAATGGATACTAGGCACCATGCCCTAATGATCTTATAACTTATTACATGAACAATCTCATCCAATCCCTACCATCCCCCTCAGCCTACAGCAGGGAATTACTCACACATGGATGGGGGAAACATGGATGGTCGATGGAGAAGCGTCGGTGATGATGATGGCGATGATCTCCTCCAATTCCCCGTCCCGGCGGAGTGCCAGAACGGAGTTTCTGGTCCCCGAAATAGGTTTCGCGATGGCGGCGGCGTACGGTGATGTTTCTGGATGAAGTGGACGACCCCCTCGCGTTTTAGGTCAGAGAGGGTTAAGTAGTCGAAAGGGGGACTCGGGGAGGTGTCCGAGTCGCCCTCCTCAGTGGCTGGCGCGGTGGGCCCCTTGGCCGCGCCGCCCTGTGGTTTGGGCCACTCGTGGCCCATCTCTGACTCCCCTTCTGGCTCCGTGAGTCTTCTGGTAAAATAGGAGGTTTGCGATCTTTTCTGGTGTTTTTCCCGAAAGTTGACTTTCTGCACAAAAACAAGACACCAGGGCAATTCTGCTGAAAACAGCGTTAGTCCGCATTAGTTGTATTCAAAACACACAAGTTAGAGGTAAAACAATAGCAAAAGTGTTCGGGAAAGTAGATACGTTTTGGACGTATCAACTCCCCCCAAGCTTAGCTTATTGCTTGTCCTCAAGCAATTCAGTTAACAACTGAGTGCGATAAAAGACTTTCACGAACACATTTGCTTCATATGATGCATATATTCTCACTATATGAACAAATGCTTAGGCAATTCAAGATGAGGCAAATGCAAATAATGTCACTCAATAGGCATGTAAACTATGAAAAGATACCAACATACTAATAGCGACAAACATGAAACATATTAATTCACAAGATTGTAATGCTCATAATAGGATATGATAAGATGGTATCTCGCTTGCCCGTTTTTGTACAGCAAAACATAAATGCCCAGGCACCTCTGAAGTTCATGGGAAGACTAGAATCAAAGATATCAAAGATAAAAGCATCAAAGTTATATCACAGTTAACCACATTCTGGGACAAGCACATTACACTAAGAACGACAACTATGCTCTCGAGAAAGTGCTCAAAGAAAGGATGGTGACTCAACATGAAAGTAAAAGATTGGCCCTTCGCAGAGGGAAGCAGGGATTATCATGTGCTAGAGCTTTTTATTTTTAAAACAGAAGCAAAATTGTTTTGGGAAGTGTTTGTTGTTGTCAACGAATGGTAGTGGGTACTCTAACCCCCTTGTCAACCAGACTTTCAAGAGCGGCTCCCATGAAGGATGTTATTTCTACCAGCAAGGTAGATCATCCCTCTTCTCTTTTGTTTACACATGTATTTTAGTTTCATTATGGGTGACACTCCCCCCAACCTTTGCTTGCACAAGCCATGGCTAACCGAATCCTCGGGTGCCTTCCAACATTCACATACCATGGAGGAGTGTCTATTTGCAAATTAAGTTGCTTACTGATAAATCAGGGCAAAACATGTGAAGAGAATTATTGATGAAAGTTATAATTAATTGGGACTGGGCACCCCGTTGCCAGCTCTTTTTGCAAAATTATTGGATAAGCGGATGTATATGCCACTAGTCCATTGGTGAAAGTCTGAATGACAAGATTGAAAGATAAAACACCACATACTTCCTCATGAGCTATAAAACATTGACACAAATTGAGAAGTACTTTGAAGGTTTTAAAGGTAGCACATGAAAATTTACTTGAATGGTTCGAAATGCCATGCATAGGTATTTATGGTGGACACTTTGGAATAACTTGGTTTTCATGGTTTTGGAAGCACGAGCAGCATTCCCGCTCAGTACAAGTGAAGGCTAGCAATAGACTGGGAAGCGACAATCAAGAGAGCAATAACCGTCATAATCATGCTTGCGACAAAATGAAATTAATTGAGGCATAAAAGTGATACAAGAACTCTGAGTCAAAATAAATCATCAAGGCTTAATTGACTTTTGTTTTTCAGTCATATGCATGCATGAGCATGTGCCAAGTCAATTCGAATGAATTATTCAGAGGAGGATACCACAATGTCATACCCTCTATGAATAGAACAATGCAAGCAAACATCAACATAACATGCTACCACTATTAATAAATTGGGACCGATCATGAGAGAACAAGAACTACTAAGCATCCACTAAATGACATATACCTCACATGAACCAACTAAGCATGCTCACATAGATGAGTATATGTACAAAAATGAAAACAAATAGAGTTCATACCAGCCTCTCACCCCAACTCGAGTTGTTGTAGATCATCCTTATTGCTTTTTCACTTGTGTTGCTTCGAATGATAAGAATGAAAACCAAGCTCCTCGGAGTCACGGATGGCTGTCCAACTCTGAAAACACTATACAAAACCAAAAAGAAACAACAAATATTTTTGGGTTTTCGAGTTTTTGAAACAAGAGCAAAAAGAAACAAACAATAAAGCAAAATATTTTTAGATTTTTGAATAACAAACCGAATTTTAAAACTAAGCAAACTAATACTGAAACTTAAAGAAACAAATGAAGAGAAACAACAGAAATATTTTTGGTCTTTTTGTGTTTTGGAATGCAGCAATAAAAGGTAAACAATTAAAAAGAAAGAAAGAAAACTGCAACATGGATATACAAAGTATCGACAAGATATGATATGTAAATGAGTGAGATGTCGATATACCTCCCCCCAAGCTTAGGCTTTTGGCCTAAGTGGAGGTCAATGCCACTGTCCCCATGATGTGCCACTGTCGTGATATGATGAAGAAGGGTACTCATCCTGGTACGAGCCTGACGACGCACCAGGATAAGTGACGTGTAGTGATCACCAGGTGCCTCTTCCTCCTCCTGATGCTGCTGGTGAAAACCTTGCAGTCGAAGCTGCTCCTCCAATGCATCCTTGGAGTACGACCACGGCCTCCTGTGAATAGGAAACAAATCGGCCTGGGGCAAAGGGACCTCGGTTGCCTCCCCGTTAGTATAAAACACTTTATAAACAATGTTCCCTATGCGAGAGCCTGGTGCAGCAAACTGATGATCTATCATAGTAGCAAGATCAAGCCTAACAGGGGCTAGCACATCATCAGTAGGTGTCGCAGAAAGACCAAAACTAGCAGCAACACGCTTCGCAACAATCCCACCATAGATGGGTCCTTTAGCGGCTAAGCGGCGAGCAATAAGAGCACCAAGGTTGTAAGCAGTGTTACCATTAAGTGCAGCAGCAAGAAAAGCAAGATGATAATTAGAAATGTTGCTGGTGTTTTCCCTACCAAGAATGCTAGTAGCAAGGTAGAAAACAAAATACTTGATGGCAGGATATTGGATATTCCTTATCTTGCCGCGATGAGCGTCGCGGCTATCGTCATCGGTCACTGCTCGATAAAGTTCCACCAAGTCGCGGGTGTTTCCTTCAATCTTCTTCGCTGTACCTATAGGAGCAATATCTATGGCAGCACAAAAGTCATTCAAACTCATGGTAACAGGCATATCATAGATCTTAAATTTAACAACAGGTCCATAAGATGAGTTTGTGAATTTAAAACTCTCAACAAAAGTTTTGGTGAGCCAATAATGTTGGACACCCTCATCCTGCATATAAGTAGTTAAACCAACCCTCTGGATGAGAAACCTGAAGTCATCAAGCAAACCTGCATTAGTTAGAAACTCAATGCATGGAAAGGATGAAGCATTTGGGATTTGATCATCCCCTCCATCTCCAATGTTTGGTGCAATGACATCTTCATCATAGGAGCGCCTAACTCGAGTGGATGCCCTCAAGGGTCTTCTTACCCTCTGAGAGTCACTCTCAAACACCTCTCCAAAGTTGTGGTTATGCATTTTCCTTTCTGAAATTTTCAACACATATCATAAAAATTGATTTTTGAAGCATACAAATGAGGGGAACTACTATATGACTTGCTAGAGGACTAAACATGCATCAAAACTGATTATATCAACATAGAACAAGCATGCATACTCACTTAACAAGTCACCTACAGCAGCAAAATACTCAAGGTATACTTACTAAACAAAATTCTACTTGGATACATGGAGGAGTCACATACCTGAGAGCAATTGCCCCAAATCTCAGCAGCTGAGATGGGCTGAACAAAGAGATCGAAATCGCGAGGAAGAACAGCAAAAACTCGGTGTGAGAGAGAAAAACGAGCTGAGTGATGCAAGAGGAAGAAGTGGTAGGTGGGGGAACTGTTGGAGGGCCAAGGGTGCCCCACCTCAGTGGCTGGCGCGGCCAAGGAGGCAGCCGCGCCACCATGTGGTTTGACCCCATGGTGGGTCCCCTTGGTCAGCACCAGGCACTCCCACGATGCTCTTTGAAAAATAGGACCAATGGTATAATTTTTACAGAGTTTTGAAAACTTTCAATTTACACGAAATCTGGATATTTAAATTAATAAAACTTGGGCAGAAAAATTATTTTTAAAATTCAAAACAACTAAACTTTTGCAACCTAATTATCACTACAGGAGGTAAAACAAAGTTGAAGAAAGAAATGTTGTTTAGCTCTTTCATGTATGCAAATACATTTGATAACAAGGTTGATCAAGTCTTGGCACCAAATAAATTTACATGACACAAATGATTTAAACATCATGAAACACTCATGTTACCTTGTATTGTATTGATATGGATCCAATCATAATGTTTTGATATCCTTCTTGATGATCATATATAGGGCAATCAATACTTCCCACTTTGATAGTTTTAAAATTGGAGATGGTATTGACTCCATAAATCTTGTCAACTTTCTTGGGGAAATAAACAGTATGTTCTTTATCATTAACATTGAAAGTTACTTTTCCTTTATTGCAATCAATAACAGCACCTGCAGTATTTAGAAAAGGTCTTCCAAGAATAATAGACATATTATCATCTTCAGGCATTTCAAGAACAACAAAATCAGTCAAAATTAAACAATTGTTAGCCACTTGAACAGGGACATCCTCACAAATGCCAACAGGAACAGCAGTAGATTTATCAGCCATTTGCAAAGATATATCAGTAGGTATCAATTTATCAAGATAGAGTCTCTTATAGAGAGAAAAAGGCATAACACTAACTCCTGCTCCCAAATCACATAAAGCAGTTCTAACATAATTATTCTTGATGGAGCAAGGGATGGTTGGTATACCTGGATCTCCAAGCTTCTTAGGAACCTTGCCATTGAAAGAATAATTAGCAAGCATAGTAGAAATTTCCTCATTAGGAATTTTCCTCTTGTTAGAAACAATATCTTTCATATACTTTGAGTAAGGAGGCAATTTAATAGCATCAGTCAAAGGAATTTGCAAGAACAAGGGTTTCATCCATTCACAAAATTTATTATAATGTTCTTCTTCCTTTGATTTTAGTTTCTTAGTTGGAAAAGGCATTTGCTTTTGAACCCAAGGTTCCCTTTCATTACCATGTTTCTTAGCAATGAAGTCTTCCTTAGTGTACTTTGTGTTTTTAGTATGCTTTTCAGGTTCCTTTTCACTAACTTCTTTATCAAGAGCATCATTTTTATCCTTATCACTATCAAGTTCATTACCACTTTCAGTTTCAGCATCAGAGATAGATATACTATTAGGATCATTAACAGTTTCAGAGGATTCTACAACATTTTTATGTTTCTTCTTCTTCTTTTTCTTAGAAGGAGAAACTGGATTTTCAGCTAGTTGAGAATCTTGTTCAATTCTTTTAGGATGTCCCTCAGGATATAAAGGATCCTGAGTATGAGCTCCACTTCTAGTGCTAACATAGACAGGTTTTAATTTTTCTTTAGAAGCATTGGCTAACATGTCTTGTTGCACTTTAGTGAGTTGATCAATTTGAGTTTGAACCATATGGAAATGTTTAATAAGCATCTTAACATCATTGGAGGTTCTCTCCACAATATCATGCAACTTACTAATAGCTTGAGAGTTTTCATGCAAATGATTCTCTACTCTCATATTAAAATTATCTAAGCATTGATCAGGTGGTTTAGAGTAGGGAATATCTCCTTCATCGAACCTGTGGAGAGAGTGAACCTCAATTATGGATGGATGAGGAATTGGCTTACACAAATCTTCAATAGGTGGAAGGTTCTTCACATCTTCAGATTTAATACCCTTCTCAATGAGAGTCTTCTTGGCCTCCCTCATTGTTTCATCATTCAATTCAATCATACCTCCCCTCTTCTTTGATATTGGTGTCGGTGTAGGTGTGGGGGTCGGCGCAGGTAGAGTCCAATCATCATAATTCTGGCTGATTTTAGCCAATAATTCTTCAGCTTCTTCAGGGGTTCTTTTCCTGAAAACACAACTAGCACAACTATCCAGATATGCTCTAGATTCAATAGTTAGTCCACTGTAAAATATATCAAGTAGATCATGCTTTTCCAAATCATGTCCAGGCCGAGCTCTGATAAGAGAGCAAAACCTTGTCCATGCCTCTGGAAGTTTCTCTTCATCTTCCTGGTCAAAGTTATAAATTCTCTGCAAAGCATCATGTTGAGCACTAGCAGGGAAATATTTCTGAAAGAAAACATTAAGCAAACCAGTAGGACTAGTAATAGAACCAGGAGGCAAGTTGTTATACCAAGCTTTAGCATCATCTTTTAATGAGAAAGGAAAAATCTTAGCAACAAAATAGCTACGCTTCTTGATATCATCAGAAAATAAGCCACTCAAAGTAGAGAGCTCATTCATGTGCTCTACAGCACTTTCACTCTTAGTGCCACAAAAAGGAGTTTTCTCAACAATAGATATATGAGATAAATCAAGAGAAAAATCATAATCCTTATCTTTAATGTTTATAGGAGAAGTGGCAAACTTAGGATCAGGTGACAACTTGTATTTAACAGCATGTTGTGCAAGAAAATTTCTAATATTACTTGCACCAGTAGTAGCATTACATTTATCAATAAAATCATCATCAAGTTCCACATAAGTTTCATCAGGATCATCATCACAAGTATAATCCCTTAACTCAGGTGAATAAACAGGAGTAGTAGGACTTCCATTAGGTGTTCTAGTATTTTCAAGTTGTTTAGACCTAGCAATAGCAGCATCTAAAAGTGGACCTAATGAAATACTCTCATCAATCACAGTAGAAGCATCATCAATATTATCAGAGGCAATTTCAGATTCAGCAGTAGTACCAACACGTGAAGATTGTGGTGGTGTAACAAGTTGACTCAATACAGATGGTGAGTCAAGAGCAGCAGAGGTACTAAGTGTCGTACCTTTTCTTGTAGTGGATGGCAATACACGGACCCTCTCATCACGAGCTTTACCCATGATGAATAAATTTCAGCGAGCAATATAGATCACAAGTGAACTCACAAATAAAGCTATGCTCCCCGGCAACGGCGCCAGAAAATAGTCTTGATGACCCACAAGTATAGGGGATCGCAACAGTCTTCGAGGGAAGTAAAACCCAATTTATTGATTCGACACAAGGGGAGCCAAAGAATACTTGAGAGCCTTAACAGCGGAGTTGTCAATTCAGCTGCACCTGTGAATAGTCTTGCTCGACACAGATTATCAGTAGCAACAGTTTTATAGCAGTAGTAGCGGTGAAATAATAGCAGCAGTAAATAGAGACAGCAGTAGTGATTGCAGTAAACAGTAGGATTAAAACACTGTAGGCATAGGGATGGATGAACGGGCGCTGCATGGATAAGATAGCTCATATAATAATCAAGACATAGGCATTGCAGATAATAATGATAAAGCATCCAAGTACTAAGTAAACATAGGCATGTGTTCCGTATATAGTCGTACGTGCTCGCAATGAGAAACTTGTACAACATCTTCTGTCCTACCAGCCGGTGGCAGCCGGGCCTCAAGGGAATCTACTGGTAATTAAGGTACTCCTTTTAATAAAGTACCGGAGCAAAGCATTAACACGCCGTGAACACATGTGATCCTCACATCGCAGCCATTCCCCTCGGCTGTCCCAATTATTGTCACTTTGGGACCTCGGGTTCCGGACAACAATATGTGTATACAACTTGCAGGTATGATCAATAAACAGTGCATATCATTATGAAACAATAACATGTTCAGATCTGAAATCATGGCACTCGGGCCCTAGTGACAAGCATTAAGCTCAACAAGTTGCAACAACATCAATAAGTACTAACAACGGATACTAGGCACCATGCCCTAATGATCTTATAACTTATTACATGAACAATCTCATCCAATCCCTACCATCCCCCTCAGCCTACAGCAGGGAATTACTCACACATGGATGGGGGAAACATGGATGGTCGATGGAGAAGCGTCGGTGATGATGATGGCGATGATCTCCTCCAATTCCCCGTCCCGGCGGAGTGCCAGAACGGAGTTTCTGGTCCCCGAAATAGGTTTCGCGATGGCGGCGGCGTACGGTGATGTTTCTGGATGAAGTGGACGACCCCCTCGCGTTTTAGGTCAGAGAGGGTTAAGTAGTCGAAAGGGGGACTCGGGGAGGTGTCCGAGTCGCCCTCCTCAGTGGCTGGCGCGGTGGGCCCCTTGGCCGCGCCACCTGTGGTTTGGGCCACTCGTGGCCCATCTCTGACTCCCCTTCTGGCTCCGTGAGTCTTCTGGTAAAATAGGAGGTTTGCGATCTTTTCTGGTGTTTTTCCCGAAAGTTGACTTTCTGCACAAAAACAAGACACCAGGGCAATTCTGCTGAAAACAGCGTTAGTCCGCATTAGTTGTATTCAAAACACACAAGTTAGAGGTAAAACAATAGCAAAAGTGTTCGGGAAAGTAGATACGTTTTGGACGTATCAATGAGCCGAGAATGGATGTACGGTGATCGACGCTGTCTCGAGTTCATTGATGGCATGCATCAGTTTCTCGATGTGGTTAAGTTGAACAAGCTGAAGAATGGTTTTATGATTTGTCCATGTGATGAATGTCAGAATATGAGGAATTACCCGAGCGTAAGAACCATACACTCTCACTTGTTGCGACAAGGCTTCATGCCCAATTGTTTTTGTTGGACCAAGCATGGAGAAAGAGGGGTTATAATGGAAGACCCTGAAGAAGAGGATGATGACAACTATCCTGTGTTCTCTGAACACAGTGATACTACAATGGGGAAGACGAAGTTGAGCTCGAGGTCATTGTTGATCAGTCCGATGATGATGATCTTCGTCGGGTCATTCTTAATGAACAGATGAAGTGCGGAAGTGAAAACGAGTGGTCGAAGTTGGAGCGCATGTTAGAGGATCACAAAAATTTGTTGTACCCAAATTGTGAAGATGGCCAGAAAAAGCTGGGTACCACCCTGGAATTGCTGCAGTGGAAGGCAAATAATGGAATATCTGACAAGGCATTTCAGGAGTTGCTACAAATATTTGAGAAGAGTCTTCCAAGGAACAATGAATTGCTGCACAGTACATATGAAACAAAGAAGATTGTCTGCCCTCTAGGATTAGAGGTGGAGAAGATACATGCATGCATCAATGACTGCATCCTCTACCGCGGCGAGAAATACGAGAATTTGAATGCATGCCCGGTATGCGGTGCATTGCGGTATAAGATCGGGCGAGATGACCCAGGTGATGTTGAGGGCAAGCCGAGCCCCAGGAAGAGGGTTCCCGCGAAGGTGATGTGGTATGCTCCTATAATACCACAGTTGAAACATTTGTTCCGAAACAAAGAGCATGCCAAGTTGTTGCGATGGCACAAAGAAGACCGTAAGGAAGACGAGATGCTGAGACACCCCGGTGATGGGTCTCGGTGGAGAAACATCGACAGTGCGTTTGGGGAATTTGCAGCTAACGCAAGGAACTTAAGGTTTGGTCTAAGTACAGATGGCTTGAATCCGTTTGGGGAGCAGAGCAGCAGTCATAGCACCTGGCCCGTGACTCTATGTATGTATAACCTTCCTCCTTGGTTGTGCATGAAGCAAAAGTATATTATGATGCCAGTGCTTATCCAAGGCCCGAAGCAACCCGGCAACGACATTGATGTGTATCTGAGGCCATTAGTTGATGAACTTTTACAGTTGTGATCTGACGAAGGCGTACGTGTGTGGGATGAGTACAAACAGGAGGAATTTGGCCTACGAGCGTTGCTGTTTGTAACCATCAATGATTGGCCTGCTCTTAGTAACATTTCAGGATAGTCAAACAAGGGATACAATGCATGCACGCACTGTTTAGATAAGACTGACAGTATATATTAGGTAACAAGAATGTGTACCTTGGTCATCGTCGATTTCTTCCAATCAGGCATCCCGTAAGAAAGCCAGACAAGCATTTCAAAGGTGAGGCAGATAACCGAACGAAGCCTACACGCCCTGATGGTGATGTTACATATGGCATGGTCAAGGATTTGGAAGTAATATTTGGAAAGGGTCCTGGCAGTCTAAATGTTCCGAAAGACGCTAACAAGCGCGTACCCTTATGGAAAAAGAAAAGAAATCTATATTTTGGGATTTGCCCTATTGGAAAATCCTAGAGGTTCGCTCTGCAATCGACGTGATGCACGTGACGAAAAATCTTTGCGTGAACCTGCTAAACTTCTTAGGCGTGTATGGGAAGATGAAAGATACATCAGATGCACGACAGGACCAGCAAAGTACGCACGGATGAGACAACCTGAATCCAGAGAAGTACCAAGGTACTGCCAGCTATGCTCTTACCAAAGAAGAGAAGGAGATCTTTTTTCAAGTCCTGAGCAGTATCAAGGTCCCGTCTGGCTACTCGTCGAATATAAAGGGAATAATAAACATGGCAGAGAAAAAGTTCCAAAACCTGAAGTCTCATGACTGCCACGTGATTATGACACAATTACTTCCGGTTGCATTGATGGGGCTTCTACCGGAAAACATTTGAGTACCCATTGTGAAGCTATGTGCATTCCTGAATGCAATTTCTCAGAAGGTAATCGATGCAGCAACTCTACCAAGTTTAGGTACGGGTGTGGTCCAATGTCTTGTCAGCTTCGAGTTGGTGTTTCCACCGTCCTTCTTCAATATTATGATGCACCTCATAATTCACCTCGTCGAAGAGATTTCCATTCTCGGTCCTGTATTTCTACACAACATGTTCCCCTTTGAGAGGTTCATGGGAGTCTTAAAGAAATACGTTCATAACCGTGCTAGGCCAGAAGGAAGCATGTCCAAGGGCTATGGAACAGAGGAGGTCATTGAGTTTTGTGTTGACTTTATTCCTGATCTTAAGCCGATCGGTGTTCCTCAATCACGCCATGAGGGGAGACTGCGTGGAAAAGGCACGCTAGGAAAGAAGGCAACAAGATGTGTCGTGGGGTTGTCACGGCATATGTCACCATAGGGTGACTTTGAGTTGGGGGCCAGGCGAAACTGGTGTCAGGGAGAAGGTTTTGCACGGAGGGGACAAAGGATTTACCCTGGTTCGGCCTCTCCATTGGAGATAAAGACCTACTTCCAGCTACTCTATTATTGATCTCGATGTCGATAACCCGGCTACTACAACAGAGCCGGATCTCGATTAGGGTTACAATACTATTCTCTCTCGTGGGACTTGTGTGATATCGAAAAAGCTCCTCCTTAAACTGAGACCCAGGAGCCCCTTATATAGATGCCGGGTCTCCTGGTGTCTTTACATGGTAAGGCCGGGCTATACCCGTATTAGGAGTTCCTATCTATCTCCACCTCTTCTTCATCTCCAAGTCCTGGATTCCGTGACGTGCACCGCCTCCGGGTCTTCTAGATCCTTCCTTAATTAAGTCGGGTTACTGCCAAATATTCCGGCCCACGACTAAGTTCAGCCCATGAGTGGAAAAGCATGCCAAGCCCGGCCTCCTGCCTGGCGGGTCTTCTTTCTCCTCCACGGGTACACCGGGTTATCTTCCCCCAACATTAGCCCCCAGATTAGCTTGGATAACATGATGGTAGATTCTTGAGATATCTTGTGATCTTGACGCCTTTTGCTCAAGTGTCGCCATCTGGGCTATTCAAGTTAATCCCTGAAAATACAAAAATGTTTGCATGTATAATTCATTAGTTTCAATAAATCTTCTATCTTAAGGCCGGCTCATCTTGGCGGCCATGCTATAACCCGGCTTTTCGTTCCCGGGTCTTCTTACTATGAACTTTGCTCCTCAATACTTAGCGATAATTTCGCCCAGCAACTACACGAATCTCCAGTCAACCTCGTAGTCCAGGATCCCACCTTTCTCTCTCCAAATCTATCCCCAGATATCACAATCATGAATATCCCTTATTTGTCTCTTTCTGTTTGTTGTTGACCTAGGTCAAATATCCTTATCTCCTTGCCTTTTTACCATACTACCCTTTGGTCAACCACGGTGCTTATATAAGGAACGCTCGGGTTCACCCCTGCGTTTCCTTCCCCATTCACATCTCGCTCGCTTCGCCATCTTCCTCGAGCCGGCGCCGCCATTTCCGCATCCGATCGAGCTCAAGATCGAGACCGAGCACCGCTGCGCTCTCCCTCGATCTATCTCAAAAGGTAATACCTCCAATTTTTTGCCAAATCAATTCCCGATTCGCTCTGCACCTCATTCCCATTGAATCCATCTTGAATCACATCGGTTTATACATCAATTTTGATCTCCCTTTTATCTGTGCTTCACTGTTCTTGCCCTATTCTTGCTCTGTTCTTCACAAATTCCATACCTATTTTTTACTTATTCTTGATTGATTCTCCTCCGGATAGATTGATCTTCTCCTTCAACCCGAGATCATGGGGAAAGAAAAGGTCAAAGCAGGTGGCCCCAAAGAAGGGGCCGAAGGCTCGCCTCGATCCTTCGGCCAAGAAGGGGCCGAAGGATGCATCTAGCTCGGGTGCTGCTAAAGCATCTATTCCGTGAACTGGACATGATCCACTGCTTCAGAACTGATGATCCAAACCTTCGTCGATCGAGGCGAGCTTCCTCCCAAAAGCGCGATCGAATGGCGCGCTCCAGGAGAGGAGACCCGGCCTTCTCCTCGTGAAGGTGAAATCGTATGCCTCCTTGATCATGTGACCCGGGGTTTCCGTCCTCCTGGGTCCCTTTTCTTTCGCCAAGTATTTCAGTACTATGGTATCACTCCTTTAGACGTTGCTCCCAACTCCATTTTGAACATGAGCAACTATGTAGTTCTCTGTGAGGACTATTTGCAGATGGCTCCCAGCTTGGAGCTATTCTTAGAATACTTTTATTGCAATCCCTCCAGTAAAACCAAATCTTTAGGCCCTTACGGCGGCGTTTCTATCCAGCGCCGTAAGACGGCAGATCTCCCGGCTCTCATGCTAGCCAGCCACCCTAAGGGGTGGCAAAACACATATTTTTATTGTAAAGACACTTCCCCCGTCACCGACGAAGCTCGTTACCCGGCCTTTCGTAACTCGGCCCTGGTATTCGAGCCAAAAATGAACAGCTATGCAAGTGACGAGGACCAGGTCCTAATTGAGCCCCTTCGTGCCCGGGTCAGAGCTCTGCTAGGTCATGGCCTCCGTGGCACTGATCTAGTGAAATGTTGGATAGGCTGGTTGATCCAGCCACTTAGCATCAGGACCCGGCTGATCCATGAATATACCGGGTCAGCTACGGATGACCTGCGTTACTCCGAGGTGACGCTCCTTGATAACCAGATTGTGAAGAACGCCAAGACCTTGCTTGGTGAAAAGAAAACTGCGATCGCTGAAACCGGGCTTGCCCCGTTTTATGCCAAACATCCCGCTCCCACGGTAACAACTCACTCCTTACATTGATTCACTTGCTCATTTTTTTCTCTCAACTGTCTAGATGCTTCATCTTTCTACCTTACACAGGACGAGGCCTGGTGGAAAGTGAATTTCACTCCCACCCCTCTCCAGCTGACAATGAAGCTGAAGAAGAAGAAGAAGAAGAAGAAGAAGAAGAAGAAGAAGAAGAAGAAGAAGAAGAAGAAGAAGGTGAGCTTGACTCCATAGGCCGGCTCTTCCTTAACTTAACCGAGAACGAAGCTCCTTCAGGTTTCATTAATAACCTAACTCTTTTACTTTTTATTCAGATATTGTTGAGCCGGCTAACGAGAATTTGCCGGCTCCAGATGTTATTGAAGTGCCGGCTCCCAGCACTACCACCACTCCCCACAAGAGGACCAGAGCCGCAGTACAGAAGGTGCCATATTCTCGCATTTCTAGTTATATGATGAACACCTCTCAACCTCAAGCACTTCGACAGGAAAAAGATGCCGCCAAGGAGGCTGAATCCAGCAAGCGCCGCAAGACCCGGTCTAGCGCAAGTCAAGATTCTTTGAACACAGGTATCCCTTCGTGCTCCCTGTCTCGCTGGACCAAATCACTTCAAAAGACTCCTAGCCCTTCATATCCCTTGGCTGGCAAAATCCGGGTCTCAAAATCCCAATCTTTGTCAGCTTCTTCAGGTGACAGCGTGAACCTGCCTGATGACTTTCTGGTCAACGTTGGGTATGCTTTTCTTTTACTTCAATTTTTTCTAACACTTCTATTTCTTTCCATCACCTCTGAATCCTTTTTTCACTTTACACAGCGCCAAAGCTACACCCCTGGATGCAGCCGGGTCTTCCTCTTATGATGTCATGCCCGAGCCTGCTCGTACAGAGGCTCCTGTGCATGACACCATTGTGGAGGAGACCCTGGAACAAGTAATGGAAGAGAAGGTGCCTACACCTCCAGCCTCTCCACCTAGAGCAGACCCGGGCATTCCTGCCGGGTCTTCCCCTACCACTGCCAAGCCAAAACAGAAGTCACCTGAGAAATCTCCCAGGTCTGGCTCGGGCACAAATGATGAGGTGCAATACCTACGCACCCAGAAAACACCTGTTGAAGCTCCATCCACAGTGATGGCCAAAATTGTTGAACCAGAGGTGACAGCTGAGGCCAGTGCTCATGGAAAGGAGCCCATTCTCTATTCCGAGCCATCCGCTCTGGAAAACATGGAACTACCAGCCCTTCTTTCTGAATACTTTTCCCGGCTCTCACAGCACAAAGGACTTGAAGCTGAACTTGTCACTGCCATCAAGCAGCACCATGAGGTAACAACACTCTCTTCCATACTCCCTAACCCCCAAGCTCCAAGTTTAATAAGCTGATGCTAGTTTGTCTGTTTACATCATACTAGGACTCTTTGTCTTAACTTTGTAAAAACTTCAAATTTCCCCAGCCCCCAAGTGCCGGGTTACATGCTTGCAGTAACCCGGGACTTGTAATTCTGAATTCTTTGAACATATCTTTTACTGTTAAGCCTTTTACTCCACTGAATTTTATCTACTTTCTTCAGCAACATGTGTCCCAAGCCACACTTGAAGTCCAGCAGCTCAAGGAGCAATTGGCAACTGAGACCCGGCTCAAGGCCGAGGCACAAAAGGAGACCCGGGACCTCAAGACCTCCCTTGCTGATGCAAAGGAAGAAAACATGTCCTTGAAAAAGGACATGGTAGATCATGAGGAGGACTGGAAGACCCGGCTTGAAACTGCTGAGAAGAAGCTAGCTGACATGGAAAAATCTTTAACTCCTTCAAGCAGCTTCTCTCAGACATTGTTGCTGCTATCTGGGGTAAATTTCCCTCTTCTTTTCTTTATGCATATCTGTCAACACCTTTATTTCGTATGTTGCTAATTCAATACTTCTGTAATCTCTCTTATTTCAGGTCCTCGCAACAACATGAACTTGGAAACTCCTACTGTCAAGCTTCAAGCCCTTTTAATCTTGGTGAGGCAATTGTACTACGGAGCCGGGCGTGCTATTGCAACAGCTCATGGCCTAGAGGAGCCCCCAAGCCAACTTAAACAATTTCTGGGTCATCTATCCACAATTCCTGAATGGATAACCCGGTGGAAGCTCTCTGGCTGTCGCAAAGGCGCAATGCGCATAATGGCCTTGGCCAAAGCGCATTATCCAGATATTGACCCGACAAAACTTGCTGGCAGGTTCCCCCAATTCAATTTGGACAATGCAGAATTTGGTGGGAAAGATCTCGCTGCCATAAGCAAGGAGTCCCGGTATGCTGCCACTCTGATAGCAGAAGGCTTGAACTTGGAGAAGTTTCAACAAGGATATGACAAGAAGAGCCGGCGGATTGACACGCCAGAGCCCGTCCCTGCCATCCTGACTCCACCACCGCTTGCTCGCGCTCAAAGCCAAAAGTCTACTGTTGCAGGCACTAGAACTCCTGCGATAGCTCCACCAAGCCGGCATGTAGTTACAGATGATGATCCCAAGAACCAGGGCCTTGCTTTGATCTGCTGGAAGACCCCAGCTCAGGAAATAGGAAGACCTCATGAATCTACAGAGGCCGAGCATGCAGCAGGAGGAGAAGTCCCCAAGGCCCAAGAGCAACCAAGCGAGACCCCAGCAACAGATGACCCGGCAAAGAATGCCGAGTCTTAAATTCATTTGAACACTTGTCCATTTGGCCTTGATAGGCATGATGTAATAACTTTAATACTTTGAGCCTCATATTTTGATCGTGCGCTTGTGCACGTATGCCACTTTTATGCTGTAATATTGGAAAAACTATGATCTGAATTTTCAATCTTTGAATGGTTTAGATGACCCTTTTGGTTTCTTTAACTATGATCCGGCTTTCGCATGGATACTTCTGTCGCAACTCCTCTGAAAAAACAGGGTCAAATCAAGTCCTTTTTCAGGCATCATGATTGATTGAATTATCAGGTGAGCGATCAGACCATATAAGTGCGAGTTACATCGAGCTCAATAGTAAGAAAACCAAGAATTAAACTGGTGGCATCAAGGCCGGGTCTTGAGATTTCAGCTACAGGCTATTTTAGTAAGAGCCCCCAAGACCCGGGTCAATGTTCTAGAAAGTAATGGCTTACTGTGCTCATTTACCCCATTGACCCAAATATCTGACTTGCTCGAATATAATAACTGGGACTTTTATAAAAGAAACAACTAATCAACCACACAAACTAACCATGAAAAACATCCACAAATAAAGGCCAGGTTATGAGGCTAGGTGTTCACTTTTGAACAGCTAACCCCCAAGCCTCCACACATGAATTTCAACTGGGATACAAGAACCAGGCCTTGGGTTAGATGTTATCTCTGTGAACATCTCACCCCCAAGACCGAAATTGTGAGACTTGATCAAGCTAGATAAACCGGGTCTTGGGTTGGATGTTCTCTCTGTGAACAGCTAACCCCCAAGACCTAACATATGATACTTTGAATAAAATGGACTACCAGAATCTTGGGTTAGATGTTCTTTCTGTGAACAGCTAACCCCAAGACCTGATATATGAGACTTGATCGCAAACAAACATAATCCCGGGTCTTGGGGTGAACCATTGTGAGACTTCAATGGTTAACCCCCAAGGCCTAACATAACATGAAAAGTAAATAACTGGAAAGACACAAATTTCCGTTCAACCTTAACTTTATTGATAGAAAAGGTTAGGTCAGCAAGCCGCCTCATTAAAAACCTTCCAGTCCCCTTAGGTACCCTGGTAAGGAAAATAGCGCGTCTGAAACCTGCTGCATGTTACATCGTGTGTTACATATCAAGACCCGGCCTATCGCTAGGTATAGTAGGGGCGTAAGTGGGCAATGTTCCACGGCCGCTCACGCTCTTGCATCAAAAATGTGGATCTTGTAGTGTCATTGATAGTTTCTGACTTTTCTCTCGCAACCACCAGATAATAAGACCCATTGTGCAAATTCTTGCTCACAATGAAGGGTCCCTCCCATGGGGGAGATAACTTGTGCATCCCATCTCTGTTTTGTGTCCACCGCAACACTAGATCTCCCTCCTGAAAAGTGCGAGTTCTAACCCGGCGTGCATGATATTTCCTCAGGTCTTGCTGATAAATTGCCGATCTTTCAAGTGCTTTCTCACGATGCTCCTCTAACAGGTTCAGTGAATCCTGCCGGCTCTTCTCATTTTCTGTCTCAACATAAGCCGCCACGCGCGGCGAGTCATGAATTATGTCACTTGGTAACACAGCTTCTGCTCCATAAACCATGAAGAAGGGAGTCATATTGGTGGATCTGTTGGGTGTTGTGTTGATGCCCCAAACTACTGATGGTAACTCCTCTACCCAAGCTCCAGCTGCTCTGAGGCTCAGGACCCGGAGTCTTGGTTTCAGTCCTTTGAGCACCTCTTGATTAGATCTCTCAACTTGCCCATTGGCCTGAGGATGAGACACGGATGCTACGTCCAATCTTATGCCGTTCCTTCCACAAAATTTCTGCATCTCTCCAAGTGACATATTGGTCCCATTGTCTGTGACGATGCTATGTGGATACCCAAATCTATGGATGATCCTTTTCAAGAACACAACTGTTGTAACTACTTCGCAATTTGTGACTGGCATAACCTCAACCCATTTAGTAAACTTATCAACTGCCACCAAGAGGTGAGTTTTCTTGCATGGGGACATCTGAAAAGGTCCAACCATGTCCACCCCCAAACTGCAAATGGCCAAGTTAAAGGGATAGTGCGCAACTCTTGAGCCGGCACATGAATTTGCCGGGCGTACCTCTGACACCCATCACATATATTCACCAAACGCTCTCCATCTTCATTTGCTGTAAGCCAGTAAAAGCTGTGTCTGAACACCTTTGCAACCAGTGACCTTGTGGAGGCATGATGCCCACAATCTCCATGTATCTCCTTCAAGATTTGTCGGCCTTCCTCTGGTGAGACGCATCGCTGAAACACACCAGAGGCACTTCTCTTGTAAAGTTCATCATCAATGACCACATAAGCTTTGGCCCGGCGCACGATTTGCCGGGCTACGATTTCTTGCTGGGGTAACTCCCCCTCGTAAGATAAGCGATGTATGGCTCTATCCACTCAGGAATCTCGTGCACTGCTGCTACTAACTGAGAATCCGGGTTATCCAGATAGGCATAATCTTCCTCATCCTCAGGCTTAACTCGCAACTCATCTAGGAAAGTATTGGGTGGGACCGGCTCTCGCTTGGAGCCGAGTCTTGACAGAGCATCAGCTGCATCGTTCTTGCGCCGGTCTATGTGATCCACCTGGTATCCAGAGAAGAACCCGGCAACTCTATCCACCTCTCTTCTATAAGCCGCCATCTTTGCGTCTTTTCTGTCCCAAGTGCCAGAAACTTGCTGAGCCACAAGATCTGAATCTCCATAACATCTGATATACTTGATGCCCATATCCCGGGCTATCTTCAAACCATGCAACAGAGCCTCATACTCAGCCACATTATTGGAGCAATCAAAGTGTATTTGCAAAACATAGCTCATCTTTTCTCCCTTTGGGGAAGTTAACACAACCCGGCTCCTGATCCTTGCTCCTGCTTAGACCCGTCAAAATGCATGACCCAAGACTGAATTTTTGGAACTAGCTATGGTGCACTTAACTGTGTCCAGTCATTGAGAAACTCCACTAGAGCTTGAGACTTGATTGCTGTTCTAGGCGCATAGTTGATATGATAATCTCCCATCTCAATAGCCCACTTGGCCACTCTTCCTGTAGCTTCAGAATTTCTTATGATATCTGCAAGTGGAATCGAGCTCACCACCATAATGGGATGCTCCTGAAAGTACGGCTTCAACTTTCTGCTTGCCATGAACACGCCAAACACCAGCTTCTGCCAGTGAGGATACCTTTGCTTTGTCTCTGATAAAACTTCGCCAACATAGTAGACCGGCCTTTGTACCGGGTGTTCTTTGCCTTCCTCCTTACGCTCAACCACAACCACATCGCTCACCGCTTGAGGCCCGGCAGCAACATATAACAACATGGGTTCCTTGGGACCCGGCGCTGCTAGTACTGGCGCTTTGGACAACTGGACCTTCAAAACTTCAAACGCATCATCTGCCTCTTGATCCCAGACAAAATTTTCTGTTTTCTTCAAAAGCTTATACAGCGGTATCGCTTTCTCTCTAAGCCGGGCTATAAACCGTCTCAAGGCTGCCACGCAGCCCGTGAATTTCTGAACATCCTTCAACTCTTTGGCTTCTCCAAACATTGTATAGCCCAGATTTTGTCCGGGTTTGCCTCAATTCCCCGCTCTGACACGATGAAACCCAGTAGCTTCCCAGCTGGAACACCAAACACACACTTTGTTGGATTGAGCATCATATTGTATCTCCGCAAGTTCGCAAACGTCTCTGTGAGATCCTTGATAAATGACTCGGCTTTTTCTGACTTGATCACCACATCATCAACATAGGCATGGACGTTGCGCCCAATCTGATCCGCAAAATAGTTCTGGATGCACCTTTGATAAGTGGCACCCGCATTTTTCAGCCCAAAAGTCATGGTCTTGTAGCAAAAAGCCCCAAAAGGCGTAATGAACGAGGTCTTCTCCCAATCATCTCTATCCAACTTAATTTGATGATAACCTGAGTAAGCATCCAGAAAACATAAGAGCTCACTTCCTGCAACTGCATCAACAATCTGATCTATACGTGGCAAAGTAAACGGGTCTTTTGGACAGAATTTGTTCAAACTGGTAAAATCTATGCACATCCTCCACTCATTGTTCTTCTTCAGCACTAGAACCGGGTTAGCCAACCACTCTGGGTGAAAAACTTCCATGATAAAGCTGGCTGCTAAAAGCCGGGCCATCTCTTCTCCAATGGCCTTCCTCCTTTCAGCGTTCATTTTTCTCATACCCTGCTTTACTGGCCGGGCTTTAGGATCAACATGTAATTTGTGCTCAGCGAGTTCAGTTGGGATACCTGGCATGTCACTAGGTGTCCATGCAAAAACATCCCTATTCTCACGGATGAACTCGATGAGCGCGCTTTCCTATTTGTCAGTCAAGTTTGACCCGATGGAGAACTGCTTGGAAGAGTCCCCCTCCACAAAATCTACCATCTTTGTATCCCGGGCTGATTTAAATTTTGCCCTATCATCTTCTGTGGTTGGCCTTTTCAGGACCGTATTATCTTCCGGGTCTAGATTTTCCCTGTAACTTTTCAACTCCTCTTTGGCACACGCATGCTCTGCCATGGCTGCATCTCCCTCATCACATTCTGCTGCAATCTTTCTGTTTCCATGCACATTGATGATCCCCATAGGACCCAGTATCTTCAGTTGCAAATACACATAACAAGGCCGGGCCATAAACCTGGCATAGGCCGGCCTTCCCAACAACGCATGATAAGGACTGTGAAAATCCACCACCTCAAAGTCTAGCATCTCTGACCTGAAGTTTTCCCGGGACTCACCAAAAGCCACCTCTAACGTGATTTTTCCCAATGGAGTTGCTGATTTCCCCGGAACTATACCATGAAAAACTGTGGACATCTTCTGCAACTGAGACTTTTTGAGACACATACACAAGAAAGTTTCCCAGTACAAGATGTTGATACTGCTTCCTCCATCCATCAGAACCTTTTTCAACTCATAACCCTCCACTTGAGGGGCCACGGCCAAAGCAAGCAGACCCGGGTGTTCCACATGATTCGGGTGATCTGCTCTACTCCAAGTGATTGTTTGCTCAGACCATCTCAAATACCTGGGTGCTCCCATGTACACCGCATTAACAGCCCTTTGAATTACTTTCCTCTCTCTTTTAGAAGTGTTTGAGGTATACACATGATATGAACCAAGCTGCTTGGGCTGAGTGTTAAATCCGCCCTGTCCTTGAGAACTTGAGCCGGCTGGAGGGCCGGTTGGTGTTGCATTAGCTCCTGTGAGCGGAGCCGCGGCCGGGCTTGCTCCCGTGCCGGGTCCTGCACCCCTATTTGCTGCTTGGAGTGCCCTCTGAATCTCGTTGTTTTTCCATTTGTTAAGAGCTACATACTGGGCCAGCGACTGATTTGCCGGCTTACCATTCCTGCTGTGATGAGGACACGGCATCCTGAAAGCCTCTTCCGTACTCATGGGTCGTGGTCCACTAAAACTGTTGTAACCTCCATTGTTTCCCCTATTGTTATTATTGAATCCACCATCAGTCCTGGGCCTTTGAAACCCAGTATTTGTGTTTGCCACGAACTCTAAACTTCCCTCGTTGTGCCCTCTTTTATGCGAGTTGTTGTTATTACCATTGTTGTTCCTACCATTGTTCGCTGTACTTTTGCCTTTTTTCCTCCTCAAGGTCATCTTGTGTCTTGTCAGTTGCTGCATGTTTGTTACAGGCCTCTAATAGCTCGGCCATTGAGACGGGTTTGACCCTGTGACTCTCTTTCAGACGTCCCAGCTTCTGTACCAATGGAGTATACTTGCAAGTTTTTTCCATCGTTGAAATTGCGTCCTTAGGCTCGATACCGGCTGATGCATGCAAAATCTCCGTGACCCGGCCCATCCAATGCCGGGTTGACTCCCCTTTCCTTTGTATACATCTATCTAGATCTTCCAGCAAAAACAAACGTTTGCATGTGCCCAAGAAGTGCTTGATAAAGATCGCTTTAAGCTCTGACCAGCTACTGATTGATTTCTCGGGTAAATTCTCGAACCACAACTTGCTGCACCATCACTCATCATCAAATACATATACTTTGCACACACATTCTCTGTTGCGTTGCGAATACACATTGCCATCTCATAACTGCTCAGCCAACTTGCCGGGTCCATGCTCGGCTCATAATTGGCCACTTTGCTTGGTTCTTTGAACTTCTCAGGAAACGGCTCGGATCTGATCGATTCTGATAAACATTTAGGCCCGGCTAACCCGAAACCTCCAGCTTGAAGATTAGGACCCGGCGAACTCACTGATACTGCGGGTGGAACAACTTATTGCACTGGAACTACTACTGGAGCTGGAACGACCGGGTGAACACTCGCGGCTCGCCCTGCTCTTGACCTGTTTACGATCTGCTGTGCCACAGAAACTGCAGGGGCCGGCTGATACTGCTGGTTAGGCTGAGGTTGTTGAACATTATGTTGACCCGGCGCAGCTGGCCCAGCCTGTGGTGGCAGCGTCTCCCCGTGTCTACTGTAGGTACGTTTACTATTGTAAGGTGTTGAGTGTAATGCACTCTAGTTCTTGGAATACTGGCCTTGCTGCACCACAGCTGTGCGCAACATATCGATAGCTCGCTGAGCCTCCAACTCCGCGGGTGAATCCCCTAAAGGGATACGATCTAGAGCCAAGGTTGCTGCGTAAACATTAGCCGCCGGGTTAGAAAAGTGACCTTCTGGCGTATGATACCTTGGTGTTGCTGTTGCGTGACCCGGATTTCCCCCGTCTCCTCCAGCGGGCCAACCCGGCGTCCTTCCAACTGCTGTCCCCGGGTTTCTGTTCACCCCTGCATTTGTTCTAACTACAGTTGCTGCTTGAACCGCACCAGTGGTTTGATCCGCTGGGGTTCTAAACAGCACAGCTGGTTGTATGACGTTCTCTCCAGGAGCCAGCCGGCTCTGATGCCTCCTCTGATACTGCACGGTCATATCGTTCTGGCGAGCCTGTAACATTTCCTCATTCTGCCTCAAGCGATTTTCTCTTTCCTCAATCTCTTTTGCCCTTGCTACAAGTTGTTGCTCATGTGCTACTGTGTTTCGCCGGGTCTGCTCCAAAGCTCTGCACGCTGTGTCCAACTCCATGGCCCGGGATGCCGCGTTCTCCGGCGTGATGATCCTTGTAAGAACCGTTTGGTCCAAAACCAAGCCGTTGTTGAACAGAGCCGGCGCAGGTGCCGGGTTAGGCGTGATATATCCTTGGGCCCGGTTATTAAGGAAACCAAAGGAGTTCCTGAACTGCGCCCGGCCTTCACTTTCTTCTGATACCGAAGCGATCTCGCCATCCACCGGCCTCTGATTTAGCTCAAGGACCGGGTTTTGTTGTTGCTGCTCGTTGAAGTTTGGTGGGGGTGCCGCTCCTGACCCCCCAGCTCCCAAACTCAGATCCAGATTCATCGAGGGTGCGGTGTAAACTGCTACCCTTCGAATCGGACCCGGATAGGACTCTTTCTCGAACTGATCTTCTTCCTCTTCTTCTTCCGGGTCATATCCGTACCTTCCATCCAGCAAGGCCAAGATCGATTCCGTGTCATCCTCGCTGCCTGGCGCATCACCGGGATCCTTGCCGGGTTTACTGACTGTTCCACGTGTCTGACCACCACGTCCGTGTGCTCCGCTGTCCCCACGGACTCTTCCCCATCTGATTGGACAAGGGTAGCAGCTCCTAACACAGAGTCATATTCTTGATTACTAGCAGACCCGGTTGTACGTATCATACCAACAAAAACATTAATCTGGCCAATTGGAATAACATCACCTGATTCAAGCAGATCCGACTCTGGCCACCAGCCAGAATCATCGACGATGTGTTCTCCTTGCATGTTGATGACGATCCGGCCTACCACCAGATTCTTCGCATACCTTCCAGCGCAGCTCCCTTGATGATGACACTCTTGGCCGCAGGCCCCACGGTGTGGGCGCCAAATGTCGTGGGGTTGTCACGGCATATGTCACCATAGGGTGACTTTGAGTTGGGGGCCAGGCGAAACTGGTGTCAGGGAGACGGTTTTGCACGGAGGGGATAAAGGATTTACCCTGGTTCGGCCTCTCCATTGGAGATAAAGACCTACTTCCAGCTACTCTATTATTGATCTCGATGTCGATAACCCGGCTACTACAATAGAGACAGATCTCGATTAGGGTTACAATACTATTCTCTCTCGTGGGACTTGTGTGATATCGAAAAAGCTCCTCCTTAAACTGAGACCCAGGAGCCCCTTATATAGATGCCGGGTCTCCTGGTGTCTTTACATGGTAAGGCCAGGCTATACCTGTATTAGGAGTTCCTATCTATCTCCACCTCTTCTTCATCTCCAAGTCCTGGATTCCGTGGCGTGCACCGCCTCCGGGTCTTCTAGATCCTTCCTTAATTAAGCCAGGTTACATCCAAATATTCCGGCCCACGACCAAGTTCAGCTCATGAGTGGAAAAGCAGGCCAAGCCTGGCCTCCTGCCTGGCGGGTATTCTTTCTCCTCCACGGGTACACCGGGTTATCTTTCCCCCACAAGATGTATGGACGGACATTCTTTCACTCAAGCACACATCTACAAAATTCCAGATTGGTGGCTCCATATATCGTGGAACACATGGATATTTTACTCTCCCAATACCCGGAGAAGACTAACTTCTGGATTAAAGGGAAACACGTGGTTACTTTCGGCTGTTGGTTGCGTACACATCTCATTAATAACACCACTATTGGACAAGAGCTATACTTGTTGGCCAAGTCACCATCTTCGACTATATTGACTTTCCAAGGGTACGAGATAAATGGGAATACATTTTACACGGAATATTCCGGCCCACGACCAAGTTCAGCTCATGAGTGGAAAAGCAGGCCAAGCCCGGCCTCCTGCCTGGCGGGTCTTCTTTCTCCTCCACGGGTACACCGGGTTATCTTTCCCCCAACAAGATGTATGGACAGACATTCTTTCACTCAAGCACACATCTACAAAATTCCAGATTGGTGGCTCCATATATCGTGGAACACATGGATATTTTACTCTCCCAATACCCGGAGAGACTAACTTCTGGATTAAAGGGAAACACGTGGATACTTTCAGCAGTTTATTGCGTACACATCTCATTAATAACACCACTATTGGACAAGAGCTATACTTGTTGGCCAAGTCACCATCTTCGACTATATTGACTTTCCAAGGGTACGAGATAAATGGGAATACATTTTACACGGAAACCCAAGACAACAAGAGCACTAACCAAAACAGTGGTGTCCGCTTTGATGCAACAAACGACGATGGGACAAAGGACACATATTATGGTTGCATACAGCAGGAACTTGACTATGGACCTTCTTTTAAGATCCCTTTGTTTCAGTGCAAATGGGTCAACCTGTCAAGCGGGGTAGAGATAGACCGGCGGTACGAAATGACTACAGTGGATTTCAAGAATCTTGCGTACCGCACCGAGCCATTCTTCCTAGGCAATGATGTGGCTCAGGTTTTCTATGTGAAGGACATGTCTTCCAGACCGAAAAAAGAAAAGATAAGCAAGCCAGTACATCATACGATGAGCCAAAGCGCCACATAGTTCTTTCAGGAAAAAGAAACATCGTGGGAGTGGAGGACAAGACAGACATGTCAGAAGATTACAATAAGTTTGATGAAATTCCGCCCTTCAAAGTGAAAACTTACCCAAGCATCATGTTAAATGATGAAGAATGTCCATGGCTACGGCGCAATCATAAGAAAGGGACACAGAAGAAGAAAAAGTGAACACTAGATATTGATGTTGCTGCTGATGTGTAATAATGTATTAAACCTTTTATGTAACTATGTTCTAAAAACTCAGAAGAGAGATCTAAACACTAATTTTTGGTTCTAAAAACTCCCAAGGCTTACAAGCTGTGGGGACCCCAGACTAGCTGTCCGAAATACCCGATTATGCTTAACACAACGATCCCGTGATCAGTCTGTCGTTGCACATAATCCGAATTGGATACCAAAGTTTACATCCATTACAGTACCGAATAGAAAGTCTTACATAAATGGTCATTTAGACCAAGTTCTTACATAGGTGCCTTCATGGGCCAAACCAAATATATCAGCGGAAGCTACGGCGTAATCGACATCATATTCTAACGACGACGACCCGACAGGCAGCTGACTTGTGGAGATCCTTAGTTGGCGTAGAAGTCGCCATATTCCTGCTCTGCGTAGTGTTCCTCCTCGTAGTCTGGCTAGGACAATAGCCAGGGACGAAACCAATATGAGTACATTTGAATGTACTCGCAAACTATCCCAACATGAGTATGCACCAGTTTTATTTTAGTTGACAACTTTTCTTATTTAAAACATCTCTATATCTTTATTGAAAAAGGTAAGAAGAGTTTTATAACTATTTTAAAGAAGTCACCGTTTTCATCTGTTTTTCCAAAACTCCTCCTTTTCCCGACCATAGCCCGTCATGGTCCACTTTTATCCAACCACCTCATACCGATCCGTTGGTATAGGTGTAGGAAACAATCTCCACTTCATTTTTCTTTTAAAAACTCAAAACCTTTTTAAAACTTGCACAAGGTCTTAGGACAGTCTCCCAATTGTCCATATCCGAGGACTCGGCTATTCGAATAGTTTTAAACACTCTGCAGAGGTAGCACGCTTTTAACCCACATCCATCCGGCAACTCATCGTGTCTGCCACGTCTCGCCATACCAGGTGTATGCGAAGTAAGCCGCCGGCCATAGCCTCTTATTTGCTCATGCTAGTATAGGATCCTTCCCATATGACACTTTCCATCGACACCCAGTCCGGTTTCCCGTCAGAAACCCTAAGTGTGAGGACTCATAGTTTTGTCCGGCGGTTTATGGTGGAACCTTCTATCCTCCCCACCAACTTGTGTGAGGACCCGGGTCAGGGGGTAGATCCTCGGACCATCCCCTCATGCATAACGGAGTCATCTCCGTCGATGAGGTATCCCATACTAATAAGAGCAAACTACATGACTACGCCTTTTCCCATATGTGGTAAATGTGGTCGCACAGGGTAGGATTGGTTTCCATAGTACTAGGACACTGTGCATTTTTCACAAACATCACCATTTTTCCACCTTTCCAACACAGCACCGACATCTCGGCGTTCCATAAACTCACAAACATTTCAAAGGAGTTTTGAATAAACAACATTGTTTTCCCATCCTAAAGTTTTATATAAACTACTACATAGGGTGGCAAAATAATATCCATATATTTTTGAAATGGGTTTTGTAAATCTTGCTTTGAGAGTAAACATATTATGAAAGTAGATGCATATGTTGGTAGTGCAAGCTCAGAGAATAGCTTGCCTTGCTTGGCAAAGTGATCTTGCTCTTGTTCTTCAAATTCAGCAAACTCTCCTTCCTCGATATATCCGACAACGTTCTCGTCTAATTAACAAACAAACAATACAAACAATCACTAAGCTATACAAGCAATCACCTCAACATAACCATCATTAACATCACAATTGGCTACTGCACACATCAAACCACACAATTTGGTTTTCAAATAAATTGAATTAAACATTATTTAATTAAGTCCAAATTATGGCAGAAACTAGTTATTCATGTTTAATTCCACAACTTGAGTTCTGTTGGTCACAAAAATACAAACTAAATTCTATAGAAAGCCACTGATGTGTAGAATACAACCCAATTTGAATTGGATCATTTGGAGTTACCAAACTCCCTACACATTGGATTGAATCCAGTAGCTTAAAATCAAGTTTTAGCTACCAATTAAATTATATTGTTCCAAAAATTAAACCCTTTTAGGGGTAACTAAACATGGATATATGTGAGCTAAAAAATTGGTCCTAACTCATTTGGATCAACCAATAAACATATTTGTCTGTCCAGAAGGGTTTATTTAAAGTCACAATTAATACTGCTTAATTAATTCTACCAAAATTAGGGGAGCTAACACAAGGCAGTACTAAGCTAGCAAAATTGGTTTGGAATTATTTGGACTAACAGAGTATCAGAAACAAACAAGTTTAGATTTTAAACCTTCTGTGGCATTTTCAATAATACTTTTTAATTATTTAATTAAATGACATGAGACCAATTGTGTTGGTTAAACAATTTCATAAGCTTTCCAGAACATTTGAGTTTGATTTATTTGGATTCCTAAATCTCGAGATATTTAATTTTAAAGTTGACATCAGTACTGAGAATTTCAGAGAATTTAAATTAGAAAAATCCACTGTTGTGGATAATGTTGAAATCCCTGACGGGTGGGTCCTACCCGTCAGTGACTCAGCGAAACGGTACGCGCGCGAGGGAAAAGATTAAAATTATGACAGTGGGACCCACATGGCAGTCTAACTTAACACGAAGCGGTACGTGGCCGTAGATCTTCGATCCAACGGCTCACGGAGGTCGCCATCGGCGACGACCTAAAACGAGCGGCGCTGCCGCGCCGGCGACGGCGAGGTGGACGGATCTCTCACCTAGGGGCTCGGGAGGAAGCGGCGATGACGCGAATCGACGGCGGCGGCTCGGGGAAGACGATGGTGCGAGCGGCAGTTGCTGGGGAAGTCTCTGTCGACGGCGGCGATGTCGCGCTCTTCGTCGGCGTCGGGCAGCAACTTCGGCGGAGCTTCGGGGTCGCGTCCGTGCGCTAAAAAGAGGGAAAAGAAGCCTGGGTGAGTGCGGTGAGCTTGGGCAACAGCGTAGAGGGGTCAGAGGGAAGAATGGGAGGGTGTGGCGTTGTGGTGGTGCTCGACCTCAACGGCGGCGTCGGGTGCGGCAGTGCACTGCCCTCCGGCGGTGCACAGACGAAATTGAGGCGAGGGAAAGCTCGAGGGGAGGTGTGGTGTTCCAGTGAGGTCTCAGGGTGCTTTTATAGGCTCGGGGCGGTCCACGATGGTCGGGGTCTACGGCGGCGGCCATTGCGCGTCCACGGCGACCATTTCTGCGATTACCCGGCGAGGGTGCAGAGGCTCGTGGCGGCTTGGGGCTTAACGGGGTCCGGCGAGGTTCTAGAATCATCTAGAGGAGTGGTGCGTGTCGGGAAGCAGAGACGGGGGCCAATTAGCTCGGCGCCGTCCAATGCATCCGCGGCGGTCGTCGGGGAACATCGGCGTTAAGGCGACGGGAGAGGTGCCCGTTTTCTTCCCTGCGGTGCAGAGACAGCAGAGGCTCCGGGCGCGCGCGCAGGGGGGCCTGGGCGGCTCGGAAACGGCGACGACGGTGGAGGCGACACGGCGGCACGTCGGGGCGAGGGAGAGAGGTAGGGGATGACATTTTCGCAGAAAACCCCCTGCCTCCTCTCTGCTTCTTTTTTTATTTCTGTTTTAGTCCTTCTGTTAAAACCAGAAGGTTTTCTAGGATTTAATTAGGGCATTTAACATTTTAGAAAAATTTGCAAAAATTTGTGGGGCCTTCCCATAATGTACAGAAGCTCCACAAAAATTGGCATAAAATAATAAAATGTTTTGAAACATTTTCTTTTATAGTACTTTGTTTATGTTATTTGAATTTATTTCAATTGTTTTTATTTTAGAATTTCAAAACTAGTTCAAAAATAATATTTGAGAGGGGAAAGTGGTAGGAACAAAATGGGGAGTGTTGACATTACATCTCCACTGACTTTGGTTTGAAAATAATTGAGTTGTCACTTGGAGATTTTTAGTGACAACTTGTCACTTTTATTTTCTTGCTTTTATTTATTTTGTTTCTTTTTTCTTACTAGTGTTCACTAGAGCAAACACTCACACAAACAGCAAGAACAACATCTCAAGTAACAAAAGCAATTAACATACAATAAACAACAAAAGTTTTTGTTGGCTCTCATTTTTGGAATATAATCCTGATAATAATTTTGGGATGTTACAATCCTCCCCCCTTAAAATAAATCTCGTCCCGAGATTTGCTAGGCTTAGGTTTTAAGGAGGTCTGGGAATTCGCTTCTAAGATAATCTTCGCGTTCCCAAGTTGCTTCTTCTTCAGAGTGGTTAGTCCACTGGACTTTGTAAAACTTGATCGCACGTCTTCGGGTAACACGAACATCTTCTTCGAGAATTTTGAGGGGTCTCTCACGATAAGTCAGGTCTTGGTTCAGGTCGATGGAGAGGTGGTCGATGTTTTTGAAAACATCAGGCTGGTCAGGAACTTCAAGACACTTCCGGAGCAAGGAAATGTGGAAGACATCATGATAATCTCCTAACTCCTGGGGTAACTCCAGCTGATAGGATACTTCTCCTCGACGAGCAATGACCTTGAAGGGTCCAATATACCTTGGTGCTAACTTTCCTTTGACATGGAAACGCTGCATTCCCTTGAGGGGTGTCACTCGGAGATAACATAATCTCCGATGAAAGTGAGTCACGGCGCTTGGTGTCAGCATAACTCTTCTGACGGGATTGGGCAGTTTTGAGACGTTCACGAATAAGCTGAACTTGCTCTTCAGCTTCTCGGAGGGTATCTGGTCCGAACAATTTGCTCTCTCCGGTATCGGACCAATTCAGGGTGTACGACACTTCTTGCCGTAAAGGGCTTCAAAAGGGGCCATTTGCAGACTAGACTGATAACTGTTGTTGTACGAGAACTCTGCAAACGGAAGACAATCTTCCCACTTGGAACCATAGGATAGAACACATGCGCGAAGCATGTCCTCTAATATCTGGTTCACTCGCTCAGTCTGGCCATCGGTCTGGGGATGATAAGCTGTGCTAAAGGCTAACTTGGTTCCGAGGGCTTCATGAAGGGATTTCCAGAATCTTGAGGTGAATTGCGTGCCTCTATCAGATACAATCTTCTTAGGCACACCATGCAGGCTCACTATTCTGGAAATATACAGGTCTGCTAACTGAGCTCCGGTATGAGTGGTCTTGACAGGAACAAAGTGGGCAACCTTGGTCAGTCGATCAACGATGACCCAGATGGAATCATGGCCTCGGTTGGATCTTGGAAGTCCGGTAATAAAATCCATTCCAATCTCGTCCCACTTCCACTCGGGAATTTTCAAAGGTTGAAGCAATCCAGCGGGTCGCTGATGTTCAGCCTTGACTCGCTGACAGATATCACACTTGGCTACGAATGAACCAATCTCTCGCTTCATTCCATGCCACCAAAATCTTTCTCGAAGGTCTTGGTACATTTTGGTTCCGCCGGGGTGGATTGAATAAGGGGTCTCATGGGCCTCCTTCAGGATTAACTCCTTAAGTTCCGTGACATTGGGCACACAGATACGGTCATTGAATTTCAGCACTCCTTCAGCATCTTCGGTAAAACCGGGTGCTTTGCCGAGGGAAATTTTCTTCCTAATTCCCTCTATGCTTTCATGACCTTTCTGGGCTTCTTTGATTTGATCCATCAGGGTTGGGGTTAACTCTAATTGGCGAGATAACCATAGCTAACAAGCTCTAGTCCAAAATCTTGGAAGTCTTTGAACAAGGCTGGCTGTTCGGCTTGGATCAGGGCATTCAGGGTGCAAGGTTTGCGACTAAGGGCATCGGCAACTACATTAGCCTTTCCGGGGTGATAATGGATTCCAATATCATAATCCTTGATTAATTCCATCCATCTCCTCTGTCGCAGGTTCAGATCTTTCTGGGTGAAAATATACTTCAAGCTTTTGTGATCTGTATAGACCTCGCAGCGATGTCCCGCAAGATAGGGACGCCACTTCTTAAGAGCAAAGACTACAGCAGCTAACTCCAAGTCATGGGTTGGGTAATTCTCTTCATGCGGTCGCAACTGCCGGGACAGGTACGACACAACTTTGCCTTCTTGCATCAGAACGCAACCAAGTCCGAGGCGTGATGCATCGCAATACACGTCGAAACTCTGGGTGACGTCTGGCATGATCAGGATTGGGGCTGAGGTTAGTTCTTCTTCAGTTCTTGGAAACTATCCTCACACTTCTGAGTCCATTCAAATTTCTTGTCCTTCTTCAACAGTTGGGTCAGAGGTTTGGCTATACTGGAAAATCCTTCAACGAACTTGCGGTAATAACCGGCAAGTCCGAGAAAGCTTCGGATTTCAAAAACATTGGTTGGGGATAACCAGTCAAGAATGGCTTGTATCTTCTCAGGGTCAACAGAAATTCCTCCAGCGGATACAATATGTCCAAGAAATGCCACTTCACTGAGCCAAAACTCACACTTGCTAAGTTTGGCATACAGTTGGTGCTCTTGGAGGGTCTCCAAAACTAGACGCAGGTGTTCAGCATGCTCTTCTTCGGTCTTGGAATAAATAAGGATGTCATCAAGGAAAACTACCACGAACTTGTCGAGGTACTCCATGAAAATCTTGTTCATGAGATTCATGAAATAGGCTGGGGCATTGGTCAGACCAAAAGACATCACGGTGTATTCAAACAACCGTAACGAGTGGTGAAGGCGGTCTTGGGAATATCTGTCTCTCTGATCTTCAACTGATGGTAACCTGTCCGAAGATCGATCTTTGAAAAGACTCGGGCTCCGTTCATTTGATCGAACAGATCCTCGATCTTGGGAAGAGGGTACTTTTTTTAATGGTCACGTCATTCAGCTTGCGATAATCCACACACAGGCGTGTGGTACCGTCTCTCTTGTCCACAAATAAATGGGTGATCCCCATGGTGAAGCGCTTGGGCGGACAAGACCTTTGCTTAGCATATCAGCCAACTGTTTCTTCAACTCAACCAGTTCTTCCGGATTCATCCGATAAGGCTTTTGGGATATGGGGGATGTTCCTGGAATAAGCTCAATTATGAACTCAATATCCCTATCTGGCGGCATACCAGGCAATTCTTCTGGGAAAACATCCTTGAACAGATGAACAACACGGATCTCATCTAGGGCGGGTCGAGCTATGCTCTCATGGCAGCCTGGGTGAGGTTGACTAGTTTTAGACACATACTCCACTTCTACTTCTTTGTCGGTGGTGATGGATACAGCTCTTCTGGCACAGTCAATTCGACCATGGTACTTGGCTAACCAATTCATACCGAGTATAACATCGATGCCTTGGGTTCCCAGAACAATTAAGTTAACTGGAAACTTTCTCCTTTGATCTCAAGGGGTACATCGGAGCAAAACATCTGGTCTCTACGGTGGATTCTGGGATTTGGATGACCATGGGTTTGGGTAAGAGGCTCTTAACTAAACCTCCCTTAGCAACAAATTCTTGGGTAACAAATGAATGGGTAGCACCAGAATCAAACAGAACAGTTGCAGGTACTGAGTTGACAAGGAACGTACCCAGCACAACATCCGGAGCATCCTGAGCTTCTTCAGCATTGATGTGGTGCAGACGACCCTTGGCAACAGCAGCATTTCCGCGAGGTGCGGCATTCTTGCCATTTCCATTTCCATTGCGGCCTTGACCATTGTTCTGTGCCGGCGCATTGGGGCGCTGGACATTCCTCTTGGGATTGGGACATTCTTTGGAGTAGTGACCCTTGTTGCCGCATTCAAAGCAGATCACATTGGGATTGCGGTTGAAGTTGTTGAAGTTTCCTCCGGGACGGTTATTGTCATTGGGGCGGTTGAAGTTGTTTGGGCGGTTAGGGTAATTGGGCGTGGAGCTTGGGGTGGACGATAGGCAGGCCTGGTGTTCTGCTGAAAGATACGAGGTTTCTGGCTGCTCGAGCCTTCCTGAGCATTCATCCTCCTCTTGCGACCTTCATACATCGACTTGCGCTTGGTCTCCAGCTGGATGGCTTTGTCCACAAGTGACTCCAGATCACGGAAGTCATGGATAACCAAAGCACACTGAAGTTCATCATGAAGTCCACTCATGAAACGCTCCATCTTCTTCTCTTCCTTGTCGGTGTCATCAGGAGCATACCGAGATAAGTCGGTAAACTCCTCAAGATAACCGACCACATCTCTACTTCCCTGCCTCAGCTTACGGAACTCATCCTTCTTCCTCTCAATGAGCCACTGGGAATATGCTTCTTGCGGAACTTCTCCTGGAACTCAGCCCAGTTGATGACATGACCAGCTGGCTGGAGAGTCTTGGTAGTTTCCCACCAAGCTCTTGCAGGTCCAGCGAGATAGTGGGTTGCATACAGCACTTTCTCATTTTCTCCCACAGCAGCAACTTCAAGATTATTGCCGATGGTGCGAAGCCAATCATCGGCTTCTAGTGGGTGAAGTCCCTTGGAGTAGGTGGGTGGGTTGGTCTTCTGAAAATCACCCAAGGTAGATCGCTGGTTTCCATCCCATTGCCGTTACCACCATTGTTGTTGTTGTTGTTGTTGTTGTTGTTATTGTAAGCGGCTGCGAGTTGTTGTAAGGCAGCGAGATGAGCTTGGCGCTCTTGCCGGGCATTTTCACGCTCCTCCATGATAAGTGCGAGAAGTTGGGTGGGGGTTGGGTCCGGTGGTGGTGGTGCTGATCCTGATCCTTCCGCATTGCTGCGACGGGGTGGCATCCTGAAGCACACCGGGTATAAGAGACAAGGCAAGAAAAGTTCGACTAAGGGAAAAGATGATCTCTCAAGTGGTTGATTAATCTAAGATTTATATGAAAATAGTTCACACAATTTAAACAAGACAAACATACTTATATTTCACAAACAATACATCAAGCTTACAACATAACATCTGGTTTCCAAAAGAACCACTGCTACTACTCGACTAGCTATAGGGGGTCAACCTAATCCTGCGGTAGTGATCAAGTCACTCGCCTACTGAGGTGGAACCTCCAGCTCTAACACGTCAGCATCTGACTGGTAGGCTGGCTCCTCGGGATCCTCCTCCTCATCCTCGAGAACTGGCTCGAGTGGCTCCTCCTCCTCGTCAACTAACTCCTCCTCATCATCCTCCTCCTCACAGTCCATCTCCTCCACGAAGTCATCATCGTCACTGAGGAAAGCGTCGTTCTCCTTGCGGAGATCCTCGCCCTCCTCCTCCATCTCGTCAGTATGGTGCTCAAGATCCTCAATCAGTCCATCCTGCTCTGCCACCTTCGTGCGGAGCTTCACGATAGTCTTCCTCAGCTGGGCCCTCTTCCTGAGAAGAGCAACCTTCTCCACCATCAGCTTCATCTCGTTCTCGCGAAGCTCAACGAGCGACTCGCGGTCGAAGTGAGCTGAATCCTAGTGCGCAACAGATCATCCTGAGTGCACTGAAGTAAGATCTCCATGTCCATGATGTAGCTCCCAAACATCGGGTGGTAAGGTGAAGGAGTAGGGTGTCCATCACAGTTGCGCCTCCCGTAGAACCGGAACCGGGAGTCTACTAACTCCGCCTTGTGCTCCTCACAAAGTCGGGATAGCATCCTCTGTGTAGCAGTACAGAGACCGTCAACCCAGGTGGCCTCCTTGGTGGTGAAGATGAGTGTCCTGGAATTGGGAGACTTGATGTTCCTGCGAACTGACGATCTGATGAGCCAGCTCAGCCTTCCAACACCGTGAACATCAATCTGAGCTCCCTCAAACTCTGGAGCGGGGCGACCTAACAGCTTGGTCAACTCGAACAAGTCCCTCTCAAACGTCAGCTTGCTGTCCTTCTCCAGCTGAACGAACTCGGTCCAGTGGAGTGCCATCTACAGTTTTTAAGCAAAATTTTAAGTTAGTTAGGTGACAAGTATATCAAAATTTTAATATAGTAGGGCAACAAGTGAGTCAAATTTTAAACTTAATGAGAGGTGTACAAAATTTTAGGGATACTAAGGAAAATGTAACATTTAATGAGAGTAAAATTTTGCATAAGTAAGAGGATTGGAGATAAGCAATTTTCGAAAATACTTCATTCCTTTCTTTTTAGAAACTCATCTTTTGTAACATTTGACAAACGACCATGCTAACTAAGGTTTCCTAAAGTCAGGATGGCTCTGATACCAAGTCTGTGGGGACCCCGGACTAGCTGTCCGAAATACCCGATTATGCTTAACACAACGATCCCGTGATCAGTCTGTCGTTGCACATAATCCGAATTGGATACCAAAGTTTACATCCATTACAGTACCGAATAGAAAGTCTTACATAAATGGTCATTTAGACCAAGTTCTTACATAGGTGCCTTCATGGGCCAAACCAAATATATCAGCGGAAGCTACGGCGTAATCGACATCATATTCTAACGATGACGACCCGACAGGCAGCTGACTTGTGGAGATCCTTAGTTGGCGTAGAAGTCGCCATATTCCTGCTCTGCGTAGTGTTCCTCCTCGTAGTCTGGCTAGGACAATAGCCAGGGACGAAACCAATATGAGTACATTTGAATGTACTCGCAAACTATCCCAACATGAGTATGCACCAGTTTTATTTTAGTTGACAACTTTTCTTATTTAAAACATCTCTATATCTTTATTGAAAAAGGTAAGAAGAGTTTTATAACTATCTTTAAAGAAGTCACCGTTTTCATCTGTTTTTCCAAAACTCCTCCTTTTCCCGACCATAGCCCGTCATGGTCCACTTTATCCAACCACCTCATACCGATCCGTTGGTATAGGTGTAGGAAACAATCTCCACTTCATTTTTCTTTTAAAAACTCAAAACCTTTTTAAAACTTGCACAAGGTCTTAGGACAGTCTCCCAATTGTCCATATCCGAGGACTCGGCTATTCGAATAGTTTTAACACTCTGCAGAGGTAGCACGCTTTTAACCCACATCCATCCGGCAACTCATCGTGTCTGCCACGTCTCGCCATACCAGGTGTATGCGAAGTAAGCCGCCGGCCATAGCCTCTTATTTGCTCATGCTAGTATAGGATCCTTCCCATATGACACTTTCCATCGACACCCAGTCCGGTTTCCCGTCAGAAACCCTAAGTGTGAGGACTCATAGTTTTGTCCGGCGGTTTATGGTGGAACCTTCTATCCTCCCCACCAACTTGTGTGAGGACCCGGGTCAGGGGGTAGATCCTCGGACCATCCCCTCATGCATAACGGAGTCATCTCCGTCGATGAGGTATCCCATACTAATAAGAGCAAACTACATGACTACGCCTTTTCCCATATGTGGTAAATGTGGTCGCACAGGGTAGGATTGGTTTCCATAGTACTAGGACACTGTGCATTTTTCACAAACATCACCATTTTTCCACCTTTCCAACACAGCACCGACATCTCGGCGTTCCATAAACTCACAAACATTTCAAAGGAGTTTTGAATAAACAACATTGTTTTCCCATCCTAAAGTTTTATATAAACTACTACATAGGGTGGCAAAATAATATCCATATATTTTTGAAATGGGTTTTGTAAATCTTGCTTTGAGAGTAAACATATTATGAAAGTAGATGCATATGTTGGTAGTGCAAGCTCAGAGAATAGCTTGCCTTGCTTGGCAAAGTGATCTTGCTCTTGTTCTTCAAATTCAGCAAACTCTCCTTCCTCGATATATCCGACAACGTTCTCGTCTAATTAACAAACAAACAATACAAACAATCACTAAGCTATACAAGCAATCACCTCAACATAACCATCATTAACATCACAATTGGCTACTGCACACATCAAACCACACAATTTGGTTTTCAAATAAATTGAATTAAACATTATTTAATTAAGTCCAAATTATGGCAGAAACTAGTTATTCATGTTTAATTCCACAACTTGAGTTCTGTTGGTCACAAAAATACAAACTAAAATTCTATGGAAAGCCACTGATGTGTAGAATACAACCCAATTTGAATTGGATCATTTGGAGTTACCAAACTCCCTACACATTGGATTGAATCCAGTAGCTTAATAATCAAGTTTTAGCTACCATTAAATTATATTGTTCCAAAAATTAAACCCTTTTAGGGGTAACTAAACATGGATATATGTGAGCTAACAAAATTGGTCCTAACTCATTTGGATCAACCAATAAACATATTTGTCTGTTTAGTCCAGAAGGGTTTATTTTAAAGTCAGCAATTAATACTGCTTAATTAATTCTACCAAAATTAGGGGAGCTAACACAAGGCAGTACTAAGCTAGCAAAATTGGTTTGGAATTATTTGGACTAACAGAGTATCAGAAACAAACAAGTTTAGATTTTAAACCTTCTGTGGCATTTTCAATAATACTTTTTAATTATTTAATTAAATGACATGAGACCAATTGTGTTGGTTAAACAATTTCATAAGCTTTCCAGAACATTTGAGTTTGATTTATTTGGATTCCTAAATCTCGAGATATTTAATTTTAAAGTTGACATCAGTACTGAGAATTTCAGAGAATTTAAATTAGAAAAATCCACTGTTGTGGATAATGTTGAAATCCCTGACGGGTGGGTCCTACCCGTCAGTGACTCAGCGAAACGGTACGCGCGCGAGGGAAAAGATTAAAATTATGACAGTGGGACCCACATGGCAGTCTAACTTAACACGAAGCGGTACGTGGCCGTAGATCTTCGATCCAACGGCTCACGGAGGTCGCCATCGGCGACGACCTAAAACGAGCGGCGCTGCCGCGCCGGCGACGGCGAGGTGGACGGATCTCTCACCTAGGGGCTCGGGAGGAAGCGGCGATGACGCGAATCGACGGCGGCGGCTCGGGGAAGACGATGGTGCGAGCGGCAGTTGCTGGGGAAGTCTCTGTCGACGGCGGCGATGTCGCGCTCTTCGTCGGCGTCGGGCAGCAACTTCGGCGGAGCTTCGGGGTCGCGTCCGTGCGCTAAAAAGAGGGAAAAGAAGCCTGGGTGAGTGCGGTGAGCTTGGGCAACAGCGTAGAGGGGTCAGAGGGAAGAATGGGAGGGTGTGGCGTTGTGGTGGTGCTCGACCTCAACGGCGGCGTCGGGTGCGGCAGTGCACTGCCCTCCGGCGGTGCACAGACGAAATTGAGGCGAGGGAAAGCTCGAGGGGGAGGTGTGGTGTTCCAGTGAGGTCTCAGGGTGCTTTTATAGGCTCGGGGCGGTCCACGATGGTCGGGGTCTACGGCGGCGGCCATTGCGCGTCCACGGCGACCATTTCTGCGATTACCCGGCGAGGGTGCAGAGGCTCGTGGCGGCTTGGGGCTTAACGGGGTCCGGCGAGGTTCTAGAATCATCTAGAGGAGTGGTGCGTGTCGGGAAGCAGAGACGGGGGCCAATTAGCTCGGCGCCGTCCAATGCATCCGCGGCGGTCGTCGGGGAACATCGGCGTTAAGGCGACGGGAGAGGTGCCCGTTTTCTTCCCTGCGGTGCAGAGACAGCAGAGGCTCCGGGCGCGCGCGCAGGGGGGACCTGGGCGGCTCGGAAACGGCGACGACGGTGGAGGCGACACGGCGGCACGTCGGGGCGAGGGAGAGAGGTAGGGGATGACATTTTCGCAGAAAACCCCCTGCCTCCTCTCTGCTTCTTTTTTTATTTCTGTTTTAGTCCTTCTGTTAAAACCAGAAGGTTTTCTAGGATTTAATTAGGGCATTTAAACATTTTAGAAAAATTTGCAAAAATTTGTGGGGCCTTCCCATAATGTACAGAAGCTCCACAAAAATTGGCATAAAATAATAAAATGTTTTGAAACATTTTCTTTTATAGTACTTTGTTTATGTTATTTGAATTTATTTCAATTGTTTTTATTTTAGAATTTCAAAACTAGTTCAAAAATAATATTTGAGAGGGGAAAGTGGTAGGAACAAAATGGGGAGTGTTGACATTACATCTCCACTGACTTTGGTTTGAAAATAATTGATTTGTCACTTGGAGATTTTTAAAGTGATAACTTGTATTTTATTTTCTTGCTTTTAATTTGGATTTTGTTTCTTTATTTCTTATTAGTGTTCACTAGAGCAAACACTCACACAAACAGCAAGAAAACATCTCAAGTAACAAAAGCAATTAACATACAATAAACAACAAAAGTTTTTGTTGGCTCTCATTTTTGGAATATAATCCTGATAATAATTTTGGGATGTTACACAAGCGCTCGAAATAGTTGGATCAAAACACACGGCTTCCCCGTCATACAGCCCAACGGTGGCTCGTGAGTGCCCTGCATATCAATGCACCGTTGGGCTGTATGACAGGAATCCGAATGATTTGTATTCGGTCGATGAACTGGAGTATTTTGTAGATAGAACAAAACACACGGTTTCCCCGGCCTGCATACAGCCCAACAGTGGCTCGTGAGTGCCCGCATATCAAATGACTGTTGGACGTATGCAGGGAATCCGAATGCTTTGTATATCAAATGAGTGTTGAACATGCTCGAGAGAGGGGGAGTTTATATAGGGTCATGTGGCAGATCCAACACTGGTTTTGCCATCAAAAGAAACACACCCCCTGATCCAACGGCTCACAAGTTCTTCAAGAAACACACCCCTGATCCAACGGCTCACAAGCGCTTGAAAAAACACACGATCCGTGTGCTTCTTTACTTCTGTTTGGTGTTACCAACCAGGACTAAGGCGGGCTTCGCGGTCACGACTCGTGTCAGACACGTGTCCTCCCCTATCAAAAACAAATTTTCAAACTTTGAATTAAAATGACTAACTTACACAATCAAACATGCATTTTTTTTGACATGGATTTAAATCTATGTCAAATTTACTCGAATCATCCATTTGAAAATTTAATATACTCAACATAGCCAAACTTGAAAATTACCAGTACTCAAATCATTTGAAGTTTGATATAAAGTTTGTCAAATTTGGACAATTAAATCAATAGAATAAGAAAGCAGAAATAGAAAATGAGAAAAAGGTAAAAATAGAAATAGACCTTCTGTACCGGTTGTGTATTACAACCGGTACTAAAGGGTTTGATCGCACGCGCGAATTTAAAGCGGCCGAAAAATAGACCTTTTGTACCGGTTGTAGTCTACAACCGGTACTAAAAGGTCTTATGTACCGGTTGTTGGCTACAACCGGTACTAAAGGGTAGTCACTAGTTTTTAGATCAACCCACGCCTCTTTCCTCCTCATTCACGCGCGTCTCCACACTTAGCAAAATTCCGGCGAAGCCCTGCTCGACTTTCCGGCCGTCGCCCTTCTCCGGCCTACGCCGCGCCCCCCGCCATCGTCCCTGCTTCGGCCGCCTCCACCCGTGCGCATTGCTCCTGCCGCCTCCGCCCGTGTGCGCCCCTGCTCCGGCCGGCCATCTCCGCCCGTTCGGCGCCCTGCTCCGGCCGCCTCCACCGCACGCCCCCGCCGCCGCCCTCCGCCGCGCCCCCGACACGCTGTGGACTCCACCCGCGCCTCCTGCTCCGGCGCCACGCCGCCCTGCTCCGGCCGCCGTACTGCCCTGCTTCGCCGGCCCAACTAAGGTAATTTTTTTTCATTTTTTTATTTTAGTACTGTCCTTTTGATTAATTTTTTGTTCATTTTTAGTGTTGTAAATTTAGGTTGAATTTTAGTGGAGCAAATTAGGAAATTTTAGTGAGTCATTTTATTAGTGTAGCAAATTTTAGTAAAGTCATTTTATTAGTGTTTATTCAAAATTTAGGTTGTTATTTTAGGTCTTGCAAATTTAGGTTATTATTTTAGAAAATTTGAAAAAATATGTCGCAAATTTAGTGGTCGCGACTCGTGTCAGACACGTGTCCAACACGTGTTACCTACCGTTTATATTTTTGCAAAGTTAGAAAATTTGAAAATGTAGCAAATTTAGCAAAGTTAGAAAATTATTGTATAAGATAAAAGCAATGTTTTTTTTAGTTGCAATTGAGGACGAATAGAGAATTATTGTATAGAAAATTATTGTGTATAAGAATATTAAAGTTGTTTGCTATGCATTACAAATTTGCAGTGACATTGAGCTGTGGAGGACGATGCCCCCATCATCGACGCCCCGGCCTTCATCCGAGACTTGGAGAAAGAAGAACACTTTCAAGCAATTATATTTGATAAGACCCTTGGACCCAATTCCGATGGAGAAGAGACCGACGAAGAAGACGGCGAAGAGTTTCAGCGCGAAATGTTTGAACGACTCCGGTGAGGGACTTGAGTTACAAAACTTCAGAGACGACGACGACGAAGAAGAAGTGCCGGTAGAAAACTCCATACAAAACTCCGGCAAGGTATATATTAAGTCTTGTTGATCACTAGCTAGATGCATTAATTGATTTATATGCGCACTTATTAACGAAACATTTTTCTTTCAGCCCTCTGGATCTAAGTCGTCAATCCCTACACGAGGCCCGACCCAAGGGTTAAAGCTGCCGGATGGTGCAAAGTTGTCGATCGACGAAGTTAGCATAAAAGGCAAACCGGAGAAACCCGATGGAATCTACACTAAATATGTAGCTCAATGCGGAGTTCTTGTTAGGGACATGGTCCCGATCACCGTTGCAGAATGGAATGAGCCGAAGAAAAAAAACATTGGCGCAAAATGGCAGATCTCCCAGAGAGGATGAAGGACAAAGTCAAGGAGTGGACTCTTAGCAAGATGGCCGAGCGATTCAACAACTGGAAGAAAACATTGTGGAGAAAATATGGGAACAAAGATATAGTTTTCACTGGAAATCTAGAGAAGCTAAAAGATTACTGGGATGAATTTGTGGCTTATAAGAAATCGGACGTCGCTGTGGCCCGATCGACCCGAAATAAGTTGAATGCTAAGAAGAAGAAATATTTCCATCGTTTGGGCTCAGGTGGCTACAAGAGTGCCTTGCCTAAGTGGGAATCCTATGAAAACGAACTGCGTCAAAAAGGGATCACTCCACAGACAGATGACTGGCCCGACAGGTCCAAGTTCTGGTTGTTCGCGCATGGGGTAGTGTTGGACCCAGACACAGGGCTGATTGTTGCAAAGGAAAATGGCAGAAAAGAAATACAAGAGTTGTCAGAAAACTAAAAGACGCAATAGCACTAGTCAAGGAGGGAAAATATGTTCCCGATAGAGAGGACGACGAGGTTTCACTCGCCCTCGGGAATAAAGAACACTGGGGATGATGTCGAGGCAGAGGAGGCGAGGTTGGTTATCTTCAAGGGTTTTCGGAGGACGTTGCAACTTATAGAAAACATTGCAGAAGTAAGAAGAGGGAGGCGGAGAGGGTTACTGCATTAGAACGCACGGTGCAGGCTGTGCAGGAGCAACTGGCCTCAATTACCCAGACAAGGGAATCTCAACTGCGAGTAGAAGATCCTGTAGGCGATGCCTGCCCATCTCAGCGGAAAAGCAGCGTGGGTTCCATGCAGCTACAAGCTCATGCAGTTGATGAACCAGTTGCTGAACCATCGGCGGCTCACTACCCCGTGGATGATATCACGGAGAAGACAAATTGTGAGTTACATGCGCCAATGAAGAACATTAGTTTTCCGGTGGCGACTGGCTATGCTTTACCACATCAACTTGGAGCAACCTTCCATTTTGGTGTCGGGGTCATGAAAGTTATGTCGGGATTCAACTCAATAAATCTTGACATTCCTGGAGCTGAAGGCGAGAAGACATTGGGAGAAGTCGAGCTTGGTATCGTTCTATGGCAGAAGAAATACATCAAGTTTCCAGACTCGGCGCCAAGGCCACCGACTCCTCCGGCTAGAAATTCACCACATCAAAGTCCACCCGCCTCCCCCGTGGATTGGGAGCCCACCGTGAGTCCATCGCCCGCGAGGTCCCGTCAGTCGACTGATGCGCCCACTAGTAACTTGACAAAGCGGAAGCTGTTCACGTCGTCCCCTGTCAAGAAACGTGGAAAAAAACCCAAGGAAGTCAAGACTCCTGAGAAGTTAGCTCCTGAGATGACTCAGGAGGAAATACATGTGAGCCTAAGTGAAGAGTCGAGAGCGTTTTTTGATAAGAAAAAAAAGGAAAGACTGGAGGCAAAACTTGACCCCATAAAGGAAGTTCTGAAGACTATACCAAATGAGGTAAAGGATCGCACCGTTGACAACCTATATGACCCTCCACCGCCGCCCATTTCAGACTATGAGCGAGGTATTGACAAGGTACTTTCCTCGCAGATGGAGCAAGATAAAGTGTGCGGGAAAAGAGTTGTCCAGCTCGGAGAACAAGAAGCACAATCGCTCGCCCCGCTCATTATGCCTTCTAAACCTCGGGAAATCGAGCATGGAGAAGTTGTCGTTGGCGACACAGGTTACCCCATCATGGAGGTTACCCCACGATATGATTTTGAACTCGGGCTACCTCTGGTCGAAAATCCGAGTGCTCTAACAACACAGTTATATAAATTGCATACCTGGTACATGACCGCCGCAAAACAAGGAAGAATCTATCTCATGGCGGCGGTTAAGAAACAACACTACTTCCGAGAATATGTTGTGCAGGTTGAGTTCGAAGAACTTTTTTAGATGTACAATCAACGTGCTCTCGACAAATCTATCATCAGCTGCTATTGTCTGTAAGTAATTTATTCGTGTAATTTAATTATTTATAGTTAAAGCTCTCGTTCATTGCTTCTAATTATCCTCACAACATTCTTTTGTACGCTATATTATGCAGAATGAAGATTCGTGAATGCAGACTGGGAGGAATCTGGGACATTGGGTTCATTGACCCAGATAAAGTTCATACCCGGACCATAACTGACCATCCCAGGACACATAGGACGTTCTGCTAACGCTTCTTAAGCGACAAAGTACCAAAAAAGAAATATTTTTTCCTTACAACTTCGGGTGAGTGTTACCGTACACATTTTATTTTGCTTTCCAGATATTAAGTGTAATTGATGAGTTCTGAATAGCTGCGTATATAAATGTGCGCAGGTACCACTTCATTCTACTAATCATTTAACTCGAGGATGGAGAAGTTGAAGTCTGGGACTCATTAAGGAAAGATCAAGATGAATACAAAAGCGTGCGTCTAATGCTCAAGAGGTAATTTCAATCGCACTATATCGGCCTCTTTCGTTCATTTCCGGATATCAAAAGTATAAGTAATAACTCCTCAATTCATTTTCTTTTCCGGGCAGGGTTTGGAGAAAGTTCATCAAGGAAGAACGCGGTTAATGGAAAGAGAACTGGAATTCAAGTCTAACTTAGTAAGTACCACTACGTATCTAGGTTTGTGTATCTTTCTAATACCAGCCTCATTATCTTGATTATTATTTGATTAAATTATATTCTTGTATAATGGTGTCTGCGACAACCACAGGGGACGGAACTATGTGGATACTACATTTGCGAGTATATTCACATGAGGGTCAATGAGAGAGTCAATAGTGTAAGAAATCGTGAGGTACGTAAACATCATACACAACTTTTATTTTGCTACCATCAATTGTGTTTAGTTTCGATCATAACTGATTTGATCTCCTTCTATTAAAGATGTCAAGGAAGCAGGGCCAGCTCCTACCACACAACCGCGTAAAAGCTATTGCGGAGGAATTGGCGGGATTCATTCTTACGCATGTCATAGATGAACTCGGTGAATTCCACTTTGTCGAGAGAGTCCCTCCACCTCCACGCATGTAATAGCTCGCGGTGATCTCCATTGTAATTACGAGTACTTTAATTATATGTAACGAGAGTACTTTATATGTGTATAATGAGTACTTTATATGTGTATAATGAGTACTTTATATGTGTACTGAGTACTTTATACGTGATCTCCTCCGAAACCCTAAAAATGAGCGAAAAGGAAAAAAACAGAAACCCTAAACCCCGAAAAATAATCGAAAAGAACAAACAAAAACCAAAACCCCCCTGAAAAAATAAGCGGGGGGGGGGCAAAAAAAAGCAGGAACCTTTAGTACCGGTTGGTATTACCAACCGGAACTAAAGGTCCTCAGCTACGAGTGCACACATTCGTCCACGTGGAGGGCCTTTAGCACCGGTTGGAAATACAACCGGTACTAAAGGGGTACCCTTTAGTCTCGACCCTTTAGTACCGGTTGTGCAATCGGTACTAAAGGCCCTATACAACCGGGACTAGTGCCTCGTTTTCTACTATGGGAGAATCTTCTAGTACACATAAGGAGGCGTTGCTGGATTACAGAGGCCGAGGAGATAGCCGGTGCGGCGACGCGCTGGCGATGGTGGTGTTTCTACCATGGCGGCGAGGAGAGCGTCCGAGCTCAGTGGCAGAGATAGCTGGCGAGTGGAGTGTTAGTTGGTGGTTTTCTTTGAAGAGTCTGATGGTGGTATTCTTTGGCGTACAAACTTGTTTGCCAATCCTAGTACATGGAGCGGTCAATTCAGAGATAACCAGCGTCGATGTGTTAATTGATTGCTACGGCATAACTTTGAGGCAAGCTTTTCTTATCACTCTCGTATATTTTGTATAGTATGCTTTGATTGAATATGCGTGATACCCTGAGTGGTACGAGCTTTGTGTCGATGTAACGGGCTAGTGCGCTGGTGTCGTTACGGTGATGGATCCGTAGGAGCCACCGATATAAGCCGGGCTTAGCACGTATATTTGACATGGAAATGAACACAACGTTTTTATGAAGTAAACTTGGTGCTACGAAGGTGATCGCATTGTACCTGTCACAGTTCAGGTATGGGACTATCTGAGTTCTCCGCGAGGGGCCGCCCTTGAATGGAAAGTGTCGGTGATGGATCCGTAGGAGCGATCGACACGAGTAGGCCAGGGTGTCGGTGTCTGAGCAGGTAAAAGGGCTCTGCTCGTTCTGGAATCTTTGTGGTTCTGGGCGAGACTGTCGATGTCGGAGTACCCCTCTTAAGAGCGTAAAAGCGTTGATATTCACCCCTGTGATTCCCAGGTAGGGAAACTCACTTTCATGTGTGGCACCATGTGTTTTAACCTGATTAAGAACTTAACCACACAATGATTGATTTACTGATATTTCGAAAACCTAGTGTATTTTACCAAGTGTATGAAAGTGGTTGAATTGTTTGCTGAGTATGACTTTGTTATACTCACCCTCGCTTCCTCTGTTTTTTTGTATATCAGAGTTATAAGCAGAAGAAGATATCATCTGAGGAGTAGGCTGGACCAGTTGGGTGGGACGTGTAGAGAACCTTTTTAGTAAATGTAAGAATCTTGTAAAGATTATTAGAAGAGCTTCTTGAGATCCACCGTGATGGTTTATCCTGCTTCCCTAGCCTTGCGCGTTTATAGGCTTCACGGTCTATAGGCGCGCGGCGGCTGTCATTCGACCGGGCTGGGTCTCGGGGCATGACAAAATATCTCCTCGGAGTCATCTTAAGCACTTTCCGTGGTGGCGACTTGTTTCAAGGCAAGGTACTCCTCATCACTCATAGACTCATATTCTCCCATGCATTGACAATCATGACTTTCTTGTTTGTACACTCAAAGGATTTGTGTCCATGACCTCCTCACTTGTAACATTGCAAGAGTCTTGTGCCGGTAGGTGGTCCTTGAGGTTTGTTGCTTGGGGGAGGCGCCTTCTTGAGATTTTGAGGCGCTTGAGTCGTAGACGGTGATACTTTTTGAGGACCTCTTGGGTTTGCTTGAGGATAAGCTTGTGTTATGGGAGTGGATGATGATGGCCTAATTGCGAAGAACGACTTTGTCTTGATGTACTTGAGCTCTTCAAGCACGTGACTCTCGACCTTCATTGCTTGATGCACTAGCTCAACCAAGGTGATATAAGGTTGGAATTCGACAATCTTCTTTATTGGGTAATTGAGGTGATACGTCCATTTTGCATCACTATTTTATATCATAATTTACTGTTATTCATTGATATATTTCATATTTAGAGATGATACTTATGTTATTTTACCTATTTTGCATGTTTCATGTTTATTGGAGAATTATTCACCGGAGTCAGGATTCTGCTAGAAAAAGCACCGTCAAGATACAATATTTCTGAAGATCAACAATTGAAGATTATTATACAGAAGCTCCTATTTTGTCAGATGCCGGAGGGAGCCAAAAGGGGAGGCCAAGGTGGGCCACCATGGGCCCTCCCCACCCCATGGCGCGGCCCCCTATGCTAGCGCGCTGCCATGTGGGGAGGGAGCCCAGGCCCACCTCAGCCGACGCCCTTCGCGTACTTCTCCCCCTGGAAACCCTAAGACCTGACAGAGCGTCGAGGAAATATTCCGCCGCCTCCTGATGACTCCCAAGTGCAGGAGATCAATTGCAGTACCTTTCAATTAGAAAAGGTTGTCGAACCGACGAGGAGCTGAAGGTATTGGTTAGTAAGATTGATAAATAAAACAAGAAAAGATGCAAGTGTTTTTGGTATTTTCAGTTGTATAATTCCAATGCAGCAAGTAACAGTAGCAAGTGAAAGCTCTCAAAGAGAGAAAGCCCAATCCTCTTATGTGACAAGAGGACAAGCTCAAGTGATGTGTAACTTATATGTGTAAAACGTTCCCAAGGGCGGCATGGATATCACTAGGCATAGAGATTTATTAAACAACACGTTGAATATCTTGTCAAGTTTTAATCTTCTTTGGACGGAGCCATAATTCGGTATAGCTAAATAAATAGACTACAACCCTTATGATGGATCATGTGGCCAAGTAAATGACTGCATAAGAATTATTAAGATATAATGTCCCACCATAACACTACACTCTAAGGTCCCCGATACTAATCCCCTCATAATATAACTTCATGACTCAATCTCAGGTTTACTTGTCCTCCCAAGTCTTCCTCAATTCATTATACTACGGTGTTCTCCTATGAGCCCATATAGGTGAAGTGTTGTGCAGTCGACGTTCGCACAACACCATCATAGAATCACATAAAAGATAAACTCTTGACAAAATACCAACACATGTTATATATAAATCATTGCCAATTCATCCTATGCCCTCAGGAACATATGGGAACTACTCACAACGTGCAAACATGATCATAATCAGTGGCATAAGTGGTACAACACAATCTAAAATTATAACTTCACCCACAAATAATGACAAGTACTCAATCACAAACATGAATAGTAGCACAAGACAAGTATCTAGGGTATAGCAACTCTCAAACTATGAGGGGAACGGAGTGGATCACGGAGATGATGATGGAGATGGTGCTGGTCTTGATGGGGGTGATGATGTAGAGGCCTCCTCCCACGCCAAGGAGGAGAGGTGATGACGATGACGGTGATTTCCCCCTCTCCGGAGCTCCGGAGCAGCAGGATCTTATCCCCCTCAGAGGGAATCAGAAGTTTCGCCGCCACCGTGACCTCGGATGGACTAGGGAAAATTAGGGCGTAGGTTTTTGGGCGAGACGATGGCGTTGCTAAAAAGCCCCAGGGGAGGAGGTGCCCGAGGGCCATTTTGGTGGGCCCCACGCGGCCAGGTACATGGGCCGCATGGGCCACCCCCTTTTGGCCCTCGTGGCTCTCCTCTCTTTGGTCTTCTTTCCATTGTCTTCCTTCCGATGAAAAACCTCCATGGTATTTTTCCTTTCATTATTTGGGTTCCTGAAACTCCTGAAACAATAAAAACAAGAAAGGGGGTTTTCTGCCTCCGAGAAATTAAATACCAAAAATAGGGATTTGTATGAAAGTCCCCTAAATCATCTAAAACATGTAAAAACATTGATATAACAGTGCATATAACATTCTAATATGCTACTAAAGGTTGCATAAATGATGATATAAAATGCACGTATCAACTCCACGAGGCGGAAAACACCAGAGGGAGAAAAGCTCTCCGGCAGGGAGAAATCTACCGGGGAGATTCCTTCCCGGAGGGGGAAATCGTTGCCATCATCATCGAGCTGGACTTCATTGGGATCATCATCACCATCATCTCCACCACCGACACCGTCATCTCCCGCTCCACTCCGTTCCGCTGTAACATCTAGGGTTGAATCTTGTGTATTTCATAGGGGAAACTTTCCCGGTGTTAATTACTCCTTGTGGTTGATGCTATTGAGTGAAACCGTTGAATTAAGGTTTATGTCCAGATTGTTATTCATCATTATATCACCTCTGATCATGATCTATATGATGTCTTGTGAGTAGTTCGTTTAGTTCTTGAGGACATGGGAGAAGTCTAAATGTTAGTAGTGAATTATGTTGAGTAATATTTAATGGTTTGATATTTAAGTTGTGGTGTTATTCTTCTAGTGGTGTCATGTGAACGTCGACTACATGACACTTCACCTTTATGGGCCTAGGGGAATGCATTGTGTATTCGTTTGCCAATTGTGGGGTTGCCGGAGTGACAGCAACCTGAACCCCCGTTGGTATATCGATGCATGAGGGATAGCAGGATCTCAGAGTTTAAGGCTGTGGTTAGATTTATCTTAATTACTTTCTTGTATTTGCGGATGCTTGCAGGGGTATAATCACAAGTATGTATTAGTCCTAGGAAGGGCGGTGCATTAGCATAGGTTCACCCACACAACACTTATCAAAACAATGAAGATTAATCAACTATATGAAGCGAAAGCACTAGACTAAATTCCCGTGTGTCCTCAAGAACGTTTGGTCATCATAAGTAAACCAACCGGCTTGTCCTTTGCTGTAGAAAGGATTGGGCCACTTGCTGCAATTATTATTACTGCATTTTACTTACTTGTATTTTATTTATCTGCTATATCAAAAACCCCTAAAAACTTGTCTGTGAGTATTTACAGTGAATCCTTCATCGAAACTGCTTGTCAACACCTTCTGCTCCTCGTTGGGTTCGACACTCTTATTTATCGAAAGTACTACGATACACCCCCTATACTTGTGGGTCATCAAGACTATTTTCTGGCGCCGTTGCCGGGGAGTGAAGCGCTATTGGTAAGTGGAATTGGTAAGGAAACATCTACTGTACGTGCTGTTTTTATTTCTGCCTGCTGCTATATTTCATTATGGAGAGGTCTTCTCTTGAATTCCTATTTGGAAAATCTACTACTACTGCAAAGGTAGTAGATGAGGCGCCAGCTGAGCAGGTAATTCCATATACCTATGAAAATTATTGAACGTGTTACGAATAACCGCTATGGAGGGGATGGAACTGTCCATCCTGGAGATCATTTGCTGTTTTTACATGAATTATGCGAGTTGTTCAAGTGTGCAGGTATTTCTATGGATGAAGTTAAGAAGAAACTATTCTCTATATCGCTGATGGGTAGAGCTGCAGAATGGTACAAACTGCTGAAAAATGGTCGTTCTCTTGGTTGGGAGGAAATTGTGCCTCTATTTTATTCTAAATTCTATCCTCCAAGTGAAATTCACCAAGATCGAAATCTTATATATAATTTCTGGCCTCATGATGGAGAGAGTATTGCCCAAGCGTGGGGGAGATTGAAGTCATTAATGCTCAAATGTCCCATTCATGAGCTTCCTGGTAATGTCATTATTGATAATTTCTATGCAAGACTCTCTTTTCAAGATAAAACCTTGCTAGATACTACTTGTTCTGGATCATTCACGCGCAACAAAGAAGAGTTTAAATGGGACCTTCTTGATCGGATTCAGGAGAACACTGAAGGATGGGAGAACGACAAAGGTAGAGAGTCAGGTATAAAGTATGATTATGAATGCATTAAAACTTTTATGGATACTGATAAATTTCGAAATATGAGTGCTGTTTATGGTCTTGACTCTCAAGTTGTTGCAAATTTTTATAAAGCTTTTGCCTCTCATTTCGAATTGCCTAGAAAAGTTTTAATAAATATCATGAACCTTATAAAGATAAAACTGATTTGCCTATAGGTAAAGTATTGAAGTTAATACTGTTGATCACATCCTTCCTGAAGCTTACATTGAAAAAATTCCTTTTCCTGCTAAAGTGAAGGAACATTCTGTTATAACTAGTGTGGTTAACAAAAGTGCAAAGAAACCTATAGAACCTGATGAGCAAATAACTGTTGAACCTGCTGTGCGATAATTAAAGACCTTGTAACTGAAAGTGTAGAAGATGGGCACATCATCTTCTGTGAAGATGCTTCTAATATTGTTTCACATCCTAGTAAATCTAGGAAAGCTAGTGTTCCTGTGCTTTCTGTTAGAATAGGTGATCATTGCTATTACGGTTTATGTGATATTGGTGCAAGTTCCAGTGCTATTCCTTATGAGCTTTACAGGGAAATTATGCATGAAATTGGTTCTTGTGAACTTGAAGAGATTGATGTGGTTATTCGGCTGCTAATAGAGAAACTATCTCTCCTATTGGTATTGTTCGAGATGTGGAAGTTTTATGTGGTAAGATTAAATATCCTGCTGACTTTTTGGTACTTGGTTCTGCTGCTAGTAAAACTTGTCCTATCATTTTTGGTAGACCTTTCTTGAATACTTGTGGTGCTATTATAGATTGTAAGAAAGAGAAAATCTTGACTAAATTTGCTGGTGAATCTTATGAGTTTAATTTCTCTAAATTTGCTAAAACTCCTTATGAAACCGAATTGCCTAATGAGGATTTTAGAGTTGAACAGCTTGCATCTATTGCTCTTGCTCCTAATGACCCTTTGCAGCAACACCTGGAGGATCATGAAAGTGAAGTCTTTAGGGAAGAGAGGAATGAGCTTGACGAAATTTTCTTTCGTCAACCTATTCTTAAACATAATTTACCTGTTGAAGATTTAGGTACCACACACCACCAAAGGAAGATCCTGTTTTTGATTTGAAACCTTTACCTGATAATCTTAAATATGCTTATATTGATGATAAGAAAACATATCCTGTTATTATTAGTTCTAAGCTTTCAGGTTTTGAAGAAGAAAGATTATTGGAAATATTGAGGAAACACCGAGGAGCTATTGGATACACTCTTGATGATTTAAAAGGGATTTCTCCCTCTATTTGCCAACACGCCATCAATATGGAAGATGATGCAAAGCCTGTTGTTGAACATCAACGTCGTCTAATTCCTAAAATGAAGGATGTGGTAAGAAATGAGGTATTAAAACTCTTGAAGCTGGTATTATATATCCTATTGCTGATAGTAAATGGGTAAGTCCTGTGCATTGTGTTCCTAAGAAAGGAGGATTACTGTTGTACCAAATGATAATGATGAGCTCATCCCTCAAAGAGTAGTTGTAGGATATAGAATGTGCATTGATTTTCGGAAAGTTAATAAAGTTACTAAGAAAGATCATTACCCTTTACCTTTCATTGATCAAATGTTAGAAAGGTTATCTAAGAATACTCATTTTTGCTTTCTTGATGGTTATTCTGGGTTTTCACAAATTGCTGTTAGAGCTAAAGATCAAGAGAAAACTACTTTCACTTGTCCTTATGGAACTTATGCTTATAGGCGTATGCCTTTCGGTTTATGTAATGCTCCTGCTACTTTTCAAAGATGCATGTCTGCTATTTTTCATGGCTTTTGTGAAAAGATTGTAGAGGTATTCATGGACGATTTTTCCGTCTATGGGAATTCTTTTGATAATGTTTGCGAAACCTTGATAAAGTTTTGCAGAGATGTGAGGAAACTAACCTTGTTCTTAATTGGGAGAAATGCCACTTTATGGTTAATGAAGGAATTGTTCTGGGACATAAAATTTCTGAAAGAGGTATTGAAGTTGATAGAGCTAAAGTTGAAGCAATTGAGAAAATGCCCTATCCCAGGGATGTCAAAGGTATTCGTAGTATTCTTGGTCATGCTGGTTTCTATAGAAGGTTTATTAAAGATTTCTCTAAAATTTCAAAGCCTCTTACTAATCTTCTTCAAAAAGATGTACCTTTTGTTTTTGATGATGATTGTAAGGAAGCTTTTGAAACTTTGAAAAAGGCTTTAATTACTGCTCCTGTAGTTGAACCACCTGATTGGAATTTACCTTTTGAATTATGTGTGATGCTAGTGATTTTGCTGTAGGTGCTGTTCTTGGACAGCGAGTAGATAAGAAGTTGAATGTTATTCATTATGCTAGTAAACTCTTGATACTGCTCAAAGAAATTATGCTACTACTGAAAAAGAGTTCTTAGCTGTAGTTTTTGCTTGTGACAAGTTTAGACCTTATATTGTTGATTCAAAAGTCACTATTCATACTGATCATGCTGCATTAAGTACCTTATGGAAAAGAAAGACGCTAAGCCAAGGCTTATTAGATGGGTGCTACTTTTACAAGAATTCGATTTGCATATTGTAGATAGGAAAGGTGCTGATAATCCTGTTGCTGATAATTTGTCTAGATTGGAAAATATTGCTTATGATCCCATACCTGTTAATGATAGTTTTCCAAATGAACAATTGGCTGCAATAAAGGTGAGCTCGCGAGATAGTCCTTGGTATGCTGATTATGCTAACTTTATTGTTTCCAAGTACTTGCCTCCAACCTTTTCAGCTCAGCAAAGAAGGAAATTCTTTTATGATTTGAGGCATTATTTTTGGGATGACCCACACTTATATAAAGAAGGAGTGGATGGTATTATGCGAAGATGTGTTCCCGAATATGAACAACAAGAGATATTGAGAAAATGTCATGGTAGTGCTTATGGAGGACATCACGCTGGATAGAACTGCACAAAAGTTCTACAATCAGGTTTTTATTGGCCAACTCTCTTTAAAGATGCAAGGAAGTTTATTTTATCTTGTGATGAATGTCAAAGAGTTGGTAATATCTCTAGACGCAATGAAATGCCTATGAATTACTCTTGTTATTGAACCATTTGATTGTTGGGGATTCGACTTCATGGGTCCTTTCCCTTCTTCAGAAGGTAATACTCATATACTTGTTGCTGTTGATTATGTTACTAAATGGGTAGAAGCCATACCTACAAAAAGTGCTGATGGTGAGACCTCTTTAAAAATGCTTTTAGATGTTATTTTCCCTAGGTTTGGAGTACCTAGATATCTTATGACTGATGGAGGTTCTCATTTTATTCATGGTGGTTTTAGAAAGACCCTTGCTAAATATGGTGTTAATCATAGAATTGCTTCAGCTTATCATCCTCAAACTAGTGGGCAAGTAGAATTATCAAATAGAGAAATTAAATCTATCTTGCAAAAGACTGTTAATAAATCTAGAAAAAATTGGGCTGGTAAGTTAAATGATGCTTTATGGGCTTATAGAACTGCTTATAAAAATCCTATGGGTATGTCTCCTTATAAAATGGTTTATGGAAAAGCTTGTCACTTGCCTTTAGAATTAGAGCACAAAGCTTATTGGGCTGTGAGAGAACTTAATAAAGATTTTAAACTTGCCGGTAAGAAGAGGTTACTCCAATTAAGTTCTTTAGATGAATGGAGAAGTGAAGCTTATGAAAATGCTAGACTCTTTAAGGAGAAAGTTAAGAAATGGCATGATAGAAGAATTATTAAGAGAGAGTTTAATGTTGGTGAGAAAGTTCTATTGTATCGTCTCGTCTCAGATTTTTTGCAGGGAAATTACTCTCAAAATGGGAAGGACCTTTTGTCATTGTGGAGGTGTATCGTTCAGGTGCAATAAAGATTGCTTCACTGAAAGATAATGCTACACAAGTGGTGAATGGGCAAAGACTCAAACATTATATTTCTGGAGATTCTTATAATGAAGATGTTGATGTTATTCGAGTGGTAACTCCGGAAACTTTTATTAAAATCAAATTGATGGGACTGCAGAGTCTGTTTTCGAATAGGTAACAGTTTTGGTAAGAAAAGTTCGCGTTTAACTTTCTAAATGATATTTTTGTTATTTTTATTTAATATGGAAAATTACGAGATCGAAACGGGTAGGAAAAGGTGCCCGAGGGCACCTCCCCACCTGTGGCGCGGGCCCACCCCTGGCCGCGCCGCCATATGGGGAGGGCACCTCGGAGCCCTTCTCCGACCCGGTTTCTCTCGTACCTTCCTTTTGTCGTAATTTTTGCTATATAATCCCCCGGATCCCCCGAGGTCGTATATCATCTTTTCGTCGTGTTTTGTTTCGAGCTGTTTCTGTCCAGATGTCGTCTCAGGGTTCATCCTGGAAGACTACGTGATGCGTCAAACGTGAGCTCCTCCAGGATCTTGATCAAGGAACTTTCGTCGGATGGGCGGAAGAGGAAAGAGTCAGGCAAGGCGGAAGGACATGGATGAGAGCGTCAAGAAGGAAGTAAAGAAGATGTCATCAACAAAAAGAGAGCGGCAGGCTGCAGGATTAAAGGGTAGCAAGCCAACCTTTGTGGGATCGGTTAACACTCGACGTGCTTTCTCTCATAACTTGCAGGGACCTTTACCACCTGCCCCGGGCCTCAGCTCTTTCCCTGCAGTGGAAGAAGCTCTTCGGGTCACCGATGAGTTTTGTGATCAATATCGTGTTCTGAGAATGGAAGTGGAGATACTTCAAGAGGAGAACAGCCGACTTCGCGAATGTTGGAGCGCTTCCTCACTCCCATCATGGTTGTTCCACCACCGCCACCGAAGGAGTAATTCATCATTGGTATTGGCATCCCCTTGGCTTGTTCCAAGCTTGGGGGAGTGCCGCGGTATCACATCATTATCTTTTACCTTTTTACCTTTCAATCAAGTCATATCATGAGTAGAGAAGTTATCATATAGGATGGTTTGCAGTGTGGAAGTATCTCTCTTTTAGTTGGTTATCTATGTATCCCTTGGTGTGAGTTGCCGTTATGGAATATTAATGAGAAGTTTTATCATTTACTTTCTGCACTTCTTATTTTAGTTTGCAATTTCTGTCATATGAATGATCTTGTTGTTAGTATTGGCATCACTTTGGGAGTATTAAGTAAATCTATTTGGTTTTGGCAAACTTAGCATTGGTCAGTAGCAACAATACTTTGAGGCTTAAGTAGAAAAGAGGGAAGTGCATGTAGATATATTATTTCATTATCTTTCTTTCTTGTTGGCTAATAAGCTTAGTATTCTCAAGTTAAAATTATTTGTGCTTCCAAGGAAGATTGCATGATTGTTTTACTACATGTATATTGTTTGTATCCCTCAACTCTTATGCTTGCTACCAGCCTTGCTAGCCAAAAACCTGTACTGAGAGGGAATGCTTCTCGTGCATCCAAAACCTTGAGCCAAACCCATGCCATTTGTGTCCACCATAACTACCTATTATGTGGTATTTTGCGCCACTCCAAGTAAATACTTCATGTGCTACCTTTAAATTATTCAAAACCTTATTACTCCTTATTTTGTGTCACTGTTTATTAGCTCATGAGGGTTATGTAGAGTTTCTCTATCACTCTTGTCAGACAGACTTTCACCATTGGACTAGTGGCATATACATCCGCTTATCCATTAATTTTGCAAAAGAAGCTGGCAATTGGGGTGCCCAGCCCCGAATTAATTAAACTTTAACCATTTGATTCTCTCCACATGCTTGCCAATGATTTATCAGAAGCAAAACCAAAATGTTAAACTATCAAATAGGCACTCCTCCATGGTATGTGATTGTTGGAAGGCACCCGAGGATTCGGTTAGCCATGGCTTGTGTAAGCAAAGGTTGGGAGGAGTGTCATACCAATTTATAAATATGCATGTGTAAACAAAAGAGAAGAGGGATGATCTACCCTTGGGTAGAAATAACGTCCTTCATGGGAGCCGCTTTTGAAAGTCTGGTTGACAAGGGGATAGTGTTTTCTTTACTGCGATTCGTTGACAACGACATACATAGCTCAAACATATATTTTTATACTCTCTATATGATTTCAAAACATAAAAAGCTCTAGCACATGATTTAATCCCTGCTTCCCCTGCGAAGGGCCTATCTTTTACTTTCATGTTGAGTCAGTAAACCTATTCCCCTCTATCTCAAGCAAGCATTTGAGTTGTTGTGATTCAATCATCTATATGTTATTACTTGCAATCATGTCTTTTATCCTTCCTTGTTTAGCACAAGTCTTTTATCTGAATGAATGCAACTTTGAAAGTTATCAATGACTATAAGGAGACTGTTATAGTTGAGCATGCAGTTCTGCAATATAAGCTCTATATAAGACTCTGATCGAAAGATAAGTACAATCTGTTAATTGTTCTCTGACCAAGAACGAAGTTTGCCATCACCAATTATGATTTCCTCTATGCACCTTTATTTGTGATTTCCTTTACTCGTTTCAAGTTAAGTTATATGAGAGGAAGTTGTTATCTAAAATGACTTGTGTGTTAATAGATGTGATGCTTCTTGTCCGTATTTTATTTATCGACACTTCACTCCATAAACATGTGGTCTTGTTTACTGAGCTCAGTTTTCGCTTGGGGACAAGCGAGGTCTAAGCTTGGGGAGTTGATACGTCCATTTTGCATCACTATTTTATATCATAATTTACTGTTATTCATTGATATATTTCATATTTAGAGATGATACTTATGTTATTTTACTTATTTTGCATGTTTCATGTTATTGGAGAATTATTCACCGGAGTCAGGATTCTGCTAGAAAAAGCACCGTCAAGATACAATATTTCTGAATATCAACAATTGAAGATTATATGCAGAAGCTCCTATTTTGTCAGATGCCGGAGGGAGCCAAAAGGGGAGGCCAAGGTGGGCCACCATGGGCCCTCCCCACCCCATGGCGCGGCCCCCTATGCTGGCGCGCCGCCATGTGGGGAGGGAGCCCAGGCCCACCTCAGCCGACGCCCCTTCGCGTACTTCTCCCCCTGGAAACCCTAAGACCTGACAGAGCGTCGAGGAAATAATCCGCCGCCTCCACGAGGCGAAAAACACCAGAGAGAGAAAAGCTCTCCAGTAGGGAGAAATCTGCCGGGGAAATTCCTTCCTGGAGGGGGGAAATCGTCGCCATCGTCATCGAGCTGGACTTCATTGGGATCATCATCACCATCATCTCCACCGCCGACACGTCATCTCCGCCGCCCCACTCCGTTCCGCTGTAACATCTAGGGTTGAATCTTGTGTATTTCATAGGGGAAACTTTCCCGGTGTTAATTACTCCTTGTGGTTGATGCTATTGAGTGAAACCGTTGAATTAAGGTTTATGTCCAGATCGTTATTCATCATTATATCACCTCTGATCATGATCTATATGATGTCTTGTGAATAGTTCGTTTAGTTCTTGAGGACATGGGAGAAGTCTAAATGTTAGTAGTGAATTATGTTGAGTAATATTTAATGGTTTGATATTTAAGTTGTGGTGTTATTCTTCTAGTGGTGTCATGTGAACGTCGACTACATGACACTTCACCTTTATGGGCCTAGGGGAATGCATTGTGTATTCGTTTGCCAATTGTGGGGTTGCCGGAGTGACAGCAACCTGAGCCCCCGTTGGTATATCGATGCATGAGGGATAGCACACTAGTACAGAACGACACATCGGATACCCCGATATGGAAACGACAGGTGTTAGGCGACAGAGAATCGCGATTTTAGCGTTGCGGACGAGGCTGGTCCGTCAACATTGGTTACGGAGAATTTTATATCTCCGTTACCAAAAGTATTGGCAACGGTCATAAATTTGTCTCCATTTCCAATATATATCTCTATGGCTACGGTTGTTTATGTATATCCGTTTGCGATGTGCTTGGGAAATTCCAGTTACAATCTAGAAGCGCGCCTGTTCAATGCGGCTTAATTCACGAGGGATTGGAACTGCCTGATCGACGCTAATAAAATGTGACTGGAACCGCGTGAAGCCAGGCAGGTCCCGCATTCTCCCCTTCGTTCGCTCCCACATTATCTACCACACTAGCACAACCGCCATGGCGGAACCCTGGTGGCAGAACGAGGAAGTCCCGAGCGACGACGCGAGCGCGGAAGACCGCGGTGAAGTTCCATGGTGGGATCAAGACGGGCCGCCGGACTCAGACCCCGATGACTCGGACCCGCCATCTTCACGCTCTGTAGAAGATGACTCGGACCCGCCGTCTTCACGCGAAGGAGAAGACGACTCCGAAGAGGATGAGTCGCCGGAGGAAGAGGAGTCGGAGGACCCGTCGGAGCCGTATTATTCTAGCCAGGAAGAATACGACGCCGACAACGACGACGAGGAGGCGCGAGAGGAGGATTCGCCGGAGAAGGACGCACGGCCGGAGAAGGAGGAGCACGAGCCGGAGGAGGAGGAGCACGCGCCTGAGGAAAAGGCAACCGGCAAGAAGCGACGCCGCGCCGCGGATGACAATGGCGCGGAGGCAGGGCGTAAGCAGAACAAGTAGAGTAGATAGTTAGTTCAATTACTCTATCGATCCTTTGTAAGTAGGCCCAGTGTGTCAGTGAAGAAATTAGAGGAAACGGTTATTTATCGCCTCCGTTTGCGATGTTATTATATGCTATAAATGTGCCACTGTGGCAACCCTAACGCTCTCGCTCTCACTCTCACTCTCACTCCACAGTCATAGTGTGGCGGCGGCTCCAGACCTAACCCTTATCTCGCAAATCTGAGCGGCGCGTCCGGCCGGCATCGCCGCCGTGCATCTTCCCCCAGCGGCGCGTCGGCGCATCTTCCCCCAGCGGCGCATTGGCGCATCTTCCCCAGCGGCGCGTCGTGAGCCGCCGCGCATCCCCCCCAGCGGCACGTCGTGAGCCGCCGCGCATCCCCCCCAGCGGCTCGTCGGCGAGCCGTCGCGCATCTTCCCCGAGTATGTCACCGACGCGGATCTACTGGTCTATTGCCGTGCATCTTCCCCGGGTATGTAGCCGACTAGATCTTACATTTTGTTTAAAGTAGCACATAAAACTTGTCTAGTATTTGAAGTCTAGTATTGTGTTCTGTCTAGTGCCGATGATGAATACACCCCTCGACACTAGATCTTACATTTTATTTAAAGTAGCATCTACCGATCTAGTATTGTAGTACTGTCTAGTATTGTAGTATTGTGTTCTGTCTAGTATTGTAGTACTGCAGATGATGAATACACCCCTCAACACTAGATCTTACATTTTTTTTAAAGTAGCATATAAAACTTGTCTAGTATTTGAAGTCTAGTATTGTGTTGTGTTTGTTTTTAGTACTGCCGATGATGAATACATTACCTTCAACTTGTCTAGTATTTGAAGTCTAGTATTGTGTTGTGTTTGTTTTTAGTATTTGAAGTCTAATAGATTAATTTCAACTCTTTGTCAATGTGCTAATTCTCGTTATGGTTTTGTGTTGCTAGTGTATGAAGTAATAGTATATTTCGGCGACAATGCATAAAAATGGTGAGGCAATTGAAGGTAACATCACCTTCAAGTTCTGCCTCCAAATCGTTTCGATCGGACAGCAAGCACACGGATATAGGCGCTTAAGGTGTAAACTGTTTTCATCTTAAATTGTATTTATGTCATGTAGCATCATATTTGGCTCTTTTCTAACATGACATCCATGTATTTTATATGCAGAAGCGCCATGCAGATCCAAACAAGCTTTAAAAGAGCTAAATACAAAGTGAGATCATATCCGTGAACCGTCGCTGTTGTGACGTTTCGCTGCACTGTTCAAAACACTTTTTTAATTAAGAGTGTCATGGACGGTGTGGCCGAAATGTCACAGCGGTGACTTATTATATTTCGGCGACACCGTCCAAGATGGAGCAAGCCTCGCTACGAAGAATTAGGCAAGATTAATTTGCTAAGGAGGCTTGCGAGCTCGGTGTGGTTTCTTGTTTTTAGTTTCTCCATCTATTTTGTGTATGTGTGTACCAATTTGGCTGCAGATGTGATTTGGAGAAGCATGAAACCGCTACTCGAGTCTTTTGCTAGGTCGAATTCCGTTTTCGGCGCTTCGGAACTGAGGAAGAAGGTGGAGCTGGAGAAGAGTGGAGTGTCATAAAAGTTAAGTTTAGGGAGGCATGAGAATGATAGGATTAGCGAGGCATGTGTAACTCATCTTTTGATGCTATGTAATGATGACAATTCTTATATACGTTATGAATGGATTTGGTAGCAACTTTGTGCTTCTGCTGTGAGATTTTGAATGTAATTTGGCAACCGAATTGCTCATGTAGGCTTCTGAAAGAACCTCAATGCAAACGAGTAAAATAGAATCTCCGTTACTGATGCACCGATACATCGAAAACGGAGATGGGTCCGCAACCGTAGCCAACTTATTCCTCATCGGTGATGGTTTTTTGCCTCTGTTACTGATGAAGGCCTTCACATCAGTGACAGGGTCGGGGACACGGACCCTTTCTCCGTTGCCGAAGGGGTTTTTGGCCCGTTTCCGATGTGTCGTTCTGTACTAGTGGCAGGATCTCAGAGTTTAAGGCTGTGGTTAGATTTATCTTATTTACTTTCTTGTATTTGTGGATGTTTGCAGGGGGTATAATCACAAGTATGTAGTAGTCCTAGGAAGGGCGGTGCATTAGCATAGGTTCACCCACACAACACTTATCAAAACAATGAAGATTAATCAACTATATGAAGCGAAAGCACTAGACTAAATTCCCGTATGTCCTCAAGAACGTTTGGTCATCATAAGTAAACCAACCGGCTTGTCCTTTGCTGTAGAAAGGATTGGGCCACTTGCTGCAATTATTATTACTGCATTTTACTTACTTGTATTTTATTTAACTGCTATATCAAAAACCCCTAAAAACTTGTCTGTGAGTATTTACAGTGAATCCTTCATCGAAACTGGTTGTCAACACCTTCTGCTCCTCGTTGGGTTCGACACTCTTATTTATCGAAAGTACTACGATACACCCCCTATACTTGTGGGTCATCATGAGGCCATTCATGAAACGAGCCATTGATTGTTCTTCCGACTCTTCCACATGAGCTCGTATCCTTGAGATTTCCATTTCCTTATAGTACTCATCAACCGACTTCACACCTTGTTTCAACTCTTGCAACTTCTTGTATAAGTCTCTAATGTAGTGACTCGGAACAAAGCGCGTGTACACAGCTTCGTTCATCTCAACCCAAGTGTTGATAGGTTGTTGATGGTGCTCCACACGAGCATCTTGAAGTTGTTCCCACCACAAGAGCGCATACTCTTCAAATTCCAAAGAAGCTAGAGTCACCATCTTGTTGTTGGAGTAATTGCGAACTCGAAAGATCTTGTCAACCTTGAGTGCCCATGAAAGATAGGCTTTCGGATCACTTGTTCCAAAGAACTTGGGCATGTCAAGCCTAAGATTGCTCAAGTTGTCATCTTCATCACGGCGGTTTGGAGGTGGGAATGCACGTCCACGTCTCCATTGATTGAGCCCATCACCATGATGGTGGCTTGACTCGCTATCACTTCACTCGGACCGGTGGTGGTGATGATGACCATGTTGGCGATCTTGGCGAGGACGAGGCTCATGTTGGGGCATTGGGTTCTCCACATGGTTGCCATGGTCACGGTTGCGGTGACGTGGCCTTGGAGGATGGCGTTGTGGACGTCCTTGTTCACCATAGTCGTTGCCACCCGACACACCATTGCCATTGGCCAAAGGGTCTCGACGCTCTTGATGTTGGGGTGTTGGTGATGGTGTTCGCTCATGCTTTGCACCATGTTGACGATGATGTTCCTGATGGCCATTATCATGGTGCACTCGAGGCGAAGGTGGATGTTCCTCATCATGGCGACGTTGATCATGTTCGTCGCGCCTTGGAATTTCATGGCGTCCTTGACGATCACCTTGTCCATCTTCTCGCCGGTGCGATGATCTTGAAGAGTCTCTTGAGCGACGTGATGATGAAGAAGATCCACGACGTGCAAGGTTCGCCATGTGCTCATTCATTTGCAACATTTGCTTGTTGATGTTGGCTTTCATGGTGTGCAAGTCATGTCGCATGTCGTTGAAGTTGCCTTCTTGAGCTTGTAGGCGATGCTCATAGCGGCCTAGTCCATCACGCACAAGGTGACGAAGATCCACGAACTCGCCATGCGTGACTTAGCCATTATCGCCTTGAGGCACTCCATTGGCATCACCTTCCGAGCTTGAGCTTCCATTTGTACTTGCCCTAAACATGATTCTCAAGAACAAGTGAAATGTATGGCAATAGGGTATCAAGATAAACAATACAAAAGGGTAAATATGCTTATTCAATGAGAATCCGGTTCTCATACCCAACACTCACACTTATGGGGAAAGGTAGGTAAGGTAAAGAACCAAACCAAGTAAAGAACCACAATGATCCAAACCAAGATCAAGATATTGTCAAAGCAAGATCAAGATCAAGATATTGGCAAATTGAACCAAACCAAGATCAAGATATTGTCAAAGCAAGTAAAGAACCACAATGATCACCAAGCAAAACAAGTCGATCCCAAAAGAAAAGAACAAGGAAACACACACGTGGCGATAAATGTTACTCGTGAAACTATCAAAATGAGCCAAAGAACCTAGCGAAGACTAAGCTCGGTGTTGCACAAGTGCTCGAGGAGCAACTAGCTCGATTGCAATATATGAGTGGACTCCAAGATTTGCACTAGAGACACCACCTATAAGATGTTCATCGAGCATTGGCGCAACCTACAATATGGCAAGTGGTGTTTCATTTCTCTTTCTTTCTTTTGGCTCTTTTTGCTTCTTGACAATTTCTCTTTTCAAACTTTGATGACTCTTTTTGCTTCTTGAGCTCTTTTCACACTCACTTCCTTGAAGCCAACACGATATATGATATAAGAACTAGCGCACAACTTTTGCTTGGAAACTACACGGTATCAATGTGCAACGTCCACACAATCATTAAGAGCTAGCCTCAATAGGATATGGTAGATGCAAAGATATAATGTGGCTTGCAAAGGAATGGCAAGAGGTAAGGATTGGAGAGGTTATACCTTCGTCCACAAGCTTACCCGTTGGTGTCGAAGTCTCGTGCTTGCCCACGAATTTGGGGTAGTGGTGGGTGGTGGATCAACCGGTATGGTGACGTAGGCCTTGTTTGTAGCTTCGCAACGAGCCGAAAAAACACCAAAATCGGAGTCCGGAAACGAAAGATATTGCCGAAACGATTTTTGAAAAAATTCAGTTTTCTGCGAGGCCAGCTGTGGGGCCGGCCGGGTCGCGAGAAAAAGACCCGAAAATCTCAAATCGAAGGGGCAAACGATTGAATTAGGCTATGGGAACGCAGAGGAAGCAAGATCAACAAGTTTAACATGAGATCCATGGATCAAAACTTGCCAAAATGAACTCAAATCTCAAATCGATCCAAAAGCATTTCGGGCTATTTTTGTGGAAATTTTTCGAATTTCACAAAATCAAAGAAAACTTTGGGGGAAAGTGGGGGAAACACACACAAACCCGTGTCAACCTAGAGCTCTGGTACCATATGTTGTAGGGTTGGTCTCGATGTTCACGGATTTGGGCGGAATCGACGAAGAACACGATGAACTCGGCGAAGAACACGAAGAACACAAGAACTCAAAAGGAGCAAAAGAAGGATAACTAGCAAGACCCAAGCAACTAATCAATAGGTAACAAGCCCCGAGGGTAGCCCCCGATAATCATAGACACAAGCACACGTTTATCTCACCGGTCAATCCTACCGGTTCAACCACCGAGATGATTGACGAGTAATCGCAACTACAAGGAGGGAGTCTTGTTCATCTCCACATGTGGAGGCCTTGATTCATCTCACTAAGTGGCATCTCCTAAGAGACAACACCAACAAGGGGTAGAAAGGAGCTAAGCTCAACTCAATCTATGCTTAGTCTAACCCCAACCCTAGCGAGAGAAGGGGTACTTATAGTCTATTACAAAGCAGGGGCAAAAAGGGAAATATTCGGTTAAGCCACGCGGGCGCTGTGCGAGCTGGAAGTGGGGCCGGCCTGGGGCCAGCCTAGGCTGACTGCGTCTGGTGGAGGGCCGACCTGGGGGCCGGCCTAGGCCGACTGGGCTGTTTGCCTCCATTTCTTCCGTTTCTTCCGATTATTCTCCCACGCTTGTTCGCTCCTCTTGGCCAACTTTATCCTTGTCTTCTTGGCATTCATCACGGACCTCCAAGCTGAGCAAACACAAAGTATCGGAATGAAGTAGCAAGTCATTCAATGGAGTGTCGAGATCACATATAGATAGGAGCGAATTCACCTTATCATTTAGAGCTTTGACTCGTGCTCTTGTCATTGGTCCACTTGGTGTGTCATGTGTAGGAACCGGAGGTTGGGCTACATCAAGTCCTCATCGGATCCTCGATGTTGATCATGAGCACTTCCGGAGGTGTATCCTTTGTGTAGATGTCGTCGCTTGTGGAGACTCTGAAGCAGATATTGTCGATGTGGAGAGCGGGCTTAGGGTCGCCACGCCTTTGCCTGCACCGCTGGATATAGGGGCTCTATGGATAATTTGTAAATCAAATGCACATTAGGTAATTAGGTATAAGCATCAACATCATGAAGGTGAAAGAGGAAGATAACTAAACTAACTATTTTGTTTGCCGGTTTGGTCCCACAAATGAAGCATGAGAATATAATCCAACGTGATCCTTGAGTGCAAAGACAAAGGTTTTACTTCTCGAGCTAGAAAGGGTGACCCGTCATCCAACTGGGCGATGCTTCAACTGTGGTGATAACTTTGTCCTTTTGCTTGTAGCATGACATGCATATTTGTCCAAGAGGCCGTTGGAAGAACCAAAACGAAAGGCATGTAGGAGAGAAACTTCAAAGCCGTAATGAGTATACAACATAACACAACTAACTTGCTCAACTAACTTTCCGTCCACTTGTCTTCCAAAATCTCCAAATTGCTTCTGTAAAGTTATTAATATTGTGTTCTGAAGAATGCAGACATATACTCAATCCTCAACTATCTGGAGTACTTCATAACATAGACTCAACTCAACCAACCAGGCTACACAAATTAAAAACAAAAGACATATCCAACCACATGAGCTTGGCAAAACCTCACAACAACATTGGCAAGTGTCCCTTTGCTCCATGTATATGATGAATTGATGATAATAATAAGAGAAAACTAATCTTAAAGTCCAAATTGTTTTGTTAGGTTGTAGCTCCTTGTGCCATCTCCCCAAGATTGCCTCCACCACTCATGTGTAGCCAAGTGGAGAATCTCCTTGCGCCAGCTTGGACTCTCTCACCCTTCTTTGCCTTGTTGCTTTGGTTGGACAGCCAACACTTACCACATTCCAATGCCAAAGCATCATCCTATATAAGTAATTTTTTTTTTGCGGGGGATCCTATATAAGTATATATTCACATACAAACACCAGAAGCAAACACAACTCCACAAATCCAGCTGCAATTGCCTCTTCAAGACTACTGCCACCGACAAGGAGGAGTGGAAGCTTGAGCTCCGTTCTTGCGGCGTCTGCAAGGATGGGCATTCTTCGCGAGTGGCAGCGGGGGCCGGTGATTGGCCGTGGAGCTTCGGCGATAGTGTCGATCGCCATGGATCGCCTCACGGGAGATGTTTTCGCGGTGAAGTCAGTGGGGATCGCGCTTGCGAGCCTCCTCGTGCGAGAGCACAGTGTGCTCTCTGCTCTGAGCTCGCCGTACGTCGTGTCGTGCGTGGGCTCCGATGTGTCGGCGGCGTCGGATGGGAGCGGCTACGACTTGTTCTTGGAGCTCGCGCCAGGCGGCTCCCTGGCCGACGAGATAAGGCGGTGTGGCGGGCGGTGCGAGGAGGCCCTGATCCGGTCGCGCGTGGGCGACGTCCTGCGTGGCCTGGTGCACGTCCACGGCTCCGGGATCGCGCACTGCGACGTAAAGGGCCGGAACGTTCTGGTCGGCGCCGACGGGCGCGCGAAGCTCGCGGACTTCGGGTGCGCGCGGTGGATGGCGGCCGAGGACGGTAATGCGACGATCAGCGGCACGCCGATGTTCCTGTCGCCCGAGGCCGCGCGCGGCGAGGAGCAGGGGCCGGCCGCGGACATCTGGGCTCTCGGGTGCACCGCAGTCGAGATGGCAACCGGCAGCGCGCCGTGGCCGAGCTTCAGCAACCCCGCCGCGGCTCTGCACCACGTCGCCCGCTCCGAGGACGTCCCGGAGGCCCCCGCGTGGTTCTCCGACGAGGGCAAGGAATTCCTCACCAGGTGTTTGATCAGAGACCCAACGCGAAGGTGGACTGCGGAGCAGCTGCTTCAGCACCCGTTCGTGGCCTCCTCGCAGGCCAAAACCTTGCACCCAAGAGCATCCTGAACCAGAGCTTCTGGGAGGATTATTCGTCATCGACCGACTCCGACGCGGCGATGGTGCTGCCGCTCACGCCCACCGACCGTCTCCGCGCATTGGCGTCCGTCCCCTCGCCCGACTGGACCTGGAGCGGCGAGGAATGGATCAGCGTCTGCGCTTTGACGGATAGCGACGATGCCACCGCGCTCTCGGAGCAATTGGACGAGGAAACGATGGGGGCCGCGGGCGGTAGCAGCGACGACGACGAGCACGTACACTCCTCCTCCCATTCCGGCGGCGCCGCTGACACGGCGTGCTACAACGGCTCCTCACATGTGACGCACGGCGGCAATAGTTCGGGTGACGAGAGCGCGAGCTGCACCTCGTGCCCGTGTAACAGCGTGGTTGGCAAGGATGATTGTAACAAGTTGGCGAGCCCAAGAAATGGATGGCATTGGCCGATTAACGTTTGTCCGAGCTGTCAGTTTTCTTCACGTGCCGGGCGTGGGAGGAGGTGCGTGCCGGTGGTTACAACGAAGTTTTACGGCAAGAATTGCGCGCACGCTATAGTTATTTCGAGAATTGTGCTGTTTTAATAGCACACTGCATATTTTAAGGTCGGTACTATTCTGCTATAGCGCGGGGTCCTCACACCTCACAGTTAACCTCAGCACACTTGATCCACAAAAAAGATTACTGGTCCTATTAAAATTTAGCCGTGCTTGGTACACATAATCACAGGCTGGCAAGGGGGTCGATCGAGCCGGTGGAACTCTCGAAACGGATCCCTGCTTTCGAACACGTCTGCCTTGTTAGATCCGACAAGTCGGACCCACCTAAATACTCTCTCGGCTCCATTTTAATTTTCCTGCCACCCCTTACCTCGTTGTCCGCTCTACCATCCGCTCGCGACATGGAAAAGGAGCCTTTCAAAGAAAGAGAATGACTCGTCCCATTATGTGGATAAAAACAAGACGGGCATCAAGGCCAAGAAGTAGTAGGTTGCAAACAAGGAGGTTGCGGACACATGTTGTTCAGCATGTCCGCTCCAGCGCCTGTGACCACGCCCACACCCATGGCAAAAGGAGCCATGTCCTCGAGCATGCCGCGACCAACGTCAGAGCACCTTCGCGGTGGCACATTTTAGATAGTTTCACACAGGGGAAGGAGGTGTACCCGGACACGGTGTGCGACTCGCCCAACTTGAATGGTCGTGGAAATTGTCAAGCATCTCCAGCACCATACGTACCCCGCACCACTTGTTAGAGATGGGATTGACCGCCACTTTGTATCATTAAGTGGAGAAAAAACTAATTTTCTTTGTCCCACCGTTTTCTCAAATTTAATCGGAAACCAAAGTGGAGTAACCTTTTCGACGATCTCAAGAATCCCACAAAGAAGATGAAGAATAACGATGGCTCCAGCTCTCATCTATCTGTTGGATGATGGAGAGGGGGACTAACATGGTTTTGTTGCAAATAGGGAAAATATGTGATGCGGAGGACGTGGAAGATTGAAAGGGTCACACGTGAGGGCGCGGCAAGAAAACTGTCCGCCAAAAGGCCGAACTTGTTTTCCAATGAGGAGAGAAATGATGAGATGTATAACCTAAGTGCAAAGGTAGAGGATATGGTTAGTTGAGCGATGGTCCAAGCTAGGATGGATTTGGAGACGGATATTATGGAGTTGGAAAAATATCAGAAATAGATGAAAAAGGCGAATTCAATTGAGATTCTTGAGATTGAGAAACAGACGGTGATAGCAGTGAGGTTAACGAAAAATTGAGAATCATGTGGCAAGACACTAGCCTAATGGATGATAAAATAAAAAAGTGGGTGCTGAACATGAAAAAAGAGATCAAACGGCGTAAAAAGGGGAACGCTGGTTCATTCATGTATCATCTATGTATAAATTGGTTCTTTTAGACTTATTTTGGTTTAAATTGAATTATTGGATTAGTGGTGAATTGATTATTTTGAGTATATTTTTGAGAATTGAGAAGTGGGGGTATGGTTGGTCGGATGGACAAATAGGTGACCGGCAGCACGGACATACTCGATACATCCACATTTGGATAAGTGGAAATCAATTAATTTGGAACGGAGCGAGTACATGGGAGAGATTTCCGCAGTGCCTATTCGACAAACTTCGTGAGACCATCATCAGCAATAAGCGTTGCTCACTAATGCGGCTTGCTAGTGAGCCTAATTCTGCAGATTGGTGCTATTTGAGCATGAGGTTTGCGAGGAGGTGCCGTTGCCATTGCAGTCAATGCGAAATGCTTAGGTCGCGTCCGGCGAGCAAGTTGGTTGGTTGGCCGCATTGACAAAGCCAGGCCATCTTGATACACAAAACACAAGTAGGTTTCAGGAGCTCAGCAGTCAGCGCTGCACAGACTGAAACACTGGAGCAGACATGGCCCGGGCGTTCGATCGAGGTCATGGCATTCGGTCCGGGAGGTAGAGTAGGCTTCAGGTCAGCATCACGCACAACCAACGAACTGCACTGTTCGCCACACAAAAAAATGAGAGATTGAAATGGATGGACGAGCGACGAGAGAGATCTCTCCGAGGAAAACGTGCGGCGTGAAAGCGAACGGAAAGCCCACGGCGTCCGGTGTGCATTCGACGCAAGAGGAGCGGGCTGTTTGATTATTCTTAATAACTCTGGGAAACAAACGCACTATGCATGGACAGACGCACAGGACAGCCGTTGGTCACAAGCAAAAGCTATACCATGCTTGCCGCCAAAGCCTTATTTGCTACGTTAATGGACTCACTCTGCATAATTACAGCAAGATAACCTGTAAGATGACAGACATGCACCATGTGGTATCTTTCTGTATATTGGTGTACTGGTCCTGCCTTTTCCAAAAATGAAGGAGCTGGAACGTGGGACGGGCTTGTGAGTTGCGTGGGCACAGAGTGCCGAGAGATTGAATAATTTGAATGACTTGTAGGTGTTACATATTACTGTTTTTTACTGTTGACAAGAATGACTCGTGGATAATGTACATATGTCGACCAAGATGATCGGTTTTGCAGTTTAGTTATGCTATTTCAAGGTCCATTTGGAAGTTGGAAGAAAAGAATTTGGTCCCGTATACATATATACGAGGAGACGATGGAAGCTGCGGCGTCGAGGCTCACCAGGAGGACACCCGCGCCCTAGGCCACGCCCTTGCTCACCGCCGGTCGGCCGGACTCGCCGTGCCCCAGGCCGCGCCCTTGCTCACCGCTGGCCGGCCGGCCCGGTCCGGCCACGCCGTGCCCCAGGCTGCGTCCCTGCTAGACCCGCGCCCCAGTCCGTGTCCTTGGTCACCGCCGGCTGGCCCCGTCGCAGTGGCTGGGTCGACGCGCACGACGCAGAGAGAGTTGACCTCGTTGCTCGCGCCGGGCCAGGACCGCGCGGAGTCGCCAGAGGAGGCGCAAGGGAGCATGAGGGGCGTCTCTGTGGACTGTTTGGTCGCCGGAGCAGCCGGCGGCGACCAAAACGGCGGCGGCGGACAGCGGGCGCGGTGGCTCCGATTCCCGCGCGTGGAAGGCGTCCCGACAGGCTGTTCACGGCGAGGAAAGAGAGAACGCGGAGGCGAAGTCCGTGGCATGCTTCGATTCGCCGGGAGGAGCGGAGCGACGGCATCGAGCGCGGCGGCCGGCAGCGAACTCGGCGCCGCGTGGGGAGAGAGAAGGAGAGGAAGGATTCTGCGCGTGGCTCTTTTCAGCAGGGTCTCTAGCTTTTTTCGAAATCACGTTTAGGTCCTTCCCTTCGTAAAACTGGAGGTCTGCGGGGCAAAATCTGGACTTGCGTGTCTCTTTTTTGCAAAACGCCCGCGCGTCGTGTGGCTGACATGTGGGGCACCGTGGCACTGTTCAACACTGTTCATTTCTACAGTAATGATCAGTGCCACAATCGCTGCGAGGCCGCCGATCCGGCCGGTTTTGATATAGTGAGTAATAATTACCATATCCAGGGAGACTGGTCATTCACACATTCACACGGGAACTTTGGACGCTTGGTTGGCTGTGAACTCTCGGGCCAGGCTCCGAGGATGAAAAAATGGCATGTTAGCTTGTCTGGCACGATCGTAGCTGTTGGTCCGTATGAAACTTAAATCAGCCCTCGGCCAGACCGCTGGGAATTCCACTGAGCCACCTTATCGCGTTTATTTTTCCACTGAACAACCGAAATCAGAACTCAGCCAGACCCGCGCAGGGTTGGGAAACGCGGAGCTGAATTCGTGTGAGGTTGGAAATGACGCAAACTCGCGGGGGTGAAAAATCGGCGGGAGTTTTTTCGTCACCTCCCACCATTTTCATCCCTCTATTTCACCCCCTCCGGCTGACCGCCAACACTCGCGCCACTGTTTCACCTAGATATGTTTACCATTTTTGCAGCAGCTTAGTGGTGGCAAGATCTCCTCCTCCATGTTGTGCTCCTCTCCCACTGGATTCACGGCTGTAAGTAACATGCAACCCTCCCTTGTGTACCCTAGATCAGGGAGAATGTCTATATGGGAACCTTCTACATCCCTTGTGTACCCTAGATCAGTGAGAATGTCTATATGGGAACCTTCTAGATTTGTGTAGGTGCTAGTAGATCAAGTAGATTTTTCCTAGATCTGTGTAGTGTTTTGCTGTTACCACTTTGTAGTTTGTGTATGAGAGGGATCGTGGTATGACTGTTCGTTCTACAGTATCTAGTTCTCATCTTTGCACCAGTGTGTGTGTGTCTGTATGTAATGAGCCATCCCTGTCACATGGCTAATACTACATCATAACTAGATCAAATACTAGGAGAGAAAGGTGTTCCTAGCGGAGTTCTCTAATAAATTTGTGACAGTATGAATTTAAAAATACTACTCTGTTTCGAATTATAAGATGTCTTGGATAGTTCAATATGGACTATATATAAGAAATGAAAAGAGTGAACAGACACACTGAAACACATCTACATGCATACAATTATTTAAAAAAATGAGTGAACAAACACATCGAAACACATCTAAATACAATAGCGAGAGAGAGAAGGGGTATCCTGCATTTCTAGTTAATTGTAAAGGATATGACCTCAGTTAGATAGCAACCAAGCTCATCCGTTCACAGGAAACAGACTAATTTAGTACTAGAATAATTCCGTAGTGACAGAAATTAGCACTTCTTATGTTAATATATATCGACATTGTACAAGGTGGGGCGCTCGTGGCCCATCAAGATGCATCGGCCAAACAGGACACAACATCCCATTGGATATGCACACGGATATTCATCTTGTTTTCTTATCTTCTTTATTGTCCTTCTCGACCACTACTGGAGCCGCGGGTATACTGAACCACCACTCTCTCAACCTTCTGGTGCACCTCTCTGTGCTTGCTCTCCTTAGTGGGGAGTTGTTCGTGAACACCTCCAGAAACATGGCGAGCACAAGCAATCTTGTGGGCAGGAAGGCAAGGCTTAGAGCCATCATCAACAGAGCAAGGATAGCTTTATCTGTAGCCTGTAAAGTACAAGGATTAAGCAAACCAAGGGACCGAATCTGAGAGAGAACATATATTCGAGAAGGTGGACCAATTGAAAATTGTGAATGCATTTAGTCAAGCTAGGAGTGATTAAAATGTTGGCACTTTCCATCAAATTGAATAGAACGAAACTTTTTCATAAGAGCAAAAGGAAATCTGGACTGTAGACATGTTGCAGCTTCAGGGGTTTGAGGGAGGGAAGATACTTGTAGTGGCATTTTTATTTTTTAGGATAAATATATCTCAAAATGCAAATGTTATTTCAGAATTTCACCTATCCACACACACACACACACACACAGATACTAAACAAGGAAAAATTACTCGCCCAATTCAAAAAGTTAGCAAAATGATGTATACAGAATGCCCTTTGCAAGTGAGGCAAACCTGAGAGGATGTTTCTGGTAAGATTTCCACCCCATGAGGTTCTAAATCTAATTGACATTCAATCTAAGAACCTAGCAAACGATGCTGATCATGAGGGGGTACAGCGAATATTGTGGTATTGGGAAGGTAATTTGCCTCACACTACAGGTTCTAAGGCTTTTCCGGCGGCCCCTCCGGCGGGGGCAAAGCAGGGGGGGGGGGCCTCCGGCGGCAGCGGCTAGGGTTTTCCCCCGTGACGCCCACAGGAGGACGACACGGGCCATAGTACGTAAGATTCAAGATAATTTTTTTTAGCTATGTTTACCCAATATGATTTGGTTATTCAGTTGCACACACTTCCATTTAATGATTAGTACTACATTACAATTTAATGAAATAAGGCATGCATGGTTTGGATTATAATTATTTCTGCACTGAATTACGAATAAACTTGCAAACTAACGTGTGATCTGGGCCTCCCTTTGGGCAATAATAACTACACAGTCTGCAGTGTGCATTACATCCTTGGTACTCTACTGCCCGTATAATATAATATAGAGCAGAGAAACAAAGCTGTGAAACAAAATAATTTTAAGATGAAATATCGAGAACTAAGTCCATATGGTCACCTGAGATGGAAAAGCCAGCAGTAAAGCTCGTATCTTCAGAAGAACAATATTTGCATCCTGGACAAGCTCTTCAACTTTGGAAATGGCATTTTGGACAGCTAAGAGCTGCTCCATTGTGCTCATTGAAGGTGGCGATGACACCTTGACCTCGGTCATTGGCTTTCCTTGACTAGTTAGTCTTGTCAGGAGCATGAACGCTGCTGATAACAATAGGACCATGACAACAAAATAGACTACCCATCCCCTGTATCAGCATACAAACATAGGATCATCACTAGTCACTAATATGATCGGATGAAAATTCATTGATTAATTGACAAATTGAAATAAAGATTATACTGCGCTCAATTACTAGTAGAAGCTATGCTAGTACTTTGATCAAGAAACTATTGGTATCCGTAGACGTAGATTGGGATGGATGCATGTGCACATACCACCTATCAACTGCGTACTATCAGATTGTCAGTTTGGAATTGCTGTTCTGCTATTGCTCTTAAAGAGAGAGTGCTCTAAAGAATATACTTCAGAAAATAAGATAGTTTAATAGTAACCTGTCATGAACATCACTTATTTCAGGACAGTGTAAATACTGTTAAAAAAGGGCTGGGACAATTTGGTACTATAACAGTGAGAAATACACCACAGATTAGGGAGACCTTTTTATCCAAGAGAAGAACTCTTCTATTTCTCAGCACATAACCTTTTATACAACTTAGTTGACTTTCTCTAAAAACAATCTCTTACAGCCAAAACTGAACTAATAGCACGAGATGAAGCCCTGATCGAGAATCTATGTCAATCTCTCCAGTACTTTGCAGGTAAGTAAACTACCGAGGACGGTATGCATTGGTAAGCTCGCATATATAACAGCCTGGATCCTGATAACCAACTCCATTTCATGAAACTGATAAGGTTACTACAAATGGTGAACATTAAGCTTGCATATATGCTCTGTAATCGAATCTGGATTCAGAAGACACACGGTAGACCAATAATATTCAGACCAATAACAGTAACCAGATGCATCTTCAGTTTCATAAGCTCTGGTCTGGTCACACTGATTCAACAGTTAGACAGGTAGTTACTAATAGGTCTTCACCTCCTCGCCAGTTCAGAAAACAAATGGATATGGGCCCCTAATCCACCATGCAGATAAAGATCTACTAAGTTGTTCTGTGGATCATGTGTCCTATGGACATTCAAATGGAAAAGTTGGCCTGCTATAGCTTCCAAAGAATCACAACATTATCATTTTACTATAAGGGTAGAGTAGCGCATCCCCAAATGATTCTTAATGTCACATGGACGTCCATAATCTAACCAACAAAATGTACTATCCACACTCCAACCACCCACACATTCTTTACACGAATACTAAATCCTGCCAGTACAAATGCACTTCCATAATCTACCAACAGAAGGTACTATCCAGACTCCAACCACCCCCACACATTATTTACATAATACTAACTCCTGCAAACCCCCATAAGTTTACTTTGCAAGCCTTCTTCCATGATCTCTTGCAGATCATAATTCCTGCCATTATTTATGCCCTATTTGTACATTGGATCATACAAAATAACCAACACAACATACTCGAGTGACAACTGACAGCGCATCATGTTTGACATAAAGAACATGAGAACATATATGGACAAAGTAGCATACCTGATGATAATAAAAGAAGATAGCAAACAAAAGACCAATGACTTCAGAGGCTCATCCCATAATGCCAGTGACACCAAAAACCTCCAAAGCTCACTTACAGGAGATAACAATTCCTGAATACAATTAATGATTAATTTCAAAAAATTCTATATGAAACTGTTATTTGACAGACATGGTTATTGCCATAGTATTGAATATAAACAATCTAGAGAAAGAATGACACACAGAAATAAATTGCACTACAGACTACTGAAGTTTTCCGGTTAGTTGAACAAGGCCACCAAACTGAACACTAATGTAATTGAGTGACTCTAGGTCATTAGCACAATAACTCGGGTACATGACCAGTCACAGCATGTTAATTCATGCCCACTGTATACGTGCTCATTAGTGGCATGTGACGAAAAGTATGGAAGTTATTGTAATATGCATTACACCCCTGATTATTTGGCTTTTCACAAATGCACCAAATCCACCTGTACCTCTTGAGTTCCGGTAAATGACTAAACTGCCTTCTTTTGGGATTTCAATTTGGAAGTGTAAATGACTAAATTCACAACTTCGAAAGGAATGTAGATGGTAATTATAGTCCAGGTGCGAGCTATCTAACAGATGCAGCAATTTGCCAATTTTGAAGTGCAAGCAGAAATACACACTATCTTGAAACTGCAGGTGTAGTGGTGTACACAGCGCAAACATCTCCGAAAGACTATAGATTCAGTGGACATATATAAACAGTGGAAACAAGGATATCAACAAAGTCCAAATACCTAATTGATTCGGTGGACATACATAAAGATTCCCCTGACTACTTTAACATGAAATGGAAGCCAAAAAAGGAGAGACATGACATCTATACTTTCAGTTACAGATTAGAATAGTAGCAACACTTCCTCCTTAAATTATAAGTGGAACAGTAGCATGACTACATGAGTACAGCAAATTGATTCCTTAAATTACGGACAAAAACATTCCAGCCTTTCTTTTTTGCTTTGAATTCCAGCCTACCCCAACTTATTTGGGAAAAAAGGCTTTGTTGTTGTTGTTGTTGTTTGAATTCCGCTGACACAGCATATTGCTCTACATCATGCAAATCCTCAAAAAAACATGTTTTGAACCTAAAGAGGCTGATAGAATGATTGCAACCCTGAACACTTCTCCCTTCTATCTAGGACTTGCATATGACAGCATACGTGCAGTTATGTATTTCAAGTTTCTACAACTTTAATCAAGTCAATGTATAATAGGGACTGAAACAAGAACCTGGCTCGAAACAATAAAAGTCCATAGTGAAGCTGAATTAAGTGAAACCCGGATTGAACAGGTGATAATGCTCTAAGAAGGCCAAAAAATTACAGCAATTGAGTAGATTAAGAGAATATTGTTTGTTCTGTGCTTACCTTCATCACTACCAAGTTGGTATCAAGCCCGTCAACTTTGACTCCATCAACTGTGGCTTGTGCCAATTCAACCTTCTTGTAGTTGTTCATTGACTCGGTAACTGCCTTCTGCAAGGAACTCATTTCCCCAACGACTATCTCACCAACAGAGAGTCTCTCACTATTATTACCTAGTGATACCACGCCCAGGTTTGACAGGACAGCGAAGGCAGACATGGAACGCATTCCAGTGCTCATGCCTGGTTGGTTCACTTGAGCTGAACTTCTTGATGATATAGCGCTTGCTAGTGTTTCAAGTATTACATCTCCTCCAGGAAGTTTGTCACAAAGATTGAACATCAAAAGAGATTCATATCGACTGGGAACTGGAAAGGCTAATTCCTCAATGGCTTGTAATCGCAAGATACCGAGCGAGGCCTTCAGAATTATTGCCTCTTTATCAACTCCATTTATGTTGAACTTCCTAACAAATCTGTGGACATAAATAACTTCCGATATGATAGACAACCAGTAATCACGGCGAGAGTGGCCAGCCAGCTCTGGAAATTCTATGATCGCTGGTTCTGTTCTGCATTCCACATCATAAATAAACAGTCATACAGATGTAAATGAAGTGGATAAGCACAAACCTGTATGCTAATTATATGAAGTGGAATACTGGTCCTAACAGAACTCGTAAGATAAACAGCAATGATCTGTAAACTAAGTTATCAATAAAAGACCATATGTTCAGTTCATGTAGTAATGCTTGTATGATTTGTGGTAAACTTACAAGGTTGTCGATTTGTACATAACGGCTTTATCAAATAGCCGTGAACCCCATGGACCCGTCAGCTCAGGTTTAACAACTTGCTTCAAATCTTCTGCTAGTTCATAAGCTTTGGGCTTATCGAATGTCACAACCTTAACAGCTTCAAAGTAAAGAGCATGATCCGTAAGTGTCAATCTTCCTGCATCAGCAAAGGTTGAAAACCAGTGGTAAAAGGTATTACAAAACTGAAGAATGAAAATACAAAATCAAGCAATAATAAAGAAGTAATTAAACGTGACAGCAACTCGATCAGCCCCATCAGTAAACCAGACACACCTGGCCATGTTGAAATCCCAACATGCTCAAGTACTGGTTGCGTTGTCAATGTCCCATCTACTTCTAGAACTCTTTCTCCCCTCTGAGATCGGAGGCCCGATAGAAGCGATGACTCAGATTGTGCCTTCATTTTTTTAATGGCTCTATATGAGACAAGAAAACACTCTTAAGTTCTTCCTTTACCAAAAAATATATCCAATAGAATTCATGCTTACATATCCTATGTTCAGAGGAGAAATGAGAGTGTAACTGAACTTTATTTGAAAATAAAAGTTAATAGACATGTTAACTCATGCATTAGCTTATGAACTACTCTAAAAGAAGAGTAAATTATCAACAAATGATTTAACACTAAAATGCATTAGCTTATGAACTTTATTTGAAAATAAAAGTTAATAGACATGTTAACTCATGCATTAGCTTATGAACTACTCTAAAAGAAGAGTAAATTATCAACAAATGATTTAACACTAAAATGCAAGACTCATTGCCATCCTAATTCAGATAGCGATACAACTTCAGAATGTCCATTAGTACTTGTATGTGTTTAACCGGTCAAAAAATGTCTGCCTACATGAACAACAGGGTATAGATAGCCACCCATGAGATATTATGCTCCCCATAACGTACAATCGTATACTTATTCAAGCTCTATGATCTCAATGTCACATTACTCTACACCCTGCAGAAGCAAACATGATTTCAAGCAAAAGCATCGTTGTTATTTGCCCACAACACAACCTTCTTAATTCAAGGCAGGAGTCTACTACCACAGCACGACACAGGAAGCGACTGACAGAGTTGTACATTTAGAAATTCAAGGAGATGAAATCTTAGTTGGTGATTTCTCAAAAAAAAAAGATTCTTAGTTCATGAAGGTGGCTTAAGTTTGTTGGGAATAAGCAATAAGAACAGAAGAAATCAAATGTGAGATGCAATTGTATGCTTCATTTGGGTAATAAATGAGAATAGATATACATCTTGGGGTGCACACAAAATTAGCTGTCATTGACTACATTACTCCACATATCTGCATTCCTTTATTTACATCGACTAGCAAGAGGCCCATGCTATGCTATGGAACCAGCAAAAATAAGGTGGACCATTGTTTACAGTTGCAAGTTAACTTAATTCACTATGCTTTCTTTATCAATTATTGACTATGCATGAGTATATAGCTACTGTTACGTGCAAGGCGAATTGGGACGGAGTCTATAGACTAGATGGACCTTGGTAGGCTATTTGTTCACGCCTAAAGATTTCATGAGCATTGGCACCAATGAACGAAGTCATTGTTGGATTGAAATTTTGGAGCATGCTGGCGGAGATTGGAAATCAGAGAAGGGAGATTGGGCTACTAGAGGCGAGGGAAGTAGGAGGATTTGACAGCGGGTTGCTTGCTGCTATGCTCGTAGATTTGCATGGCCCCATTTGTCTTCGTTGAAAACCAGGAAGACTGAAAAAGGAGTGAACAGACGACCACTAACTCAAATCTTTGTAAGTAGGAAAGATAAGATGATTTAGATTGGTAAATCAGCATCAGTGCTGAAAATAATTGAGCTAAGTTATATTGTATTGTATGCAATCAGAAACTAGAATATGTAGCACTCCACATGCACATTTAGTTTTAGGAAGTACATAGTGATGTCATATATAAAGTCTGCAAAGACATATATTACACCATGAGCAAAGCCAATGCATGGAACACCAAACGAATTAAAGATGTGAGCTCAAGACCAGATACCTAAGAAAATTTCTGACATAAAGTGTATTTTATTTTAAGAACTAATTATCACTATACAAGAAGAGAAAATAAGCTAGCAATGCGTACAACATAACAGTAAAGAAGGTGACCTGTCCAATCCTGCAAGATACTTATCATATACAGAAAATGGAAGACGACCTCCACTTGTTGATGACAGCGCATCAAAGAGATTTGAAGAAGTTACTACGTCAGCGATTGTTGGTATGGCAGGTGCTATTCTTGAGAAAGCCTCTAAACTTACTGTGCTATCAACCTCAACCTATAAACAAGAAGAGGTGAAATTCTGTATAAAATGGATATTATTAGAAAACCATAATGTAAGAACAAACAACCTGTTACTGATGATTGTGATGCAAACTCAGCTCAGTCTGTACGACGCAAAAGTTACGCAGTATAACAAAAATAAAATAAAGCTTCTACCTTAACAGTGAGCTGGCCTGAAGAAGAGGGAACCTCCCAAGCTAACATCATATCGAATGTCAGACGACGAAGGCTTTTGTCAGCAAGATACCCCGCAACTTGTGAGACTTGTGCAAGTGCCCTGAAGCAACAATATTCCAAAAAGTTTCTTGCGTAGTTTCTTTGGTGCTTTATGGAATCAGATGCTTGCATATCAAAGTCATATTGCATGTCTTCGATAGTCACGTCAAGAATTCTGAAAGGTAAATAAACACAAAAAACAGTTCAACATCTAATGGAAGCAAAATTGACGTCATGAAACCAAGAGAAATCAAATTTGATGTACGGTAATATACAGTGCATAGGCAATTAGGCATGTCTGATTATTTCTGCTCCACAAAACAAGGCAAAAAGCAAACAAAAACATTAAGACATTTCCATGAAACAGAGAATGCTCTACAGGTTCCGAATCAAGCTAATCAGTGGACAACAGATGGTTCAGCCGAGTTAAACTACATCAGTTCACACAACATGTTTCTTTAACTCTAACATGGCAAACACCCAATGATCTTAAAAGTAAACCTAATTCATGGGGAACTCAAACGGTTTCTGTCAGGTAAATGTTGACACCAATTTTATTTCTCCAAATGGCCTTTTTCAACAATGCAATGTGGTTTCTATTCCAACCTACTGAATCCTATGGTTCACAAAAGACCCTTGCTTCGACAGACAAGTCACAATGCATGCAACAACAGTTGCATACACCAGTTCCGAGCACCACACGACAAACTAAGCCCATTTCAGATCCAACACGGACTCATTTCAGACCGCAATGGCAGAAGTTTTTCGACGTGCAGTACAGTGGACTCTGCTACAGCATAACAGTTGTAACCTAATACCATTTGAGATTTGACTGAGGATTGTCACCTCCGGAATGAGATTTTCTTACTTAACCCCATAACTTATTTGAGACATAAATTGCAAGAGCATCACTCACTTCCTCTTCCCGAACGCAGAGTGAGTTTAGGACATTACCGGGAGCAGCGAGAGACGACGGCGCTGGCCATGGGGGAGAGGCCGGCGACGGACGCGCTCTTGGCGGCGGAGGGGGAGCGGTCGGGCCCATCGTCGTCGTCCGCCCCGCGGCGGGGGACGGGCCACTTGAACGACCCGTCCCGCACGAACCCCTCGAAACCCTCCATGAGCAGATCCCGCGTCCGGCTCATCATCGCCATCTTCCTCGGATCGATCGCGCAGAGACGGTTGTGCTTGCCGTGTTGGGGTCTGCTGCGTAGGGTCTTGCTGCCTGACGGGGACGGCGGTGGGGCGGTGACGAGGGGGGAGATGGGACTGGAGTGCGGTGAAGCGGAAGCCCCCAAACGGGGAATCACGCCATCTCTTCAAGGGCTTAAGGGCTTGTTTGATTTGGGGATAATTGATGATAACCCCATGTACCATTATGTTTGATCATATACCCCTTTTATGTGTCACTGACATGTGGGGTTTAAGTGCCCTGGGGGGTTATCATCAAATGCCCCGTTTGATTTGTTGGGTAGGAAAGACATTGAAATAGGAAAAATATAGGATTGCATGCATATTCCAGTTCTATAGGATTTATTTTGTATCAAAGTTTGTTTGCTTCCAACAACGGAATTGTAAAAATAGGTTGGAGCGGATGTTAGAATTCCTATAGGAAGTAGTACAAAGATTTTTATGGGAAAAATTCCTATAGAACTAATACTATGAATCAAACCACTAGCAAAAGAAAAATTCCTATAAGAATCCTATGAACTTCCCTTTGAATCAAACAAGCCCTAAAAGGTTCTCGGTTTTCACATCCAACAAAATCATGTTACCGCTAGATTCTAACGTCTATGAAATACTTCTAATTTTATTCTACTATAGGAAAAAACGTGCCCGATCTAATACAACCGATGATAGATAAATAAACAATATTTTTAATGAAACATAAATATAAATAAAATAATAACAATTGAGCAAATATTTCTACCGGCTCACTCTTTTGCAACGTGATCACTCAGACATTCTCATATAAATATAGAGAAGTAGAGAAGGGAACACAATTATGTCCATCGCAAGTTTAGGAGTATACAACTCAACAAGAGAACATGATCCCACATAAAAAAAGCTTAAATTCTGCAGATAACAAATTAGATGATCGGGATCTGACCACAATTATGAAATGCCATAAGGTTAAATTGTGTACATGGTTCTCTGAAGATTTTAACAAAACAAATGACCAAAGTTCCGACAATGTTTAGGCAATGTATGATATGATGAACATTGCAGACTTGAGAGATAGATTAGACAAGATTTGGTTAGCATCAAAGTCCTAAGGTGAAGGTCATTTATTTGATTATAACAAAATTAAGTAGACTTTTCTAACATAACTTTTCCTAAAATCGGTACTAGTTGACCTAATTATGTCACAAATTATGTCATGTCATCCTTAAATCAATTTCATCGAGTAGTATCGGGGTTGGGCGGAGGTGGCATGTAGTCCTAGGGGCTTGACAGAGATGAGAAAAATTTGCGTCGGGATGGCTATTTTTAGAAGAATACGGCTTGAGTAAGCGGGGGCTGAAAAACGGTGACGTGTGGCACACGCTGCTCAATTATATGGTTGTTTCTCGTGGCAGAGAAGGAATGTTCGGAAGGTACCAATAGCTTCGAACTCACTATATCTCTGTGTTTTTAATCGACATGTCTAGGTCTAGGTTTGCTATTTTCACTTAAAACATACAACTACGTAATGTATTGTGTTTTGAGCTACACAGTTAAGAAAATGGAGCTATATTTTCCTTTTCACAGACCCAAGGGAATACCATTTTTAACCGAAAGTTTGGCAAATGCGTACAAAGCATGTATATATATCGAACAAATTTTTAAAAACTCAATTTCAATATTTCAGAGTTGTGCATTGCAAATTGAGATATGAGTTGGGTCAGGGTCCACCGTGTGTTGTTTCAAACTTAATTTAATATTTGAAGAGTTATGACTATAAAGTGAGTAGGGTCCAATGTGAGATGGTGTCGAGCATGTGGAGGAAGGAGAGTGCAACGACGGTAAAGAGCTTAGTATTTGTAAAGGATATCTCTATTATGTCTACAGATAGAGCGTGGCAACCTTCCATTTGTTAGAATCAGATGGACCAATATTATTTGTCCGTTTAGCGGAATAGAAAAGTATATCTAAACTTACTTTTCTATCTACTACACAAATATTACGATGTCATCCCTCTCTCTCTTATAGCATCTTCAATAGCTGCCTTTTAAAATGAAAACTCTTTTTATCTCATCTGAAGCCAAAAATCTTGCTTCCACAATCGATGTAAATTTTCCCAAAGAATTGTCAAACAAAGAAAAGAAAAGGGTTGCAAATATAAACAATAAGGCAACTGCTATATAACAGAAAGGCCAACACGCGCAAACTAACTGCCAACCGGACGTATCATGTCGCACTCACGCCTCTCCCCTGGTGTGACCACCGTTGCTTTTCTCTCATTGATTTAGTCTCGAATTTGGCAGCTCCGCCACAACTCTGATAGATTCGGACGCAATTCCACCACCACTTTGCAAGGGCACCACGCATCCGAAGGGATTCATCTTGAGTGTTGTCATCGCTCTCCTCCGATGCCCAGCCACCAATGGCTCGTGTTTTTAGCTCCGGGTGACGAGCAACCCGAGCGGCCCTCTTTAACACCTGGCCCACCCCCAGGCCCGGCAGATCAATACTGGTCTTTTCTTCGCGCACTTTGTCCTCACTCCTGCGCACCCGAGGGTTCACCCATCCTGAAATCGCTCCGGGCCAAGCACTCTTGAGATAGCCGCCAGGCCGTCCAAGTCCCAGTGCAAACTGGGCGACCGCACTGGACCCTAAAAATTAAAAATTAGGCCCCCATACCAGCAGCCCAACACTCATTTTCCTTCCAAATTTCTGTCCAGCTGGGTCAGAATTGGGGGACAAATGCATTAAATGCCACTTTTTTTTGTTAAAAATGGGTTATATGTACTGATTTTTCCTAAACTTTCCGTGGGCTAGGGACGGCGTCCCCCTGGCTTGGGCATAGCTTCGCCTCTGGTGCCCTGATTCAGTAAGTCATGTAGTTAAGTCTCAACAAAAAAAAAGTAAGTCATGTAGCCATGTCTCATTTCGACCGATCAAATATTGCACAATATTCCCTTGTTATTGAGTTATGTGTTTTAGTTGTTTTCTAAGAAAAATAGGTTTTATGAGGCCTCTGTTTGTAGTTTCGCACAAAAAAACTTATCTCCTAGATAGTGCATCATCTACACTTGAAAATGTATCAGATTGGACTTTGTATTATGGCCACCTTTGCTTAAACTTAATAAATAGTGAAAATGAATGCCCAATTTTGAAACGATAAATGTTCAGACAAAAAAAAGAGCAAAATTGTCATTAAAACCAAGATTTTTTTGTCCACCCTAAATCGTGACTTGATAACACTTGTTTACTCTTGTTACATTCAGACATTTAGTATCGTTTCAAGCTGAAAACAAATATATTCACCTCAAGCAGAAATTCAAATACTCCCTACGTGCATACATGCAAATTTAGACTAGCTTGAGACATCCATTTGTGCACGTAGGAGTAGCTTAATCTTTCAGAATGTCCTAGATCAGATTAAACCCATTCCGTGGAGAGAACAAACAGTACCAGTTTCTCTTATATGAGCTTCGGCTAGTTCAATTTCTTTCACAAATCAATTCTAACTTTCAATCTAGTACAAAAAGTTGAACTAGCTGAAACCGAGCCATGACACCGTTTTTGCACACCCCTAGCCCTGTCATCGGTGTTTACTTTTCAAGTCCGTCTTAGGAAATTCTACTACACAGTCATATTGCACATCTAAATTCCTAAAATACTCTCCTAGATTCTAAAGATGATTTAGCTTGACTCCTGTCAACAACACTCAAGAGGGAGTGCGGAGTTGGAAGCTTTTTATAGGCCCTTAGCACCGGGGATGTCGATCCACTGAAGCTGGAGCTCGATCTCCCCACACTCCACGTTCCTCAGTCTCAAGACCACGTCCTGCTTCACCGTCCCCTCGGACACGTATATGGCGCTCTCCTCGGCGAGGCAGTTCTGCCTGTTCGGCACCAGTTTCTTTACGACAGTGCCGTCAGCGACGCCCTGGAGCCTCATCTTCACAACCTCGACCAGCGGCCCAATGTCCAGCTCTGCATTGCCCATTGGATCGTCGAAGAAGGTGTCCTTGTCAAATACATCCTGAGGGAGGAAAGGGTCATCATTTAACACTCTTGAAAAATTGAGAATCTCATGCAAATTTAATTTCCTTAGAGAAAAATGATTAATGAAATTATATAATGTAGTTTAGTTAGTTTTAATAATACTACGGCTGTCTACATCCAAGGATACGGAGGCTGGGAGACTTGTCCATCATTTTTTGGACAATAAAATCTTGTTTGTTTTGAAATAGGGTGCGCATCCCCGGGCTCTGCATCAGAATGATGCACACAGCCCTATAGAATAGCATGTTGATAATTGCATGTGTACCCACGGCCACACTCTCACAGAAAAATGCTTAGGGATACTGGTAATTGTCCTATAGAATAGCACATTTCATTTTATTTAGGTAGAATATCATATCTTTATGAATCCGTCCAGTCCGTTCATAGGTTAAAGAAAGATATTATTTGTGTAACGGACTCGGGGCATCAACTTCATCCAGACCACCAGAATATTTGACCATTTGTCCGTCTCTGAGCACTCTCTAGCAATAGAATGGAGGAATAGCTTGTAGCCAAGCTCCAATGCTCTCACTATGTTCAAAAATTCGAAAAATATATGTAATGTTTTAAAAAATTGAAACAAATCATGCATGTTCTCGAAAATGTATCCTATAGACATGCAAAATCACAATGTGAAATACTTTGTATTCTGACCTACAGGAAAATAACAAATTTATATATCTGAGTATATTTAACAATCCATTGTTTCAAATCTCTAAATTTTGTCAATTTTGTGTAGCTTATAATTTAATATTTTTCCATTGAGATTTTGCATGCTTGTCGTATACATCATCACCGATGACTTTCCAATTAAAATAGGACTGCACCAGGGGTCAGCTTTGAGCCCTTATCTCTTTACTTTGGTGATGGATGAGGTCACAGGGGATATACAAGGAGATATCCTATGGTATATGCTCTTTGCGGATGATGTGGTGCTAATTGACGATAGTCGGGCGGGGGTTAATAGAAAGTTAGAGTTGTGGAGGCGGACTCTAGAATCGAAAAGTTTTAGGCTTAGTATAACCAAAACTGAGTACATGCAGGGCAGTTTCAGTTCCAGTAGGCACAAGGAGGAAGAGGTTAGGCTTGATAGACAGGTGGTACCTGAGAAAGACACCTTCCGATATTTGGGGTCTATGCTCAAAAAGGATGGTGATATCGATGAAGATGTGATTCATCGAATCAAACCTGGTTGGATGAAGTGGCACCAAGCTTCTGGCGTCCTCTGTGATAGGAGAGTGCCACAGAAGCTAAAAGGAAAATTCTATAGGATGGCGATTCGACCTGCGATGTTGTATGGCGCAAAATGTTGGCCGACCAAGAGAGGACATATCCAACAGTTAGGTGTAGCGGAGATGCGCATGTTGAGATTGATGTGTGGCCACACAAGAAAGGACCGGGTTAGAAATGATGATATACGTGAGAGAGTTGGGATAGCACCGATTGAACAGAAGGTTGTCCAACACCGTTTAAGATGGTTTGGTCATATAGAACGTAGGCCTCCGGAAGCGACTTTACATACCGGACGGATAAAGCGGGATGAGAATGTTAAGAGGGGTCGTGGTAGGCCAAACTTGACATGGGAGAAGTCGGTTAAAAGAGACCTGAAGGATTGGAATATCACCAAAGAATTAGCCATGGATAGGGCTGCGTGGAAGTTAGCTATCCATGTGCCAGAACCATGACTTGGTTTCGAGATCTTATGGGTTTCAACTCTAGCCTACCCAACTTGTTTGGGAATAAAAGGTTTTGTTGTTGTTGTTGTCGTATACATCATCACGGACATTCTTTTCAGATTTTTTTCAAACTCTTAAATAAGTTTTTGAAATTTTTAAAATAGAGGGATCAATAGAGCTCGGGAGGCAAAAACACTTTCCCGATGAACAAGGATTATTCATGGAGGAAGTGAGGACCTATACAAATATCCTACCGATTGAGGAAGTAACAAATTATATGAAATATGATCTGGCGATGTCAGCTTCAGAACAATGAAATCAGCACCAATGGTGCTTTTTGTCACAAATAAAAAGTTTCTAGTTGTTTGTATGGAGTTAGAAACTTCAAAGAGACAAGGTCTTATTTAGACTGTCAAATATGTTTATATAGAGGGTAATTACTTCACTGCGGTTCTAGCCACATGCAAAAAGAAACACTTTGGATGCTAGTCCTTAATCAACCTTTTTTGGACATAGATGTAAATATACTTGCAATTCCAAACAATAGAACTTCAAGGAAATAAATATTCAAAGCAATTTATTTTTCTATGAGAAAGAAAAGGGGAAACGGAAAAGAAAGCATAAGAAGAGAAAGTAACACATACCAGTTTAACAAGAACCGCAGGATCTTCGATGGAGAGGGTCAGCTCATCGTTCCACTCCGGATTTAAACTCTTTCTTACCACTCGCGTTTTAAGCTTCTGCGAAATGTTGAAAACGTAACTAGGAATTAGATCGTAATTGACCTTTTTTTTTTCAGGAGCACTCCAATAAGGAAAAAAAATATTGAGCTAGAAATCCCAGAGAGGCCATAAATTCTTTCTAACAGACAGCTCTTTTCGTCCACATCTTTACAGGAAACATTGAGCTAGAAATCCACATCTTTCCAAAATGGAAAGGAAACACTGAGCGCGAAATCTCATGGAGGCCATTAATTCTTTCTAACAGACTGCTCTTTTCGTCCACAACTTCCCAAGAAAGAAAGCAGAATCCGCAAAATCAACAGATTAGAAGGCCGGATCGGCGCTGCAGTTGTATCTTGCCGGAGAAGCGGAGGACCAAGAAAGAAGCAACAAGTGCGAGACACCAACCTGCTTTCCCATGCGGATGACGACGTAGGGGTCGCTGGAGCAGAGATCGCGGATGGCGAGGTTCGCCCCCCTCAGCACCCGCACCTTCGCCAGCCCAACAAGATGCCCCAACATGGTGATGCCCGGTGCCCCTCTCCTCCTCTTCGCCTGCACCTCTCTGATTTTCTCTGCCTCGTCCGCGGCGGATGGTCAGATAAGAAACAATGGCGAATGGTCGAAGTGGACGGCTGCTGCTTTCCCTTCTCCACCCCATGGTCCAATTAATACCTCCCCGAGTGAGCGCTGTCTGCTAAGAGACAATGACGAACACCTAGAGCGCGTCGACTGAGCTGTAGTTTTGCTGACAGATTGACGTTAATCTTTTTCTTACCATTTTCGGTGTGACTTAAACACGGAAACATGCGGGACAAACAGAAACCACGGAAAATAAAAGATAAGGAAAAGCGTAAATATATTATAGTTAAAGGGAACGACTATGTGTAAGGCGCCTTATATTTGGCATAACCGTAAGGCGTTAGGATAACTTTTGTTAATCACGAAACTCATGCATAGTACGCACGGGATGAGAGATAGAATAGTCCTCTTTTGCATCCATGCACAAAAATCCAAACAAGCTGATGTCATCCCGCATTAAATGCGAAACTCGAAAATTCAAAAAGTTTTGTAGCCTAAACCGTTTATCCGATTAAAAATCTGTTTCCACCGTTGAACTAGTCGCGACGAGATCTTCGAAACTAGATCCCATGTTGATATGTCGTGACAACTTTTTTTTTGCCCGAAAGTTACCACCCCCATAACATATAAGTTATCAAGTCTTGAATAATTAAATTACCCACCATATTAGCAATTAGTTTTCGGGTGGAAATAGAACCTTTTTTTGTTGTTTTTTAGATTTTTACGAGATTTAGAGTTATCATATCACTTTGAGATGGTAAATTTATCGTGTATAAGTATTATGATGATAACTGTCGATTTCATAGTGAAAACTACACATAAAAAGATGGGCATTGTGTTCGTAACTATTATTTAGAGGATAACTCCATCAGTACATGGTGGGTGTAACTCCATCGGTACTGGTGAATAACTCTATCAGTACGGGGTGGGTAACTATACCATAAACACATAAATAAATTTATAAGTATTAGATGGGTAACTTCATGGGTAACTCCATCATTACTAGGTCTCTATCAGTAGTGTGGATAACTCCACCACTACTAAGTACTAACTCTATCAGTCTAGGGTATTTAACAACATCAGTCTAGGGTGGTAACTCTTTTAGTTTAGGGTGGGTAACTTTATCACTACTGGGTGGGTAACTTTATCAGTTTAGGGTGGCTAGTCCAGGGTGGTAACTCTTTTAGTTTAGGGTGGGTAACTAATTCAGTCTATGGTGGATAACTATATCACTACTGGGTGGATAACTTTTTCAGTATATAGTGGGTAACTTTAGCACTTCTGAGTGGTTAACTCATTCAGTCTAGGATGGATAACTCCATCACTACTGAGTAGCTAACTCTTTCAATATGGGGTGGGTAACTTTATCAGTTTATTGTGGGTAACTTCATCACTACTGTGTGGGTAACTAATCTATATATATGGCGCCATATCCGTGGGTAACTGCATCAGTCTCGACTTATGACAAATCGATGGTTCCCGAACTCCGGTGAGGTTTCACGATGGTCGGGGCCAGCCAACAATAGTCTGGGCGACGTTGGGAGGGTCACCGAGCTCCGACGAGAGTCGATGGGGATTGGAGATGAACGGCGAGGGTCCTAGCAGCCTTGAAAAGGGTGAAGCCGCGCTCCTCAGAGCGTCAAGGGGAGAGGCGGGGTGGTCATCGGCTATCAGAACATGGCTCGATCGGACAAATAGGACGACATCTCAACGCGGCGACACGGATAGGATCGGTGAGACGACGGTGTGGTCGACAACACCGACGAGCGAGACACAGGTGCACGGCTAGGCAGCAGCCCAGCACTTAGCAAAGCACGGCAAGCATCCATGGTTCCCAACCATGTATACACAAGTATACTCCTACCACACAAAAGCATTGAAATACAAAAAAATCATTTCGCATATAGATGTTTGCTGCAGAGATGTACACACATGAACTAGAGTAAGAGAGTGAGCTCAGATCGATAGCAATCAGCTTAGATCGACACTAATGCACGCATACAAACTTGTACAGTATGTTGTATCCAATCGATTGATGCACAAAACATTGCAAGAGAACTAGTACAAACGTCGGGCTAGTGGCTAGCAGCCAGGCAGTAGGGTCGCCTCGGTCAGACCTCGTGCTCAGGCCAGATGTGTAGCCGTCGAGGTGAGGACCAGCTCCGGCCAGATGCGCCGCTACAATAGAGGTGAGAAGCCGCTATCAGCCAGATGCGCCGCCGCGAGGGGTGAGGAGCACCTCCAGCCAGATGTGTCGCTGCCGCCACAAAGATGAAGACCAGAGGGAGCGGGACAGGACAGGCAAGGAGGCTCGAGCTCATGGTCGGAGCAGGGGCAAGGCGCTGGTCTTGGCGTTGGAATTGGGGAGGAGAAGAAGGGTGCCGCGTCGGATGCTGGCGAACAACGGCCTGCGCGACGGGAGCACCTCGTTCATCTCGTCGCCCTTGACCAGCACCGTCTTCCCGTGTGTAGTTGAAGTCGAATTCCAGGTCGTCCTGCCACGGTGCCGATCCGCCTGGTCAACCCTCTCGCTCCGCCCATGGTGTCTGCTACCGCCGCGCCTCGCTCGCATCACCGCCGCGTCCGGCTTACAGGTGGCGACCACCGCAGTGAGCGTGATGCGTTGTTGGCGTCGGCGGCGGCCACGGCGGCGTGGACGGCCGCGGCGACCTTGTCCCTCTTGGCGCCCGCGGCGTAGGCCCCTTCGCGCACTGCGCTGCCACGAGCGTGGCTGCGGACCGGGAAGAGCAGTCGGCGGCGGCGGCCAGCGTCGATGGCTGCGGCGGCGCTAACCCTACCGAGCGAGCAGGAGGAGAGGACGGGGTCGGGATGTGAGGGGAGGGGCTCTGGTGGTGGTCTGGTAGATAACAGACATCTCAGCCAGCAAACAAATCTGGACCGCACGGACTAAGATCGACGGCTCTTGTACGTGCGTCGAGTTAAGCCCCCTGGCAGGCGCCTGCTAGTTAGATTTCCCGATAGTTAAATTATATCTTTCAGTTTTTTTAAATAACTCTCCGCGCCGGCAATTGGCGTGTGGTGCTGTCTGTCACACTTGATTTGTCGGCACCGTAAGGTACGCCATGGCTTACTTAGTTGTAATTATCGTGGTGCTGACAAATATGGGGAATGTCAAGATGCTTCTGCCGGATTACCAGTAGATCTCAATGGCTCATGTTGAGTTCAAGTTTTCAACGGAAGATTGGATGTGATGAAAACTGTGTACCGGATGATCAGTGTTTTGCAGCAGCCTTGGAAAGCGGGGCGGCAACATGGGGAACTTCTTCTTGGTGGTGCTCTATGGGCACAATGTCTTGACTTTCGAGATAAAAAACCCTAGGTCTGACCTTCACTGGTTGTACCTGGTAATGGCGGGTTTCTATTCGCCTCCTTGTTAAAGGCATGCTTGGAGTTTAGTCGGACTTTCTTCAGGGGTAAAAACCCATGATCGATGATCAGGCGACGACTGTGTTTGTGCATAGTTCCCTTTTTAAAGCGTTGTTTTTGGAGAAACTTTTTGATAGTCCAGGTGTGCTCTATGGTGGTGGTAGATCATGTTGGTTCGCTGATTGTTTGGCAAGCTTTTTTCTTTTTCTTCTTCTTCTTTTGGTTGTGTGCATCCTTAATGTCTTTTTGACATTATGTTGTTGCAGTGACTGGGTGTATTGATATCTTCTTCCTATTAGTATGTTACCTTTATCAAAAAAGTAACTCTCCGAGATTTTGATTTTGATTTGTTTGGTAACGTTTGTGAGCTCGTCACAGTCCACAGATGCAGTCGTTTGGTATCTTACGGAAAATGTGGAGGTAGACGTACTTAAGAGATTTTTGAGACGAGATTCTTACATTTAATGTATCCAAGTTTGGCCCTCGTATAGAGATAAGACTTACTTCTGCTTTATTATGACTGATCCCTAAATCGATTACAAGGTTTTTCATTGGTGTCAAAACCTAGATTGTTACTGGATGTACCGCTAGGGTTAGCGGCCTTATACACATGGCCGGTTTAGAGCTACAAAGGTATCTTGAGTAGGTTTGAGAACGGTGTCCTGCTCGACAATGACTACCACTGATGAGAGGATTTTATTGATGTCTTATTTAGTTTTTTTCATATAATGAACATATGAATTTTGGCATTTTACTGTGCCAACACCTATTATTTAGTGCACGCAGGAAATAAAAATAAAATGAAAAAATCCAAACAAGGCAATTTATTTTGACTTGGACACAAATATATTAATTGGCGGTATTAAACCCCTTCCATAAGAAAGGCCACGCTGTTGGTGGGAAAAGAAAAAATGTGAAATAAAAATATGATAAGACTTTTTTTTTTGAGACTTGACGACCACTGATAAGATCACGCCCAACCATATCGGTGATCATACACCCCTCCATGTGGGGTGTCTCATCAAATAATTTTACCACGTGCCCTCTGATTTAAGAGAACAACTGGCACTCGAGAAACAATTATGAAAATCTAGCCTCCTGGCATAGCGGTGCCGTATGGCGACTGGCGACATGCCGAATGGCGCAATGCCGATCCCCTCCTTCTTCCTCTGATTCTCTCAGCTTCTTCCTCTCCAGATTAAATCGATCTTGCAATCTCCATTCCGTATTCATCCCTCCACGATCTGCTCCTCTCACCACCGTTTCAATCCACCAAATAATTCCCAAATCGCATATTGTTCCTTGAAAAGCTTGCGGCTACCATCTTAATTCTTCTCTACGTCTTTATTCTCTTCAGATCCGGTGTCCCAACGCTAGATTCAATCAGTGGACTCTGTACTTGTCCAGCAACTGCAGCCCCAAATCGTCATATCCGCTCTTTTGCAAGCCAATTCGTTCGATCGATTGGGACTGAGCTCTCCTGTTTCCGTGGCCGTGAGGTCAGACTCGACTTACACGGTGGTCGCTGGAAGTAGTCCTAGGCTCCTGGCTAAGACCGATCCTCTGTACCTCAAGGTCGTCGCTGTTGCGACACAGACGCCATGAGGGCTCTAGGATGGAATTGCCAATGTATGGGCAAGAACCTCGGAAGTTCCAAGATGAGCTATCTTGCCAGAATGATGCAGTCTACCAAACCACAAGTAATTTTCGTATCTGAAGTCAAATCTTCGAAAGTGAGTTCTGCTGATCTTGTTTGTCGTTTTAATATGCATGATAGCTTCGTAGTTCCTTCAAAAAGACGTGCTGGTGGCCTCTGGTTGATGTGGAATGATGAACTCGAAGTAACTATACATAGTTCTAGCTTTTATCTTATTTTAGCTACTGCTTCTATTAGGGCCATTAACCTCAAGCTTGGTCTTATCTGTATTTATGGGGACCCCTACCATCCTCAAACTAGTTTGATTTGGGAGCAAATTAACTCTTTTGTATATGATAAATGTAATCTACCGATATTATGTGTGGGGGACATGAATGAGCTTTTGTATGATACAGATAAAAGTTCTCCTATTACTAGTCGCTCTCGCTTGAATGCTTTTCAATCTCTTGTAAAAAATTGTGGCTTCTTTGATCTGGGTTATAGTGGGTCAGCCTATACTTGGACCAATAAACGTTTCTCTTCCAAACCAATTTATGAAAGGCTTGATCGTTGCTTGGTTAATGCTGATTGGTGTGCTGCTTTTCCGGTTACCAACGTTTATCATATGCCTTTAATGTATACAATCAATGATCATGCTCCTATTTTACTGTCAACTGAAGGTCGGATCCGAATTGTGAAACGAAGTTTTAAATTTGAAAATTGGTGGTTAAAAGAGCATGATTTCCAAAACTATGCTAAAGCTGCTTGGTCAAAAACATCACAAAAAACCTTTTTCACAAAGGACTAACAATCTTGCTGGAGTTCTTAAGGTTTGGTGCAGGAAGAAGAAATCGTTACAGCAGGAGATAACTGATTTGGAGCAGCAGATCCAACAACTACAATCGCAACCTATCCATCAGCAAAACCAGCATCTAGAAAATTCTCTGGTTTGCAGGTATGAACAAAACTTAACCAAGCTAACTGACTTTTATATGCAGAGAGCAAAAAAACAATGGATCAAAGATGGAGACAGGAATATCTCCTTTTTCATAGAGCCATTCTCAAGAGGAGGAGAAGGAATACAATTGTTTCAATCAAGGATGAAAATAATATTACTCATCACATGCCAAAACAGATTAGCAACACCTTTGTGAATTATTTCAGGCATATTTTTGCTTCTTCCAACATGAATTTTGTCAGGCCATACCTAGCTTCACAGCTTCCTCAGAGCAATCAATACACCTACTCGGTGCCAGATAAGTAGGAGCTTTGGGATATTTTACAGGACATGAAGAAGAATGCTTCGCCGGGGCCGGACGGATTCAACGTCGAATTCTATACATCCACTTGGAGTTGGATTGGAGATGATGTCACAAATCTGGTAAGATCCTTTTTTCACTCAAGTATTATGTCGTGGTGGGAATCACGCAGATGCCACGGGGTGGCTTATTCTGGGGCCGAACGGGTGCTTGTGGATTCGGGGAGGGATTGCGCAATGGAGTCGCACACGAAGAACACATGAAGAACACGAAGAACAAGCAAGAACAAGAACAAGAAACGCAAGAACACAAAGCACACACGATGTACCCTGCTTCGGGGCCCTCGTGAGGAGGTAAAACCCCTACTGCAGCACTAGCCTACTTGATGTATTCTCCTCTTTGTATACGGTGGGCTACAAGTGCTCCTCGAGCTGTTTGATCCAACAATGGTGGGAAAGTCTAGGAAGAAGAAGGGGCAAGGGAGAAGAGCCTCAGGCTGCGCATACCCGCGCGTCTGTCTCCTCGAGCTCTCCCCCTGGCGATCCTTATAAAGGGGAACCCAGGGGACAATGAGTGGATGAGGAGGCACAATGCACTGTACAAAACACTGTTGATGAGTTGACTCCTTTGTCTTCTAGCACTTGTCTCCGGCATCTCTGGGAGATGCCGTCCTTGCCTTTGTCTTTTAGCCGCTGTCCTCTGAATCTCCACGTCCTCTTCTTATCCTCTCCTGAAGATATTTGCGATGATTCGGATAAGGATGTCCCGGCATCGGCGGAGATGATCTGGTTAGGGATGTCCCGGCGTCTGCGGAGAGTGATCCGGTTAGGGGTGTCCCGGCGTCTGGGAGAGTGATCCGGTTAAGGGATGTCCCGGCGTCTGCGGAGAGTGATCCGGTTACGGATGTCCCGGCGTCTGCGGAGAGTGATCCGGTTAGGGATGTCCCGGCGTCTGCGGAGAGTGATCCGGTTAAGGGTGTCCCAACGTCTGCGGAGAGTGATCCGGTTAGGGATGTCCCGGCGTCTGCGGAGAGTGATCCGGTTAGGGATGTCCCCGGTGTCTGCGGAGAGTGATCCGGTTAGGGATGTCCCGGCGTCTGCGGAGAGTGATCCGGTTAGGGATGTCCCGGTTTCTGCGGAGAGTGATCCGGTTAGGTATGAAGAGTCGAGGCCACCTGCCTTGACTTGGAGCACATCTGACGTCCTAGGAGCTTCGGTCAAAGCAACAACTCTGGGGTACCCGGGGTCACATCCCCGACAGTAGTCCTCGAGGCTATGGGGGACTCGCAGAGTCGCGCGCAGACTTACAAAGATAAATAAGCATATCCAGACATCTCCATGTACACCATATCATGCCTGCATGGGCATCATCATATGTCGGTTCCTGGCCCTCCTGGCCACATGCGACATCCGGTTGACCGAGCTCACCCGAATCAACAACGAGATGGACAGTTTGCACTGGAAATGTGTTGCCTGCATGGGCATGGCCATACATATATGTCTCTGCCGACATTTTGCAATTCGGCACACCGCCTGCATGGTCACCATTATATGTCGGTTCTTAGCCCTCCTGGCCTTTACCGAACTCGGATGTCGCCAGCGTCGGTTAGCCCTCCTGGCTTTTACCGAACTCGGATGCCGCCAGCGTCGGTTAGCCCTCCTGGCTTTTACCGACTTGGATGCCGCCAGTGTCGGGTAGCCCTCCTGGCTTTTACCGAACTCGGATGCCGCCAGCGTCGGTTAGCCCTCCTGGCTTTTACCGAACTCGGATGCCGCCAGCGTCGGTTAGCCCTCCTGGCTTTTACCGAACTCGGATGCCGCCAGCGTTGGTTAGCCCTCCTGGCTTTTACCGAACTCGGATGCCGCCAGCGTCGGTTAGCCCACCTGGCTTTTACCGAACTCGGATGCCGCCAGCGTAAGCTGGACCGACATAAACCTGCAAGTATGTATCTCATATGTCTCGGTATCTCGGCCCCTCTGGGCATATCACATATGTCTCGGTACCTCGGCCCCTCTGGGCATATCACATAACTTGGTACCTCGGCCTCATTGGGCATATCACACATGTTTCGGTACCTCGGCCCCTCTGGGCATATCACATATCTCGGTACCTCGGCCTCTTTGGACATATCACACATGTCTCGGTACCTCGGCCTCTTTGGGCATAACTCATATGTCGGTTCTTAGCCACTTTGGGCGTATACCCACATAGATATCTCCAGCCACTGCTGGACTCACATAAGCATATCTCGAATGTCGGTTTTAGCCACTTCGGGCGTATACCGACATAGATGTCTCCAGCCACTGCTGGTTTGACGTAACCATGTCTCAAATGCCGGTTTTAGCCACTTTGGACGTATACCGACATAGATGTCTCCAGCCACTGCTGGACTGACATACAACCTGCAAAAACATATCTCAAAGATTGCCTCTGGCTAACAAACATAAACAAAGATCTGGTATACAAATGATGCCATGATACGCTTGCAAACAGAATAAACAGCGATGTGGGATATGGAATCATGTCATGATATTGTGACAAACCGAAGTAAACGTCGATCCGGGATGGGGAACGATACCGTGATACTGTGGTAAACCGAAATAAATGGCGATCTAGAGAGTACCGATAATGCTAGGGTACCTTGGATAATTTGAGATAACCAATATAACCATGATACCTTGGATTTCCGTTATGACCCGGATTTCCAACATGATCCGGATTTTCAATGTGATTCAGATTACCAATACGATCCAAATTTCCAATGTGATTCGGATTACCAATATGATCTAGATTTCCAATGTGATTCGAATTACCAATATGATCCAGATTTCCAAGATACCTCAGTAACGAACATTCTCAACAAAACCGATGTCACCTTTCAACGTTAGTCCAACATACATATCATGAAGAATATTTGACGGGAACAACAATTCTACTAACCGAGGCAAACTAGCTATAGCACTAGACAGAAAACGAATCTAACATCATATACTATGCACAAAAAACTAGACTCGGTTTCAACCGAGTCCCCGAGTTACTTTTCTTATCTAGGAGGTGTAAAACAGACTAGTTATCCAGTCCCCGGGTCAAGACATCTTGTCCCGGGAAGAACACTTAGACAAAAAGCGAGGGGGCAGTCCCCGAGTAACTTTTGAGACAAAACTAAACTGGACTGGTTATCCAGTCCCCGGGTCAAAACACTTTGCCCCAGGGGGAAACAACTAATCAAAGCAAGGTAGAAAAGAGGGGCCAGTCCCCGAGTACTGTTTGAGACTACGCAGAAGCATAAAGCAGACATATATTTGATACTTACAAGGCAATGTTGTTGGATTAGTCGAAGAAACGCTAGCCTGGGTCATCAACATCTCGGCCCGGACCACCTCAACTCGGATTTCCAAGACTTGATTCGGATTGCCCAGACTTGACTCGGATTTTCAGCCTCAACTGGGATTTCCAAGACTTGATTCGGATTGCCAAGACTTGACTCGGATTTCCAACCTCAACTCAGATTTCCAAAACTTGATTCGGATTGCCAAGACTTGACTCGGATTTCCAAAACTTGATTCGGATTGCCAAGACTTGACTCGGATTTCCAACCTCAACTCAGATTTCCAAAACTTGATTCGGATTGCCAAGACTTGACTTGGATTTCCAAAACTTGATTCGGATTGCCAAGACTTGACTCGGATTTTCAGGGTAACCCGGATTTCAGGGTAACCCGGATTTCAGGGCAATCCGGATTCGAACTGTAATCAACTCGAAAATGAGTTAACACACGGGGACGATGCCGAAGTCGAGTCCCCAGGTCACTTTTCACACCACGGATCTGTCGATGATGTCAAGCTAGAGCGCGGGGACAATGGCAATGTTGAGTCCCCGCGTTGACGACGAAGATCCCGTCCGAAATTAGCCCAGCAAGCACCACTATCAGCCCCACGGTGGGTGCCAACTATCGTGGTGGGAATCACGCAGATGCCACGGGGTGGCTTATTTTGGGGCCGAACGGGTGCTTGTGGATTCGGGGAGGGATTGCGCGATGGAGTCGCACACGAAGAACACACGAAGAACACGAAGAACAAGCAAGAACAAGAACAAGAATCGCAAGAACACAAAGCACACACGATGTACCCTGCTTCGGGGCCCTCGTGAGGAGGTAAAACCCCTACTGCAGCACTAGCCTACTTGATGTATTCTCCTCTTTGTATACGGTGGGCTACAAGTGCTCCTCGAGCTGTTTGATCCAACAATGGTGGGAAAGTCTAGGAAGAAGAAGGGGCAAGGGAGAAGAGCCTCTGGCTGCGCGTACCCGTGCGTCTGTCTCCTCGAGCTCTCCCCCTGGTGATCCTTATAAAGGGGAACCCAGGGGACAATGAGTGGATGAGGAGGCACAATGCACTGTACAAAACACTGTTGATGAGTTGACTCCTTTGTCTTCTAGCACTTGTCTCCGGCATCTCTGGGAGATGCCGTCCTTGCCTTTGTCTTTTAGCCGTTGTCCTCTGAATCTCCACGTCCTCTTCTTATCCTCTCCTGAAGATATTTGCGATGATTCGGATAAGGATGTCCCGGCATCGGCGGAGATGATCTGGTTAGGGATGTCCCGGCGTCTGCGGAGAGTGATCCGGTTAGGGGTGTCCCGGCGTTTGGGAGAGTGATCTGGTTAAGGGATGTCCCGGCGTCTGCGGAGAGTGATCCGATTAGGGATGTCCCGGCGTCTGCGGAGAGTGATCCGGTTAGGGATGTCCCGGCGTCTGCGGAGAGTGATCCGGTTAGGGATGTCCCGGCGTCTGCGGAGAGTGATCCGGTTAGGGATGTCCCCGGTGTCTGCGGAGAGTGATCCGGTTAGGGATGTCCCGGCGTCTGCGGAGAGTGATCCGGTTAGGTATGAAGAGTCGAGGCCACCTGCCTTGACTTGGAGCGCATCTGACGTCCTAGGAGCTTCGGTCAAAGCAACAACTCTGGGGTACCCGGGGTCACATCCCCGACATATTATGCCAGCCCATATCAATGATACACACATTGTTTTGATCCCCAAGAAGCTTGTTTCCCTCGTTCCAGCTGACTATAGACAAATAAGCCTTTGCAATGTAGTCTACAAACTCATAGCTAAAGCCTTAGCCAACAGAATAAAACCTCATATGTCAGACTATGTTCACCCTTCGCAACAGGCTTTCATTGAAGGTCGTCGTATTAGTAATAATATCATCATTGCCCAGGAAATAACCCACTCTTTTACTCTAGGATCCTGGAAACACCAAGCTTTCATGCTTAAAATTGACCTTGCAAAAGCTTTTGATCGTTTAGAATGGAACTTCATCGTAGCAGCTCTTGCACGTAAAGGTTTTCATGGTCATTTCATAAATTTGATTCACGTGTGCATTTCCTCACCTACCTTTTCAGTGGTTATTAATGGTCAACCATATGCGAAATTCCGTAGCGACAGGGGTATACGACAAGGTTGTCCTCTCTCGCCCTATCTTTTTTTCCTTGCTATTAATGAGTTGTCGTTAGCGCTGCAAGAGGCTATGTCCAATAGCTTTCTCGAAGGAGTTGTCCTTGGACCAAACTGCCCTCCCATTCACTCTCTGCTTTTTGCTGATGACCTGCTCATATGTGGTAAAGCTTCACTCCAAGAGGCAGAAACAATGAAACAAATTTTGAACACTTTCTGCTCATATTCCGGGCAAACACCAAATTGGACAAAGTCAGGTATAATTTTCAGCAAGCATGTTACTGGACCCATTATAGAGGACATCAAAAGGATTTTCCCTGTCCAAGATATTGGTGAATCTTTCGTTCACTTGGGACATCCTCTTATTCTTCCCGCCAAAAATAGAGCTTCAGCCTACAACTTTGTTCTAGAAAAGTTTAAATCCAAGCTCAGTACTTATAAAGCGGATAAACTTTCTCATGCTGCCAGGCTCCAACTAATCCAGTCTGTCTTCTCTTCGATCCCAGTTTACTACATGTCTAACATCTTATTTTCTAAAAAGTTTTTTGCGAATTTGACATCCATTATTAGGAGCTTCTGGTGGATAGGAATTAGGGAGGAAAATACCCGCACTCTTTGCCTCAGAGCTTGGAAAGACATATGTGCCCCAAAGAAAGAAGGTGGGTTAGGCATTAGAAATCTGCAAGCCGTTAATCAAAGCTTAATTCTTATGTCGGCTTGGCGCATCGCTCAAATCCTAATGATCATCTACACATGGTTCTCAAAGCAAAATATTTCCCCGACTCCTCCATTTGGCGACCAAAACCCAATATCCCCAAATCAGCCTTTTGGGCCTCTGTCCTGAAAATCCTTCACATTTTGAAAGCCCATTGCTTTTACCAGTTAACTCAAGGTAAGATTTCTATATGGAGCTCACCCTGGTGTGCGGCTTGGACCTCTGTTTATGATGATCTTATCATCCAACCGCCCAATTTTAGTTACCCTGCACTTGTCAAAGATCTTTGGATCCCAAATCAAAAGGTATGGAATGGGGATCTCATTGACACAATCTTCAGGCCTTCTACAGCTCAAATTATCAAATCAACTCCTATTATTGACTCAAATGAGGACGATTTTCTTTGCTGGAAACTAACAACTAATGGTAAATGCCATGCAAAAAGTGCATATTATGCTTGTGTGCAGGATCTATATCAATCAGGGGAGGATAGACCAAGGCAGCCCTCTCAAGCGACAACCCAGCTCCTTAATCAGGTCTGGAAATGTAAGGATGTGATACCAATAATTCAGACTTTTGCATGGAGATTTCTCAGGAAAGCTCTTCCCACTGGAATGAGAGCCAGTAAATTCTCAAGACATATAGGTAAACTTTGTTGCAGGTGTGGGCTTGAAGAGGATGAGGTCCACCTTTTCTTCACATGTCCTTTTGTCAAAGCGGCCTGGTTCCTAGAGCCGTGGTTCATTCGAACAGATGCAATCATTCAAAATAGCAACTCCTTAGCTCAAATCATTATGAACCTGCTTAATATGAACCATCCACATGGTTCTCTCTCAAATATACTCACTTTTATGTGGTGTATTTGGAAATCTAGGAATGATTGCTTGTTTGGCAGGAAGAAAAACGAACCATACCAAATCAGCTTGCATGCGCAGGCTCTTTTTACTGACCCAGAACTGGCAGCAACTCCAAATGCAGGGAACCAAAAGAAGAAACCCAGCCCGGAGGCGTTGGCCATGTTTGGCCAGGGGCAAACCATTGCCTCCGACATGAAAATCCCAGGCTCTATTATTTTTTCTGATGCTGCTTGGAAGTGCAGGTCGGTACCGGGAACTTGCCATCCGCATGCTACTGGGATAGGGGTGTATGTCAAGATGGAGCTCGAGGGACGGAGGTACAACATAATGGTGCAAGCTTCAGCAGAACAAGCTTCTTCACCGTTTCAAGCAGAGGCCAAAGCTCTATTATTTGCGGCACAGGTGGCACAGGTGCTACACATTCTGAACCCAACATTCCTTACAGATAATCAAGACTTGGCCAAGGTGGTGGCCACCAGGAAACTAGATCATGCTTTGCTGCATTGGGACACCAGAGATACAATTGCAGATTTTCTTCAAGCTACTCGTGCAGCTTCAGTACAAATATTTCATATCAACAGGGAGCTCAACGGGGTGGCACACGATTGTGCAAAACAGGTTCTAAGGCGACGCCTTGACCAGCCTATCTATAGATGCGATAGTTCAGCTCATTCCTCAAACGTTTGTCCTGTTCATATTGCTTTTCAATCTGCTACTCCTTTACAGGGCTTTGTAATAAATGATGTATTATGCTGTTGAGCTGAATGCAATTGGCGCCCCTGGTGCCCTAAGTTGTTAAAAAAAAAAGAGAAATATGGAGGGAAAAATCATAGGAGGGCTGCCATCTCCACCTACCACTATAACCCTGAAGGTCACGCCATCGCTCTTCATCACCTTCGTCTCCATCAACACATATCCACCATTCATCTCATTGTAATTTCGAACCTGAAGATGTTCTCAGATAGATCGGTCCAAACACTATCACCACCGCTGCACAAGACCAACACAAGGATTCAATGGCGCTGGACTCAAATATGTGGAGGTAGTCGCCCATAAAGTCTGCAATAACTCTATATGTAAATAACAGTGCACTTCTGATGGATGGGAATCCAATAAGTCCGGTGCAATCTCTCTTCAGCACGAAGTAAGTGATCATGCTCTTCAACACCATGCACTGGCTATGAACACATACAAATTCTTTTGACGGAAAGAGTGGTCAGAGCTGTTGTTTCATTGATAGTAGATAGGAGAAAAAGTTGTACAAAAGAGATGTACAGAAAGAAAAAGAACTACACATACAAATTCTTGGGAGTGGGTTCCAGTTTCCGTTGCGCATTTAAAAGAACAAAAATAATCATACGGTTCTCTTGGTCATGGATTCGAGGTTAGCGTCATTTTTCACCATTTGGTAAAACGTGATCGCATCGCCGCTACCCATAGTTTAGAACAATAAAGCAATGAAAGTGGGCAAAGAGTTTCAACCAAATAGCTACTGGCAGAAGACCGAACACTGGCATGCGTGCGGGGCGGGAGAGAGCTAGTCTCGCCAACCGAACAAGTTGTGGGCCGGTGCGCAAAACAAGAATGTTAGCGGTGGCGAGTCGAACTACGTGGTAGGTGCAGACCCTAGTGGAGAATTGATGGCGAAGATGACACACAATTTGATGGCGGAGAGGGAACGGGGACAAAATAGATGGCAAATTACCAGCGTCCTTTTTTTTTCTTTCTGTGCATTACTCACTATATCAAAGCCGGCCAAATTTGCGCTCTCTCCGCGCTCCGGCTACTGTTCATCACTGTAACAAATGAACAGTGTTGAACAGTAGCCGGGTGGGCCCCACTTGTCAGCCACACGTCGCGCCGATATTTTGCAAAAACACCTCTCGAAAAGCCAAACCTTGCCCCGCAGTCCCACGACTTATCGAGAAGATGGACCTATTTGCTAATCCACGTAACGTCAGGTACCTTGCTGGAAAATCGTCCACAAATCCCCACCCCTCCCCTTCTCTCTCCCGCGCGACGTCGGAGGTCGCCGCCGCCGCCGACGCCTGGCCCCGCCGCACCGGCCCTCCCCGCTCAGATCGCCGGCCACAGCCGACGATATAGCATGAGTACCCCGCCCTATCGGAGGTTGTGTCCAAGCCGACGCCCCCGAAACAACTCTAAAATTAGGGTCGAACGGGGATAGTGCCATATTTTATCTTGACCTATCGGGGGCTTTGGGTAGCCGGTGAAGATGGTTTCATGGAATTCGCAGCGCGGCGTCCTAGCAGGTTTCTTTCGTGACGTAAGGTTGATCCGGTCCGGCCAACGGATGGAGCAACGTACTGGATGACGAGCCTTGGCCTTATCCCTTCCCCGCTACAGTGAAGAAGGGCGATATTTCTGGATCCGCCTGGTCGCCGCACTCTCGCCGTCGTTGATCCGTGGGATCCCTCTTCCCCCGTCCGCTCCGGCGGCGGGTGGGTGGGGGATCCCCGGATCTCTTCGTGTATATAGAGTAGGGGTGAGTGGGTTCCCGCCGGCGGCGCTGTGGAGACGGTGGAGCGGTCGGTGTGGTGTTTGGTGTCGGCGACCTTCCTCTTCGGCGGCGGAGCTCCGGTGGTGCTTCGTCGCGCGATGGTCGACTTGTCCGTGCTCGCGGGTCCTCGGATCTGCCGTGTGCGGTCTTCCCTCTCCGGTTGCCGTGGTGCGGCGGCGCTGGAATCGTGAAGGTCTTCAAGGTGGAGGTGATGATGTTCAGAGAGATGGAGGCGCCCGTGGCGGTGCAGGGTGGAGGCTCTCCGGAGCTGAGAATCGACGACTTCCCGTCCGTGGAGGGACACGCTCCGATCCAAGGCTAGTGAGGAGGTGCAGCGGCGGCGCGTCATCGAGTTGTTCTGCTCGCCGGCGTCGACATCGGAGCCCATCTGGGCTGATCTGTATTTTTCTGTTTGTTGTGGGCTTTTCTGTAAGGTCTCTGGCATAATGTTATCTCCCCTTCCGCAAAAAAAAACGTACTGGATGACGGAAGTTTGTATATGGTTGGCTGGAAATTAAGAGGTAAACTTGTAATGGCTGGACCAATCAGAGAGATCCACGCAGTTTCATGGGAGCTTGGACAGTGCATGCATGTTGCCGGCCGGCCGGCCGGCGGCCGGCTCGAAATAGTCGCAGAGCTGACTGTTTCCAATCTTTCTGTCCATGTTTTCCGGTCTCTCTTGTCTTCATGAGTGGTTGGCAACTTGGCACTGAGCACGACAGTAACGATATGATACCGCGTTTTCACGGGAAGCTGTACCCTGCTCTGTAGCCTATAGGGCTGGAAAACACCCGAAGTAACACTGCTTTTAGGGTAGTGCCTCCATATATGTTGTTTCCACATGTTTACTCACTCCGTTTTGGAAAAAGAAAAATACTATGAGCATCTCAACCGGTGCTCCTACTTGGGCAGGTTTACGGGCTAGTGCTATTGAAAACGTCGACACACTTTATGGCCCTATTGGGACAAACTATCAATCTCGAATCTCCGACTGATTCCCCGGTGGGGTATTTATCCTTTGATCGACCAACTGATTATAGAGAAGCAAAAGTCTCTAGAATCTCCCCTCACGTGCGTACCCAATAGCTTTTTAAAAGGATTTTGAAACCACAAATAAATAAGATTAATATTTTTAAACTAAACCGTATATCTAGTCGGCCTTCTGCTCCGGTCTTGAGAAAATTAGATATTCAGGAGGGTCGCCGCTCTTATCGGAGGCGATGTCGACAACGTAGATCCGTCGGAGTTGAGGTTAGGCGGCGCTATGATCTAGCTGCCAACCGGGCGATGAACGACGCTAAAGGAAGTTGCCCCCACTGTGTTTCCTAAATTAGCGTGAGAATTGCGTGGCTGAGAAATCTATGCGTTCGGCCCAGCGGCAAGCGCGCCCGCAAGACTTTTTCCCCAATTTCAGTGATACAGTTGTCCATCTGAAAATGCGTTAACACTAATATGAAGGCTGGAAATTCTCTAGTTAACATGTTCCTCCGGACAGGGAAATCAACAGCGACCCGTCGATAGCCATAGATGCACTTGTTCCCGCCTATCAGATATAAACAATGGATAATTGGCTGTCCGTAGTAAAAATGATTAGGGGAAAAACAATGCCGGCCCTCGAAAGATTAGTTCTTCCTCCATCTACCAAAATTAGACTAGATGTACCTCTGCTGGTTTCTTTACTTCTGTTGTCCCTTGGTATCCTGTGTACTGAAACAAACCATGTCCTGTTGAAATGCTTTTGAAAGCCGAGTGCGGTTTCTCTTTGTGGGTATAAAAAGAAGCCCGAATACACTTTGCTGCTGCAGAAACCTCACATGCTGGTTGTACTTGTGTTCCCATGTCAAAACACTTAAATGTAAATAAAAGTTGTCCTTTTGTACACCGCAGTCTAAGATGTGCGACTTTGGCCACTAAAATTGATTCTTTATAAAACCAAAAAATCAATATGAGTACTTCTCAACATGTTTATTGTATTTAAGCCCAAAACAACTTATAGGGAGCTTGATTGACTACGGCATAACACTTTCGGCTGTTTAGGAGGGTTGTATATTATAACTAGCATTGCAAAGGCAGAAATTATAACTAGCTGTTGATTTCCAATAGCTCGGTGTGCTCTTGTCGCGGCGTCCGGTCGGCTACCGTCTATGGAGGTAGAGGTTGTTCCCTCACGTGTGGTTGTGATACTGTAGGACCTTATCTACGGCTGCTTCGTCTCGGTCTGGCCGGCCTTGCTACGTTTGCCTTTGTTAGACGACGATAGTGACTGAAAGACTGTGGTGGCGTCTGTTGGTGGATGGTAAGATGGGTGCAGCGCCATGGATTGTCTGGGAGGTGTTTTTTTGGATCGGGAGAAATCCTGGTCGTTTGGCACCGACACGGTGGCGCTTGAGGGTGTCACCTTCCTTCCTGAAGGGTGTCGGGTGTACGCGTCTGAAAGGGCATGGCGTCCCCATGTGTGGTTTTGGTAATTAATGATAATCCATATGGACTAATGGTTGCATTGAGTTGTACTTGTAGTGTTTGTCCATAGACCATGCTTGAACTCCATATGTTGGATTCAAGGTTGATGCCTTGAATATATTGATATGATGAAGTATTTGGCATCAAGATCACCGAGGTGTATGGATATATACTTGATATGATCAAGAAGAAGAGTATGTGATGATCAAGTTATTATTCGAGGAGTTATCCGATGATTGGTCATATGTGTGTTTAGTGATCATTCATGGTTTTCTTCAATACATCGTCTATTGAAAAGAGAAGAAAAGATACAAGATTGATCAAGATATTGATCAACTCACAAAGCTAAAAGATGTACCAAGGGGGATCATGTATCTCTTGGTATGCTAAGCAATTGTCCATATAGCTTTGTTAACTAACCCATGATATGTGTGTGGCATTTATATGTATGGTTAGGTATCTTTCTATGAGCTAGCATTAAATGAAGATTTCATATAACCCATGGAGGATGACGCCAAGTGGTGATCGTCATCAAGCTTGAGTTGTACAAGTTCAAGAGAAGTATCTCAAAGATATCATATGCTTGATGCTTGCCACCCTCTTGGAGATAATGGTCAAGTGAATATGTGCCTATGAGTGTCTCTCCCATAGTGGAGCTTGGGGGAGCAATAATTGAGTCTTCACCAAGCGAAGTGCAATCAAGAAAGGTGGTCCACTTGAAAAGATCAAGATCATCAACATCTAGCTCAAGTGGAATGCGCAAGGCAAAGGTATGATAGGGTTTCTATTTTACCGGTCTCGTGGTGCTAGTTGGGAGACCGGGTTATAGGATAGATATCGTTCTATCAAGAGGGGCTCTCGACTAAAGCTTAAGCGTATCAGTTGGAGAGAGCTCAAACCTTTGCATACTTGCCTGCTGAATGATCCGAGACAATAAGACCTATCTTAGACACAATCCCTCCAGTTGGGCATGGAAACTTGACTAAAACCACTGCATGTCTGAGGGTATTGTTTCCAGTCCCTGTCTATCTAAATAATCTCTTCGGGGAAAAGGTTTTAGGCTTTCCTGCTAATGGCAATGCTATCGTCTACAAAAACGAAAACTATGAGTGGCTACTGGACGACAGATCAACCTGCCAATCACCTTACAGCCACCAAACGTTGGGGATTTGACGGCCCTGGTACATGACCACTGGATGCTTGATCTGAAGGATCTGTAGAGATGTGCCCTTCAACAATGCAGCACTTGATTGGCTTCTGGACCTTGCCAAATGACACGGCTTTACTAGAGTATATTTCGACAAACCTGCAACAAAAGTAAAGCATTTTTTGAGTTGTTCAAAACCAAAGGATATAAAAAAGGCTGAGAGAAATGGCACAGAGAAGAAAAGTGCTTCGAATCCAAGTACCAGTCCAACAGTCCAAAATAAAGTCATACAGGAACAAGATTAATGCATCATCGCTGAAATGTGATCTATGTTAAACAAATTGAAACGGGAATACGCATTGAGCATGAACAAATGAACTTGGTACAGATCTGGAATGGGTGTTATAGGACAGACCCAGAGCTAAAAACTCCCACACCAGGTGGGGTCTGGAATGGGTGTTATATGCTGGAAAAAGAAGTTGGTAGTCGTTGGATTCATTGAGTAAGCAACAAGTGATGCAAATTCAAAAGGATCTGAACACAAGTGCATTACACTGAGTTCTTTGTGGCTGAAGACGGAATTAATGAGAAACAAGCGTGAATTTTAATGAGAAACAGCTTCTGGACTTCACCCTTAATCCGGGCTTTCACAATATCACATTAGAATGAGTTGTATTCAATTAATGGGCGGTAGGAGTTCAATAGAAAGCACAAATAGATAAATATGCATTCGTGTGTCCATAGCATCAAGGAGAAGCAATGGAAACATTTGAGACAGTAACACAATGTAGGTACCACAATTCATTGTACACATTGGCAGAAGCAGTGTGAAGTTAATTGATGCAATCAATGAGCTAGGAAATGGTATAGATGAATAACAATGTCCAAGACAAGTGCTGATGGATGTAATCCAAGCCATGTTGGATGAACAGAAGATTCAGCCACTACTGAGCAACATTACCATTCTTTTCTCGTTGATGATATGAGAAAGGCACATGACAAGAAAAATAAGGAATCTCTTATTACATGGAATTTTGATAGATATAGAACGGATTTGTAAAGTAACAAGTAATTGTACAAGGATTGTAAGAGAATTCAGCGAAAAATAAAGTTACCTGGTTGCAGCCTCCACGGACTCCAGTTTGAGAAATGCAAAACCCTTACAAATAGGATCGCGGGTTTTTTTAGTTCCAGAGTTTGCTGGGTTTATAGTTACCAGGCCAGGAAACCCTTTGAAAGCTAGGTTCAGGTCCTTATGTATGTTCTTCTTTTTCGGGAGGTTCGAAATACGAACATGGACGCCATCCTTGCTGAGATCTATGACAGAGTACAGGCAATTCATCAAGAAAATCAGGCTTATGTTCAATAATACTTTCTTCAAAACTTTGTGCTGAAGTAAGAAAATCCCACAACATAACATGGCTGACTTGATTCCTTTTTTACTGTTGACTACTCACAACATCATAAGGAGTGAGTTCAACTAGTTTTAAGAACATATTCTAGAGGAAAATTTACGACTCACGGCTAGATATAAGACGAATCAAACATTAGACAATCTCAAGAATGCAAAATATCTTAGTTTTCAAACAGCTATCAACTGTGAGACGAATCAAACATTACGACTCACGGCAACTAGTTTGTGTGTACCGTGTTTCTCAACAACAAAAAAGGAGCAACTAGTTTCATAATGCCGCAAAAAGGTGAAACTAGAGAAATAAGATTACAAAGGAGCTCAACTGCCAAATGCATCACCATCGTTGTGCACTACAGAAATAACACTATCATGGTTGAAACACTATTTTGGCTCCACAAGATTGCTGGTTCATCAAAGAAAGCTGTGTTGGAGGGTGCGCCAACGTTATAATCAGCTGACTTCACATTTCTTAGCCAATCTTGAACGTCCGCATAACATATTTTTTGTATATTGGCCAGCTCGCTATATCCAACATTATAGCTTTCACACGATCTCAGATACTCCCTAAGATACGCGTCAGATGAGAATTTCGGGTTATTATTACTACTTGGCTCAAGATTTTCAAACAAAGTAGTGGAGCAATTGTGAGCCGATGAGAGAGGAAGCTAACCTGCGACGGTTTCTCCGGCCGAATCGTCGGCCTTGAGGCTCTTGGCCGGGGGCGGTTCGCTCTTGCGCCCCGCGCCTGCGCCGCCCAGGCCCATCTCCTGGAGAAGCCGCTCCTCAATGTCGGTGGTGTAGGTCTTCCCCACGCCGAACCCGGCTGGCTTGGGCCGATTCTTCAGGAAGATATCCTCGTCGACCGCCTCCTCTATGTCGTCGTCGTCCTCCTCCTCCTCGTCCTCGTCGAAGCTGGTGGGTACTGGCTCGCGGCTCCGTCGGCCGTACTTCCTCAGGCGAGGGAAGGCCAAGACGAGGTGCGACGCGCGGAGCCGGGATGGCGGGGCCCGCGAGAAGGCGGCCGACGCCGGCGCCGGCGCCGCAGCGGCGCAGCACGCGGTGGTCGGCAGCAGTAGCAGCGCCATTTCGTCTACTGCGTTCAGGAGTTGACAGTTTGTTTCCTCTTATCGCCTCCAGAGTTAACTGACGCCGTCCGATCCTTATCACAACTGCATCGCCCCCACACACCCGAGAGAGGTCCGCCTCCGCTCCGGCCATCTTCCGGCCACATCGCCGCCTCTCCTCCGCGACGGGGCCGTCGGCGGTCAAGCGATTATGCTTCGCCTGCGCATCCACCCTTGCGCGCACTTCTCTGCGCCGCCGCTCCGACCCGCCCTTCGCCGCCCACTCCCGAAGCTTCCCTTTCCATCCGCCGTCGCCGCGCTCCGGGCTCGAAACCCTCCGCTTCGGCTCGCCGTCGGCCGAGCGGTCTCCGGAGAGCTACGGATGGGCGTGGATGAGGACGAGGAAGAGGAGGACCTGGGCGAGGCACTCGCCAAGACACGGCAACTCGTGGAGTGCGCCATGTTCGCATCCGTCGCTGGCCTCGCGTACTTCCTCAGCAACTCCCTCGCCATCGAAGTATACTTTCCTTTCTTCTTTCAGATAGTTGGTTTCTATTGATTTAGTCGACTGTTGATACATCATAGTCCCTGTCGCAGAGAGTAATTGTAACCAACCATAGACGTGCTTGATTAATTTCGCCAGCATTTGTACTTGATTAAGTTGGTCTGCTGATTAGAACTTCAAGGTATCCATTGTTGGGGTTGCCTGCAGCATAGTCGCTTGCTCAGTCTGCTGGCTTGTCCTTGGAAAATACTCCCTCCGTTCCAAATTAATTGAATTGGGTATGTCCAAATATGGATGTATCTAGACACTAAATAAGTCTAAATACATCCGTATTTAGACAATCCAAATCAATTAATTTGGAACAGAGGGAGTAGAACTTTAATGCTGAGCATCTGCCTGAGTAGTACATACTTTTATTTACTTATTACTGTCCAAATTAGATGTCTAATGCCACGCAAAACAACTGTATGGAACAATTTTATCATTTTCCCTTTTACTCTCTTAGTAATTTACCATATTATTTGCAACTATTCATTCAAACTTCTGGAGTAATCAAACATATCTTTATTTGCTGATGCAGAATTACTTTAGTTGCTTTTTTCCACTGCCAATACTTATATCCTCCTTGAGATGGGGGCTAGAAGCTGGCAGGAAAACCATGGTAAGTCTGATCATATGGTTCACTTGATATCTATAGAGCTATCATATATTTCATCTTAATTTTGTTTCATGCCTCACCAGGTGGCTACTGTTTTACTGCTATTCACATTGTCTGGCCCTGTAAAAGCGTCAACTTATCTAGTAAGTGACTTTATTCTGACTTATGATTCACGTAGTATCTGTAGTAATGGCAACTGAGCAGTTTAAAACATGTAAAGTTAACAATCCACATATTTACATTGAAATTAACAGCTATTGGCGCGTTGTTGAGTGTTGAATTGGTGGCTTTAACATCATTGAAATGAATAATAGCATCATATTCTGGAACAAACGATCTGTACCTCTTAGCACTGAAATAAATCAATATTCTATATGGAGAACTCCTACTATATTTATAGATTGGAAGCTGCAACAGCAAGGGTTTCATTTGTCAATCATTGAGCAACAGTATTCCTTGCTCATTTAAGTATTTTATTTTTGGTTTTGTTGGTGAAGTTACCTCTTTCTTTTATCTTGTCTGTATATATTGGTTCATTTTAGTTATGTATCTTCTGTGAGACTTGAGAGATTGAAAGAACTCTTCATTTTTTATGACTGAGGAGTACATTTTTACATTTCTTGCTCTTGTTTTGCTGCAGCTTATGCATGGAGTAGTTGGTCTGGCCATGGGTACTATGTGGAGGTGAGGAATACCAAAGGTTAAAAGTTGAAGCTTTCGCTTTCACCGTTGGCTTGTATGTCCATAAAAACTTTCAGATTTGCATCAGAGATGCATTTTTTCATCTGTAGCTTACGCTCAGTGTTACTTTGACTATGAGTAATGTTAACAGTTTTTTTCCTCTTCTTGTATCAGGTTGGAGACCAATTGGATTATTTCCATTATAGTTTGCTCATTGTAAACATCCTTTCTCACTTGGTATTTCATACTTTATATATATCTTACTGAGTGTTGATCACATACAGACTACACATGAACCTCTTAGGTTTTGGACCCGAACTCGACAACCTTACCATGAACCTTTTGAAACATTCCGCACAGAATTGAGCCATTCACCTTATTTCGAATGTTGAACATAGTAATGTAGTTTCTGTGTGAAAATATGAATCCATCTGTCTAGCCCACGACTTTAATGTACGCATATATCTTTATTCCTATGTTTGCGCAGTAAAGGTTACATTTTGTGCTAGTTCTTGTCACAAAAATACGGAGCGAAACTAAAACCAGCACCAAATATTTCTTATGTTTTTTACCAGTTTTAGCAGTTGCTCCCTCCGTGTCATGATATAAAATTTTATTACAACCACACGAATATAGGAGGGAGTAGCAAATTGCTTGTTATTTTTCCTAGGAAGGCAAACATAGCTCATGTTTCTTAATTTGACTTGATGTCTAAATTGACCAGATGAAACTTCCTCATAATAGATGAATAGAGGTAGTATATGCTGGTGCATAAGCTCATGTTTTTGTAAGGACAAAGTGGATAGTCGGTAGGTCCAAATGATATCAGAATTCTGGATCATTGGGTGGAAATAAATAAACAGCCAGTGTTGCTAATACCAAAGTTCACGATCATTGGGTAATAATCAATAAAGAGGCTGTCTTGCTTAGGAACTAAGTCAATGTCAGATATTTTCCCAATGGTCATTTTGATCTGACGTCTGTGCTATTCTTATTTTTAGTGTATATGTTAAATTAAATCTCTAATCTGACAATTTGCTTTGCAGATCCGTGCTGTGGGAGCTTGCGGATATGTTTTAGTGTCATCGTTCCTGATAAGAGAAAATATTCTTCAACTGGTATATTACTGTACTTCTCTATTCAACTTTAAGATCAAAGGGGGAGAGGATTGTCTTTTCAGTAACTTCTAATCATTTCAGATAACCGTTAACATACATGCCTCCTTGACATACATTCTGGCGGCCGCTGGTGTGAACGCAATTCCTTCCATGGATGCAATTTATGTAATCTTTGGGACACTGGTAATTTTCAATCTGCCAAATTAAACCCGTAGCACAAGCTTGTTCATTTAGTGACTTTTACTTTATGTGACAGCTTCTACTTAACTGCGGGTTCTTTGTCTTCATACTGCACATAATTTACACGATCTTCCTGACTAAGCTTGGAATCAAGCCTTCACTGAGACTTCCAAGATGGTTGGACAAAGCAATTTTGGGTTGATAGGTAGAGTGCCACTGTAATAACTTGTAGATGCAAAAATGCGAGCTGACTGAACCTGCAGCATTTCAATATTACAATTGCTCTCTTAACCGCAACAAGTCTTTGCCTCTGTCATGGCCTTGTAAAATGGACAGTCCTGTTTGGTTTCCTGGTACGTTGTCTTATTGTCCATGCGTCCTAAATTAAATCTGCAGCCCTGGAGTAAATTCATGTTATTCATCGTTGTCGATGATTATTCAGAATTGGGTAGAGTTGACTAATTAATATGCCTAATTCGAATTGGTGGGGTTGACTAATTAATATGCCTGATTCAATAATCTTGTAGAACTTAGTTGGACTAATGAACTAAGTTGTCTCAGAACTGCCACATGATGATACGCCAGCTTGTTCTATCAGATCGCATGCTTCTGCAGGTGAGCAAATGCATAAATCACTATGAGTTGCATTATCTGTCAACGACTAACTGCTTATGTATCGCATCCAATCAGTTCTTAAATTTCTTTGCTTCGTGTCACGTCTCCTGGCCTTGACCTTATCAGCTTTCCAAGATATAACACGAAATGTTTTGCCGAAGTCGATGAACTACCATGGACCGTATTTTTTCTTGGATGAGTCAGTGTGGATAGTGCTCCAGTAAAATATGTGGGTGCGGATTATATTGGTCGCGGACGTGGAGCAAATAGGTTAATAGTATTGCTTGAAGTACCACGGTAGCAAATATTTTGTTTGGCATCACATTCCCCTTATAGCCAGATCTATGTAAATGGCACAGTAGAGCTTACTATTTTTAGAGGGAGAGAGTATGCCAAGGGCGTACCATATTTTATGGAAAGCACGAACAAGTTCACAAGATCATGTCATTATTGTGAGCGATTCAGTCACTCCCCCCTTCAGGGGCAAGGCAAGAACCTGTAAGCGAAGGTTCCTCTGACATTCTTCCATGCCACAAGGCATTGACCTCCATTGACTTCCTCCGATCCGGCTTAGAAGAGAGTTTGCAAAGATTTGTCAGTTTCCTCTAGCATCCAATTAGGTATCGCCGACGGTGAACTGGTGTTGCAGAGATGGTCAACTGGATTAATATCAGCCTTCCGGAGCAAGTGATCACGCCCTTTTGCCTTGCTGGAACAAAGGTGAGAATTTTGTCGAGCATTGGCTGCCATTCGTCCTTTGTTTTCACCTAGACGGACAAAAATGGTAGCGCGCGGACTGGATGTGTTGGCTCGTTGAAACATCCTTACGAGGAGGTGGAGTGCAATTTGCAATCCAAAATACTTGATAGGGTGGAGAATGATGCCGCTCTTCTTGGCGTCCTTCTCGCCTGTGCACAGTACGTGAGAGTCCTCAACTGTGCGGGGGACCTTGGACAGCTTCCATCAAGAGGAGGCTATTGGGCATGCCGGCGTTTGCCATCTTGCTAGCTGGAGTCGAAGGGAGGGTGGTGTGGTGATCGGTGAGGATGGCTGTGGTGGATTCAGAGAGGAATGAACCGGGCGTGGTAGGGTAGGAGGTGGCGGCGGATGGAAAGGTGGAGGGGCCGTACGCTGACCGTGGGAGAAGCCAGGCGCGGTCATGTACGCGGAGGCGGGTAGGGGTAGGTGGTGGTGTAGAGGCAGGCGGGTGGGGCGCCGTACGCTGGAGCGGGAAAGTAGCGAGGCGCGGGCGGCGCTGGGTAGGAGGAGGAGGCGCAGGGCAAGGGGAGGGGTAGTAGAGTAGTAGCCGCCGGGAAGAGGATGAGGTGGGTAGGTGGCGGCGGAGGGGTAGGGGGAGGAGTACGGCGCGATCGCCATGGACGCGAATCGAACCGAAGAAGAAGGGGTCGCCGGTGCGACCGAAATCAGAGACGGGAGGAAAGGGAGGGAGGATTCCGATGGATCGAACTGCTCTGATACCACTTTGTTAGGATCCCGATGGATCCTGGCAGAATTGGATCACGAAGAAGAGGGATTTTGGGATGATTTGGTAGATAAAACCGATAAATTGCAGAACTAAATAAAAGATAAATTGCAGGAAATAAAGATAAAACTAGGGTTTCATTTCTTGGTTGCACTCATAGGATACAAGGATGGCTATATAAAGACCTAGCCAACTAACAGATGCCAACATAGGTAGAATACCTAATATGTCGCTACTAAACTATTACATATTAACAGTACTCCCTTACATACACCCATATATATGTCCCTGACAAAATGTTGTAGTGTGCGACCCATATATACTGGTGGCAAATCTTGTCCACCGTGTGATGATCTCTGGTTTGCACCATCGAACTTCCCTGCGGATACCCGTATCCTTACGCCTCTTGGCTCCATACCAACGAGGAAGAAGAGGACCATAGCCACCACCCCTTGCCAGACCTCCAGCGACCTTCAGATCTAGAGGGCCACCTTCGAGCTTATTCAAAGAGGAGGATGTAGCTCCCTCACCCTCCTTGCCGGGCTCTGACCACCAGAGCACCACAGAGAAGGGCAACTACGAACGTGCTCGAATGCGTCGACCAGCAAGTTTTCCACGACATAAAGCCATATTCCACGAAGGAAAAGTATAACCTATCGCTACTAGTATATATATACAGGACGGAGCCGACGCCCCCTCCTCCACCCCCACCGGCCGATGAGAACGTCGGGGAGGAGAGGGAGAGGAGCCGGAGAAAGACCAGAGACTCTCAAAATGGGAGGAAAGAATAGGGAGGAGAGAGGACAGGGCAAAAGCATTTCAAGAGAAAAGACCAACAAATAGTAAAAAAGCGTGAGAGATGTCGAGTTTAATGAGCACGACATGGGTCGGGGCCAATGGCGACAAGCTTGACTACTCGGTATTTGACCGCTACTAACGTCATGTGCATCTTGATTATGCAGAGACTGAGTACTTAAACTTTTAAGTAATATAAAGCCCCTTTATGTAAAAAAAACTAACGTTGCTGGATAAAAGGTTTAGTTTATATTTAGTTCAGATTTGTAAAATATATTTAAATTTTTAATGGAATCCGCAGATTTCATTTACTTTCTTGTTTTTTTCTATATAAAATATTGAGACTTTTGCAACCGATCTCAATAGGCCTACAACATATTGCGACACTTTTCATATTATCCGTCCGATACAGTTTGCGAACCAGCTATTGGAGCGCCGACACGTGACGAGCCCCAAAACATGACACAAATGATTCACATAAATCCGCCGAAATCTGGTCACATTAAAGGCGGGTAGGACACGAACCGCTCCGGAGGAAATAGATCGCACAGGCGATCTAGGGGCGAACGTGGTTCCCTTGCGTGCCGCCGGCGCCGCCGCCGGTTCCCTCTCTCTCCGTCTGCCGCTCCGGGGCGGGAGGGAGGGGGAACCTCGGATCTGTGCGTGCGGTGGGTGCGCGGTAGGGTTAGGGTTGAGGGAGACGCCGCCGAGGCTGCCGCGGTGGTGTCGCGTCGGAATAAGGTTCCCCGGGCTCCGGTCGCAGTCAGGCGGGGCTCCGGCCTTCGTCTAGGAGCCAGCGGGGTTGGGATCCCCGGATCTCGTGGAGGTCGCAGGCTATGGTGTCTGGAGGTCCATCGACACTGGCCGATTGGGTCCTCAGATGGGCGATGGATGCATGGAGACGAAGACCCTTCTTCCTCCTTGTCGGTATGATGTGCTGCTGTTGTTCTTCTCCTTCCTCTGCGCTGATGCTGGAGGGAGATCCTGCTTTGCCCGGGCGGATGGCCCGGCCGCGGTGCTGGACCGGTCGGTTGACTCGAGTTCTCTTCCTTCCGGAAGGGACACTTTTCGCGGTACTCAAAGCCAAAGATGGCGACGCTGTTGCAGGAGGAAGCAGCGTGGCGGCAATTGTACCTTGGTCGAAATGATGACCTGCTTGCGCCTGGTTGCAGATCTTTTTGCTGCAGGGGTCTTCTCTCAAGTTTCAGGGATGATGGCACAGGGCTCCGGAGATCTTCATGTGTTATGGTTTTCTTAGGGTACTCTAGATGTTCATGGTCCTTTGTGTTTGCGTTTCAATGTGCTTGTAAGGGTCAATTACTTTGTAATGTTTCGTGATATGAATGGAAAACTCTCAAAAAAGGCGGGTAGGACGGTGGAAACGAGTGAAATTTCACACCCGCCAAAATCTGGAGTTTTTCGAGAATACCTACAAATTCGTTCCCGGTACTGTAAATTCGGTAAATTGAAGAAATATTCCGCTACGGAGACATTTTGAGCACTGAAGCAGTCTCTTTGAGCTTGCTCATTTCTCCCTACGTCTTCCCCCTTTATCGAGCGCATCTCCATGGTGAGAATGGGCGCCGGCGGTGAGGAGAGTGTGGTCATGCCGGAGCACACGCGGGAGGTCAAGAAAGCGGCTCGCAGGAAACGCAACCCGTGCCCCGGAGTCCGTTTGGTCGGCGGCCGGATCTATGACCCGGAGAACGGGAAGACCTGCCACCAGGTGAGCACCTGCCGTCGCCCAACTCCTCCACTCCGGATCTGCAAGCGACATGTAGTTCATTCTGTTGGGGCGGATTTGGTTGATTCATTGTTGTTTTTGTTATACGCCTCGCAGTGTCGTCAGAAAACAACGGACTTCGCGGTGGCTTGCAAGCAGCCGCAGAAGAAGGGGCTTTGTCCAATCCACTTCTGCCACAAGTGCCTCCTCAACAGGTAAATGAATTTATTCTCACCTCTTTCTCCATCTCTGGCCGAGCAAGCTGACCATCGTAGAGCCTCTTGGTCTGATCTCGTTTCCTTCGGGTTCTTTCTCATGGCATGTTTAGGTATGGAGAGAACGCTGAGGAGATGACCAAAGAGGAGTCCTGGACCTGCCCCAAATGCAGGGGCATCTGCAACTGCAGCTTCTGCAGGTTAGCCAAGCGAAAGGTGATGCACGATTATTTATGGATCTTCCTGCATATTCCTTACCTGGTTATGGTTGGCAGAAAGAAGAAAGGGGAGACGCCGACGGGAATACTCGCCCATGCTGCCAAGGCATGGGGGCACTCATCTGTCCATGAATTGCTAATCAAGGGCTCAGACATGGTGGCTGCTGCACAGACGTTGACATCACTCCCTATGATGGCCAAGAAGGTAAATGTTTTGCTTGTCAGTTAGAGCATCAGGGAGGAAACTTACTTGGCAATTCTCTGTCATACAATGCGATTGTTCTTTATTGTTGACTTGTTTTGCTGACCCCTTTGTTAGGAACACAAGGAGGGCAACCCAAAGAGGGGCCTAGGGACCGATGATCCTACTCATGGATTGTCGGCTAAAGGGGATGAGAATATAGGGACTGGTCTCAATGCTTTTTCATCTGTTTCTGTCAACAAGAGACGGAAGAAGGGCAACTGCAGGCTAAATAACATGACTGCTGATGAGAAGTTCCCTGGTGAAATTAAGGGTGATCTTCAAATCCAAAACGACGGAACTAATGTTCTCAGGACCAAAATTGAGCTACCTAAAAGTACTCCAGTCACTAACATTGCGGGGACCGAGCTGGAGGCTAACGATTTTGGTTCTGCAGTTATGTTTTATGAATTCTGCCTCACATTTGGAGAGGTACTTATGGCAAACAAGTAATAAGGATACTCTTTCAGCTCTTACTTTCTTGGTCATTGTTAGGTAAGTGTTGTTTACCGATGTAAGAACCAAAATCAAGCTTATTCTTGTTTTTATCGCTTTATCCTGTGTTTGTTCTGTCGGTAGAGTAGTCAGCCATGACATAAGGCTTTAGTCTGCATATTGAATCAAACAAAATTAGTAAATTTTATTTATATACATACTCGATGAGAGCAAGAGGTTGGCAGAACGGTGAATTTTACATGTTCGCGCTGACATTGATTTAACAGAATGTCACAAGCTTGTGACGAAGTTTCAAAGATATTTATTTGCTCATGTAGACTGTTGCACTTCCAGAATATATTAGGGATGCATGTTTATGCTATTGTCCACATCGTTAATGATATGCATGTGTGTTTAACCAGCTATCTTTAAGTATGACATGTGTCATAATGTTTAATTCATCCTATACATTGAACAAGCATCATGGATCATTGTATACAGATAGAATTTCGAGCTGGTGCAGCACTTGGGTATCATGTCGCGCTGCATTGATGCGTTGAGCCATTGACACCTCACTTATAAGTCTGTTTTGCAGTAATTAGTTACCATTAGTTAGATTCTCCAAGATTGTTTTGCTCATGGATTTTATTGTTGGTAACATCTAAAATCTCAGTCATGTGAAACGGAAAAATAGGACTGCAAAACTTTAAACGTCTCAAATCTTGATGTTCATTTAATTGGACATAACTAGGCATAGCTTATGAAAAAGTTTCGTGTTGGAGAAATTTCGTTGCATTCTTTAGAAAAGCCAATTGCCCTGATCTTTAGGTCGGTTGATGCACACAGCCATATCCGTTTTCATGTTTGGTCCATTACCTGTTATCCCAAATTATGCAAAATTGGCATCTAACTTAGAAAGTTCGTATGTAATTTCTTACTTTTTATGATATATATTAGCTGTTATTTATTATTCTTTGTATGCCTGACAATTTGCAACCTTGCAAGTAGGGGTTTTTATTAACCGGTTGGCACATACCATCAAAACCAGCAGTCCCAAACATAGTAGATCCACTAGTTTATTGTTCAATGGAACAGATTTGCTATATCAACAAAATGTTGCCAACTCGTTTAGATAAACCGTTCATGCGCACCCTAGCATGCAAGTAGGGTCTTAATTTAGTGTAAATAAATGAATTTATATTGCTGCCGTTTTATATTCTAGATAATTTTATTTTGTGGTGTATTTCAAAACTGTGAATCTTGATGGATACAACCTATAGTGAAGTGGCAACGATGAAGACAATATAGTAGTTTTTGTTTTATGCATATATGATCTAATCTTGTATTCGTTTAGGATCTTCTGTTAGATTAAAACAAAATGGAGGAGGAAGTTTTTTTAAACATAATGGGCATTTGCTTTTGTTATCTAATCTTGTCTTAGTTAAGGATATTATATTAGGAGAATAAACAGAATGGAGAATAAACTTTTTTCCGAGAGTACGCCAAGGCGTACCATATTTTTATGAAGACAGAAATACGATTACAAAACAGCCATAACTCGATGTGAAGGAGCTTATCCTGAACTCCACACCGGGCTAGTCCAAAGACAACCACCAACAACAAAACAATTACAAAGCAAAAGCGCCTACCCTAAAATGAAAAACAGCGCCGTGTCTCGCCCAACGCCGGTCGCCTGCAAAGAACAACACCTCCCATTAAACTTCTCTTTGATAAGGCAATGGAGCATAAGTGACAAAATTACTATAAAGAGGACATCATATAAGGCTACAATATTATGACTTTGTGCACTTATCATAAGGCAATTTCTCAATGGCATCGATCAATTTCTTCTTCTCTTCACTCCAATGCCCCTACCTGCAAATCTATGTCTAATTGCAGTTTCCTCGTTAATCATAAAATGACATTCCTCCTAATTTGTAATAAGATGTTGATCTTTATACCGCTTCAAAAACTTTGTTGAGAATATAGAGGCATAGTACCATGAATAGAAAATAATCATACAATCCTAATCTTTTCACAAAAATCATAACATATATTTGGCACGCATATTTAAAAAGTGGCAACAACATACGTTGACCAATAGTCATCCTCCTATAGGTACAGAAAAGACTTTTTTGTGTTCTCTGATCGTTTTCTGGCTGGATCTATTGGCTACCGAGCGTAAAACCTAACCTCCCTAGCCGCCCCCGCCCGGGACTCTGGAGGCGCCCCAAACCACCACCAGCCCCTCCCCCTTCTCGCGTGATCTTGGCCGGCGCCGTCGCCGGTCGTCGGTGGCGGTGACCGCCCCCCTATCGGCAATTGTTGGAGGGAAGGAGAGGGTGTCGTGGCTGCGTCCCGTGGGCGACGGCGGGGCGTAGGAGGTGGCACTTGGAGGCGCGGCGGGCGGCTGACGCCTCGTCGCCGGAGCAGCGTGATGTTGGAGGTCGGTGCGGCGCTCCGACGAATCACTGGCGTGGAGGTGACGGTTGGTTGGGCTTGGTCTGGGCTGCCCGTATTCCTATCATGTGTGGTCTGATGCGCAGTTGTAACCTCCCCCTTGCTGCTGCACCGCCTGGCGGCGTGGGGCTAGCTGGTGTGCTTGCATAAAGGCGGTGGTCATAGGGTTCCGCTTGCGCCAAGAAGAAGGTGTGCCTGACACCTTTTTCTTCGATCTGTCGGATTGTCGAGTTCCAAAAGCTCTGTCGGCGAACTCCATTGGGCAATCAAGCCTGGAGATTGCCGGATCGGGTGGGATTTGGTCACGCGCATCCATGTTTTTCCGATCGTTTGGTTTCAGAGGAAGCGTGGCGAAGCTCTGCAGTCTGTTGCCATTGGGACATGACTTTCTGTTTCACGGTGAAGTCAGAGTGCGGAGAATGACATGGAGGCCTAGATTTGAAGACTAGCAATGGTGGTTCAATTCCTGGTGGCGATGAGGAATTTGCTCGGTGATTTGTAAATTGGAGCATCGAAAACGGTAAGTGGGGTGACAACACATGAGAAGTTCATCGTCCAAACTTTTAGGGTGAAATCCAAGGTCTGGCCTTAACTGGTTCTGCCGCAATGAACTTGTTGAAGGCATTGCTTTTGTCGAGCGTGGGTTTTCTTTAGAGTGAAAACCAATGATCTATGATCAGAGCGACGACGGCGCTATAAAACTGTCCCCTTATCGGAGGCGTCGCTTTTGGAGACGATGTACTTTTGGTGCTGTTTTGGTGGTGTGCTGCTACAATGAATAGATCACTGTAGCGAGACTTTTGTTTTATAATTCTTCTTCTTTTTCTAGACTGTGCATCCGTGTTGTCACTAGGGCAACGCGTTGTTGCAGAGGCTGGGTGTAATTGGTATCTCTATGATATTAATATATACTCTTCATCTAAAAAGGTACGGAAAAGACTAGTACATATTATTTTCTTTTGGTCGTCTTTGTGGATAGAGATCTAAGAAAAAACCAAAAATCCATCTAATAATAAAAAAGTAAGTGTTTCGATAATCATTGTAACATTTGATCAGTAAAAGGGAAGCGATAATAATCTTTCCAAGTACCCTTATTTAGGTTTCTATAATCACACGCATCTCTCAAACCTGTGATAGTTTCTTGAGAAATTAAGTGATTAACATGCATAGACACAAGATTAATTCATCGGAAGAAAACGTAGTATTTACCACGTCTCATGAAAATAAATGTTTTTTTGTGGCTAAAACGTCTACAAAGTGGCTAAGCAATCAACCACGATTCCGCGGATCTGCATATAGATGGTTGATATGTCCAAACGTATCTATAATTTTTGATTGTTTCATGCTATTTTGATGTCATTATTACATACTTCTATCATTTTTATTAATTAACAAGATGCCCAGGTCAGTTCATGTTTTTTTTGTATTTTAAAAAGTTAGTAAATAAATGTTTTTGGAATTGGACCATGATTTACGGAGATTTTTATCGAGGATTACACCATGAGACGAAATGGCAACGTGAGGGGAGACATGAGGGGCCCACACATGTGTCAAGTGCGGCCCAGGGGTAGGCGATGGGCCCCACTTGCGTGGCCGCCTCGGGTGCCTCAGTGGGCTCCTTCGCCTATAACCCCCTGACATAAAAACATCAGGACGGAATTTATTTTCACGAAAGACATGCAGAGTCGCCACCTTGGAAAACCCTCGTTTTGGGGTCATGGAGACTTGCTCTGGCACCCTGGCGGAGAGGGAAAGCATCATCAGAGGCCTCTACATCACCATTGGCGCCTCCACGATGATGTGCGAGTAGTCACCTTGGACTACGGGTTCATGGCAGTAGCTACATGGTAGTTTATTCTCCTTATGACTCAATACCATGTTCTTATGAGCTTCTTTACACACCATCAAGATCAATCCGATGTAATTGTATTGTTGTGTTTGCTGGGATATGATGAATTGTGATGTTATGATCAGATTTTCATGTTATCTTATACTCCATATTGCTATACTTATTTTCCTACATGTTCTCTAATTTATATGATTGCTTTAGCCAAGTAGTTGTTTAAACCTCCAAGAGGGAGTATATGTTCTATAATTGGTTCATGCCTCGTTTGATTTGAAGCATGTGTGCCTTATTGTGCTCCTTTTTTAATAGGTTGGACTTTGTGTTAGGTTTGGTTTGGGTCTGTCCAACCGAGTAGGTTTGAGTCACCCTACAGGAGGGTCACGACGGATGACATGTATCTTAGACTTGTTATTTTCGAGATAAGAGAGACTCCAGAAAAGTCCCATTGTCTGGGGCACATATCATTGTGTTTGCTTGCTGTTCTTGATGATCTGATGTTGTGCTATGCGTGGGAGTTGATCTTGATCAGTTCCAACGTGAGGAAAAGAAGAAGGGTCAGTTTGATCTATTTCAGATTCAGTTCTCTTATTTGTTTTCATGTTGTTTCTGTTACTTCCGTGAAATATTGGACCAAAAGCCTTTTGGACCACGGATACGCGTAAAACACACGTTCGTTGGGAGACCCCAAGAGGAAGGTATGATGTAGTAGCAGCAAGTTTTCCCTCAGTACGAAACCAAGGTTATCAATCCAGTAGGAGTAGAAGCACTTCTGAAGGTTGTCGGTGGAGGAATGTAATGTGGCGCAACACCAGGGAAACCAGCACCTGACGTGGAACCTGCACACAACACAATCAAACTACTTTGCCCCAACGATACAGTGAGGTTGTCAATCTCACCGGTCTTGCTGAAAACAAAGGATTAAACGTATGGTGTGGAAAATGATGTTTAAGTTGCAGAGAATGAAAATGAACAATGATTGCAGTAGGTTATATTTATCAGATGTAAAAGAATGGACCGGGTCCACAGTCACTGTGTGTCTCTCCGTAAAAGATAACTAACATGCCGGGTGATGCATGCAAAATGCATACATGAACTTTGCATTATATTACTTACATTACAATCATATTTGCATCATATAAGGATTATATAAATGTTTTATCATGATTTTGGGAATATTTTATTGATTTCCTATTTTTATGGAATTAACCCTGCGTAGGCAAAAACCCTATTTTCTATATTTTGATGTTTCAGGACCCAAACGACGTCCAAATGACCTAATATTTTACGAGTATCATTTTTTGGAAGGAACAAGACTTGGGAGCGAAGGAAGCGAACAAGCGGAGGCCCGTGGGCCAAAAGAGGGTGGCCCACGCGGCCAGATTCCCTGGCCACGTGGGACCCACCATCTCGGGCCTCGGAGCTCCGTTGTCGTCGATCTTTCCTCCACTGACTCCGTCTTGACCTAAAACCGACTATAAAATAGTCCCCGACGCCCTTCAGAAAGGAGCACCGCTGAAACACTGAAACACTGAAACAGAGACCTGGAGCTGCAGATTGGAGGGGTAAAACTCCGGCGGGGCGCTGCCGGCGTGGTCTCCATCTTCTCCAACGACTTCTCCACCGTATGAGTTGCTGAACATGATTACGGTCATCTATGTAATACCTATGTGGTGGATCTTTTTATGAGTTAATATATGTTTGAGATTGCAATAGTTTTGTTTCAGTTATGAAAGTAGATGCATATTATGTACCCCGTTCTTGTTTACTTGTTTTGATCAAGCATGTTTATGAGAGCGTGTGAGGGGTGATGTCTGCATTAGTTGGAGTAACGGGGTGGCTAGTGCGGTAAGCTGACCACTGTAAATTATTTGATCAAGATTGTGTGGTAGCATGTCACCTCAGAAAATCATTTTGTTGTTATCGTTTTACCTACTCGAGGACTAGTAGAACTAAGCTTGGGGATGCTTGATACGTCTCCAACGTATCCATAATTTTTGATGTTCCATGCTTATATTATACCAATTGCTACATGTTTATTTACACTTTATAGCATTTTTATGCATTTTCTGGGACTAACCTATTAACAAGATGCCACAGTGCCAGTTCCTGTTTTCTGCTGTTTTTGTATTCCAGAAAAGTTGTTCTGGAAATATTCTCGGAATTGGACGAAACAAAGCCTAGTGCCCTATTTTTCTGTCACGTACACAGAGTCCGAAGGAGAGACGAAGACGGGCACTGAGCAGCCACACCACGTGGCGGCACGGCCCCCTTCTAGTCACGCCGTGACGTGGTGAGGGCCCCACGGGTGCCCACCGACGTCGCCCCTTCGCCTATATATTCATCTATTCGGGAAAACCCTAGAGACGAGAGTCATATTCCACGAAGAGTTTGTCAGAGAATAGTCCCCGTGAACCAGGAATCGAAGGGGCTGACCACGACACTTAACAACACTCTCATCAACCTCGGCAACCAAGCACGGCGAGCTCGACAGAATGCATCACGACAGAGATTGACACCAGCTCGTACCCAGGTTCAGGCCCTCCGGGAGGAGTAAAGACCCTACTTCCTGCTTTGTGGGATTGCACTGCTTCGTGAGGTTACAGTACAGGGGTGCTTGCCGAGGGCAAAGCTTACAATGATGGTAGAGCTCCCTCTATGTGGAAACTCTCTTCTCTGAGTGGACTAGTAGCCTTAGGTGGGTGAATGGTCGATCCCCTTCTTCAGTGGTGCTCTCCCTCCCTATATAGGCGCGGGGATGGAGGTTAGGGTTCCTCCATGGCGCCGGTCCAGGAGGGCGGCGCATCCTTGGTCCAGGGGTTGTGGGAGGTCCACCGTCGTCGGTCTTGCTGGTCTTTGCCAGGCCCTGCCACCGTCCGTCCAGAGCGGTGGCCGCGCTCCAGAGGTCCGTGGCGTCATATCGGTGACGTCGCCGTTGGAGCGAAGCGGCAGCGTGTCCCCTTAGCACCAAAGTAGCATGCTTGGTAATCCTCCTCCTTTGGGGCAGCTTTGTTGCTCTCCTTTAAGCACGGGAATGACAACTGCCGCCTGTTCGTCACCGTGCGCAGGCGTGCGTGTCATCCTGCGAACCGCAGGCCCCATGTGCGTCCTGCCAGGATGGCAGAACCTCGCCAGCACTTCGAGCGCTCCGCCACCCCGAGAGGGAAAAAGTCTCCCGAGGCGGTCCCCGACTCGCGGAGACTTAGTCGTTTGCTTCAACGTTGAAGCCCCCGCGAGGGACGAGGCCTCGCGGGGCTCGCCAGGCGCCGTGACCCAGTCCTTAGTCATATTCCGCGCCTAGGTGTCTGGGCCTGAAGGGCCGGCCCATGATACCCTGGTTTTCATTGGGCCGACAGTAGCCCCCGGGCCAGCGATGGGCCATCTGGCGCCCGATTGTGCAAGTGAAGCGTCGCGGGCCCCAACTTGGCCCTCTTGGGCCGAGACACCTGGCGCACAACCGTCGTCCGTCGGGTCGCCTCCTTTGGTCGGCCTGACCGCGCGGTGGGTCCCGCCATGACTGAAGGAACCGCTCTGCGTGGCGATAAATGGCAGAGAGGGCGTGGTTCCCCATCACTTCGAAATCTTCGCTCGTGCTACGCCTCCTTCCTCCTGCACCGCGACTCCCCGCTTCCTCCGCCGCCGCCTGATGGCTTGCGCGTAGTTGATGAGGAAATCTTGATGTAGTGTTGTTTCTTCGCTCTTCAACAACGGCGCCAACAATCAATCTTGATACCCCTGCAATGGAAAGTATATGGGGTTAGGTTGAGCCTCCAAGTGCAGAGTATGTAGTAGTGGTAATAGTGTTTTCCCCACGAGGGTGACTCGAGGGTTTAATATCGAACTCTCGGGGAATCAGTAGTGGTAGATTTATCTTTTTATCCTTCTTTTTGGTTACCTGCAAAACAAAGTTAAATGTTTTGGTCCTCAACCTCACCTGTGGTTGTCAAGCACAAGGTGTAGAATGATATCAAAATAAATATGCAATGATGGTGGATGAATATGCTAGGATGATGATGGCAATGATATATGATATATTTTTGGGTTTTTATGATGGATGCAAGATGGAAAAGTGTTTTTGTATTTTCGGATTTATAAATGGCAGAAAATGGCAAGGTGGCAAAAGTGGTTGGAAAGGTGTTTCTTATGATTAAAATGGACCGGGGTTCATGGTTTCACTTATGCACTCTCTCTTTAAGTGGTGTGGCAGACAAGTGGACATAGAGTTGACATATGAGATTGCAAGCACAAAGTTTGATATCAAGTTGACAGTTATATGGGCATCACGTCCTAACATAGAGACCTTTTGGTTATTAGTCTCACTTATACTCCACCAAGATGCGAACTAAATCATAACACCTCAGTAATTAAGATGACTCAGAGTATAGCAATAAGTTTCATGACATGAAGTTAAAATAAGAACATGCTGGATCTAGTCATAGAGAAGAGGCTTGATCACCCTCAACCCCGGCAGCAAGGTATTTTTTTTATCCCTAGTGAGGTAACAAAGTAAGGTAAACACCCAAGTGGATCGCGATATTTCAGTTGTCAGCTTACCGCACTCACCACTCCCCGTTACTCCAACTAATGCACACATCACCCCACACACGCTCTCATAAACATGCTCGATCAAAACAAGTAGACAAGAACGGGGTACATAATATGCATCTATACTCATAACTGAAACAAACATTTGCAATCTCAACATATATTAACTCACAAAAAGATCCACCACATAGGTAATACAAATATGACCGTAATCATGTTCAGCAGCTCATACGGTACTCATTAGTGAAGCTCAAGAGAGAGGAGAGATACATAAGTTACTTCCACAAACCCATAGTCCAGAGGTGGACTACTCCCTCTTCATGGTGGAGACGGTGGAGATGTCGATGGAGATGAAGGAGACCACGCCGGCAGCGCCCCGCCGGAGTTTTCCCCTCCAATCTGCAGCTCCAGGTCTTCGTTTTCGTGTTTCTGTGATACGGCGGCGCTTGGTTCGCGAAACGCCAGGGACCTTTTTTATAGGCGTTTTTAGGTCAAGACGAAGGCGGTGGAGAAAGGATCGACGGCTGCGGAGCCCCGAGGCCCAAAAGAGTGGGCCCACGGGCCAGGTACAGTGGCCGCGTGGGCCACCCTCTTTCGGCCTTCTGGCCTCCGTTTGCTTGCTTCCTTCGCTCCGAGGTCTTCCTCCTTCCAAAATAATGATGCCTATATTTTTCCATAATTTTTGGACGTCGTTTGGGTCCCTGAAACATAAAAGGAAAGAAATAGGGTTTTCTGCCTGCGTAGAGTTAATTCCATAAAAATAGGAAACAATTGATTTATTTCCTAAAATCATTAAATAACAGTAATATAACCCTTATATGATGTATATATGATTGGAATATGTGTGATATAGTGCAAAGTTCATGTATGCATTTTACATGCATCACCGCCCCAATGTCGTCCCAGAGGGCCACTGCCGCGCAGAAGGCAAAGGCGACGGCTCCGGACGGCGAGGAAGCCTCGCCGAATAATGGTCGCGCTCTCCGGCCCGCGCTGGAACCCACCGCGTGACCAGCATCGCGCACTTGGTGAAGGTGCGCCCCTTGGCGGCCTCGGACTTCAATGAGCGGGGCGCGACGGAGCTTCAGCCTGGGGGTGTTCCCGGCTGCTTCGCGCTCCGTTCTATCCCGTCTTCCTCCACTCTCTTTTTGCGGGTTTGATTCCCCCTTCTCGGATTTCTTCGTCGCGATTCTGGAGCATTATCAAATCCAATTACTCCACCTCCATCCCAACACATTCTCACCCTCTCCATCTTCGCCTACTTCTGTGAGGCGTACGTTGGGGTCAGGCCCTCCGTGGACTTCTTCCGCAACTTCTTCTCGCTGCACTTCTTGTCCCATACGGAGACGACAGGTTGTATCTCGTTTCGCCTCTGTGACGGCATGTTCGGGAACTATCCCCCCATTGCCTGGGATGGTGATGTTCCCGTTCCTGAGGTGGTGACAGAGGTGGAGGGCTTTCGTCAGCGGTGGCTCTTCCTGAGGGTTTCAGAGGTCTGTCCCTTCTTCGAGGTGCCGGCTGGTCCCCCGACGAGGCATCAAGGATGGGGCAGGCAGCAGCTGGCGCACGAGTCCCTCGATGTCGTGGAGAGGCGCCTTGCCGAGGCCCGCTCGTATGGCCTCACTGGTCAGATGATTGCCAGAGAGTTCGTGAGGCAACGCATTGCGCCTCTGCAATCACACCAGAAGTCGGTGTGGATGTACACCGGGGTGTCCGATAGAATACGGTTGGACCAGGAAAGTCTCTTGGCTGAGGTGGTGGACGAGATCATGCGCTTCCTCTTTTCCTCTTCGCAGATACCAGAGCCAGCGAACAAATCTTCAAACCTTTGTATCTGTTCGAAAAGTCGGGCCGCTACCAGTACTTGGCTGCGATGCCGTCGTTCTCCCCGTGGGGGCTGCTCTCGCAAGGGAGGACAAGCCCTCAAGAGGGGCTCATCGTGGTGGCCCCGGAACAGGGCAAGGCCTTCTCGCCGGGGTCTCCCTCCATCTATGTTGCCGAGGGCACTTCCCGAGGTGTCGACTTCACGGGAAGGGGCGAGCGCCTGCCGGGCCTCGGAGAGCCTAGGACCCAGGTCTTGGATGTTTCTTCGGGCGACGAGTCATCCTACCGAGCCTCCCGTCGCGGCAGGTGGGAGATGAACGCCACGGCGGTCCTTCAGCTGACCCCCAAGAACCTCGAGCGGAGCCGCCCTTTGTCAAGCCTGCCATCCTCCCGGGGACGAAGGCTGGGGGGCCTCAAGGAGTGCCAGCAACCAACACACCTCCGCCCCGGCAGGTGCGGAAGAGGAGATGGGTGGATACTGCCAATGTAAGTTCCTTTCTCTTCTTCTCCCTTCTTTCCCGCGGAGTCTTCTTGTCTTGACCGTTCTCTGGTTTTCCTTTCAGATCTTCCTCGGCGCCAAAGCAAAAGAAAAACTGTCAGCCGGAGAGACTTCGGGGGCTTCGGTGATCCTCAAGGCCTCTACGACAGACGAAACACCCCTCGCGTCCGCAGCCTCGTCCCCGGGGTCACGGATCGTGCTGAGACAGCGAACTTTCCCGAGCCAGACGAACCCCTTGCGGATCCGGGGAGTGAGGCGGAAAAGGTCCCAGAGGGTCCCGGGTGGCTGGAGACTTCGCCCCGATGGTGCCGACGGAGACAACAGGGGGAGCCCCCATTAGGCAGGAGGGTGCCGGCGCCGATAACGAAAACCCCTTCGGCTCTCAAGTCGCTCGGGCGGCTGCTGTGGGCGATGATCTTCAGCAGGGTCCCCAGCAGTCTACTGGTGAGGAAGAGGCTCCCCGCCAGAGCCCCCGTGGGCGGCCGTCGAGGACAGCATCCCTCACCAAGACCCTCAGGGATCTGTTGATGAGGGAAAAGTCCCCCACCTGTGCCCCCCGAGGCACCTCGGGGAGGGCCCGAGCCTTGGGGCGGGATTCTGGGGAACTTCTCGCGCCTATTGGAGACAGCCTGGCTTTGACGCTGCGGACGCAGCGCCCGTGTGAATCTCGTCGGAGGCCATCTTCCGCTCCGTGAGGGAGATGCTCAGCGGCCTGGAGCTCCACATCATCGACGAGGAGCGCGCTACGGGCGAGGACCGCATGGACCTTGCGCGCGGCTGGGCCCGTCTCCGCGCAGCGTTCGAGCTGCTCGCCAGGAGGATGAGGAGGCTCGGGAGCCCGCGTCGAGGCTCGCCGTTTCGCTGACGAGGTTCGGGCCAGCGTTACTCGCGAGGCTCAGGAAGTCCTTGCGGAACTGAAGCATAGCGCGAAGCCCTTCAAGCGAGACGACCGCTAAACACCAGGAGTTAGCTGCTCGCGAGGCGGCGGCCTCCGTTCGGGAGATGAAGCTTCAGCTCAGGGAGAAGGAGGTTGCCGCGGCGTCGGAGGCCCTCCGGGCCAGCCAGGACAAGCTTCAGGAGATCCGTCCCCGCGAGGAAGAACTGTCCTTCCGCGAGTCTGAAGTCCGCCGGCGCGAGGAGCAAGCCGACCAAGTTGAAAAAGATCAGGCTGCGGAGAAAGAACGCCTGGAGGCTCGCGAGACCGCCGTGGCTGAAGATGAGGCCGGGCGCCAAGGCCGCATCGATAGAGCCAACGAGAAACTCCAGCAGCAGAAGAAGGAGCAGCAAGCCAAGCTCGACGAGGAGAAAAAGAACTTCCGCAGAGACTGCCAGGCTGATTTCTCGAAGAGGCTGAAAATGCAGGAGGACCGCTTCCTTGAGAAGCGTGCTGAATCTGACCAGCGTGTCCAGGAGCTGGAAGAGAAGTTGGAGAAGCTCTGGTCCCGCCTGAAGACGGCCAAGGACGCCCGCCGTCGTGCGGAGCATGATCTCCACCACTTAGAGGGGGACATGAGGGATCTTCAACAGCAGGTGGCACCTGCTGCCGCGCTTGCCGAGGAGGCCAAAGCTTCCAGGCGGAAGCCAAGGCCCTGAAGAAAGAGCAGCGGGACATGCTTCGCTCCTTGGGGTTTCGGGCTCGAGTCGTTGCGCAACGCCTGGGTGCTGAGATCCCCGACTTTATGACCGAGGGCGACGCCGGCATCCAGGGGTATATAGGCTTCTTCGACCGGCTCGTGGAGGAGCTGGAGAAGACCGTGACGACCATGGATCACCTGGTTGAAGAGGAGAGCCGCAAGCTACTTCATCTTGCTGTCAGCCGCATCTTTGCCAATCTTCGTCGCCTCCAGCCCTTCTTCCTTTTGAGGACGTGACTGAGCCCTTGGAGGGGCCTCATGCCATGGAGCAGACCGCCAAGGTGGAGGACGAGGTGAAGGCATATGTTGATCGCTTTGAAGCGGTGGAAGCTGAAGACTCTGAGGGGAGTGACGAAAGCTCTGATGGGGCGGGGCTTGACGACGACGAGGCCTGAAGACGCTCCTTTTGCTGTGGTGTGCCTGGAGACATTATCATAGCTCTTGAGTACTTTTCCCTATTGTAATGACTATTAAGGCTTGTATCGCTGCCACCGCCAGTATTTCCTCTCGAGGGGCTTTTATCCCTTGCTCATGTCTTTTTGCTCTACGTTGCTAGGACCCTTTCCTTCGCGCTTTAGCATCGCCGCTGCGGTATGTCAGAGTTTTGGGCTCGACAAGGCCGGGGGATGTTTAAGGCTTAGGGGGGTGAAAGGTTCCTGAGGCACAATGCTCAAGAGCCCCCTTTTGACGCGCGAGCAGTCCATGAGACGTAAGTGAGAAAAGGAGCCCGAGAGGCAAACAAACGACGAGAGAGGAAAGACATGTAGCTTAGTTCTGGACTTAGCTGCGTGGGGTCTTGTGAGTCCGTAGGCATGCCATCCTATGGAGATGTTTTCCCCAACTTCGGTGAGGGTGCTGCCCTTCCTGAAATTGTCACGAGGGTGTACCCACAAGTATGTGCACAACCGAAGCACACGCGCTTATAGGTTTTCCTGTGTGTGCCTTGCGAGGAGAGAAGACAAGCACCAAGGTCCTTGGAGAGGTGACCTGCGTGGGAGCGTGCCCACGAGACAGGAAACTCGGATCCATTGGATTTTTCAGTACTGCTGGGATGCTCCCTAGACACAGGCACCGTGCCCAGCCCCCGCTCGCGAGGTGCACAAGGGAAGAACATAAGCGTGGGGGAAAACAGGAGAAAACCTTACCACGTTATCATTACAAAAAGGGGTGGGCGCTGAGGCGCATTGTGCCAAAAAATGACTAGTTTGTTTATACTTGGGGCGACCAAGTTACACTCCGCCAAGTGCATGCGTGAGCCTCCATGGAGTGCGGCTGAAGATCTCTCGTGGCGCGTGGCGATGCGTGGTAGAGAGAGCTCAGATGGAGTAGCCCTCGAGGAGGGAAGAAGCTTTGTGAAGCTTGGGGAGGTGACGTCTCGGGCGTCCCTCTAGAGACAAAAAATGTCTTCGCGGCGATCATTTTCAGAGGTCGAAGGCGTCGTCCTCTCATCGCCCGAGGAGGCCGCCACTGCGGCGGTTTGTAAGCGAGTTCGACGGCGCAGGGCCTCCTTGACTTGGCCGTGGATGGTGCTGATGCCGCGGCTGCCCGGCAGCTTGACGAGGTTGTACGCGTGGTGGGTGACAGCCATGAACTTTGCCAGGGCCGGGTAGCCAAGGATGGCGTTGTAGGGTAGGCCGATGTGTGCGACGTCGAAGTCGACGAGCTCGGTGCGGTAGTTCTCGCGGGTGCCGAAAGTGACGGCGAGTCTCACTTGACCCAGCGGGGTGACGAGGCCGTCCGTCACACCGGCGAAGGGCTTGGAGGGCATGAGCTTGTCGTATGGCACCTGGAGCTGCTCAAAAGCTTCAACAGAGATGACATTCAAGCCTGCTCCATCGTCTATGAGCGTCTTTGTCACATCGATGTTGTTGATTGTGGTGTCACATCAACGGATGGTTCCCACCGTCTTGGTGGTCTTGGGGTGGTCGTTGGAGTCGAAAGCGACAGGGTACTGCGACCACTTGAGGGTTGGGCAGCCTCAAGGCTGGGGAGGGCAGCGTTTACCGCTCAAGTGTACTGCTTGAGGTGGTGGTTCGACCTCGGCGCCTGAGCTCCGCCGAGGATACATGTCGCGATTCCTTTGGGAGCCTGGTAGCCCCAGGTTATCATCGGGGAGATTATTGTTTCGCCCGGTGGGGTCTTGGCCTTCTTGAGGTTGCTGGTTGCCGTTGTCGTTGTAGCGTCCGCCCCCATGGGTACCACGGCTTCTTCCGCGGCCGCCGCGCTCGTCTTGCTGCTCTCGCTTCTGAGAGAGCTACTTAAGCTCCCAATAATCCTCTGTGTTGTGGTTCATCCTGTTGTGGTAAATGCAGTACATGCATGTGGCCTGTTTTTTGCCTGCGACTCCCGAGGGATCTTCATGAGGCAGCTTGCCTTCCGTCTCAGCTGCGAGGACCGCTGTGACTTTTCTCTTCTCGGAGTTCTTTTTCCTGGTCTTGTCATCCTCTTCCACTTCCTTCTTGAAAAGGACTCCTTCTTCAACCTTGGCGCACTTGTCCGCCAGGTCGAAGAGCTTGGATACTGAGGTCAGCATGTCATGGATGCCGAGCTTCTCGAGCATTCTGCGGTTCGAGACACCTTCCCTGAAGGCAGCGATGACCTGCGAGTCTTCGACGTTCGCGATCTTGTTGCGGACCTGGCTGAAACGTTGGATGAACTTGCACAGAGATTCGCTCGACTTCTGGCGCACGACACAGAGGTCATTGTAGGTGAGGGAGCGTTCATAGGTGCCTTTGAAGTTTGCCACGAACCTCCTGCAGAGGGCCTCCCACGAATCGATGGAGTCATCGGGAAGATTCATCAGCCAAGAGAGTGCTGAGTCTTTGAGGGCCATGGAGAACCAGTTGGCCATGACCTTGTCGTCTCCCCCCGCGGCCTGTATCGCACAGTGTAGAGCTGCAGGAACTCCAGGGGGCTGGTTCGACCGTCGTAACGCGGAGGTAGGTCGGGCTTGAACTTGTACGGCCAGGTGACCTAGCGCAGCCTCTTTGTGAAGGCGACGCATCCAGTGTTGTATGTCGTGACCGTGGCGTTCGCGTTGCGGTTCTGGTGCCCCGCAGCGGCGATGTCGTCGACTATGCGGTTGTTGCGCTTCTTCTGGCGCTCGATTTCCACCCGGAGATCCGGGGCCGTCCTCACCACGATTTGGCAGTCGCGTGGGGAGGAGGCATGGGATGCAGCGCGATGATCTTCCGCCAGCGGCGAGGGTGGTGGTGGAGGTGGAGGAGGCGGGGGAGCCCCTGGCGCGGGTCCCCCGCGCGCCCAGAATGGCGTACCACCGAGCGCGAAGGGGCCGGGGCAGCAGGGACGCCGGCGGCGTGTACGAGCTCGGTGATGCGAGCCAACCAGTTGGCGTGGCCCTCTTCAGTGGGGCGGTAGCGGAGAAGTTCCTGCGCCATGAACAGCGCGGCGCTTGGGCTTGGCGCGGCCCGGCTCTGGGACGAAGCCCCGGGGTCCCTGGAGGGATGCAAAGAGGAGGCTTCCTCGTCGCCACCCTCCTCCTCCGGCTCCTCGACGCGGGGCTCAGGGCCGTCGTTGCACGGGGCGCGGATGACGCCTGGAGCGGGCTCGGTGGTGGCCCTGCCGTTGGCGTTCGTGCGAGGCGCTCAGCTCGGGTCTGAGCCATGGTGCCGGAGAGGTTATCGAGGGAGGGTGAAAGCACGCCTCAGCCCCCTACCTGGCACGCCAAATGTCGGAGAATAGTCCCCGTGAACCAGGAATCGAAGGGGCTGACCACGACACTTAACAACACTCTCATCAACCTCGGCAACCAAGCACGGCGGGCTCGACAGAATGCATCATGACAGAGATTGACACCAGCTCGTACCCAGGTTCAGGCCCTCCGGGAGGAGTAAAGACCCTACTTCCTGCTTTGTGGGATTGCACTGCTTCGTGAGGTTACAGTACATGGGTGCTTGCCGAGGGCAAAGCATACAATGATGGTAGAGCTCCCTCTATGTGGAAACTCTCTTCTCTGAGTGGACTAGTAGCCTTAGGTGGGTGAATGGTAGATCCCCTTCTTCAGTGGTGCTCTCCCTCCCTATATAGGCGCGGGGATGGAGGTTAGGGTTCCTCCATGGCGCCGGTCCAGGAGGGCGGCGCATCCTTGGTCCAGGGGTTGTGGACGAGGTCCACCGTCGTCGGTCTTGCTGGTCTTTGTCAGGCCCTGCCACCGTCCGTCCAGAGTGGTGGCCGGCACTCCAGAGGTCTGTGGCGTCATATCGGTGACGTCACCGTTGGAGCGGAGCGGCAGCGTGTCCCCTTAGCACCAAAGTAGCATGCTTGGTAATCCTCCTCCTTTGGGGCAGCTTTGTTGCTCTCCTTTAAGCACGAGAATGGAAACTGCCATCTGTTCGTCACCGTGCGCAGGCGTGCGTGTCATCCTGCTGCGAACCGCAGGCCCCATGTGCGTCCTGCCAGGATGGCAGAACCTCGCCAGGCATTTCGAGCGCTCCGCCACCCCGAGAGGGAAAAAGTCTCCCGAGGCGGTCCCCGACTCACGGAGACTTAGTCATTTGCTTCAACGTTGAAGCCCCCGCGAGGGACGAGGCCCCACGGGGCTCGCCAGGCGCCCTGACCCAGTCCTTAGTCATATCCCGCGCCTAGGTGTCTGCGCCTGAAGGGCCGGCCCATGATACCCTGGTTTTCATTGGGCCGACAGAGTTCCAGAGCCGCCGTCGACCCTAACTCCGGAGGGTTCTTAAGCTCTTCCCGGCACCCTGCCAGAGATGGGAATCATCATCGGAGGGCTCTACATTGCCATGCATGCCTGCCTCCGGAGTGATGTGTGAGTAGTTCATCCTTGGACTATGGGTCCATAACAGTAGCTAGATGGTTGTCTTCTCCTCTTGTGCCATCATGTTTAGATCTTGTGAGCTACCTATCATGATCAAGATCATATTATTGTAATGCTACATGTTGTGTTTGCTGGGATCCGATGAATATTGAGTACTATGTCAAGTTGATTATTGAATTATCATATATGTTATTTATGATCTTGCATGCTCTCCGTTACTAGTAGATGCTCTGGCCAGGTTGATGGTTGTAACTCTAAGAGGGATTATTTATGCTAGATAGTGGATTCAGTCTCCATTTAATCTGTGGGAGTGACAGCAACCTCTAAGGTTGTGGATGTGTTTTTGCCACTAGGGGTAAAACAACGATGCTTTGTCTAAGGATAATTGTATTGCTTACATTATGCACTTTACTTAATGCAATGATCTGTTGCATGCAACCTAATACCAACAGGGGGATACAGATGTTAACCTGAAGGTGGATCATTACTCATAGATGCAGTTGGATTACGGTCTATGAATCATGTTGTAATATCCAAGTAAATCTCATAGTAGTCATCATGACTTGTACATGCATTGTTATGCACTTCTTTATTTTGTCAATTGCCCAGTTGTAATTTGTTTACCCAATATGTCAGTTATTTATTATGGAGAGACACCACTAGTGAACTATGGACCCCGGTCCATTCTTTTACACTGACAATACAGCCTACTGCAAACACTGTTCTTTTACATTCTATGCAAACAAACATCATTTTCCACACTATACTTCTAATCCTTTGTTTTCAGCAAGCTGGTGAGATTGAAAACCTCACTGTTAAGTTGGGGCAAAGTATTTTGGTTGTGTTGTGTACGGGTTCCAAGTCAACCGTCAGGACCTCCCCTTCGACGCAAGCACTTTCCTAGCACCGTTGACACCTTCAGAAGTGTCTTCATCTCCTACTGGTTTGATAACCTCGGTTTCATACTGAGGGAAAACTTGCTGCTACACTCATCATACCTTCCTCTTGGGTCTTCCAATGAACGTGTGCCTTCCACGTATCAAGCACTTTTTCTGGCGCCGTTGCCGGGGAGGTCAAGCCTTCTGCAAGGGGAGTCTCTCACTTCCAATCTCTTTACTTTGTTATTGTCTTGCTTAGTTTATTTTTATTTTGTCTTGTTTGCTTTCTTTTTATCAAAAAAACACAAAAAATTAGTTACTTGCATCTAGTTTATTATCATCTCTAGTCCTATTCCTGTTAGTATGTCACCTGAGGAATTGATCTTCACTTTTAAACAAGGGAGTGAGGAGAGTTTTAGAGAAGCTTGGTTTAGAATTTTTTATTCTTATGGTAAAACTGAGCCTAAAATGACTTTAAGCTTGCTTCTTAGTAGTTTCTACTTTGGGCTTGTTCTTTGTTATAGATATGCTTTGGATGCTGTAGTGGGAGGAGATTTCCTTCATTGTGATGGGGATCAAGCTTTTAATGCTATAAAAAAGTTGATTGTATCTTCTAGCTCAACTAATAAATTTGATTCGGCCCTTGTGAGCATTCATGCTAGATTAAACACTCATGAGACAAATATATCTTGTTTAAAAGAAGGTATAATCAGATTCGTGAATATTATGACTACGTTCTAACAAATTTTGAACCTTCAATGTGGATCCCACAGTAAAGGTTGCTATTAGTGGTGAAACTTTTTATGCTCGTTGTGATATTATGTCTGAATTTTGTCTTATGCCTAAAGATATTTTATGAATCTTTGAATCTTTGGGACTTACTGAAGGTGGAGAAGGAATAACTCTTACTGATAACACCATCATATTACCCATTGGGGTAGCTGAAGGAGTGTTTACAAATTTCTTGGGAAGAACGGTATCCACAGATTATCTTGTTATTGAATGTGTAGGAAGAGGACAAATTACACTTGGAAGATCTCTGCTAAAACTTTGGGAGCAACAATAGATGTGGGAAAAGGCACTGTGAATTTCACCTCCTCGCCAGGATGCGGTCATGTATTCCCTAAACCAAGAGTAAGAATAAGGGTAAGAAAAGTAAACGTAAGGCTCCTGGTAATGATTTGGATGCTTCTTCACTTGGAAACACTTGATTTTCACTTTCTGCGCCTAGCTGAAAGGCGTTAAAGAAAAGCGCTTATGGGAGACAACCCATTGTTTTACTTCTGAAATTTTCTTTTATTTGAGTCAAGGAGCTTGCTTACTTCTGTAACAATCCTTTGTATCTTTATTTTATCGCATTGTTGTGCCAAGTAAAGTCTCTAGTAGAAAGTTGATGCTAGATTTGGATTTCTGCACAGGGACAGATTTTTGCTGTCCACCGTTTTGAGCTTTATAAACTCCAGAAAAATTGAAAAATTCTGAAAAACTTCATGTGTGATCCTCAGATATGTACGCAACTTTCATTAGTTTTGATTTTCTGATCTGAGCAACTTAAGTGCCTCAAAAAATTCGTCTTTACGGACTGTTCTGTTTTTGACAGATTCTGCCTTTTATTTTGCATTCTCTCTTTTACTGTGTTTGAGTGGATTTTTTGCTCCAAAAACATCAGTGGCTGTAGCTAATGTCCAGAAGTATTGGTGATGATTGTGTCCTTACAGAACATGTGAATTTTTGATTATGCACTAACCCTCTAATGAGAATTACTGAGTTTGGTGTGAAGGAAGTTTTCAAGGATCAAGAGAGGAGAATGATATAATGTGATCAAGAAGAGTGAAAAGCCTAAGCTTGGGGATGCCCCCGTGGGTCACCCAAGCATATTTCAAGAAGACTCAAGCGTCTAAGCTTGGGGATGCCCAAGGCATCCCCTTCTTCATCAACAACTTATCAGGTCATCTCTAGTGAAACTATATTTTAATTCTTTCACATCTTATGTGCTTTACTTGGAGCGTCTGTGTGCTTTTATTTTTGCTTGTTATTTTCATTTTCTGAATAAATTGGATCCTAGCATTCTTGTGTGGGAGAGAGACACGCTCCGCTTTTTCATATGAATACTCGTATTCTTCACTTATATTTGTTGAGTATTCTTTCTAGCTACTGCAATGCTTTTAGCTCCTGTTTTTCATGCATCTCTTGTTCAGAGCTGTTAGTTCTTGTAGAGAAGTACTCTCTTGTTTCATTGTAAATTATTTGGAGAGTTTTGTGTTGAAATAAATTGATTGGTGTTTGGTTGGAAACAGAAAATGCTACATGTGGTAGATGGTATATTGAAAAGACATATATTCTTGTAGATCATTGTCTTGGATAATTTGATACTTGCAATTGTTTTGAGCTCTCAAGTAGATCATGTTTAAGCTCTTGCATCATGTAGTTAAAACCTATTAGTGAAGAACTACCGTAGAGCTTGTTGAAATTTGGTTTGCATGTTTGGTATCTCTAAGGTCTAGATATTTTCTGGTAAAAGTGTTTGAGTAACAAGGAAGACAGTGTAGAGTCTTATAATGCTTGCAATATGTTTTCATGTAAGTCTTGCTGTACCAGTTGATATCCTGTGTTTGCTTCAAACAACCTTGCTAGCCTAAACTCTGTACTGAGAGGGAATGCTTCTCGTGCATCCAAACCTTGAGCCAAAACCCATGCCATTTGTGTCCACCATAACTACCTATTATGTGGTATTTCTGCCATTCCAAGTAAATACTTCATGTGCTACCTTTAAACTATTCAAAAGCTATTATCTCTTATTTGTGTCAATGTTTTATAGCTCATGAGGAAGTTATGTGGAGTTTTCTCTATCAATCTTGTCAGACAGACTTTCACCAATGGACTAGTGGCATATACATCCGCTTATCCAATAATTTTGCAAAAAGAGCTGGCAAATGGGGTGCCCAGTCCCAATTAATTACAACTATAACTGCTTAATTCTCTTCACATGTTTTGCCATGATTTATCAGAAGCAATTTCAAAATGTTAAGCAATATAAAAGGCACTCCTCCATGGTATGTGATTGTTGGAAGGCACCCGAGGATTCGGTTAGCCATGGCTTGTGTAAGCAAAGGTTGGGAGGAGTGTCATACCAATTTATAAATGTGCATGTGTAAACAAAAGAGAAGAGGGATGATCTACCCTTGGGTAGAAATAACGTCCTTCATGGGAGCCGCTCTTGAAAGTCTGGTTGACAAGGGGGTAGAGTGCCCACTGCCATTCGTTGACAACAACAAACACCTCTCAAAAACTTACTTTTTGCTCTCTATATGATTTCAAAAACTTAAAAAGCTCTAGCACATGATTTAATCCCTGCTTCCCTCTGCGAAGGGCCTTTCTTTTACTTTATGTTGAGTCAGTTTACCTACTTCTTTCTCAGAAGCAAACACTTGTGTCAACTTTGTGTGCAACAATTCTTATATGCTTACTTATTGCACTTATTATATTCTTTGTGTTGACAATTATCCATGAGATATACATGTTGAAAGTTGAAAGCAATTGCTGAAACTTAAATCTTCCTTATGTGTTGCTTCAATGCCTTTTACTTAGAATCTATTGCTTTATGAGTTAACTCTTATGCAAAACTTTTTGATGCTTGTCTTGAAAGTACTATTCATGAAAAGTTTTTGCTTATATGATTCAGTTGTTTACTCATTATCTATTGTTAGCAAACTATAGACCATTGCTTGAGTCACTTCATTCATAACATGAGCCTTGCAATATTATTTGATCAAGATTGTGTGGTAGCATGTCACCTCAGAAATTATTTTGTTGTTATCGTTTTACCTACTCGAGGACGAGTAGAACTAAGCTTGGGGATGCTTGATACGTCTCCAACGTATCCATAATTTCTGATGTTCCATGCTTATATTATACCAATTGCTACATGTTTTATTTACACTTTATACATTTTTATGCATTTTCTGGGACTAACCTATTAACAAGATGCCACAGTGCCAGTTCCTGTTTTCTGCTGTTTTTGTATTCAGAAAAGTTGTTCTGGAAATATTCTCGGAATTGGACGAAACAAAAGCCTAGTGCCCTATTTTTCTGTCACGTACACGGAATCCGAAGGAGAGACGAAGACGGGCACCGAGCCAGCCACACCACGTGGCGGCACGGCCCCCTTCCGGTCGCGCCGTGACATGGTGAGGGCCCCACGGTGCCCACCGACGTCGCACCTTCGCCTATATATTCATCTATTCAGAAAAACCCTAGAGAGAGTCATATTCCACGAAAATTTCCAGAGCCGCCGTCAACCCTAACTCGGGAGGGTTCTGAAGCTCTTGCCGGCACCCTGCCGGAGAGGGGAATCATCACCGGAGGGCTCTACATCGCCATGCCTGCCTCCGGAGTGATGTGTGAGTAGTTCATCCTTGGACTATGGTCCATAGCAGTAGCTAGATGGTTGTCTTCTCCTCTTGTGCCATCATGTTTAGATCTTGTGAGCTCCTTCATGATCAAGATCATATTATTGTAATGCTACATGTTGTGTTTTTGCTGGGATCCGATGAATATTGAGTACTATGTCAAGTTGATTATTGAATTATCATATATGTTATTTATGATCTTGCATGCTCTCTGTTACTAGTAGATGCTCTGGCCAGGTTGATGCTTGTAACTCCAAGAGGGAGTATTTATGCTAGATAGTGGGTTCAGTCACCATTTAATCTGGGGGAGTGACAGCAACCTCTAAGGTTGTGGATGTGTTGTTGCCACTAGGGGTAAAACAGCGATGCTTTGTCTAAGGATAATTGTATTGCTTACATTATGCACTTTACTTAATGCAATGATCTGTTGCTTGCAACCTAATACCAACGGGTGACACGGATGTTAACCTGAAGGTGGATCATTAGTCATAGATGCAGTTGGATTACGGTCTATGTATCATGTTGTAATGCCCAAGTAAATCTCATAGTAGTCATCATGACTTGTACATGCATTGTTATGCACTTCTTTATTTTGTCAATTGCCCAGCTGTAATTTGTTTACCCAACATGTCAGTTATTTATTATGAAGAGACACCACTAGTGAACTGTGGACCCCGGTCCATTCTTTCACTACTGATTCCCCGAGAGTTCGATATTAAACCCTCGAGTCACCCCTCGTGGGGAAAACCGTCTTCCATATACTACACACTCTGCACTTGGAGTCTCAACCTAACCCATTTACTTTTCACGCAGTTAACTACGTGAAGGGCCATCAAGACTGTTTTCTGGCGACGTTGCCGAAGAATTATTGCTGTAAAGGTTTATCCAAGCATATCACAACAAAGTCAACTTCATCATCCACTTGTGCAAACACCTAAGCTTAGTGAGGTTGCACCTACGTGAGCATCATCTTATCCATCTTTACCTTCAAAGCAATTTTTTTTTTGTCATTGTCTTGCATATCATATTTCGGTTTGCATCATTTAGTGTCATTTTATTTTCAGTTTTGCATAAAAAATTTAAAACCACATAAAAACTTGCATAATGGAAAATAGAACCTTTTGGCCATTAGTGTTAAGAACTTTCCTCAAGATATGAATATCCCTATGGAGAAATTTGAAGTGGATCATAATATCGCTAAAATGATTTATGAACACCGTTTTTATGGGAAACCAAAAGAAGATCCCGTGCTTCATCTTAAGAAGTTTTATGAAAGATGCAAAGTGTTAAATTTGAACCATGCCAATTTTAATATGATCAAAGTTAAGCTTTTTCCCTACTCCCTAGCTGGAAAAGCCTTAGATTGGATATTAAGATGGCCACCTGGAAACTTTAGCACTTGGTTTAATTTAAAAGATGCATTCATTGAAAGATTTTTTTCCACTGAAAAGTTTGTAATCTTAGATAAATAGTTATCACCTTTAAACTAGAAGAGGATGAACCTTTGGTAAAAACATGGGAAAGGTTTAGAGGTATAGCTTTTGGAATGGAACATGGTCTTAGAGATTGGATGCTCATGCATATATTTTATAGAGGATTGTCTGAAACCTCTAGAGTCTTTTTGGATAACGAATGTGAGGGTTCTTTTATGAATACTACTGTTGCTAATACTCATATTCTACTTTATGGCTTGCTTTTGGAAGTGAGAATTAAAGAAAGTTTAGAAAAAGCCCAAGTACCTGAAGATGTTTTCGATGACCGTTATGAAATATTTAATCTATACAATAGGGAAAGAAAAGTTGAGGAAGTTAAAATGCTTAGTGAAGTCAAGGATCCATTGCTTGACTTAGAGAATTGTAGCTTGCATGAATTAATATCTATCTTAAAAAAAATTGCAAGTGATCCTTCCATCAACACTAACCAAGCTGGTTTTGGTTCTTATATTGCTAATCATGTCTTAAAAGAAAAGATTGCTAGGTACAACCAAGAGGCTATGATACCACCTAAGCTTGGGGATATATGGATACCCAAAGTACTAGTAACCATTGGAAAAGAGACACACCATGCCATACTTGATTTAGGATCTAGTGTCTCTGTTTTATCTAAAGAACTATATGAAGTACTTGAATTAAAGAATCTTGAAAAATGCTCTATTGAACTTGCACTTGCTGATGATTCCATTAAACATGCTTTACGAAAAGTAAGTGATGTTATGGTAGAATTGCATATGACATTTGTACCTGTTGATTTTCTAATCATGGATATGGGGAATAAAACATCTAGTCCAATTATTCTTGGAAGACCTTTTGTTCGTACCACATGTGCTATCATTGATTAAAAAGAAGGGAATGTGAAGTTTCAGTTTCCACACAAGAAATGCATGGAACACTTCCCAAGAAAGAGAGGCACATCAACATTCAAGCTCCCTCATGAGCTTCGTCCAATATAAACATGAAGTAAGAAGCCTAGCTATATGGCTATAAAGAAAGCGCTTTATAGGAGGCAACCCGGTTGTTTTTATTTGTGATTTTCTTTGTGTCCTCTTGCTATAACAAGAGACTTAGTTTTTAGTTTAGTTTCTAGAATTTTTAATAAAGTGCCAAGTTTTACTCATTTTGGTTTGAAAAAGTTGCTTATAGCGTTCGGAGATTTTATTCCTTCACGAATATGTGCCCAGTATGATTTTTAGTTCTTATTCTGTAACTCCGAATGAGCTCTTATTTGAACTATAGTTGCAACTTTTCATCCTCTGTATGCATGAATTGTTTCGGAATTTTTCGACAAAGTTAAGTAGGGTAGAAAAATATGTTTTTTCTGCTGCTGTTTTTTTGTACAGATTCTGTCCCATTTTGTTTGATGCATTCTTTGAACTTTTAACTTGAATATTTTTTATCCAATTGAGTTTATGAGTAGGCATACAACATTATACACTTTATGGACATCCATATGAATTTGTGTTTAAGGATTATATGCAGCAGGAAATCTATTTGTCTATCACTACTAATGCTACCCCACAGAAAAGAAAAGGGAGAAACAATATTTTGAAGTTTTTTCACAGGAATTAGAGGAGATGCATCAAGAGCTATCCAAGTATGGTGAAGACCATAAGCGTGGGGATGTGAAGACAACCCCACTGGACCAACACACTCTCGGTTTGCACACGTCTAACTTCTGTTTTTCGATCGAAAAACTTTATCGCATAAACTTGGAGCGTCTTTTGTTTGTTTTTGTTTTGGTTTGATTTTTATTTTGTGAGACCACCACATTATCATCTATATATGAAAGAGCTACTGGAAATTTGGGTTGAATTAAGTTGGATGCTATTATAAGATTGGGAAAGGGATGTTTAAGTTGATTCGAAAAGATACATATGGTTGCATGATTCATATGCTTTGTTAATGAGTATTAATTTGCAAGTGTTTTATCAAGAGCTATCTTTTATTCATGTTTTGATGCTGAATGTTACTTTACTTCGTTTAATATGGATTAGTTAGTTCTGTGGACACTCATGCATGCATTTAGATGGTCAACTTTCTCCCTCTTGCTAGCCCAAAAATTCCAACAAGTAAAAAACTTGTTTCCAACACCTTCAACCAAAGTTTTTCAGTGAGTCCACCATATCTACCTATTAGCTTTATGCTATTCCGAGTATGTTTATCATGATATTTGTGTTATCTATACCTCTAAATGAAAATGCTTATGTTGTTGATTGTTATGGGAAAAGTTGGCTATAGAGCTCTTGTCATCTTCTTCCTGCAAAATATTAGAGCTTTCTTGGGCAGCTCTCTTCCTTGTGTCAACAACATAGATATTTTCATTAAATTCAAGTATGCAGAGATCAAGGAGAGTGGCAACGAAAACTTTAAATTGAGAAGCTATAGGGCAGGTTTCATGTTCATCAATGAAGGTGTATAATTCATAGGCTGCCATAAAAATAACAAATTGCTCTACTTCTTCCATCCCTAAGTGAGCATAATTCCCTGTATGATAAGTTGCAATAACATGTTCTCTATTGGAAGGGCATTGGAATTCAAAGTGTCTAAAGTATTCAGAGCAACAAGTTTCTTCCTTATGATAATTAAGCAGCACACTAGCAATTTTATTTAGAAGCTATATGTATTCTCCTAATCTTTTCCCTTCATTTGATTTCTAAATTCAGCAGCCATCATGGCTTTTCATAACAGTTTTCCATTTTTTTGGGATTTTGATATATAAAACTGAAAGTAAAACTAATGAGAAACTCACAACCAAACAAGTTTAAAGGAACCTCCCCAAGCTTAGATGATTGCAAGATATAAAATAAGATAAAATAAATCTAAAGTCTAGGGCACACAAGAATAGAAACTTAAGCGCTACGCTCCCGGCAACAGCGCCAGAAAAGTACTTGATTACCCCCAAGAGCAGGGGATCGCTGTAGCACCTCTCAATGTGGAAGTAAGGTATCGATCCGCATGAGCAAGAAGGAAAAGCTATCTATTCCCTACAACTAAAGTGTCACAAGTTTTAGTTGATTATGCACTAAACAAGTTTAAAGAACAAGGTGGTTGATTTAATGGATGGAAGTTTAATGTAACAAAACAAGAATGTGAAAGTGTCCCAATCCTCTTCAATGCAAGAGGACAAGACAAAGGTTTTCTCTTATAGGAACAATGGACATGGGTTCATGGGTTTACTTAATCCTCTCTCTCTCATCTACGGTGATTATCATGTTATAGATAAAGTACACACAATTCTCATGTTTTAATGGTAGCTTTTATGACGGCTATATGTCCTAAAACACATAGTTGAAAGAAATAATCATTTGTGTTGCTAGGTCACCCTCGTAAGGCTAGCGTGGTTGCTGTCACTCCCACATCATACTTCTCCCTTTTTACCCCCAGATAAAGGATGTTGGGCGGTACTGTGTCACTCAATACCTATGCCGTGTCACATCGGCCATACCTACATACATCATACTTCTTAATGGACAATATTCTAAACACTGGTGCAATGATTTATATTTCGTGTGTGTGATCACAACTCTCTCATCTATCTACACTTGGTGGTGTCAATCACCTCATGACAAGGATAAACAAGGCATTATGAATAAATCAAACCTTCACATGCATCATAGAATATTTCCAAAGTATGACAAGTCATAAAATTTCCAACACAAAAGTAAATGCATAACAAATCATCTCATACCACAATATCCACCATAGGAATTACATAGATGGCCGTAATCATGTTCAGCAGCTCATACGGTACTAATTAGTCAAGCTCAAAGAGAGAGGAGAGATACATAAGTTACCACCACAAACCCAAGTCCAGGGGGTGGAATATTCCCCCTTCATCATGGAGATGGGGGAGAAGTCGTTGGAGAAGATGGAGACCACCCCGGCAGCGCCCCGCCGAAGTTTTCCCCCTCCAATTTGCAGCTTCAGGTCTCTGTTTCGGTGTTTCTGTGTTTCGGCGGCGCTCCTTCCAGAGAACGTCAGGGGGGCTATTTTTATAGGCGGTTTTAGGTCAAACCCGAGTCGGTGGAGAAAAGATCGACGTCAATGGAGCTCTGAGGCCCAAAAGGAGGGGTCCCACACGGAAAGGTACATGGGCCGTGTGGGCCCACCTATTTTGGCCCTCAGGTCTCCGGTTGTTTGCTTCCTTCGCCCCCAAATCTTCTTCCTTCCAAATAATGACGCTCGTAAATTTGCAGGTCATTTGGACGTTGTTTGGGCCCCTTAAACATTAAAATAAAGAAATAGGGTTTTCTGCCTGCGCAGGGTTAATTCCATAAAAATAGGAAATAAATAAAATATTCCCAAAAATCATTATAAAACATTGATATTGTAGCGTACCTGCACTTAGAAATTGGCAAGGTACCTGTGTATAGTGCAAACCCTGGATCGTTTCATTTGCACACACAGTTTAAGACGAATATCACAACATTGTATCATTATTACACGAATGATCCAGTACTTGGTAAAATAAATGGTTCGATACATCTTTGCATAGCCTCATGCTAGCTTGAAATAATAAAGCAGCGGAAATAAATCTTCATGGAGTCTTCATCATCTTCATGCGCCACAGGCGAAACATGTTGGGTGCAGACTCGAAACCCTTAATGAAACTTACTCGTCGTCTGAACAATCTGCAACAAATAAATTTTTGCAACAGAGTGGGTCAGAACCATTAAAATGGAACTAGCAAGTGACACTATGTGGACACTTAGAGGAATAACTCTAATAACCTATATGCATATCTGGCTGGTGGAGTTCAAGGCTATTTTGCATAAAGCCAATTTTGCCTAACACTTTGTAAAACATTTTCTTCAAAATTGAGACATGGCATGAAATCCATAGTCTCATCTACCCTTATTCAACTTCAAATTTTACTTCGGAAATTGGAATGTTGGGAGCCTCCGTTGACATCCTTGATCAGCTGCTCAGAATTGTCCGTAACCGGGGACACGACTAAGTATACTTAGTTTTTACACTCTTGAGAGGTTGTGCACGTTCACCATTAGACCCAACCAACCCAAACTATCCTAAACACTCATTTGTGCTAAGGAAAAGGAGAAGGTTGAGACGAGACTTTTCAGAAGCATTTTCCCCATCCCATACAGGCTTGATCCGTTCCACCTACATCCTCTACATCTGCTTGTCAAGCCGGGAGGAGTGCACGCAACTTAATCCATCTAGCCAGAACCCATATGACTAATGGTTGCACGGGAAGCAATCTTCACGTGGAGTAACTTCAAATCCCTTTGTCCCTGGGTGGCCATCCACAAGTGCACTCTCAGGTAAAGCCCCCCACATACCATGGTCCTAAGTATGGTAAAAACCATCTTAGGTGAAAACCCCCATAAACATGGTCCTGAGTAGCCACTCAACATAAACCAAGTAATACCAATTCCACCCAGGTGATTCATTAACTTAGTAGATGGACCTCAGGTGATAACCACCACATACCATGGTCCTAAGTATAGTAAAAACTATCTCAGGTGAAAACCCCCATGGACATGGCCCTGAGAAACCACTTAACATTTTGTAAAACTTTTATCAAATGCAAAGCTAAGTAAGTCTACCAAGTTATAATAGGATTCTAGACCAACTAGTAGATGATACTATTCTACACAGTTTTAGCATAGCAATACTATTCAACACATGCTTATAGAAAACATACTCTACTCATGCATAAACAAAAATACTTAGGAAATTTATGAATGTGCCACTTGTCTTGGCAACAAGGAGAGCAGGAGTAGCAGTTGCAAAAGCCTTCGTTTCCCTCCAAATATTCTAACACATCAAACAAGTCACAATGAACCACCAAGCATCACAAAATTTCTAAGGAAAATATGCCATGTATGATGTGCAAAACTATTCTAAGGAGAATGATATGCATGCCATGCAAAAATATTCTAAGGAAAAAGACAAACAAGAGGTTCCAAATTTTTCTAGGGAAAAGTTGACAATTATAAAGTGCAATTTTTTTCTAAGGAAAGGATGACAAATATGAGGTACAAAAATATTTCTAAGTGTTTTTGAGTGCATCTCAACTCTTCTAAAAATACTAAGTCATTCATGATTCGAACAAGTAATTTTTTTTTTAATATTAAATATAATTAAAATAACTCTTGAAAAGCAAAATATACACTAATTTCGTAGCTACTGTTATACACAAATACTAACAAAAATATGGCTAAAGTATTTCTGGATAGAGGGCAACTAAACAAATCCAATGCAATTGGATTCACTCAAAAAGCTATTTTTAAACTAAAGTTATGTAAAAAATACTCAAACTTCACATTTGAAATTTGAATACATAAAAGTTTGATAAAACAGAAAACAAATACCGCCAAAAGATTCTACTGGTTGTAAGGATTCCAAATATATAAAAATATTTGAATTTGGGTAAACAGGTAAAAAGATATGATAAATCTTAGTTACAGGGGCTTTTCTGCAAAAAAGCTAAATAGAAAAATAAATCAAAAAATGTTCTGAAGTCCTTGTCCTCGTGGCAATCTCTGATTGGTTGGTTCTGCTGACGGTGCTGCTGACGAAGCGCTGACTGGGCTTTGACGTGGTGGCCGTTGATTCGTCGGTACCGATTCGCGGGCGGATCTAATCTCGGCCGTTCCTAATCGATCTAACGGTCTAGATCGCTTTGACCAGAAAGGAGTGGCGCGCCGGCCGGAGTTACTCCGGTGGCCATGGTTTTGCGGCGGCGCCATGGCCGGCGTGGGAAAAAACGAGCTAGGAGAGGGGAGGAGAGGGGAGATTCATACCACGAGGATCGGAAGGTCATGGAGAGGTCGAGGAAGAGGTCGCGGCGGACGGGGGCGGTCTGCTTCTCTCCGTATCACTCGTCATACTTGGTCCCGCGGCGGACGGCGGAGTTCGATGAAGTGGGCGTTGATCTGATGCACGAAAAATTACGGGGCAAAGTCACACGGCTGCGCAACAATTAGAGAAGAAGGATGGGAAATGTAGGGAGGCTCGGCGTGGTCCATGCACACCTGAATTTGCAGTTCTCAGTGCGAGTAGCCTGGTGGCGATTTGGCTAGGGTTTTTTGGGGGAAATAATGCGGGGGGGCGTGGGGGTTTATATGGGGGCTAGCACGGGGAGAATCGTTGAGCAAATCGCAACGGATTTGCTCCGATCTTTTCTAGGTTTCGGAGGAGTTCGTTTGCGACACGGTTGGGGATAGGGATGACAGGTGGTGCCTGGTGTCAGCGAGAGAGAGAGGTGTTGGGCTGCTGGGCTGCTAGCTGTTATGCGTGCGAGAGAGAAGAAATGGGCCGTGGGCTGCTTCTGGGCTGCGCTGCGCGGCTGACTGCTCTCTCTTTTTTTGTTCAAAACCCTTTTTTCAGACATCTTTTATAATCTTTGGTTTTGAAACTCCAAATGAGTTCAAACCAATTTGTAATATTTTGTAACATCAAACCTCAACCAACAATTTAGACATAACAAATAAAACCATAATAAACAAAATAATATATAGGACATAATTTGCCCTTTTAATATATTTTCGTAATTATGTTTTCAAGTGGAATAATATTTCCAACTTTTGAAATTTCTAAATGCAAACAATGCAAGAAGATGATGAATGCATGCATGATTTTTTTAAAGAAAATCTAAGTATATATAGTTTTCAAAAGTTTTTTGAATTTTCTGATTTTTCAAATTTTTGAAAAGCTTGGGATGTTACAAATATAACCCTTATATAATGCAAATATGATTGGAATACAAGTAATATTGTGCAAAATTCATGTATGCATAGTGCAAAGTTCATGTATGCATTTTACATGCATCATAGATTACTTGTATTCCAATCATATTTGCATCATATAAGGGTTATATCAATGTTTTATCATGATTTTAGAAATATTTTATTGATTTCCTATTTTTATGGAATTAACCCTGCGCAGACAGAAAACCCTATTTTCTATATTTTGGTGTTTTAGGGACCCAAACGATGTCCAAATGACCTAATATTTTACGAGCATTATTTTTTGGAAGGAACAAGACTTGGGAGCGAAGGAAGCGAACAAGCAGAGGCCAGTGGGCCAAAAGAGGGTGGCCCACGCGGCCAGATTCCTTGGCCACGTGGGACCCACCATCTCGGACCTCGGAGCTCCGTTGCCGTCGATCTTTCCTCCACCGACTTCGTCTTGACCTAAAACCGACTATAAAAATAGTCCCCGACGCCCTTCGGAAATGAGCGCCGCTGAAACACAGAAACACCGAAACAGAAACCTGGAGCTGCATATTGGAGGGGGGAAACTTTGGCGGGGCGCTGCCGGCGTGATCTCCATCTTCTCCAACGACTTCTCCACCTTCTCCACGATGAAGAGGGAGTAGTCCACCCCTGGACTATGGGTTTGTGGTAGTAACTTATGTATATCTCCTCTATTTGAGCTTCACTAATTAGTACCGTATGAGCTGCTGAACATGATTACGGTCATCTATGTAATATCTATGCGGTGGATCTTTTTATGAGTTAATATATGTTTGAGATTGCAATAGTTTTATTTCAGTTATGAAAGTAGATGCATATTATGTACCTCGTTCTTGTTTACTTGTTTTGATCAAGCATGTTTATGAGAGCGTGTGAGGGGTGATGTGTGCATTAGTTGGAGTAACGGGGGTGGCTAGTGCGGTTAGCTGACCACTGTAATATCGCGATCCACTTGGGTGTTTACCTTACTTTGTTGCCTCACTTGGAATAAAGAAAAATACCTTGCTACAGGGGTTGTGGGTGACCATGCCACTTCTCCGTGACTAGATCTAGCATGTTCTTATTTTAAAGCTATGCTCTGATTTATCTTAATTACCAAGGTGTTATGATTTAGTTCGCATCTTGGTGGAGTATAAGAGAGACTAATAAACAAAAGGTCTCTATGTTAGGACGTGATGCCCATATAACTAGTAACTTGTCACTAAACTTATTTGTTGCAATCTCATATGTCAACTCTAGTGTTCCATTGTCTACCACTTTATTAAAGAGAGAGTGCATTTGTGAAACCATGAACCTCGGTCCATTTTTAATCATAAGAAACACCTTTCCAACCACTTTTACCACTTTTACATTTCCTGCCATTTAAAAATCCGAAAATACAAAAACACGTTTACATCTTGCATTCATCGTATAAAACCCAAAAATATCATTTATCATTGGTTCCACCATCCTTGCATATTTATTTACCACCACTGCATATTTATTTCTTTTTTTCCATTGCATATTATTCTCACACCTTGTGCTTCACAACCACTAGGTGAGGTTGAGGACCAAAACATTTACTTTGTTTTGTAGGTAACCAAGAGAAGGATAGGAAGATAAATCTTTCACTACTGATTCCCCGAGAGTTCGATATTAAACCCTCGAGTCACCCCTCGTGGGGAAAATCGTCTTCCATATACTACACACTCTGCACTTGGAGTCTCGACCTAACCCATTGACTTTTCACGCAGGTAACTACGTGAAGGGCCATCACCGGGTAAACAAATTACAGCTGGGCAATTAACAAAATATTGAGTGCATGACAATAATATGATCTTGATCATGATATGCAGCTCACAAGATCTAAACATGATAGCACAAAGTGGAGAGACTACCAACTAGCTACTGCCATGGACCCGTAGTCCAAGGATGAACTACTCACGCATCACTCCGGAGGCAGACCTAATGATGTAGAGCCCTCCGGTGATGATTCCCCTCTCCGGCAGGGTGCCGGGAAGAGCTTCTGAACCCCCCGAGCTAGGGTTGACGACGGCGGCGTCTTTGGAACTTTTCGTGGATGGAGAATCGGGTGTCTAGGGTTTTTTCCGAATAGATGAATATATAGGCGAAAGAGCGGCAGCTGGAGGCACTCGTGGGCCCCTCGCCACCCCACGGCACGGCAGCAAGGGGGGGGGGGCGTGCCCTGGCGAGGCCGGCTCACGACCCTCCTGCTTCTCCCCTCTGGACACGGTCTTCGTGATGGAAAAATAGGGACTTCCGCTTTTGTTTCGTCCAATTCCGAGAATATTTTCAGAACAACTTTTCTGAAATACAAAAACAGCAGAAAACATGAACTGACACTGTGGCATCTTGTTAATAGGTTAGTCCCAGAAAATACATAAAAATACTATGAAGTGTATATAAAACTGTAGCAATTGACATAATATCATCATGGAACATCAGAAATTATAAATACGTTTGAGACGTATCAATCACGTCGATCCTTATCAACCCTCAGCTTATAGCCATACCTGGGTTCAGTAGCCTCCACATTGTCTCCGACAACTATCCAAATGATTTGTACATATTGGTGGTGGAACATGATATCCCTTGACAGCAGAGCACTTGAGGCGTGTCACGATTTGGCCATTTGAGGATGTGGCTTTCCGTGAGAGATTGGTTATACTTGATCCACATGATCAAAAATAAATCAAGGTCATTCACGCGCCAAAATTGACAGTATTGGCCTACTCGTATATCAAATTCTCCTAACTTGTTATTGGATCCATAACCGTTCTTCTTGAAACCCACATTTTTGTAAATAATCTTGATGTATGTTCGGCTGTCGTCAAGAATATGATTCCCACAATCTTGATCTCGTCTTAGCGTACGGTGAATGTCTTAGCCCTACAATTAATCGACCACAAAAGATTCAAAAAAATTAATCGACCACAACCAGAATGAAGTTGTTGGGTTATTTAGACGCTTTCCGTGTAGAGAAGCTTTACATCAAGGTGAATCTGTTTTCCTATTAGATGCTAATCAGATGCTAACCACAACAGGGTTCTATTGGTTAAATGTACTATTCAAAACTACATATAAAGAAAGATCCAAAAGTGAAACATGTTAAGCAATATAACATCAACAATCCCATCGAATGTTTTGATCTCAATCTCACATAAATTACTTTGAACGACTACAGAGGCACCGCAACTGAGATTAAATTTGGCAATTTCTTAGTTCTGGACGCAGGTGTTCAAAATAATGAGGTTTGGTGTCAGTTTAGCGCGCAAAGATAAATGGTATGCTGATCAACGCAGACGGCTAAAGCTGAATGATAAAGGCTATGCAGAAGATGGCATTCATTTTGAAAGAACAAATACCAGCTTAAAAAGAAGAGTTAACCTCCAGGACGTACACGACTTGTATGTGGACGATACCTATGCAGAAGCATTGAACTGGAGAATGCACTACGATTTGTAATTTGAATCTTGTAATATATGAATTTAAAGATTGCAATATTAGTGGTATTTGTGTTAGAATCTTGCAATGACATTTTTTTTCTTTTTATTGCGTGGTATATGTGGTATTATGAAGCTGAATAACACTTCAGGCAATTGTAAACCATGGTTTCCGCCGGCGAATGGCCAGAATTTATTGTTTGACCGAGCCGTCAGTCAACTTCAAATCCTGGCGGGCCTGTATTGGGATATTTAGTACCACCTTTCTAGTATATCCAGTGTATATAACCATTTTATAAACACGACTCTTAGAAAAGCCCCAAGTTTGCCCTTGGCTTTTTCTTATGGTTGTGATTGAAACAATTCATTTTATGATTTTTCCTTAATACGAATACATTAAAAAACACGATTCCCGCAGGATTTTTGATTTTTTTCTCCCTAGATTTATGTGATTTTTCTCAAGATAAGGTCAAAATTGGTCGTGTGACCATTCATAGCCAATGTGTGAATTTCTTGATATTTTGGGTATTATTGCGCAGACTCATGCTATACTACATTTTTATGATTTTTCTATAATTGGAGCCCAAACTATAACACACTTGTAGTTCAAATTTTATTAAATTGAGGTAAATCTCATTAAACCCGTTTATTACATGGAATATAGCTAAAAGCTCAAAAGTCCAAGATATCCGGGGATTGTGCGTTCAATATGAGATACTTCATGTGAAAAATGTGAAAGTCCAATTATCAATCGTGTTTGTACCTACTTCACAAGAAATCAAATCTTTGGCACTACAAAAAGAAACAAAAACTTTCATTTTTATTTGGAATATTGTTTATGCCATCCTTTTCAAAATGTCGAAATCCATGTTTGTGTCCAGTTTGGTAATGTTAGAAACAACTTAGTTTATACATTACGAGTTTTCTTTTGAGTTAATTTATATGGTATTTTCATCCCTCTATTTTCCACATGATTTTCATCTACTGGATTTTTTATACTCCTTTGTGGCTGCGTTCCACTGTCGTCGTCCCAAACGTGCCAATGTTTAGTTGGTGGGTTGCTGTGCGCACCAGGCAACAACCCGAAAAGTGGGGACGCGGCGTGGGCGGGGAAGAGACAACATAGCGGCGAACGGCGAAATTTCAAAATTTCCGGGGCAATTCACTGGGCGGCATCCGACCGGACCGACCCTAGCTATCCCGCCTTTCTTCCCATGATCTGACCATTCCCCTCCCAAAATTCCAACACCAAAGCCTTCCGGCTCCCGCTCCCAAGCCTCTCGAGCTTCCTCATTCCTCTCTCCATCTTCTCCCATCTTCCTCGAGCGCATCCTCTCTCCATGGGGAAGAAGGGCGCCGGCATCTCCATGGGGAAAAAGGGCGCCACCGTTGAGGAGAGCGTGGTCGTGCCGGAGCCGATGCAGGAAGTCAAGGAAGCGGCTCCAAGGAAACGGAACCCGTGCCCGGGAGTCCGTTTGGTCGGCGGCCGGATCTATGACCCGGAGAACGGGAAGACCTGCCACCAGGTGAGCACCTGCCCTCGCCCATCTCCTCCGTTCCGGATCTGCAAGATTCATGTAGGTCATGCCGCTGGGCCGGATTTGGTCGATTCATCCTTGTTTTTGCTATCCGCTCGCAGTGTCGTCAGAAAACAACGGACTTTGCGGTGGCTTGCAAGCAGCCGCAGAAGAAGGGGCTTTGTCCAATCCACTTCTGCCACAAGTGCCTGCTCAACAGGTAAAGGGGATTTCTTCGCACTTCTTTCTCAACGTCAAGGGATCATTATCTATATCAATGGTCAAGCAAGCTGACCGTCGTAGAGCCTCTCAACAGGTCTGATCTAATTTTCTTTGGTTTGTCTTTTATGGCATGTTTAGGTATGGCGAGAACGCTGAGGAGATGACCAAAGAGGAGTCCTGGACCTGTCCCAAGTGCAGGGCATCTGCAACTGCAGCTTCTGCAGGTTTGCTAGAAAAACCGATGCAACGTTTATTATGAAAATTCTTGCATATTCTTAGCTGGTTTTGGTTGGATGTCAGGAAGAAGAAAGGGGAGACGCCGACGGGAATACTGGCCCATGCTGCCAAGGCATCGGGGCACACCTCTGTCCATGATTTGCTAGCCAAGGGCTCAGACATGGTGGCTGCTGCACAGACGCTGTCATCCCTCCCTGTGAAGGCCAATAAGGTTTTTTTTTGCTTGCTCATGCTCTATCCTATGTTGTGATTGTTCAGTATTGTTGATCTGTTTTGCTGCTCCCTTTGTTAGGAGCACAAGGAGGGCAACAAAAAGAGGGCCCTACCGACTGATGGATTGTTGGATGAAGGGGATGAGAATATAGGGACCGATCTCAATGCACTTCCAACTGTTACTGTCATCAAGAAACTGAAGAAGGCCAGCTGCAGGGTAAATAACATGACTGATGATGAGAAGTTCCCTGTTGACATTAAGGGGGATCCTCAAATCCAAAAGGAGAACACTGATGTTCCCAAGACCAAAATTGAGCTACCCAGAGGTACTCCAGTCGCTAACATTATGGGGACTGAGCTGGATGCTAATGATGTTGGTTCTGCAATTCAGTTTATTGAATTCTGCCGCACATTTGGAGAGGTACTTATGGCAAAAGAGTAATAAGGATAATCTTTCAGCTTTTACTTTCTTGGTCATTGTTATGTAAGTGCTGTTTACCCATGTTAGAACTAGACTCAAGTGGTAGCAGCAGATTATTCTACTTTTGCCACTCTATCCGATGTTTGTTCTGTTAGTAGAGCACTCAGCCATGATATAAGGCTTTAGTCTGACCAAGTTTGAATGATATTTATTTGCCCACACAGACTACTGCACTTTCAGAATATGTGGTGATCAGGATTCATGCTTATGCTAGTATCCACGTCTGTGATGATCTGCATGTGTTTTCTACCAACCACCAGAAATTAAAATATTTGTCATACATATTTTACTCATCCTATATATTGAACAAACATCAAGGACCATTGTATACATATAGAACATGCGAGCTGGTGGGAATCATGTCGTGTTGGATTGAACTAGTGACTCTTCACTTCTGAGTCTGATTTGTCCAAGATTGTTGTTGTGCTCATGGATTTTATTGTTGGCAAGGTCTAGAATCCCAGTCTGTTCTTATTCTGCCTTGTAAAAAGAAAAATAGAGCTGAAACTATAAAACATCACAAACCTTGAGTTTCATGCAGTTAGACATTATTCAAAAAAAAGTTATATTATCTGTTTTCTTGCTTGATTTTGATATGATTTTATGAACTGATCTAAAGTCACTTTTCTACCAACTGAGCTATCCTGCACTTTTTTGAGTGAAATGACACCAGTCTTCTAGCAATGATGTGATGATCCCACTCTCATTCTTTGAGTAGACTGGTTACCTGATACTACGACCCTAGGTATTACTTTGTTTATGGTCCAAAGTAAAGAAAATAATGAGCTGAATCCATCTTCATGTTTGGTCGACTACTTGTCATGCCAAATTATGCACCATTGACATCTAAGTTAGAAAGTTAGTATGTAATTTTTTACTTACTGTATTGTGACTTGTTCTTTATTATTCTATCTATGCCCGGTATCCTCACAAGTAGCATCTTACCAGTGTATATGAATGGATTTATATTTCCACAGTAATACATTCTGGATAGTTGTATTTTGCTGTTTGTATTATAAGCAATAAATTTGAAGTAAACTGTTCATCTTGATGGATACAACCTATTGTGAAGTAGCAAGGATGAAAATAATTTACTAGTTTTTGTTCTATGTATATATGATCGAATCTTCACTTATGAAGGAGCTTAAATTAGATCTTGAACATAAGGGAGAGTAAGTGTAGACAGAGTTTTTTGTTGTAATTTATGCTCTGGTCCCCAACTAAGTTCTGTCATTGGCCAGCAGCCCCAACTGGCGTTAAGGGAAAGGCGCGATGGGCGAGTCTAGGGTTTATGAGAGCAATATATAGTGCTCTGGATATCTGTTGGCTTAGTGCTTTCATTTTAATATATTTCTGTACACATTTTGTTACCTAAATAATAAGACGAGCAACTTATTTAGCATAGCCTTCACATTTTACTTTATTTATATAAAGTCACAGCTATTGTTTTCATAGATTCAGGAACCAAACTACAGAGCATAGTAATTGTTTGCTTCAAGCATTCCATGCTATCTTTGCTATGTCCAAATCTCCAATGTGGTGAATATTATACTAAATTGATCATATTTCTTTTGACAGCTTTTGTTTCTCAAGTTATTGTTCAGAAACCCTTTTTTTATAATTTAACATGTTGATCTGTTAGCGTGTGCACACGCTGTTACAAATCATTTGTTTTCAAATGGAATTATGTAGCAGATGATATTTTATACAGGTGTTTCAAATAAGGGAGGGACAACCAGAAAAGGTTCTACAAGTCATAACTGGACAAGGTCGTCGTAAACTTCGAGAGGGTTCTTTAGTTCTTGCTGACTTTCATATTAGTTTGTTGTCTGTCATCCAAGAAGACAGAGGAGAGATGTAAGTAGCCTCCGAATTGATGTTTCTGTGTAGTTTTTTCCAACTCTGGTTATCTAATGACTAAATGAGGTTGTTTTGTCATAGCCCTTCAGACTATTCAAGTGACAGAGATGGTTGGATGGATGAAGTTGGCAATTATATTAGTGAATCGACACTCATCTCAAAGGAATTGGCTCTTGGCTCTTCAGATGAAGGGGTATTAGAATACAAAAGTTTGAGCCCTTCTTTGAAGCTGCATGTACTAAATTTGTTGTGTGATGAGGCCCTTTCTACTAGGCAAGTACTCTTATCCCAGCTCCATACACATGCCATATTTGCTGGAGTAGTTCATTTCATTATTTCACTTCTATAATAGTTTTATTTTGACTTTGCTCAGTAAGTTGAGGAACTGGGTCGTCGAACGAAATGAAAACTCAACTGAGAGAAAGATTGCTGCCAAGGAAAAAATTCGTGCTGCAAAGGAAAAGGTAAGATCTTACCAGACCCTTTCTTTTATATATAGTCACTTTGGTTGACAATAGCAAACAACGCTTTCTTTGGTCTCATAGGAAAAGGGGCTAAAAGAAAAGCTAAAAACTGAGATGGCTAAGTCAATGTTCTTGAGAAAAGGAGCAGAAATAAATAGTCTCATTGCTCAAATAAAGGAGATAAACGAAGACAAAGAGGCGGCAGTAGATGGTCTGTACATCTTTCCACATTATATGTTTTAGCTTCCTGCTCATTCTTAGTTCTCCATAAGTCTTATATTTTGTAGCTGTTTAATATATCCTTCGTAGGTACCAGATGCAAGAATCTACTATTGACCTAACCCTAATTACTGAAAAGTAGATAAAAATAAAAGATAACTCTGTTTTTATTGAGAGGGGTAGGCCCCTTTATATAGTAGACAAGACTTGATCATCAAGCCAGTAAATCTATTCAAACTCTAATACGATATCTGATTGTACTCTTTCCTAACAAAGATCCTTAATCAACTAGGACTTTCCATGTTGGGTGGTCTGGCTCACCGCTCACATAACAATATCATTCTGCACCTTTAAAAGCTTCCATTTGAATTTGTGTTCACCAGATGTCATCAGTTTGTCAATAATCCTATATGTGGGCATTTACTTTCATTTTGCTTGCTGGGTGTTAAACATGCATATATTCTCATGTTCGTTTTTCTGCCACTTGTATTGTTTTGGATATGAAGTTACTAAATTAAATGCTCACTTTAGGCCATGGTTTTTGAGTCGGTGATATATTGGCGATATATCGCCGAGTCGTGTTCTCAAAATGGGGGCGACTTGCGATATATCAGGCGACTCGGGCGATATATCAGCGACTTATCGTGATATATCAGCGAGTCGTGGGCATGAGCCGCGACTCATAAGCCGCGACTCAAAAACCATGCTTTAGGCTCTTAATATCAAACATAACACTTCTTACCCTACGCTGTTTTAACTTATTCTATAATGTGTTAAGGTACTGAACTAACTGTGTTCTGTTTCCCCAATTGTGTCACATTAGATGAGAAGCTGGGAGATCTAATTAGGAAAAAGCCTGTCAGGATGGACAAAGGGGTAGCATACTGGAAGTTTGATGGTTATTATGAAAACACAGCAATAATGCGCCAAGGTTTGTTGAAAATTCTTGTGCAATAAGGTTATTATGAAGTTAGTGACTACTAATATCATGTCTGTCCCAGATTTTGACCCAACAGCGACCAGTGACGAGTGGTTTATGTTCAGTCAAGAAGAAGAAAAAGTAATTGGAGACCATCTAGCCCCAAGGTAAGGAGTTCACCGTGCCATATAGTTAGATGTCTCTACCTTTTATGAAGATTGTGTACTTCCTATTTAAGTACTAGCAAGTTTACATCCGCTGACTATGATAGTGAACATTTCTTGATATTGTGTTGTATCATGATTGGATAACTTGACAAGATTCACTTCTAACTCTACCCTGTTGCAACTGGTTAATATAGGTCCCAATTCCATGCAAAAGTCATACCCCAGGTGTAATAACCTAGTGACCTGAAACTCCTGGTTCAGCTGGCTGAAGGTATTTATTTAATCCTTTGACTGTTCATTTTTACCTAGATTCAATGGCACAACTCATTTCCATACAAATATTTTTCTTCTGAAAAGGACATTTCCATACAACTGAAACTAGAATATGTTGTTGTACAATCTCAACATCACCAGCTATTCAGTCCATCTAAACAAAAAAGTCCTTTGTTGTGCTAACAACTTAAGTTCAGTGTCTTCATCCACATGCAAATACTGATGGCGCACCCTCAAATGTTTTCCTTTTTGCAGTTTGGTGCACTGTGCAAGCTGAGGCCTGGGAGCTCTGTAGAGGAGGATGATCTAAGTAAGCTGACAATTTTTTGCCGTAGGGAAGTCACGCAGTTGCGGAAGAACCATCAACTATGTGAAGGTGGAATCAGAAAGCTTGTGACATGTTTTACTAGGAGAACTAGTTTAAGTTAAGGACATAGGCGTATGCACAGCCTTGCCCTGAAACTTGGCATCGTTGTTTGGATGTTACTTGGTCCCTTATCCCGGTTGTGTAATGATAATCAATCGGTTCCGTGGGATGCATCTAGCAACATAGTATTGACTTGGGTATCTCGCAGATTAGCCGTTGGCAATGGCTGTGCCCCTCTTGCAACTCCCCTCCATCGTCGTCTCTTTTGTTTTGAGGTGTGCGACTTGTGGCCTTTGGTGCGGGGAGTTTATATCCGGCGATCAGCGGATAAGGGCATCTCCAGACGTGCCCCCTAGAGCCCCAGGCCACTTTTTGGTCAAATAGCGCTGAATAGCGTTGAAATTCTACCAGCTAGGTCCTATGATGCCGTTTAGCGCCCTTTTAACGTCGGCGCACCCAGCCTAAACCCAAAGCACTGGGTTCGGCCTGGGGAGGGCAAAAAGCAATGATTCCCCAATAAACTGCCGCCACGTACCGCCCTTTCCTCTCTCCTTCCACTTTTCTCTCTCCTCTATCAACTTTCCCCTTGCACACATGAACCCACAACCATGGTTTCTCGCCCTCCTCGCCTACTGCCGGCCCCGGCCACCTCCAGCCGGCGCACCCCTGGCCACCTCTAGCTGGCGCGGTGCTTTGCTCGACCTCGCCGCGCACTTTCCCTCGATTTGGTGTGGGGGTGGCTGCGTCTGGTCTCGCGGCGAGCGGCGGCGGAGTAGGAGGCGCGGCCGGAGTCGGCGAGGGTACGGAGGACCTCGCTCTGTTCCGCCGTGTCACGCTGGACGCCGGCGAGGGGTCCTCGGTGGCCGCGCCGCCCAAGGTGGCGTTCCTCTTCCTCACCAACTTCGACCTCACCTTCGCGCCGCTCTGGGAGCGCTTCTTCGAGGGGCACGCCGACCGCTTCAACGTGTACGTGCACGCCGACCCCGCGGCGCGGCGGCTGCTGCCCCCCACGCCGTCCTTTCGCGGCCACTTCGTGGCGGCCAAGCCGACGCGGCGAGGGGACCCGAGCCTCATCGCTGCGGCGAGGCGCCTGCTCGCAGCCGCGCTGCTCAACGACGCCGCCAACGCCAACTTCGCGCTGCTGTCGCAGCACTGCGTCCCGATCCACTCCTTCCCGCGCCTCCACGAGGCGCTCTTCCCGCCCAGGGCCGCGCACCACCACCGCCTCCCGAGCTACATCGAGGTGCTCACCGGCGAGCCCCAGATGCCCGAGCTCTTGCTCCAGCGCCGGACGACGGCCACGGCGCGGCGCGGCGGGAGCGCGTCGGCCCGAGCCCTTGCTGGCGCGGCGCGGCGGGAGCACGTTGCACGAGCCCTTGCTCCACCGCCGGCGACGGGCTTCTCCGGCTCATCAAGCGCGAGCTCGTGCATGGACTCGTGCGAGGACCGCTCATATTTTTTCTTTGACTTTCATCTTGTCTTTCAGCTTGGGGTGGGGTTGCGGTTGGAAAAATGCCCACCCAAGTTTTGATTTAGCGCCGTTTGCCGCCACCGATCCTAATTATCGTCGTTTTTACGTCCTGAGGGGTTTGACGACAGGAGATGCCCTAAGAGCTCTGTCACTATCAACAGGCCGCAGAATCAAGAATCAAGAATCAAGACGGGAATACCCTGCAGTCCTGTTGGAGCTCCGTATTTTAAGTTATCTGAATCCTTGCAGATTCTCTACCTCCGTGCCTCAAAAATTGTTGCTTGGCACCACGAAGAGCCGAGTCCGCAGTTGTGACTGACTGGGGAACAGCGTAGCAAGAGCCACACACGACGTGTTCACATGCCCAACGCAGGAATTGACAGTAAAGTCAAAAGGTATCCTGCAGTTCACGGTTGGTAAAAGTTTATTTCTGTTGGCATCGCACTCTTGGCGTCAATATTGACCTTCAAATACGTGTCTGGCACCCCCAATTGAGTCCCAATTAAAGGGTGTTGGAATGTGTCCAATCGAATGGATGGTGCTGCCCACAAAGGCGCCTCCCAAACAAAAAAAACTTAATGAATTCAAACGATTTTAAAAACATTTCAAACTTTGTTCATATTTACTGCATATTACAAAATATTTGAACGAAATTTGAAAAAAAAACTACAACCCTAGCTAGCCTAGCCTACTCCACGTCGTCCCAGAACGCATTGTCGTCATTGACGTCGTCGATGTGCACCACGGTGGCGGAGGAGGCACCACGACTAGTGGAGGCGTTGTCGTGGCGCGGCGCACGGCTGGAGATGCCGCTGTCGTGGCGTATGAGTGGGACCCGTATTATACTAGCTATTTAGGTTTAAATAAATTGTGCCATATTATATAAAACATATGGAATTTCAAGAAAATTTATCAATTTAGAATTATTTTTATCGTCTCAATTTTTTCAAAAAATATCTGAGCTAAGAACACACCGCTCCTAATAGACGACAACACGTGCCAACGCGGCCAGCAGCGCTTGTCCGACACATTTACCGGACAGTATACTGGGAAAGCCTATCGGTCGAGACACCCTAACACTCACCAAACTTCACAATACTCCACGTAAGAAGTACAATACTACTACTTTTTTTGTTGAAAGAGAAGACCGTACTCCACGTAACGTGTCTCCGAAACATGGGTAGATGACTAGAGCGCCGCGACAGCTGGAACTGGGGCACCACCCATCCAAAACCATGGTAGACGAGACGCGGCCCTTCGGAGCGGCGAAAAGGCACCGTCGGGGACGACGGAAGAAGGGGCCGACCGGCCAGCGGAAAGATCCGTTGGCACAAGGACCACAAAGATCGCCTAAGATTCCCCTCTCCCCGTCCTCGTCGTGAATTTTGACAAAAATAACCTTTTTTTGAAATTTCAACAAAAAATAACCCTTTTTTCGAAAAAATTCTGAAACTAACCCTTTTGTGTGGCTCCCGCACCGGGGGCGCCACACATACATGTACAACTCCCCTGCCGGGGGCGCCACACCCTTACGTGCAACGCCCCAAGCTGGGGCGCCACACATGATTTTTTTCGGAAAAAGGGTTATTTTTGGTTGAAGTTTCAAAAAAGGTTAATTTTGTCAAATTTCACGTCCTCGTCTTCATCCACGTCGGTAGACAAATCTTATCTTTGCTGGTGATGTGAGACGATACCCACCGTGGCTGCACCGTTTTGAAGATAGGCTGACGTGCGTCTCGGTAGGCTGGATCCTCGGAACAGCGACAACAACTTGATTTTGATTTTAAACAGTATACACTCACCTACATACACGTGCACACACTTATGATCACGAAGGCAGCACGCACATCCTAAGAGTATCTCCACCGGGGTCACCAAATAACCCGAAAGGCCCATTGGGTCCAGATATAAAAAATCGCCACATCGGCACCCTAAAGTCTCGCCCGAGCGATTTTATGTCCGACACCCCAATCAGGCCTCCAAGTTTGGAGCCCCTCCTAGGGTGCCGGACATTGCCGCGGCCATGGCCCTGACCCGCCCGTTATACACACAACGCGCCGCGTGTCCTGAGTCATTCGCCCCCCCATAGGCTCTCCTTTTTGCTCTCGCCGGCGAATCGAACCGTCGCCGTCACTCTCGTCGCCGCCTGTTTGATTCGCACCTCGGGGACCTTGGTGCAGCGCTAGGGCCCGTCTCGCGCCGCCAGTCTCCGACCTTGCTAGCGCCGGCGCATCTAGTTCGAGCCCGGGGACGCCTCTTCTTCCCTCCCGCCCCGCACGCAAGCTGTTCGACCATTGGCTGATAGGCTGAATTCGTTGATTCGTCAAACAGACAATGGATAGCGACGACGACGAGATCATGTTTTTGGAAATGATGGCACAAGATGCCGCTCTTGTGGCCGACGCAGAGGAGAATGAGATGATGATGGCCGTACTTCTAGATGCCGCAGTCGAGGCGCCAAAATTTGTTGGATCATCGAAGGGGCGGAGGCCCAACAAGGAACGCAACAGAGCAACTGGGCACACTCTATTGTTCGAGGACTACTTTGCTGAGAATCCTTCGAACTTGCCTCATGAATTTTGTCGGCGCTTTAGGATGAGCAGGGGATTGCTCAGGAGGATCGTGCATGGCATTCGGTTATGGGGCCTGGGGAACGGCCGGTCCTGCATATGCCCCTGCCGCACGGGACGACCACGGCGACCAAGGTTCCCACGGTGAGAAAGCAGGACGTGCAGGGGATGGAGTTGCGGGCTAGCCGTCCTTTTCCGCGCGTCCTCTTCCTGCTGTTGTTCGGCGGCGATCACGGCATGCTGGTCCTGATCGGCGACCACGACATGCTGCTTCTGATCGGCGACCAACACGTCCTTCCTCTCCTCCTCCTGATCGACCACCACGACCGCCTCCCTCTTCTCCTCCTGATCGGGCAGCACCGCCTTCTTCTCAGGCGACGACATGGCGAGCGAGTTGTGGGCGGAGAGAATGAGATCGACGTGCGGCCCGCGAGGATGGTTATATTGGTGCCAAGCGGTGCGAATGCAACCTGAAATGACTCGGCGGCGGTTGCACTCCACACGAAGCGTCGTAATGCGGAGCGCCCGCAAGGTGTTCGACAGTTCGCCTAAGATTTTACCTCTGATGGGATGGGGGTACAACCACCCTTATAACCATTTTGCCACAGGCAAATTCTATACTTCTACTTGATTTTTATTTAATAACCTCTTTAATTCAAAGGATTATTAAAAGTAATCCTGCAATTCTTAAGAATTTTCCCTAAGTTGTATGTTGTACCTAGGTAATATGATTTCGCCTACACAAACATTGCTATCGTTTCGTTGACATGATGAAACGTAATCGGAAAATACTCAAATATATTGACAGCGCATATCCATTTAAATGAGTAAGGCATCAAATCAAAACATAAGTACGTCGCGAGGTATTCTCCGACGATGTGAACCCCAAATACTCTGCCTCCCCCACCGTCCGACGGTGATAAAACGTAAAATCTCAATTCGTCCGATTAGCAAACCCTACACCCAACATACAAATTTTTTATGGCCGCAACATTTACACCTCGATGTAGATTAAAGCTACAACAAAAAGCATCACAGCATCCCAAAAACACCTGCGCGGAAAAAAGAGAGTATGCAACAAACAAATATGTGTATGCAACATAATTCCACTAGTCACAACAAATCTTCATCCGTCGAAGCAAATCTCAAAAAAATCAACACATGTGCGCAACATGGGAGGACAATGTTTGCAGCTGCTCACAAAAAATATTTGCAACATTCAATCAACATTTCCAACATGAATCATTAAAAATCTATCTAATGCATTTCGGAGAAAAACACATATAACTTTGCAACATCTCAAAAGATCACACGCTTTATCAAAAAATTGTAAATATTCTCGATTTGGACCACCGACCTCGTCGTCCGGGCTCGCTAGAGCCGGATCTAGTGAGACATTGAGTCCAAATTTAGCCCTCATGGCATCTCTATCTTCCCTTGAGATATACAATTTATGCCTTTTGTTGTTCTATGTCAGGACCATGAGGAGGAGCTTGTATGGCAGCCTGCCGGTTGGCGCTAACACCGATGAACGGCGGGAATGGTGGAGGCGAAGGACGCCGGGGATGGAAGATGACCAGGATGGTGGCTTGGCGTTGAGAAACTCATGGGTAGACTAGCGGCCAAGCCTCTAGGAAAGAAATAACAGAGAAACAAGGGGCAACGAAGGAGTGGTACATGCACACGAACAATCCCGATGATCAATCGTCTAGATATGATGAACATGATACTTTTCCTAAACTTAACACTTGCTTGGCAATGTTATAATTTTTAAAAAATGGAATGTGCTCTTTAAAAAAGGGAAAAGACCCTTACTAATATGGCACTCACAATTAACATACATAGGGCATCATAAATTTGCCACGTGTACCTGACATCAGCGTACAATGCACCACGACTTTGTTTAGGCGAAATCATGTGGCAGATAGTCCATTGTTCACATGTTACTATTCTCGAAACTTAAAGCACCACCAAGTCGCCAACACACGGTCTTAATATGCTCGTCTTCAAAATGCATTATAGCTGGCCAAATGAAAATAAATAATATGAGGTTGCTATGTTGCATCGTAGCTTCACTTTAGCCGGATCAAATGAGGTCAAATTATCAATCGCGAGGGCACTGGGTCTTTTTCTTCCCACACATTTGAGCTATAACATATCGTAAGCTATAGGCTAACCATATTTGCGAACAATTCCTATTGCAGATGTGCACTGCCAGCGACGAATCAAAACTTGTTTAATGTTTGCTTTCAACGTTATCTTCGTTCAACGGCCTTTGAATGGGAAAGGAAACGGCAACCACCATGTCTATTTTTTTTTTTGAGAAACCACCATGTCTATGTTAGTAGCCTGTGAGTTGACTCTTTGAAATCAAAATCTGCGCTCAAAGTCACTCTGACTACTCTCTCCATTTCAAAATAGTCTATATCCTAGAAAAATTCAAACAAATCAGCGAAACATTTATTAGTACTACTTATCCACGCACCAAGCATGCAGTGTATTAATTGGTCACAAAAAACAAAGCGGTTTGTACCAATTACCCATAGCTTAATTAATGTTAGCCATGCAATTTGCACAAAAGTAGTACTCCCCCAATTTGATTACCCAATAGAGATGGTGCGTGAGTGTTTGATTACCCAATTTTCTCTCTCATCTTAATTAGTACTCTGTGAGACCCAGCCAAGATGTAGAGTATTTTGAAACTTAATAGGGAGCCAGAATGTCGAAAATGCGGAGGAGCACCCGGCGACGACGCCCCCTGATATCTCATCGTCCCCTTCGTTAAGAGCGCGCGGCTAGGATCTGCCTCCTTTCTTGTATCCGAGGCCGCTATTTTCGTATCTCCACCGTATCGTTCGCGTATTCCTCTGGTATCCTATACCAGAGGCCCACGGAGTGACGTAAGCCGAAGTTAATGCGGAGAGACGTTGTGCCATGTACCCGTATACTTCCCCACCGTCGCATGTTCTTAACCCCTGTATCCTGCAAGCTTTCTATCCTGCCCTTTCTTGTCACCCGCTGTTCTTCCCCACACAGATCCATCTGCCCACCAAAACATTGTTCGTTGCGATCTTCTCCATTGATCGGAATGTTAACGGAGAACTTGGCGTCATCAAGCGCTGCAACAAACCACGGCGCCCAGGAAGACATCGCTCCCCTTCCGCTCATCCGATGTTCCAGATGTCACCACGGAATCATTGAGTGGTACATTTCCAACACCGCGAAGAACCCTAGCAGGCATTTCTACAAGTGTCGGTTTCAAGGGCTATGCGATTCTCGCCTAGTACAGATCTATTTTTTGTTGCGTCCTTTGTGTCAAATTTCTTTGTTCATCTGTATCCAGCTTTCTGTTTGTTTTGTAGTAACTGATTTCGATCCCCTTTTCTGCATTTATTTGTTTTCTTAGACTGGCGCTTGCAGTTTCTGGAAATGGGAGAGCGCGTACGTAGACTACCTCCGTTCTCGTTGGGGTATGTGTTTGGCGCCGCCCCTCAGCCCCCTCCCATCCAGCCATCCGGAGAAATCCAAGTTCTCCTTCTGCAGCACCAAACTGAAATGAAGAACATGATGTTTACCGGGTTAGCGATGATTGCAATGGCGATTGTTGTTGTTCTCACCAAGTTCTAGAAATCGTTGGATGAGCGGCTCCATGTATCCTGGCAGCTCCATGTAGTTTGAGTGCTCCTTTGTAATATCTATTTTCACACTCGGTGTGAGTGTTAAGAGACATAATTAGTTTATTTCGTTAACCATCCATCCGACATAATGTAACCACCCCGTGTAACAAAGTTATATTTTTATGTAATAGTAAAGATGTTGTACTGCTTTTTTTACCGCAACTTTACTTTGTGTCAACGAGTGGTTTATTGTCTTGTTTAACTCCCTCATTAAATGCATGGTCATATTTAATACCCTCCTCATCAAAGGTAACAACACGCCTCACACGGACGCCGTTCAAACCGATCATGTTCATCACTCGTGCATCGCCGGGGGTCCTCGCCGGTGAACAAGCAAGGTGATGTGCAAAGATTTTCAGTTTTGATTCATCGCTTACTCATGCCTTCTGTTACTTTCTGTTTTCTTCTATTCAGCGTCCACTGAGTACATTTTTTCAACAGTTCATGGGTTCCTCATCGTGCCCAAGATCCGGCCCTCACAAATCCGGCAGCGGGAGCCAAGACAGAGGTGGTTCGTCTATGCAAGACGATGCATTCAGCAATATCACCCCTGGACCTTCAACAAAGTCTCGAACATCTGTTCAGAAGGTGGTTTCTGTAATTTCAGAGCTTTGTGATTACAAGAAATTCCTATTAGAAGAAATAGGCTTTTCCGGGTTGCTCAAGCTACCCCACATTTCCAAGATGAACTTGAAGTTCAACAAATGGATAATGTCTAGGATAGATGCTCCATCTAGATCCATTGTCATAGACCAAAATAGGAAGATTAGGTTTTGGGCCGCTGACATACACAAAGTGTTCGTCATACCTTGTGGTTCCCGTGACATTCATGATCCGCAATACGCGTGCACAGAACAATCTGTTCAGTTCATACGCTCTATGCTAGGAATGCCTGACAAAGGCTGTCACATTCTAAAGGCAGCTGTCGTGTCACGAATGACGGACACCGGGGATGAGGGACACCCCCTTTGTAGATTCGGAAGGGGCGCGAAGGAGGCTGGAAGGCGTCTTCCGGGGAAGTACCATCGGTGAGATCTCCGTCACTCTCTCTCTCTCTCTCTCTCTCTCCTCTCTCTCTCTCTCTCTCTCTCTCTCTCTCTCTCTCTCTCTGCGTGTATGGAAAGCAAGCAAGGGACACAGCGATCTACCCAGGTTCAGGCCGCCCGGAGGCTAACAGCTCTACTCCTGCATGTCTGAATAGATGGAGGCATCATGGCGTGGCTACAATGGGGTCTCCGGCGAGGTACCCGGGAGGGGTTTTGGCGAGAGGAAGAAGGAAGGGCAGATCCTAGCCCTGAGGAGATCACCTCCCTTTTCCTCTCTGCCCTAGCTATCTCCAGCTGTGTTCTAGCCTATGCCTTGCCTTGGATTCCGTCCCCCTTCCTCCCATGACTTGGCCCTCCTTTTATAGGCAATGGGTGCCACAAGGGTCATGCGAGGAGCGTGAGGGGGTCTTGGCGGGAAGTTCCCCCTCTCCATGGTTGAGGTCAAGACGTGGCCTCTTCTCCTCCAAGTATCTTCCTTCGGTTTGGTGAGATTCCCCCCTTTAGGGGAAAGCGACGTGGGAAAGGAGCTGGTACACCGCAGGTGGTGTCCCCTACCTGCGCCTTGCTTCCCAAGTCTTCTAGGCTCTTCTGCCATCTCCGGGAGGGCGCTGGAAGCCCTGTCTTCGCCTGGTACCCGAGAGGGAGTCCGGCCTCGCCGGGGTCTCGGGCTCTCGGGGTCATCTTGCTCTTCCGGGGTGCGAGGGGTCCCGGGGTCCCCTGCACCCGGCAGACTTGGCTTGGTGTGCGAGGTGCCCGCCAGTCTTGTGTCATGTCTTGGCCTTGTCCATCTTCGCGCTAGGCCCACTGGTGATGGATCCACTTTGGCAGCACTAGGGGAACCCTGTGTTCCACTGCTGTGACAGTAGCCCTCGGGCATGGTCCCGGCAGCTTTGCTTCAGCGGCTACCGGGGCCATGACCAAAAAGAGGTCAAAGTGGGTCTCGGCGCCTGGGCTTCTCATTGGACTGCCTGGTGGGGTCCGCCGGGTCGAAGTAGAGGCGAGCCCCTGAGTCCCTTGTTCTTTCCGCGGGAAAAGTCGTACTTATCCCGCACGCTTCCTTTCATGCCTTGTGTGAACGGGAAAAAGGGTTCCTGGCGAAACGCGCCCTCATTATTGTTACTTCTGAGAAAACCAAGAGACAGATGGGGGGGGGGGTGAAAAGCCTATAAAAGCTTCCCAGCCCCCAGTCCCTTTCCTCCAAGCTTCCGCTCTCTGCTTCGCCTTTATCTTCTTCTGCTGAACTTCTTCGAGATCTCGACGAAGTCTTCAAGGTTAGCCTTCTTTTAGCCTTGTTAGGTCCTGGCAGAAAGAGTTGCCCCAGGATCTCATCATTCTTTTCGTTGCCCCAGGAAGAGGAAACCATTATGGACCGATTTCTGTATTGCGTCCATGCCCTTTGCCACCAGGACGCTCCAAGATTTTCCGCAAGTGCTCAGATCTGTGATACCCCTGAGGAAACTGCGCGGGCACAGCTCCTTCTCCCCCAGGCGTGCCCGGGAGATAGGGAAGAGCACCCGGCAGGCAAATGAGCTACAGGCGACCAACGCGTCTGGGCTGATGTTAGCGGCAGAGGCTAGATATGCGCATAGGTTGCTTCTTGCGAATGTAATGCATGAATGTAGCTTCGAAAGTTTAAATATGAATGCAGTCCTAATATCAACTCCCGGGGTCATTTCCGATCTTCCCTTGCACTAATGCGCCCTTTAGTTTATGAGGAGATTTCTCGGTTTGCCAATATCCTGTTGTCTGCTGCAACAGTAATACCCCCAAGAGAACTATGCCTTCCGGGGACTCACTCCACTGCCTCAGTTACTAGGCCAGAGGGAAACGGACCGTTCACCGGGGTGGACGCCTCATCCCCGCCAAGGTTCTCATATACTGTCAAGCATGCTCAGGTTGAAAGTATATTGACTCCGAGCGAGATGGTATGCCTAGTATGAAGATGCAAGAACTTAACTGTTTTTCCGACGCCCCCGATCTGCTTGGCCTTTCCCGGGTATCCAGCTCCTCAGGCCTCCGTCCTTTGCGAGTTTCTGCCCTGGGAAGGCGCTGCACACAACAAACTTTCAGTAGGAAAAGAACGGACCCTCTCTTCATGTTGTGAAAATGTTTACCCGAAGCAAACCGCAAGCAAGGTTGACTGTGCATTTCTGTGCTTATGTGCGTAAAGCACAACACTTCCCAAACCTCCCTCTTTGTGACAGCACGGCATGATCGAGAGGCATCTCCTACTGATAGGCGTGCTCGCGTTCACCCGTCAGCCACCGGCACATATCAGCCCCCTGCTTGGGGGTTGCTAAGGGTAATCAATTTTACGACAGAAATTGTGGCTCCAGAATTGAAAACTTATCTTTTATTCCTTGGCGACGATTCTTACACCTTATTACAGAACACTAGCCCCTCAGGCGTGCTTAGTCGATACAACTATCTGCGAGTCATGTTCATAATCAAGGGTAGAATTTGCGGAGACTCTTTGACTTTCCATGCGTCGCCCTGAGATCTGCCTTTCCCACTTGGACGATATGTCATCAATTTTTTGCTTTTCCGGAGGACCAGGTCTTCTGGCTCCAATGCTCGTGCTCACACATGGCGCCCATGATGTCATCTGAGCACTCGTCAGTATCGAGTGAATCGCAGGGATGCCTGACGTCTTGCTCCTTATAGGAAAAGTGTGGTACACCTTCCAACATTTGGCCTGATGATATCCCGAATACTGACTTCCCGGGTCGAGCTTGAAGTTGACCCGGTGAAGTTTTTCGAATGCCTTGTGAAGGTCCCGGATGAGTAATCATGAGTGCTGCGTCTTGAGTGTGATCCCGCCCGCATATGCTTCAGTATTGCGGCCCAGCTGTGATCCAAAGCAGGCCCGTGTTGCGCGTTGAAAAGTTACGCCGGCATTTCGGAGGCCAAAGGGCATCCGAGTAAAGCAGTAGCAACCCTTGGGTGTGAAGAAGGCCGTCTTCTCTTGATCCTCGTCGGACATCAAAATCTGGCGGTACCCGGGAGAAAAATCCAAGATGCTCAGCAACTTGCACCCTACCGCAGAACTACCAAACTGACCATGGCGCGGCAGGGGAAAACGATCTTTGTCGCATGCCTTGTTTATTTTGGACATTTATGACAGTAGGGGAGATCCCTACTGCCTCTATATTAAAACACCCACAAAGGGGCAGCAGACACAATTACATAATTACAACAGAGAGTTGTGTAGTAAAAAGGTACTTGGAAGGGAAAATTAAAGTTGTGTTTGCTCTCCTTAGTCCTATGAACAAGGAGTCTAAAGTCTTCCTTAAACCTTGCAGCCCAGGCTGAAGTTGAAGGTGTTATTCCATTGAAGTAAAAGTTGTTCTTCTCTTTCCAAATACTCCAAGCAGCATAGGCAAAAACATCCATAAACATCTGTTTGGTCCAGTGATCTTTTGAGTAGGCTATCAGCTCTAATCTGCTTGCAGCCGCATTGGTTGATAGAGGGAAATTCAGTTTCTCCGAGCATCTCTTGCTGAAGTTACAATGGAAGAATAGGTGCTCCACCATTTCCTCAACCCCATCATTGCACATAGTGCAGTTGAATGTATTACCCACATTATAGTGTCTCCTTCTTAGCATATTCCTCGTGTTTAATCTGTCAGAAAGAAGAAGCCAGCAGAAGAATTTTATTTTGGGAATACTCTTGCTCTTCCAAATCCAATTGAACGACTCATGTGGGACTATCTCTCTGAAGCAGAATTTGTAATACTGGCTGGATGAATATTGGTCAGAACCCCAGAGGTAGGACCACTGATCATTAGCAGTATTGTCTAGGATGATATGAGCAGTACCTGCTTGAGCATGCCTCAGCTCCTGAATCGCTTGCGTAGACAGAGGTAGGTGAAAATTGGCTCCCAGTGTGTCTGCTGTAAGAAATTTCTTAGCCGATACATCCTCATTAAGAGTGTAGGAAAAGGCTCTGGGATAAGCAACTGAGGCTAGTTGGTCTTGCCACGGGTCCTTCCAGAATAAAATGGTATCCCCTCTGACAATCGTGCACTGTGATATACCTCTGTAAATCGGTGACAGTTTACAGACATCTCTCCACCAGAAAGACCCACACAAATCAGTGGAATGTGGCACCTTGTCAGCATAGTATATGTTCCAAATAAGTGTAACCCATGGTGTATCCACCTTGTTGTAGAATTTGTGAAGGTATTTAAGAAGAAGCCCTTCATTCTGAATTTTAAGATTTAGAACTCCCATACCACCCTTATTCTTGGGTCTGCACACTTTATCCCAGGCAATCAGAGAATTGCAGTGTTCACCATCCTCTGTTTTCTTATTCCACAGGCAATGCCTTCTAATCTTATCGACATGTTCCCGAATTTTGGGGTGTAGCTTCAGAGCACACATAGAGAAGGTTGCAATGGAGGAGAGGAGTGTGTTGATTACTGTGACTCTCCCACTGTATGACATCATCATGAAATTGGCAGTCATTGCTCTCTCAATTCTGTCCACTAGTGGCATAAGATCATGAACAGTCGGTTTGGTTGTACCCAATGGAAGGCCTAGGTAGGTAAAAGGCATAGTGCCAATAACACAGCCAAAAATCCCAGCAATATCTGTTGCCTGTTGCTGTGCAACGTTTATAGGAATCATAATTGATTTGTGATAATTAATATGAAGTCCTGTGGACTGAGCATAGGTGTCAAGTATCTCCTTCATTTTCACTACTTGGTCAGTGCAGGCAGGCATGATAACTATAGTGTCGTCTGCATACTAAACCACTGGATAATCCATGCCATAATCAGGTGAAAAGGGAGCATGTAGGAGATTGTCACGAAAGGCCTTGTTGATAGCTGATTGCAGCAGGTCTGCAGAAAGAACAAAAATCAGGGGCGAGAGGGGATCTCCAAGTCGAACACCCCTTTTACAGTGGAATTGTTTACCAGGTACACCATTAAGCAGTACACTTGACATGCCAGAACTGAAAATGGATTCTATCCAGTGTAGCCATTTTGAGTCAAAACCCATTTGTTTCATGATTTTTAGCATATCACTGTGGTCAATGGTGTCAAATGCTTTAGCAAAATCCAATTTTAGCAGAATTATCTCTCTCTTGGATGTTTCACACTGATGAATAAACTCAAACGCCCAGCAATGCAGTCCTGGATTGTTCTCCCCTTCAGAAAACCATATTGGTTTTTGTGTACAATTTTGAGAACAATTTTCTGTAACCTATTTGCCAACAGTTTAGTGATCAATTTGAGACAACAGTTCAGAAGGGTGATAAGCCTGAAGTCATTAACTGTAGCAGGAGATCCAATTTTAGGAATCAGTGTGATATAGCCTGTATTAATGCTTTCCAGGTTCAACTTCCCTTCATAGAATTCCTGACATAGGAGATAAATATCTTCTTTAATTATATGCCAACAGGTTTTTAGAAACTGTCCATTAAAACCATCAGGTCCTGGAGCTTTATCTACTGGCATTTCCTTTACCACTGTATCTATTTCCTCATGAGAGAAAGGAGCAGAAAGACAACCAAGGCCTTCAATTGGTTCAATGAGGCTTGCCAGATCAAAGCCCATGACAGTGTTCTGGGAGGTGCCAAGTCTAGCTTTGAAGGAATCATAAATGATTTTTTCTTTGTCAGCATGGGAAGTAGCCTGGGTCCCATCAGGTAGTGAGAGCTGAGCAATAGAATTCCTCCTGTATCTGTGATGCGTGTGAAGCACACGTTCGTCAGGAGACCTCAAGTGTAAGGTTTGATGAGTGTAGTGGCAAGTCTTCCCTCAGTATGAAACCAAGGTTTATCGAACTAGTAGGAAATTGCGATGCTCTGAAAGTGTTAACGGTGCCAGAAAACTCGACGCAAAGTCTTGACAGTTGACGTGGAACCTGCACACAAGACAATCAAACTACTTTGCCCCGACGAGTCAGTGGGGGTGTCAATCCCACCGGCTTGCTGAAAACAAAGGATTAAATGTATAGTGTGGAAAATGATGTTTGCTTGCAGAAAATGAAAGAGAACAATGACTACAGTAGGTTGTATTTCAGATGTAAAAGAATGGATCGGGGTCCACAGTTCACTAGTGGTGTCTCTCCATAAAGATAACTAACATGCTGGGTAAACAAATTACAGCTGGGCAATTGACAACATTGATAAGTGCATAATATGCATGTGCAAGTTGTAGTGTCTACTATGAGATTCATTTGGGCATTACGACAAAGTACACAGACCGCTATCCAGCATGCATCTGTGACTAAATAGTCCACCTTCAGGTTAACATCCGTACCCCTTCCAGTATTAAGTTGCAAGCAACAGACAATTGCATTAAGTAAAGTGCATAATGTAAACAACACATTCATCCTTAGACAAATCATTATTGTTTTACCCCTAGTGGCAATAGCACATCTACAAACTTAGAACTTTCTGTCACTATCCCAGATTAAATAGAGGCTGAACCCAACTATCTAGCATAAATACTCCCTCTTGGAGTCACAAGCATTCACTTGGCCAAAGCTTCAACAAGTAACTGAGAGCATGCAAGATCATAAAAGACATAGACATGATAATACAATATTCAACTTGACATAGTATCAATATTCATCGGATCCCAGCAAACACAACATGTAGCATTACAATAAGATGATCTTGATCATGATAGGCAGCTCACAAGATCTAAACATGATGGCACAAGTGGAGAAGACAACCATCTAGCTACTGCTATGGACCCATAGTCCAGAAATGAACTACTCACACATCACTCCGGAGGCAGGCATGGCGGTGTAGAGCCCTCCGGTGATGATTCCCCTCTCCGGCAGGGTGCCGGGGAGAGCTTCAGAACCCTCCCGAGTTAGGGTTGACGATGGCGGCGGCGGATGTTTTCTGGAGTATTGGCTCGGGTACTTAGGGTTTTCCTAAAAAGAGGCGAAGGGGCGGCGTCGGTGGAGGCACGAGGGCCCTCACCACCTGGTGGCGCGGCTGTGGGCCCATGTAATAACCCAAAATGATTAATGTGCAAATACTTTCACTTAAGTGGCCTATGTATGAATTAGCATGTTCTGAGGAAAACAAAAAATAAATTTAGGAACAGCAAGGGCCTGTTGGCAAGGTACGATACTAGATATTTTTACTCATTAGCCTTATCCATGCCAAGCAAACTAAAATAACTGGGATAGGATAAACAAGCATGGCGGTCCTATCTAGTCCAGGCACATTCCGGCGATTCTCATCTGGTTCTAGTAGCTGCCTCCCCAAGTCCAACAGTGAAGAACCACACTATAAATACCCCTCAGCTGGAGCCTCTCACGATCAACCAATCAAGTTAGCATCTCTCTCATTCTTTCTGCTCCACCGATAGGAAAGCTCTGTTTCTGCTGGTTGAGTTAGGCAGCAAGTTTTAGCTCTTAGAAAAATAGGAGGAGGAAGCTATTGTACTTAAAGAAAGGGGCGGCTAGAGGTAAGCAACTAGCTCATCTAATTCCGGTGGTTATTCTGGTCCATGCTGATCTCCTAGCTGTAGTACTAGTAAATGTTTTCTTACATGCTAATAGATCCATCGATCCATGTTTCTGTCCAAGAGAACGTTGCACTTGCTTCGCACTAGCTAGTTCTGATCAATTAGCCAAAGAACTTTTGCACGTATATACTGGATCAATGGCTAATGATGAACAAGTTAAGAAAGTCCCATGTAAACAATACTTAACCGGTCCTTTAACAAGTTACTCGGTTTGCCGTCGGTGACACGACGACTGCCGGGGAGCTACGGTGGTGATCATGCTGGTCGATCCGGCGGTGACTCCGGGTAAATGAATCTTTGTTCAGAGGAATTAATAAGGTTATACAGAAGTGTTTGACACGCATGAACTGATCAGCTGAATTAAGCAAGCTATGCATGTACTCATATTTGGAACGTGTACAGAGTAATAATGAATGAAAGAAACGTCTTGATGACTAGCTCGTGCATGCATGGCAACAGAATAGTACATTTTAACCATACATGTATTTAAGGAGAATTTAGCCATGATTAATCTAACTAAATATTAAATGATGAACGTGAGAGAAATAGTAGCAGTATACTTAACACATGTAACATGTTTAGGTCTGGAGGAGACAGAAGTTTAATCCCAGCGGAGGCTCAAAGGCAAGCTGCGTATACCAGAAATCTCTTGAGTGGTTTACTTCTCCTTGAATGATTTCTTTGGTTTTAATGCTTATTTGATTTGCTTTTGTTTCCTTGAATGATTTCTTTGGTTGAATTACTTATACCTGTTTTGTGTGATATTAATTTCCATATTCTCTAGAGCTGCTCATATGTCCATTTATTGATCAAGATAAAATATTGAATCATATATCAACAAAATGGTTGGCCATAATCATGAAAAGCATGGTGTATCTAGCCTGAGACGGTCGATACCTGAAAGGTGTGGGATGTGAAGGCCTGGATGGGAAGGCTCACACAAGTAGGGGACTCGGCGACGTGATTCTCAGAGATCGATACTATCACAAGGTGGGATTATGACAATTGGTTTTGCTGATACTCTGCAGAGACTAACACTTAAATATGATATTTGTGTGATGATACTACAATTGGTGGTATTTGGTTTATTATGCCAACTGGTTTCGAATTGGCGATATGGAGTGTTGAGTTTTAATGAGTTGTGCATATGTGCAAAGGCATTTGATTTGTGTTTATTCTTGCTGAGTATGTTTAACATACTCACGTCTTTTTATTTTTATCTGGTATGCGCAGACGAAGGTTGAGATCAAGAAGTGATAGATGAGAATCCATGTGGTGACATCTAGTGTAGTAGTCGAGATAAACACCAATAAGAGAAGATTCCGCTGCTAATGTAATAAAATAAAGTGTACTGTAATATTTGGATAATGAATAAAGTGGAGACCTTGCTTGGCTTTTGTCGATGATATTTCACTATACTAGCCTTGTATGCTTATGGTGTTCTTCACCATAAGTGTACGGCGGCTGTCATTCTCCCAGACCGTGGTTTGGGGCGTGACAGCCCACCCGTGCTATGAGGTGGTGAGGGCGGCCCACGGCCCCCCTTCGTCTCTCCTTCGGACTCCGTCTATGTGTTGGAAAAATAGGGACTTCGGTTCTTGTTTCGTGCAATTTCGAGAATATTCGCATAACAACTTTTCTGAAACCAAAAACAGTAGAAAACAGGAACTGGCACTATGGCATCTTGTTAATAGGTTAGTCCCAGAAAATGCATAAAAGTGATACAAAGTGTATATAAAACATCTAGCAATTGGTATAATATAAGCATGGAACATCAGAATATATAGATACGTTGGAGACGTATCAATCTGGCAGTGGCCATTGCATGGAAAAACTTGGTGTTCTCATCCCCAAATTTAGTCCATCGGACTGTGCATCTCTTTTTCCAGTACTGCCTCTGGTAGTCAAGTAATTTTAGGAGATGATCCTTGATGATTCTTCTGAAATTAGTCTCAGGGACAGTTAGCCCTCTTCTGTCCTCCAGATTATCTAGTTCCAGTAGAGCCTTGTTACAATTTTCGATGCAGATTGTCAGTCTAGAAATGTTTTTACTCCATAATTTCAGGGCATATCGTAGGCGTTTCATTTTTGCATTTAAATTGGCAGCACTGTTCTTCTTGTGGGTTGGCTTGTTCTAGCTAGCAGCAACAGTCTGTAGAAAACCAGTGTGAGTCGTCCAGAAGTTCTCAAATCTGAACAATTTGCAAGCTGGAATTGAAGTCTGAATAGAAGCTACACATGGCGTGTGATCAGAGGTTGGTTTTCCTTGTGGATTTACCACAGTGTTGGGATAGGATATTGACCAATGAAGGGAAGTGAAAAACCAATCGAGCTGCTCTAATAAAGGGTCCTGTTGCATATTACTCCAGGTAAAACTCCTCCCTTTTATAGGTATTTCGGTCAGGTTTTGTGCTCTGATGAGATCATTGAACAAAAGCATGTCATCCACATCCCCTCCCGGTTTATTTCGATTATCAATTGATCGTATGAAATTAAAGTCACCACATATTAGTCAATCCTCCTCATCTGGTATAGCCAAGTTGTAAAACCAATTTACAAATTCATCTCTCAAATCCCCGAGCATGGCCCATAAATATTGAGTAAAGTCCAAGAATAATTATCCTGCTTTGAAGTGAAATAAACCGAGAGAGCAAAAGGTTCACAATGCATAACCATGCCAGAGAACACTGAACTTTTCCAAATAATAATTAGCCCACCAGAAGCTCCATTGTAGGGAACATACAAAAAATCATCAAAATCACTAGGGCAGCATGATTTAATAAAAGCCAAATCGAAGTGGGATTTCTTTGTCTCTTGCAAGCACACAATAGCACAACCACTTAACTTAATAGCATTCACTAAAGCTAACTGCTTAGTTTTTGCATTCAAACCCCTAATGTTCCAGCATAACACAAACCACTTCCTTAAATAATTCATTACAAAATATAAAAGAGATAATTTGGAGGAACAACAGCAGGAACTAGTCCTTGTTGTTCTCATGATCCTACAGGCTGGCAAGCAGCTTCACCGAGGAGATATCTTCAGGAGGCACTCCACACATCTAAACTCCAATGCACCGAAGGGTGGTGACAGGTGTAGGAGGTGGGACATCAAGAACATCCACCACAGTGGGCTTCACAATTGTTTTTACTTTCGATTTCTTTGCCTTTACATCCTTAACAGCTGTAATCTTGAACCCATCATACTTGTTGGCACGAGGGCTTCTTCTCACATAAGCAGTAGTAAGCGGTGTTGAGGAGGGACCAGGAGAACAGGTTAGAGCATTATCAGCTGCATCAAGAGCAAGAGCCAAGCCCTGAGCACCTTCATCATTTGGTGTATCATCAGGCTCCTCATCTAGGATTTCCACAAGCCTGGCAATTTTCCTTGGTGGCTGTGGGAACAGAGAAATGGCCTCAACAGTTCTCTTGCCAGCAATAACCGAGACAAAGGAGAAGTTTTGGGGCAGCTTCAATTGCATAGCAAAAGGTGAGGGCATAAAGGCATGTTTAGCACACATACCCAGGATAGAGACCTGAGTGATAGTATCATCTGTGAAGGGAGTGAGGCCAAGAACTAGAGCCTGAGCAAAGTGGAGGCTATCAATCTGGGCAGCTGAGTAAGTTTCCTTACGCAGACAACCACTGTGAAAACTCTGTGTAGCAGCAGCATTTGCAGCATAAGCATGATCTTCAACTGTGAACAATGCTTGAATTACCACCTCATCATGATCAGCTTCAGGACTGCTAATGGAGTCAGTCTAAACTTGCATAGGACTATCAACATTATTGGATGCAGGAGGGGGCATGCCAATGTGCATAGCCACCCCTTGGGCTCCCAGAATTGCTGTGAAATTCACGTGAGGTGGGTCAACAAGCATATCAACTGCTTCCTGCACATTTTCTTCTGCCACCTGTGCATTTAGATCCACAATAACAGGTGCTTGGGCTTGAATTACAGGAGGAATGTTCTGCTGGCCCTATCCAATGTGCTGGTGCCCTTGGTTGTTATACTGAACATTGTGATTCAGATTCAGTTGAAGCCGGTTGGCAAGCTGGTTCTGATAAATCTGCTCAGCTGTAACATCAGCTCCATGCAGCGGATGGGGATTACCATCTTCAGGTTCAGGGTCCTCAGGAGGGGGAGGAACATCATGCACATGAGCATTCCAGTCTGAGCTTCTTAGCAGAAACACTGGAACTGACCAGCTTTGCCGTGCACCCCCCAACTGAGTAACCACAATGCTTCTGGGGACAAATTTGGGGTGGACCAACCAGACCTTTGCTAGAACAGAGTGCATATTACCTCTAGGCTGATGCCAAATAGAAAGTAAACCAAAATCTTCCACAGCTCTATCTATACATAATAATAAAAGCATTAAGCTTTCTTGTGGTACGTCATTTTTTTTTTGCCGATTTTACCCTCTTACCAAATCACATATTTACTAACCACTGCCACCCATAAGTTAGATACCTGTTCGTTCTTTTATTTTTATTTTTTTTCGCTCTGAAACATCAGCCTGCGGCAGCGTCAACACACCGCCGCCATGTCGAGATCCTCCTCCTCCTCCGTCCACCACGGCCTGATCTGCTCGGCTGCTCCCAACCTCCCTCGTCGTCCCTCCCAAGGACCACCTCGCTTTCCTCTTCCTCTTCACCTGCCCGCAGCGCGCACTCCTCTGTGCCCTCGAGCTTCTCTTTCTCCGCATCCTCTCCGTCCGCGCCCGCCTCCAACCCCGATCCTCTCGCAGCACCAACGAGGAGGAGCCCTTGCTCGCGAAACCAGCGACAATCCGCCGCGGGAGGATATTTGGGTACAGTCTCGCGCTTGAGGCGTCCACGACGCTCGCGCCTCGCGTCCCTGCGCCTGTCCCCTCCTTGGACAGCAGAGACGCGTTCTAGCGTACCTCTGCCTCTTCTTGCTCGGGCCACGACGGGGCACAGGCGGGCGCACATGAGATGCTCAGCCTCTGCTGGTGCGTCCACCAAGGGCAGCAGTAACAGCCATCCGTCATTGGTGAGACCTAATCCTCCTCCTCATTCTAAGTATTTCAGGTTCCCTCGCCATTCTTTATTGGAATCACCGTCAACTGGGTTAATCCCTATTTGTGTTCTCCGTGATCGCGAGATCTGAGCGGAATTGATTTCTGGGCTGAGATTTTTTGAGAAATCAGGCCTGGGATCTCACCCACAGGATGAAGGAGAAGAGAATGAGGAGGATTAGGAGGTCCTCCATGAGTCAGTCATGGTCCATGTCAGTTGACTCAGATACGGAGCTAGAACTGACCAACGGAAACAAGAGGATGTATGCTTATGATGAGTTGATGACGACACTTGCTGGCGAGTCATCACCCCACAACGGCATTCATCGGAATTGACTCAAACATGGCAGCTGTACCTGTATGTATGCGATTGAAGCCTCCTTGCAGAAACAAAGGACAGATCTGAATGGTTCTAGGCAGCCACTTTTTGTCGGCACTATGTAGTACTGTATATAGGAGTATCTCTGAAGCAAGATGTTTTGCTCTTGTACTCCTGTGCTTACTACTTTGGATGACGATGACAAACCTTACAATTATATACACTGGATTTTTTGAAAATAAAAATATACACTGTAGATGTAGATAAGGGAAGGCAGGAGGTAACATAGAGTCGTGTACCAAATCTGCAGAGGCTCCTTCGATTGCAGCAGGATTACTCACATCATCAGAAGCAACAACGTCAAAGCGGATCGTCAAGCACATTTAGCTCTTCGAATTCATCCCAGATCATTAGCTCTTCGTTTCTTATGTTCAGAAGCATGTCAATGTCAAGGAAAGGGATATGCTCTCTCTATATCTACCGTGACTCCATTTACGATGCTATGTGTAAAATGCTCCTAAATTGAATAAATTGTTCTATGTGCAAGGGCAAAGTATGCGTACATTTAATTGTTGGGACACTTCCCTATCAATCCATTCCTTGGCACCACGTTCCTTTATGTGGCTTCGCCCAGTGAGCACGTTGCTTTTCTTTAGGCTAAACAGTGGGAAAGACTCCCACTGTAATTTTATATTAACAAAGAGCTAAGCACGTGTCCTTTACTATGTGCCATTCACTAAAGGCTACAGGGGTTGCTATGCTATCACAACGAGGATGAGGATGATCTAACGTGTATTTCTTCTTCGCACCGTGTCTTCAAGTTGCCAGACAGATGGACACTATATACGTTGCTTGATGGAATTTTCTATATTTTGGGTGACTTTCTCCACTCTTAGTTTGTGTTGTATCCGGTGTGAGTTCCCTACAAATTGTTCGTGATATTTACATTGCATAAAGTCCACTATCCGAGATAATGTGTATTCTACCAACAATAACTTATTTTGTGCGTCTCCATGAAAGTTTTCTATCCCGTTGCAACGCACGGGCATTTTTGCTAGTTGATGTAAAAGCTGGTTTGGTAGTCCAGGGGGAAGCCTAGGAACAGAATCCATGTTTCTCTGCCAAAGGATGTCAGGCGCATGTTCTTCGCCTGATCATGTCGGATAAAGGTTGCTGTTGTTATCTCATCTACCTCAAAGGTGAGCCCAATGGTAGTATCCGCATGCAGAGTATCGGCGAGCTTAAAAACCCCTAAGCCGAAAGGATGGTCATCCCAGTCCACGACCGCATAGCCAGATTCAATAAGAAAAGCTCTAACATCCTCACGCATCTGCTCCCTCATCTGAATCGGGACGAACCTGTTGGTTTCAGCGATGATGACCCTGTCATTGTTCAGCGGCAGCACTGCCGGCACCACGAGCCTTGTCCTGACCTTCCCATCCATGGGGCCTTGATCGATCGTCATCCCATCGGGGATGAACGCCAGCGGGCTGACGGTGAAGTTCGCCATTGTCGATTCCGCGATGGTGGCGGCGTCGATGTCGTCGGCGTCGTCGCCGACTGAGGGTTCTACTGTAGCTAGGGGAAAAGATGCTTGGGTAGGCGAAACGGCTAGGCAAGAATCCCTATTACACCGGGGAATTTCCTCTGTTTACTTTTCAGTGCGATTTTGCCGTTTTGGTATCCAGATTTTTCGGACCGAAGTGGAAGGCGGCGTAGGAAAGCTGCTTTTGGGCCTCCAGATTAGCTTTTGCCCGCACATGGCTCTGCGATGGCCCAACTCTTTGCAGGCCCAACATCGAATCTTTTTTTTCTTATCCGAACACTGAACACATTGGCGGCCCACAGCTAGGCAAGCGCGACAAACCCCAGAACAAGCGGGCCGTAAGTGGCCTTTTGAGCTACAACGGGAGCAACGGCCCAACAATTCAAAGATGCGATCGCTAGGCGGGAGAATAGGCAAATCTAGCGTAGACATGATAACTTTCTCCAAGTAATTAGCAGATCTTAAATCAAGTATATTTTCGAGTAAATCATGGGGGAGATTTGCAAAGAATTTTCCAGCGAAATTATCTCCAATAAAAGTTTTTGCATTTCAAACTCAGGATCCACAAAAACCGGATCAGCAAAACTTCCAAAAATAATTCCATTACCAGAGTTCGCCGGAGATTATGAAGTTGCCGGAGAATTCGCCAAGATCGGCATGAACGACCCAAACTGAAGTGGAGCCATCTCTGTCGAGGTTGAGGAGATATCCTTCTAAAAACCAAACTTTGCTAATTCCATGGCAGAAGAAGATGAATCCCGTGCAGCACTCTTGGATAGAAAATTTAAATTAGGCCGAATCAAGGTCGGACTTCTTTGTGCCACCGCTAGATCTTGATCAGTAGAAAATCATGATTCCTTAGACAAGAGAGGTTCCACATTGCCTCGAAACAGAGTGAAATGACAGACAAAATCCGGCCACACACGATCTTTCAGTCCATAGATAAAATGCCCAACTTTGCTGGATGCAACAGAAAACTGAAACCGACGATCGCTCAATTTGAAAACCTTGAAACCCAGATTGTCGCCACCAATGCAACATTGAAGAGCTAGACCAACAGAATCCTCAGAGAGGGGAAAAGAAGCCGACGTGAAGGAGACCACCAAGAAGAACTCCTTTGCGCCCGAGGAAGGAGAGAAGTGCACCGTGGAATCAAACCTGCATCGAACCTGTTTTGCCACGGCCAAGCCTAGCGAGAAGTCCCAGTGCAGGAGCGCCTCCATGGATCGAACGATCTAGAGGACATGGCTGGGGAAGGTGGCGGCGGCGGCGGTGGCGGAGGCGGCACCGTGGGTGGGGGAGGGGGAGCGCCATCTCGATGGGTGAAGGACCCGGAGTTACTACCGGGTTTGCTGTCCACAAAGGGTGAGATATCGGTCGGATGATCCCAGCTTTTGCCAACTTGTCAACCTTGGTGATGATGTACTCCAGCTTCTCTTTGCTCAGACTCCGGGGAACTTGCTTCATTGGTCGCGCGCCCGTGCTGACCGTCAGTTTGTGCTCAACCACCTCCCTTGGTAAAAAAAAGCTGGGCAAACCTGATTCATCCCAAAGGAATACATCAGAATTTTCCCGAAGGAAGGTGACGAGCACGCCTTCCTATTTTCCAGTGAGGTTGACGCCGATGGCGATAGAGCAGACTCCATCGCTGGTCAGCGCCACTTTCTTGGTCATCCGTGTGTCTCTCAGGAAGGGTGCCTTCTTGACGGGGTTCGATGTTGAGCCCCCGGGATCGGCTTCTTCCCCGGGATGCATGCCAATATTGTCTTCCGCCATCATTTGCGGGAAGTCCGCCGTTGCCGCCACGGTCTGGTTTAATTTTTGAACACAGAAAATGGCGTCGTCGAAGTCGGCCTTGATTTTGATCACTCCCATCGGCGCAGGGATCTTCAGCATGTTGTAGGCGAAGTGAGAGACGGCCATGAACTTAGCCAAAGCGTGCCGGCCAAGTATGCCGTTGTACGGAAGCGGAGTGTCAGCGACATCGAAGACGACGTCCTCGGTGCGGAATTTCTTGTGGTCGCCGAAGGTGACCGGTAGAGTGATTTTTCCAAGGGGCCGTGTTACGCTCCCATTCACGCCTTGAAACACGCCAGTCTTGAGGCGAGAGAGTGGGATTTGCAGCACGCTCAGCACCTTGGCCATCAACAGGTTGAGGCTGGAGCCTCCATCGACCAGCATTTTGGTGACCTTGAAGTTGTGGATGACTGGTGACACGATCAGTGGCAAAGTCCCGACCCCGGCAGTGTTGGATGGATGATCCTCCGGGTCGAAGGTGATGACCTGGCTTGACCAGTCCAAAGGCTTCGGGGGACCGGAAGCGATTGCGTTGAGCTCTCAGACTAGCCTCTTGCTCGCGCCGTTGGATGGGGGAAGCTAAGAGCCCCTGTGGAGGCAACCAACGACACCATTGACTTCCTGGAACTGGCCTCCATTGCCTCTTTGCACGGCGGGAGCCTCCCCATTGTTGGCCGGAGCGGTCGCTTGATTATTTTGCTCATGTCCTCCTTGTCCGCCACGACCTCCTCCTCGGCCTCCGCGGCCACCGCCCCGATTCCAGCCACGGCCGCCTCCGCCTTGGCGACCCGTGGGGCAGTCTCGAGCGATGTGCCCGGCAAGGCCGCAGCTGTAGCAGCCGTTGTGCCCAGCTCCTCCAGTTTGGCGCTGCTCACGCTCAGCGAGGTACCAGAGTGCGCGGCAGTCCTTGAGCGCATGATTGCCATCCGGGTGGATGTGGCTCCACGGGTCAGCTTCTTCTTCTTCCTCAGTGGAGATGGACTTGACCTTCTTCGTGAGTGGCTCGGTGACGAAGACGCGTTTGTCGGCGCCAACATCCCGCTTCTTGTTCCTGGCAGTAGTAGCCTTGTCCTTGGGCTCATCTTCTCTCACACCTTCTTCTGCTCGTGCGCAACGATCCGCGAGCTCCCAAAGCTTGCGGGTAGTCTCCACACGATGAATGCTCAGCTTCTCCTGCATCCGAGGGTTGCGGACGTTGGCGCTAAAGCACTGGATAACCACCTCTTCTTTGATGCAGGGGATGGTGTTCATCTTGTGGGTGAAGCGCTGGATGTACTTGCGGAGAATTTCACCCGGTAGCTGCTTGAAGTCGTACAAGTCTCTGGGGGTACCCGGAGGCTCGTACCCTCCCTGGAAAGCCCCCAGGAACTGCTCCTTCAGAGCTCGCCAGGATCGGATGGACCTTTTGGGAAGGTTGAGGAGCCAGGTTTGGGCTTCTCCCTTCAAAGCCAGCGGGAACCAGTTGGCCATCATGATCTCGTCAGCCCCGGCAACCATCACAGCCAGAGAGTAGATCTGCAGGAAGTCCCGGGGGTTGGTGGTGCCGTCAAAGTGAAGGACGTCGATCTTGAACTCCTTGGGTCAGTCGAAACGACGAATCTCGGGGCGAGGGAGTTGCAGCCTTCTGCGACGTCATCGTAGCGATCTTCACGGCGATGGCGCTCCCGACAATGTTTGATGCGGGTGCGCATGTCTTCGCGCCGGCAATTGTCGAGGTCGTCGCGAAGATCGTGATCTTCCGAAGTTGAGGACCCGACGGAGATGGTCTTCTATCGGCCTTGACGCGGCTGGGTAGCCGTGGGTGGAGCGGTACGCGGCAGCTCTGTTTCCTCGCGGCGTTCCGCTCGGGGACGAGCTCGTGGTTCACGCATCTGGCCCGTTGTGACTCCGGGGTTGTCGATGGTGGTAGCCTGAGTTGCCGCCGGCGTTGAACCGCCGTCGACGTAGTCGATGAGCTTCTCCACGCGAGCCCTCTACGCTTGATACGTCCTGGAGTCGACGTTGCTGGGCGGGAATTGCATCAGGGCCTTGGCGGCCACCAAGGCGTCATGGCGAGCTTGAGCATCGGGAGGCGTGTGCGTGGATGACTTGCCTTTGGAAGTCTGAGCAGCTCCTGCCGCCTGGTCCTTGGCAGCACCGTTGCCGATGCTCTACTCTTCTGAGGGAGGAGGTGGAGGCCGGAAGGAAGCGCGCGGAAGCGAGGCCTCCTTGGATCCGCCGCCGGGCTCGTGGCTGGGTCCATCCGCACCGCCTGGCACCGTCTTCTCCGCAGGTTGCACGGGTGGCGTACCTTCTCGGAGCGCGCTAGCGCGGCGCTCGGCTGAGGCCCGAGTCGTGCGTGAAGGAGAGGCGACCTTGGAGGCCGCTGCCTCGGGCTTCTTCTTTGGTGGCATGCTTGGCGAAGATCTCCAAGTTGAGGAAGACGAGATCAGCACTTGCGCCCCCTACCTGACGCGCCAGATGTCGTGTCACGAATGACGGACACCGGGGATGAGGGACACCCCCTTTGTAGATTCGGAAGGGGCGCGAAGGAGGCTGGAAGACGTCTTCCGGGGAAGTACCATCGGCGAGATCTCCGTCACTCTCTCTCTCTCTCTCTCTCTCTCTCTCTCTCTCTCTCTCTCTCTCTCTCTCTGCGTGTATGGAAAACAAGCAAGGGACACAGCGATCTACCCAGGTTCAGGCCGCCCGGAGGCTAACAGCCCTACTCCTGCATGTCTGAATAGATGGAGGCATCATGGCGTGGCTACAATGGGGTCTCCGGCGAGGTACCCGGGAGGGGTTTTGGCGAGAGGAAGAAGAAAGGGTAGATCCTGGCCCTGAGGAGATCACCTCCTTTTCCTCTCTACCCTAGCTATCTCCAGCTGTGTTCTAGCCCATGCCTTGCCTTGGATTCCGTCCCCCTTCCTCCCATGACTTGGCCCTCCTTTTATAGGCAAGGGGTGCCACAAGGGTCATGCGAGGAGCGTGAGGGGATCTTGGCGGGAAGTTCCCCCTCTCCATGGTTGAGGTGAAGCCGTGGCCTCTTCTCCTCCAAGTATCTTCTTCCGGTTTGGTGAGATTCCCCCCTTTAGGGGAAAGCGACGTGGGAAAGGAGCTGGTACACCGCAGGTGGTGTCCCCTGCCTGCGCCTTGCTTCCCAAGTCTTCTAGGCTCTTCTGCCATCTTCGGGAGGGCGCTGGAAGCCCTGTCTTCGCCTGGTACCCGAGAGGGAGTCCGGCCTCGCCGGGGTCTCGGGCTCTCGGGGTCATCTTGCTCTTCCGGGGTGCGAGGGGTCCCGAGGTCCCCTGCACCCGGCAGACTTGGCTTGGTGTGCGAGGTGCCCGCTAGTCTTGTGTCATGTCTTGGCCTTGTCCATCTTCGCGCTGGGCCCACTGGTGATGGACCCACTTTGGCAGCACTAGGGGAACCCCATGTTCCACTGCTGCGACAGTAGCCCCCGGGCATGGTCCCGGCGGCTTTGCTTCAGCGGCTACCGGGGCCATGACCAAAAAGAGGTCAAAGTGGGTCTCGGCGCCTAGGCTTCGATCCCATTGGACTGCCTGGTGTGGTCCGCCGGGTCGAAGTAGAGGCGAGCCCCTAGTCCCTTGTTCTTTCCGAGGGAAAAGTCGTACTTATCCCGCACGCTTCCTTTCATGCCTTGTGTGAACGGGAAAAAGGGTTCCTGGAGAAACGCGCCCTCATTATTGTTACTTCTGAGAAAACCAAGAGACAGATGGGGGGGGGGGCGAAAAGCCTATAAAAGCTTCCTAGCCCCCAGTCTCTTTCCTCCAAGCTTCCGCTCTCTGCTTCGCCTTCATCTTCTTCTGCTGAACTTCTTGAGATCTCGACGAAGTCTTCAAGGTTAGCCTTCTTTTAGCCTTGTTAGGTCCTGGCAGAAAGAGTTGCCCCAGGATCTCATCATTCTTTTCGTTGCCCCAGGAAGAGGAAACCATTATGGACCGATTTCTGGATTGCGTCCATGCCCTTTGCCACTAGGACGCTCCAAGATTTTCCGTAAGTGCTCAGATCTGTGATACCCCTGAGGAAACTGTGTGGGCACAACTCCTTCTCCCCCAGGCATCCCCGGGAGATAGGGAAGAGCACCCGGCAGGCAAATGAGCTACAGGCGACCATCGTGTCTGGGCTGATGTTAGCGGCAGAGGCTAGATATGCGCATAGGTTGCTTCTTGCGAATGTAATGCATGAATGTAGCTTCAAAAGTTTACATATGAATGCAGTCCTAATCTCAACTCCCGGGGTCATTTCCGATCTTCCCTTGCACTAACGCGTCCTTTAGTTTATGAGGAGATTTCTCGGTTTGCCAAGTATCCTGTTGTCTGCTGCAGCAGTAATACCCCCAAGAGCACTATGCCTTCCGGGGACTCACTCCACTGCCTCAGTTACTAGGCCAGAGGGAAACGGACCGTTCACCGGGGTGGACGCCTCATCCCCGCCAAGGTTCTCATATACTGTCAAGCATGCTCAGGTTGAAAGTATATTAACTCCGAGCGAGATGGTATGCCTAGTATGTAGATGCAAGAACTTAACTGTTTTCTGATGCCCCCGATCTGCTTGGCCTTTCCCGGGTATCCAGCTCCTCAGGCCTCCGTCCTTTGCGAGTTTCTATCCCTGGAAGGCGCTGCACACAACAAACTTTCAGTAGGAAAAGAACGGACCCTCTCTTCATGTTATGAAAATGTTTACCCGAAGCAAACCGCAAGCAAGGTTGGTTGTGCATTTCTGTGCTTATGTGTGTTAAAGCACAGCACTGCCCAAACCTCCCTCTTTGCGACAGCACGGCATGATCGGGAGGCAGCTCCTACTGATAGGCATGCTCGCGTTCACCGCGTCAGCCACGGGCACATATCAGCCCCCTGCTTGGGGGGTTGCTAAGGGTAATCAATTTTATGACAGAAATTGAGGCTCCAGAATTGAAAACTTATCTTTTATTCCTTGGCGACGATTCTTACACCTTATTACAGAACACTAGCCCCTTAGGCGTGCTTAGTCGATACAACTATCTGTGAGTCGTGTTCATAATCAAGGGTAGAATTTGCGGAGACTCTTTGACTTTCCATGCGTCGCCCTGAGGTCTGCCTTTCCCACTTGGACGATATGTCATCAATTTTTTGCTTTTCTGGAGGACCAGGTCTTCTGGCTCCAATGCTCGTGCTCACACATGGCGCCCATGATGTCATCTAAGCACTCGTCAGTATCGAGCGGATCGCAGGGATGCCTGACGTCTTGCTCCTTATAGGAAAAGGTGGTACACCTTCCAACATTTGGCCTGATGATATCCCGAATACGCACTTCCCGGGTCGAGCTTGAAGTTGACCCGGTGAAGTTTTTCGAATGCCTTGTGAAGGTCCCGGATGAGTAATCATGAGTGCTGCGTCTTGAGTGTGATCCCGCCCGCATATGCTTCAGCATTGCGGCCCAGCTGTGATCCAAAGCAGGCCCGTGTTGCGCGTTGAAAAGTTATGCCGGCATTTCGGAGGCCAAAGGGCATCCGAGTAAAGCAGTAGCAACCCTTGGGTGTGAAGAAGACCGTCTTCTCTTGATCCTCGTCAGACATCAAAATCTGGCGGTACCCGGGAGAAAAATCCAAGATGCTCAGCAACTCGCACCCTGCCGCAGAACTCCCAAACTGACCATGGCGCGGTAGGGGAAAACGATCTTTGTCGCAGGCCTTGTTTATTTTGGACATTTATGACAGTAGGGGAGATCCCTACTGCCTCTATATTAAAACACCCACAAAGGGGCATCAGACACAATTACATAATTACAACAGAGAGTTGTGTAGTTAAAAGGTACTTTGAAGGGAAAAAATAAAGTTGTGTTTGCTCTCCTTAGTCCTATGAACAAGGAGTCTAAAGTCTTCCTTAAACCTTGCAGCCCAGGCTGAAGTTGAAGGTGTTATTCCATTGAAGTAAAAGTTGTTCTTCTCTTTCCAAATACTCCAAGCAGCATAGGCAAAAACATCCATAAACATCTGTTTGGTCCAGTGATCTTTTGAGTAGGCTATCAGCTCTAATCTGCTTGCAGCCGCATTGGTTGATAGAGGGAAATTCAGTTTCTCCGAGCATCTCTTGCTGAAGTTACAATGGAAGAATAGGTGCTCCACCATTTCCTCAACCCCATCATTGCACATAGTGCAGTTGAATGTATTACCCACATTATAGTGTCTCCTTCTTAGCATATTCCTCGTGTTTAATCTGTCAGAAAGAAGAAGCCAGCAGAAGAATTTTATTTTGGGAATACTCTTGCTCTTCCAAATCCAATTGAACGACTCATGTGGGACTATCTCTCTGAAGCAGAATTTGTAATACTGGCTGGATGAATATTGGTCAGAACCCCAGAGGTAGGACCACTGATCATTAGCAGTATTGTCTAGAATGATTTGAGCAGTATCTGCTTGGGCATGCCTCAGCTCCTGAATCGCTTGCGTAGACAGAGGTAGGTGAAAATTGGCTCCCAGTGTGTCTGCTGTAAGAAATTCTTAGCCGATACATCGTCATTAAGAGTGTAGGAAAAGGCTCTGGGATAAGCAACTGAGGCTAGTTGGTCTTGCCACGGGTCCTTCTAGAATAAAATGGTATCCCCTCTGACAATCGTGCACTGTGATATACCCTGTAAATCGGTGACAGTTTACAGACATCTCTCCACCAGAAAGACCCACACAAATCAGTGGAATGTGGCACCTTGTCAGCATAGTATATGTTCCAAATAAGTGTAACCCATGGTGTATCCACCTTGTTGTAGAATTTGTGAAGGTATTTAAGCAGAAGCCCTTCATTCTGAATTTTAAGATTTAGAACTCCCATACCACCCTTATTCTTGGGTCTGCACACTTTATCCCAGGCAATCAGAGAATTGCAGTGTTCACCATCCTCTGTTTTCTTATTCCACAGGCAATGCCTTCTAATCTTATCGACATGTTCCAGAATTTTGGGGTGTAGCTTCAGAGCTCACATAGAGAAGGTTGCAATGGAGGAGAGGAGTGTGTTGATTACTGTGACTCTCCCACTGTATGACATCATCATGAAATTGGCAGTCATTGCTCTCTCAATTCTGTCCACTAGTGGCATAAGATCATGAACAGTCGGTTTGGTTGTACCCAATGGAAGGCCTAGGTAGGTAAAAGGCATAGTGCCAATAACACAGCCAAAAATCCCAGCAATATCTGTTGCCTGTTGCTGTGCAACGTTTATAGGAATCATAATTGATTTGTGATAATTAATATGAAGTCCCGTGGACTGAGCATAGGTGTCAAGTATCTCCTTCATTTTCACTACTTGGTCAGTGCACGCAGGCATGATCACTATAGTGTCGTCTGCATACTGAACCACTGGATAATCCATGCCATAATTAGGTGAAAAGGGAGCATGTAGGAGATTGTCACGAAAGGCCTTGTTGATAGCTGATTGCAGCAGGTCTGCAGCAAGAACAAAAATTAGGGGCGAGAGGGGATCTCCCTATCGAACACCCCTTTTACAGTGGAATTGTTTACCAGGTACACCATTAAGCAGTACACTTGACATGCCAGAACTGAAAATGGATTCTATCCAGTGTAGCCATTTTGAGTCAAAACCCATTTGTTTCATGATTTTTAGCATATCACTGTGGTCAATGGTGTCAAATGCTTTAGCAAAATCCAATTTTAGCAGAATTATCTCTCTCTTGGATGTTTCACACTGATGAATAAACTCAAACGCCCAAGCAATGCAGTCCTGGATTGTTCTCCCCTTCAGAAAACCATATTGGTTTTTGTGTACAATTTTGAGAACAATTTTCTGTAACCTATTTGCCAACAGTTTAGTGATCAATTTGAGACAGCAGTTCAGAATGGTGATAGGCCTGAAGTCATTAACTGTAGCAGGAGATCCAATTTTAGGAATTAGTGTGATATAGCCTGTATTAATGCTTTCCAGGTTCAACTTCCCTTCATAGAATTCCTGACATAGGAGAGAAATATCTTCTTTAATTATATGCCAACAGGTTTTTAGAAACTGTCCATTAAAACCATCAGGTCCTGGAGCTTTATCTACTGGCATTTCCTTTACCACTGTATCTATTTCCTCATGAGAGAAAGGAGCAGAAAGACAACCAAGGCCTTTAATTGGTTCAATGAGGCTAGCCAGATCAAAGCCCATGACAGTGTTCTGGGAGGTGCCAAGTCTAGCTTTGAAGGAATCATAAATGATTTTTTCTTTGTCAGCATGGGAAGTAGCCTGGGTCCCATCAGGTAGTGAGAGCTGAGCAATAGAATTCCTCCTGTATCTGTGATGCATGTGAAGCACACGTTCGTCAGGAGACCTCAAGTGTAAGGTTGGATGAGTGTAGTGGCAAGTCTTCCCTCAGTATGAAACCAAGGTTTATCGAACTAGTAGGAAATTGCGATGCTCTGAAGGTGTCAACGGTGCCAGAAAACTCGACGCAAAGTCTTGACAGTTGACGTGGAACCTGCACACAAGACAATCAAACTACTTTGCCCCAACGAGTCAGTGAGGGTGTCAATCCCACCGGCTTGCTAAAAACAAAGGATTAAATGTATAGTGTGGAAAATGATGTTTGCTTGCAGAAAATGAAAGAGAACAATGACTACAGTAGGTTGTATTTCAGATGTAAAAGAATGGACCGGGGTCCACAGTTCACTAGTGGTGTCTCTCCATAAAGATAACTAACATGCTGAGTAAACAAATTACAGCTAGGCAATTGACAACATTGATAAGTGCATAATATGCATGTGCAAGTTGTAGTGTCTACTATGAGATTCATTTGGGCATTACGACAAAGTACACAGACCGCTATCCAGCATGCATCTGTGCCTAAATAGTCCACCTTCAGGTTAACATCCGTACCCCTTCCAGTATTAAGTTGCAAGCAACAGACAATTGCATTAAATAAAGTGCATAATGTAAACAACACATTCATCCTTAGACAAAGCATTGCTGTTTTACCCCTAGTGGCAACAGCACATCTACAACTTAGAACTTTCTATCACTATCCTAGATTAAATAGAGGCTGAACCCAACTATCTAGCATAAATACTCCCTCTTGGAGTCACAAGCATTCACTTGGCCAAAGTTTCAACAAGTAACTGAGAGCATGCAAGATCATAAAAGACATAGACATGATAATACAATATTCAACTTGACATAGTATCAATATTCATCGGATCCCAGCAAACACAACATGTACCATTACAATGAGATGATCTTGATCATGATAGGCAGCTCACAAGATCTAAACATGATGGCACAAGTGGAGAAGACAACCATCTAGCTACTGCTATGGACCCATAGTCCAGAGATGAACTACTCACACATCACTCCGGAGGCAGGCATGGCGGTGTAGAGCCCTCCGGTGATGATTCCCCTCTCCGGCAGGGTGCCGGGGAGAGCTTCAGAACCCTCCCGAGTTAGGGTTGACGATGGCGGCGGCGGATGTTTTCTGGAGTATTGGCTCGGGTACTTAGGGTTTTCCTAAAAAGAGGCGAAGGGGCGGCGTCGGTGGAGGCACGAGGGCCCCTCACCACCTGGTGACGTGGCTGTGGGCCCACCCGCGCCGTGAGGTGGTGAGGGCGGCCCACGGCCCCCCTTCGTCTCTCCTTCAGACTCCGTGTATGTGTTGGAAAAATAGGGACTTCGGTTCTTGTTTCGTGCAATTCCGAGAATATTCGCAGAACAACTTTTCTGAAACCAAAAATAGCAGAAAACAGGAACTGGCACTGTGGCATCTTGTTAATAGGTTAGTCCCAGAAAATGCATAAAAGTGATACAAAGTGTATATAAAACTTGTAGCAATTGGTATAATATAAGCATGGAACATCAGAATTTATAGATACGTTGGAGACGTATCAATCTGTCAGTGGCCATTGCATGGAAAAACTTGGTGTTTCATCCCCAAATTTAGTCCATCTGACTGTGCATCTCTTTTTCCAGTACTGCCTCTAGTAGTCAAGTAATTTTAGGAGATGATCCTTGATGATTCTTCTAAAATTAGTCTCAGGGACAGTTAGCCCTCTTCTGTCCTCCAGATTATCTAGTTCCAGTAGAGCCTTGTTACAATTTTCGATGCATATTGTCAGTCTAGAAATGTTTTTACTCCAGAATTTCAGGTCATATCGTAGACGTTTCATTTTTGCATTTAAATTTGCAGCACTGTTCTTCTTGTGGGTTGGCTTGTTCCAGCTAGCAGCAACAGTCTGTAGAAAACCAGTGTGAGCCGTCCAAAAGTTCTCAAATCTGAACAATTTGCAAGCTGGAATTGAAGTCTGAATAGAAGCTACACATGGCGTATGATCAGAGGTTGGTTTTCCTTGTGGATTTACCACAGTGTTGGGGTAGGATATTGACCAATGAAGGGATGTGAAAAACCAATCGAGCTGCTCTAATAAAGGGTCCTGTTGCATATTACTCCAGGTAAAACTCCTCCCTTTTATAGGTATTTCGGTCAGGTTTTGTGCTCTGATGAGATCATTGAACAATAGCATGTCATCCACTCCCCTCCCGGTTTATTTCGATTATCAATTGATCGTATGAAATTAAAGTCACCACATATTAGCCAATCCTCCTCATCTGGTATAGCCAAGTTGTAAAACCAATTTACAAATTCATCTCTCATATCACCCGAGCATGGCCCATAAATATTAAGTAAAGTCCAGGAATAATTATCCTGTTTTGAAGTGAAATAAACCGAGAGAGCAAAAGGTTCACAGTGCATAACCATGCCAGAGAACACTGAACTTTTCCAGATAATAATTAGCCCACCAGAAGCTCCATTGGAGGGAACATACACAAAATCATCAAAATCACTAGGGCAGCATGATTTAATAAAAGCCAAATCGAAGTGGGATTTCTTTGTCTCTTGCAAGCACACAATAGCACAACCACTTAACTTAATAGCATTCAGTAAAGCTAACTGCTTAGTCTTTGCATTTAAACCCCTAATGTTCCAGCATAACACAAACCACTTCCTTAAATAATTCATTACAAAATATAAAAGAGATAATTTGAAGGAACAACAGCAGAACTAGTCCTTGTTGTTCTCCTGATCCTGCAGGCTGGCTAGCAGCTTCACCGGGGAGATATCTTCAGGAGGCACTCCACACATCTGAACTCCAATGCACGAAGGGTGGTGACAGGTGTAGGAGGTGGGACATCAAGAACATCCACCACAGGGCTTCACAATTGCTTTTACTTTCGATTTCTTTGCCTTGACATCCTTAACAGCTGTAATCTTAAACCCATCATACTTGTTGGCATCGAGGGCTCCTTCTCACAAAGCAGTAGTAAGCGGTGTCGAGGAGGGACCAGGAGAACAGGTAAGAGCATTATCAGCTGCATCAAGAGCAAGAGCCAAGCCTTGAGCACATTCATCATTTGGTGTATCATCAGGCTCCTCATCAGATTTCCACAAGCCTGGCAATTTTCCTTGGTGGCTGGGGAACAGAGAAATGGCCTCAACAGTTCTCTTGCCAGCAATAACTGAGACAAAGGAGAAGTTTGGGGCAGCTTCAAGTGCATAGCAAAAGGTGAGGGCATAAAGGCCTGTTTAGCACACATACCCAGGATAGAAACCTGAGTGATAGTATCAGCTGTGAAGGGAGTGAGGCCAAGAACTAGAGCCTGAGCAAAGTGGAGGCTATCAATCTGGGCAGCTGAGTAAGTTCCTTGCAGACAACCACTGTGAAAACTCTGTATAGCAGCAGCATTTGCAGCATAAACATGATCTTCAACTGTGAACAATGCTTGAATTACCACCTCCTCATGATCAGATTCAGGACTGCTAATGGAGTCAGTCCAGGCTTGCATAGGACTATCAACAGTATTGGATGCAGGAGGGGCATGCCAATGTGCATAGCCACCCCTTGTGCTCCCAGAATTGCTGTGAAATTCACCAGGTGGGTCAACAAGCATATCAACTGCTTCCTGCACATTTTCTTCTGCCACCTGTGCATTTAGATCCACAATAACAGGTGCTTGGGCTTGAATTACAGGAGGAATGTTCTGCTGGCCCTGTCCAATGTGCTGGTGCCCTGGTTGTTATACTGAACATTGTGATTCAGGTTCAGTTGAAGCCAGTTAGCAAGCTGGTTCTGATAAATCTGCTCAGCTGTAACATCAGCTCCATGCAGCGGATGGGGATTACCATCTTCAGGTTCAGGGTCCTCAGGAGGGGGAGGAACATCATGCACATGAGCATTCCAGTCTGAACTTCTCAGCAGAAACACTGGACTGACCAGCTTTGCCGTGCACCCCCCAACTGAGTAACCACAATGCTTCTGGGGACGAATTTGGGGTGGACCAACCAGACCTTTGCTAGAACAGAGTGCATATTACCTCTAGGCTGATGCCAAACAGAAAGTAAACCAAAATCTTCCACAGCTCTATTGATGTAAAAGCTAGTTTGGTAGTCCAGGGGAAGCCTAGGAACAGAATCCATGTTTCTCTGCCAAAGGATGTCAGGCGCATGTTCTTCGCCTGATCATGTCGGAAAAGGTTGCTGTTGTTATCTCATCTACCTCAAAGGTGAGCCAATAGCAGTATCCGCATGCAGAGTATCGGCGAGCTTAAAAACCCCTAAACCGAAAGGATGGTCATCCCAGTCCACGACCGCACAGCCCGATTCAATAAGAAAAGCTCTAACATCCTCACGCATCTGCTCCCTCATCTGAATCGGGACGAACCTGTTGGTTTCAGCGATGATGACCCTGTCATTGTTCAGCGGCGGCACCCGGCACCACGAGCCTTGTCCTGACCTTCCTATCCACGGGGCCTTGATCGATCGTCATCCCATCGGGGATGAACGCCAGCGGGTTGACGGTGAAGTTAGCCATTGCGATTCCATGGGTGGCGGCGTCGATGTCGTCGGCGTCGTCGCCGACCGAGGGTTCTACTGTAGCTAGGGGAAAAGATGCTTGGGTAGGCGAAACGGCCAGGCAAGAATCCCTATTACACCGGGGAATTTCCTCTGTTTCCTTTTCAGTGCGATTTTGCCGTTTCGGTATCCAGATTTTTTGGACCGAAGTGGAAGGCGGCGTAGGAAGCTGCTTTTGGGCCTCCAGATTAGCTTTTGCCGCACATGGCTCTGCGATGGCCCAACTCTTTGCAGGCCCAACATCGAATCTTTTTTTCTTATCCGAACACTGAGCACATTGGCGGCCCACAGCTAGGCAGCGACAAACCCCAGGACAAGCGGGCCGTTAGTGGCCTTTTGAGCTACAACGGGAGCAACGGCCCAACAATTCAAAGATGCGATCGCTAGGCAGGAGAATAGGCAAATCTAGCATAGACATGATAACTTTCTCCGAGTAATTAGCAGATCTTAAATCAAGTATATTCTCGAGTAAATCATGGGGAGATTTGCAAAGAATTTTCCAGCGAAATTATCTCCAATAAAAGTTTTTTAATTTCAAACTCAGGATCCATGAAAACCGGATCAGCAAAACTTCCAAAAATAATTCCATTACCAGAGTTCGCCGGAGATGATGAAGTTGCCGGAGAATTCGCCAAGATCGGCTGAACGACCCAAACTGAAGTGGAGCAATCTTTCGAGGTGGAAGAGATATCCTTCTGAAAACCAAACTTTGCTAATTCCATGGCAGAAGAAGATGAATCCCGTGCAGCACTCTTGGATAGAAAATTTAGATTAGGCCGAATCAAGGTCGGACTTCTTTGTGCCACCGCTAGATCTTGATCAGTAGAAAACCATGATTCCTTAGACAAGAGAGGTTCCACATTGCCTCGAAACAGAGAAATGACAACAAAATCCGGCCACACACGATCTTTCAGTCCATAGATAAAATGCCCAACTTTGCTGGATGCAACAGAAAACCGAAACCGACGATCGCTCAATTTGAAAACCTTGAAACCCAGATTGTCGCCACCAATGCAACATTGAAGAGCCAGACCAACAGAATCCTCAGAGAGGGAAAAGAAGCCGACGTGAAGGAGACCACCAAGAAGAACTCCTTTGCGCCCGAGGAAGGAGAGAAGTGCACCGTGGAATCAAACCTGCGTCGAACCTGTTTTGCCACGGCCAAGCCTGGCGAGAAGTCCCAGTGCAGGAGCGCCTCCATGGATCGACGATCTAGAGGACATGGCTGGGGAAGGTGGCGGCGGTGGGGCGGCGGCACCGTGGGTGGGGGAGGGGGAGCGCCATCTCGATGGGTGAAGGACCCGGAGTTACTACCGGGTTTGCTGCCCATAAAGGGTGAGATATCGATCGGATGATCCCAGCTTTTGCCAACTTGTCAACCTTGGTGATGATGTACTCCAGCTTCTCTTTGCTCAGACTCCGGGGAACTTGCTTCATTGGTCGCGCGCCCGCGCTGACCGTCAGTTTGTGCTCGACCACCTCCCTTGGTAAAAAAAAGCTGGGCAAACCTGATTCATCCCAAAGGAATACATCAGAATTTTCCCGAAGGAAGGTGATGAGCACGCCTTCCTATTTGCCAGTGTGGTTGACGCCGATGGCGATAGAGCGGACTCCATCGCTGGTCAGCGCCACTTTCTTGGTCATCCGTGTGTCTCTCAGGAAGAGTGCCTTCTTGACGGGGTTCGATGTTGAGCCACCGGGATCGGCTTCTTCCCCGGGATGCATGCCAATATTGTCTTCCGCCATCATTTGTGGGAAGTCCGCCATTGCCGCCACAGTCTGGTTCAGTTTTTGAACACAGAAAACGGCGTCGTCGAAGTCGGCCTTGATTTTGATCACTCCCATCGGCGCAGGGATCTTCAGCATGTTGTAGGCGAAGTGAGAGATGACCATGAACTTAGCCAAAGCGGGCCGGCCAAGTATGCCGTTGCACGGAAGCGGAGTGTCAGCGACATCGAAGACGACATCCTCGGTGCGGAAGTTCTTGTGGTCGCCGAAGGTGACCAGTAGAGTGATTTTTCCAAGGGGCTGTGTTACGCTCCCATTCACGCCTTGAAACACGCCAGTGTCCTTGAGGCGAGAGAGTGGGATTTGCAGCACGCTCAGCACCTTGGCCGTCAACAGGTTGAGGCTGGAGCCTCCATCGACCAGCATTTTGGTGACCTTGAAGTTGTGGATGACTGGTGACACGATCAGTGGCAAAGTCCCGACCCCGGCAGTGTTGGATGGATGATCCTCCGGGTCGAAGGTGATGACCTGGCTTGACCAATCCAAATGCTTCGGGGGACCGGAAGCGATTGCGTTGAGCTCTCGGACTAGCCTCTTGCTCGCGCCGTTGGATGGGGGAAGCTAAGAGCCCCTGTGGAGGCAACCAACGATGCCATTGACTTCCTGGAACTGGCCTCCATTGCCTCCTTGCGCGGCGGGAGCCTCCCCATTGTTGGCCGGAGCGACCGCTTGATTATTTTGCTCATGTCCTCCTTGTCCGCCACGACCTCCTCCTCGGCGTCCGTGGCCACCGCCCCGATTCCAGCCACGGCCGCCTCCGCCATGGCGACCCGTGGGGCAGTCTCGAGCAATGTGCCCGGCAAGGCCGCAGCTGTAGCAGCCGTTGTGCCTAGCTCCTCTAGTTCGGCGCTGCTCACGCTCAGCGAGGTACCGGAGTGCGCGGCAGTCCTTGAGCGCATGATTGCCGTCCGGGTGGATGTGGCACCATGGGTCAGCTTCTTCTTCTTCCTCAGTGGAGATGGGCTTGACCTTCTTCGTGAGTGGGTCGGTGACGAAGACGCGTTTGTCGGCGCCAGCATCCCGCTTCTTGTTCCTGGCAGTAGTAGCCTTGTCCTCGGGCTCATCTTCTCTCACACCTTCTTCTGCTCGTGCGCAGCGATCCGCGGGCTCCCAAAGCTTGCGGGTAGTCTCCACACGATGAATGCTCAGCTTCTCCTGCATCCGAGGGTTGCGGACGTTGGCGCTAAAGCACTGGATAACCACCTCTTCTTTGATGCAGGGGATGGTGTTCATCTTGTGGGTGAAGCGCTGGATGTACTTGCGGAGAGTTTCACTCGGTAGCTGCTTGAAGTCGTACTGGTCCCTGGGGTACCCGGAGGCTCGTACCCTCCCTGGAAATCCCCCAGGAACTGCTCCTTCAGAGCTCGCCAGGATTGGATGGACCTTCAGGGAAGGTTGAGGAGCCAGGTTTGGGCTTCTCCCTTCAAAGCCAGCGTGAACCAGTTGGCCATCATGATCTCGTCAGCCCCGGCGACCATCGCAGCCAGAGAGTAGATCTGCAGGAAGTCCCGGGGGTTGGTGGTGTCGTCAAAGTGAAGGACGTCGATCTTGAACTTCTTGGGCCAGTCGAAACGGCGAATCTCGGGGGCAAGGGCGTTGCAGCCTTCTGCGACGTCATCATCGTGATCTTCATGACTATGGCGCTCCCGACGACGTTTGATGCGGGTGCGCATGTCTTCACGCCGGCGATTGTCGAGGTCGTCGCGAAGATCGTGATCTTCCGAAGTTGAGGACCCGACAGAGATGGTCTTGTCTCGGCCTTGACGCGGCTGGGTAGCCGTGGGTGGAGCGGTACGCGGCAGCTCTGTTTCCGTGCGGCGTTCCGCTTGGGGATGAGCTCGTGGTTCGCGCGTCTGGCCCGTTGTGACTCCGGGGTTGTCGATGGTGGTAGCCTGAGTTGCCGCCGGCATTGGACCGCCGTCGACGTAGTCGAGGAGCTTCTCCACGCGAGCACTCCACGCTTGATACGTCCTGGAGTCGACGTTGCTGGGCGGGAATTGCATCAGGGCCTTGGCGGCCACCAAGGCGTCATGGCGAGCTTGAGCATCGGGAGGCGTGTGCGTGGATGACTTGCTTTTGGAAGTCTGAGCAGCTCCTGCCGCCTGGTCCTTGGTAGCACCGTTGCCGACGCTCTACTCTCCTGAGGAAGGAGGAGGAGGCCGGAACGAAGCGCGCGGAAGCGAGGCCTCCTTGGATCTGCCGCTGGGCTCGTGGTTGGGTCCATCCGCACCGCCTGGCACCGTCTTCTCCGCAGGTTGCACGGGTGGCGTACCTTCTCGGAGCGCGCTAGCGCGGCGCTCGGCTGAGGCCCGAGTCGTGCGTGAAGGAGAGGCGACCTTGGAGGCCGCTTCCTCGGGCTTCTTCTTTGGTGGCATGCTTGGCGAAGATCTCCGAGTTGAGGAAGATGAGATCTGCACTTGCGCCCCCCTACCTGGCGTGCCAGATGTCGTGTCACGAATGACGGACATCGGGGATGAGGGACACCCCCTTTGTAGATTCGGAAGGGGCGCGAAGGAGGCTGGAAGACGTCTTCCGGGGAAGTACCGTCGGCGAGATCTCCGTCACTCTCTGTCTCTCTCTCTGCGTGTATGGAAAGCAAGCAAGGGACACAACGATCTACCCAGGTTCAGGCCGCCCGGAGGCTAACAGCCCTACTCCTGCATGTCTGAATAGATGGAGGCATCATGGCGTGGCTACAATGGGGTCTCCGGTGAGGTACCCGGGAGGGGTTTTGGTGAGAGTAAGAAGAAAGGGTAGATCCTGGCCCTGAGGAGATCACCTCCCTTTTCCTCTCTGCCCTAGTTATCTCCAGCTGTGTTCTAGCCTATGCCTTGCCTTGGATTCCGTCCCCCTTCCTCCCATGACTTGGCCCTCCTTTTATAGGCAAGGGGTGCCACAAGGGTCATGCGAGGAGCATGAGGGGATCTTGGCAGGAAGTTCCCTCTCTCCATGGTTGAGGTGAAGCCGTGGCCTCTTCTCCTCCAAATATCTTCCTCCGGTTTGGTGAGATTCCCCCTTTAGGGGAAAGCGACGTGGGAAAGGAGCTAGTACACCGCAGGTGGTGTCCCCTGCCTGCGCCTTGCTTCCCAAGTCTTCTAGGCTCTTCTGCCATCTTCGGGAGGGCGCTGGAAGCCCTGTCTTCGCCTGGTACTCGAGAGGGAGTCCGGCCTCGTCGGGGTCTCGGGCTCTCGGGGTCATCTTGCTCTTCCGGGGTGCGAGGGGTCCCGGGGTCCCGTGCACCCGGCAGACTTGGCTTGGTGTGCGAGGTGCCCGCCAGTCTAGCGTTATGTCTTGGCCTTGTCCATCTTTGCGCTGGGCCCACTGGTGATGGACCCACTTTGGCAGCACTAGGGGAACCCGTGTTCCACTGCTGCGACAGCAACTGAAGCTGTTGTCACTAGGCCACTTAGCGAAAAATCGTCCACCAATGCTGAGAAAGACAGCTTTAAAATGGCTTTCGTGATATTCGTGATGGGACACTTGTTAGCTCCGTCCACAAAACATGATTATTCAAACATCGACTACTGGTCTGCAATCGTGAACACAGAATTCATTAGCGAATTCAACTGGTGTGAATACGTTATTCAAGACTTGCTAGCAGCTGCGCAGAAGCTTCCGTCAGAAACTCAGGCATCCAACTCAACCACGCACTTGCATGGTTGCCTCCTTTTTTGCCAGGTATTCTGAGATTTCACAATGGGTTATAGTGGACCGAGTTTTTTTACCAGAAATGCAGGGAATGTTACATGTGTTTTTCTGTTTTTTGACCAAATCTTTCTTGTTCTTAAGGTTTTTTTACCTGGACAATTTAAACCTGGGTATATTCAATCTGCGTTATAACGTGCTACCCCGCATATCATGTTTTGATGATGTCAAGTTTAGAAGGATGATCAATCAATGTGGAGCTATTACGAAAGGCCGAGAGGATTTTAAAGCAGCACCAGTAAGTATAAATATCTAAGTGCTTGTTTTTTTGTTTGGCAATACATTTGTGCTAACAACTAGCCATCTTGTCATACATAGTTACGTCAGGCTGATCAGATATGTTACACTAGGAGTATGTGGGACACTGAGCCAGATAGGGTCACATCTTCTGCATCTCAGCTACGCCGCCCCAATTGCAATGCTACAAAACCAGACGGGAAGGGTTCCATGGTATCCACACCTCAAATCCCAATTGTCCACAACAACGTCGTAGCCGGGTCTTCTTTGGTTGTTCAGCCTCTCTCTGCTATCGCCCCCAACAGGATGATGTCCAATGCATATGCAAGCGACTCACGGAGCCTAGCAATTGGTTCCACATCTGCTGTCAGCGGTTCTGATTTCGGGAACTACATGAAGGATAGATATCCACAGCTGGTAAAGACCTTTTTTTATTTCAAATTCTTCGAAGCGATTTTACCCGTTGCAAAATCAGGTTCCAACATCCCGTATCTTGTATAGGCACCTAACCAGATGGGTATGATGCTGAAGCATCACAATGCTGTTGTATTCCAGCACTGCAACTCAATAAGGAACCAGATGCACCAGGAGAACATGAGGTTCCTCGACAAGATTGTATCTACACTATCTGAAAGTGCATGTGCTGCAGCATTCGCGGGTTGCCGTGCGTAGCTCAAAAAATGGCTCAAGGTGATTCCCCAGGAAAAGCGAATATGTATCGCCGCCGATTAGACCTAGATGAATCAGATGATAATTGTTTTTCATTTCAGCTCGTAATACATGTTTTTCATTTTTGATTGCTTCCATTGCTTACACTTGGACACGATACTCCAGAGAGCCCATCATCAACCATGAACAAAAGGGCCAGGGCATCATCTGAGGCAACTCCCCGTGCACGCCCCCCACCATCACCAGGTACATATTAACTGTTATACAACTGCACACAGCTGATCAACAAATAATACACGCGTGTTTCATGTTTTTATACACAGCCCGCTCTTCACCAATTATAAAGACGCCTGTCAAATTAAAGCCACTGGTTGCAACTTCCCCTCACCCATTCAATATGTTTGACGCTACAGATGACATCACTGAAGCAAGAAGTTCAGGTACGCAAATAATCTTTGTAACAAAGTTAAACATCATCTATACTTATTGCCAGCAGAACAATTAACCATTATTGCTGATAGCACAACAACTAACCACAATTACATCGTTCACAGGATAAGCGGAAGTTAAAACCCCACTACCACGTAAACCTAAATATTTCCCAGGCACTTCAGAGTCTGTCAAATCATGGTCTGACTCCATGATGGCCCTTGAAGAGGTTGATCTACAGCGCCAAAAAACAAGCTTGATGCAGTCTTGATCTCCAGTGCGTAGTTTACGTGCGTCAAAAGTAAATGGGTTAGGTTGAGACTCCAAGTGCAGAGTGTGTAGTAAGTGGAAGACGTGTTTTCCCCACGAGGGTGACTCGAGGGTTTAATATCGAACTCTCGGGGGATAAGTAGTGAAAAGTTTATCTCCTTATCCTTCTTTTGGTCACCTACACAACAAGGTTAATTGTTTTGGTCCTCAACCTCACCTGTGGTTGTCAAGCACAAGGTGTATGAATGATATCAAGATAAATATGCAATGCAAACAAGAAATAAATATGCAATGGTGGTGGATGAATGTGCAAGGATGATGATAACAATGATAAATGATATTTTTGGGTTTTTTATGATGAATGCAAGATGGAAAAGTGTTTTTGTATTTTCGGATTTAATAACGGCAGAAAATGGCAAAGTGGTAAAAGTGGTTGGAAAGGTGTTTCTTATGATTAAAAATGAACCGGGGTCCATGGTTTCACAAATGTACTCTCTCTTTTAATGGTGTGGCAGACAATGGACACATAGAGTTGACATATGAGATTGCAACATAAAGTTTGATATCAAGTTACTAATTATATGGGCATCACGTCCTAACATAGAGATCTTTTGGTTATTAATATCACTTATACTCCACCAAAATGCGAACTAAATCATAACACCTTAGTAATTAGAATAAATCAGAGTATAGCTTTAAGTATCATGACATGAAGTGAAAATAAGAACATGCTAGATCTAGTCACAGGAAGAAGCTTGGTCACCCTCAACCCTTGTAGCATGGTATTTTTGTTTATCCCTAGTGAGGCAACAAAGTAAGGTAAACACCCAAGTGGATCGCGATATTACAGTTGTCAACTTACCGCACTCACCACCCCCCGTTACTCCAACTAATGCACACATCATCCCACACACGCCCTCATAAACATGCTTGATCATAACAAGTAGATAAGAACGGGGTACATAATATGCATCTATATTCATAACGAAAACAAACATTTGCAATCTCAACATATATTAACTCACAAAAAGATCCTCCACATAGGAATTACATATATGACCGTAATCATGTTCAGCAGGTCATACGGTACTAATTAGTGAAGCTCAAAGAGAGGAGAGATACGTAAGTTACTTCCACAAACCCATAGCCCAGAGGTGGACTACTCCCTCTTCATGGTGGAGATGGTGGAGATGTCGATGGAGAAGATGGAGACCACGCCGGCAGCACCCCGCCGGAGTTTTCCCCCTCCAATCTGTAGCTCCAGATCTTCGTTTTCGTGTTTCTGTGATATGGCGGCGCTTGTTTTCGAGAACGCCGTGGGACTTCTTTTATAGGCGTTTTTAGTTCTAAACGAAGGCGGTGGAGAAAAGATCGACGGCTGCGGGGCCTCGAGGGCCAAGATGGTGGGCCCCACGCGGCCAGGAACAGTGGCCGTGTGGGCCACCCTCTTTTGGCCCTCCGGCCTCCGTTTGCTTGATTCATTCGCTCCTACGTCTGCCTCCTTCCAAAATAATGACGCCTGTATTTTTCCAGAATTTTATGACATCGTTTAGGTCTCTCAAACATAAAAGGAAAGAAATAGGGTTTTCTGCCTGCGCGGGCTTAATTCCATAAAAATGGGAAACCATTATTTTATTTCCAAAAATCATTAAATAACAGTGGTATAACCCTTATATGATGCAAATATGATTGGAATATGAGTGATATAGTGCAAAGTTCATGTATGCATTTTACATGCATCACTCCATCATTTCCACCATTATTATGCTGAACGATGTTTCAACCCCGCCCCCTGAAGCTGTACTGATCGACCAAACATCGGAGGAATTTCCCGTAATTGTGAGGACCCCGGATTAGCTATCCGAGATACTCGTTATGTTTCCTGCAACAATCCCATGATCAGTCTGTTGTTGCACATAACTCGAATTGGCATCACAGAACACCCATACATACCGAATGAATTTACTTACTTCATTGAAGTCATAACTTCAACAGGTACTTGCAGCGGAAATCACCAAACAACGTGGAGCCCATTTCATATGCCACAACCCCACAGGCAACTGACTGGGAAGCGCCCTAGTTCGCATTAACGTCAGGGAAGTCTTCCTCTTCGAATGCTCATCTTCAAAACCTGGCTAAGACAATAGCCAGGGACGAAACCAATATGAGTACATTTGAATGTACTCGTAAACTACCCCCGACATGAGAGTGCAATATCATCATTTTTATTATAATAAAAACCTTTATTTTGAGAAGACATCTCTATATCTTTGTTGAAAAAGGAAGGAAGGCTTTTTAGAACTTTTCCCATAAATCTATCTTTGTAAGAATTTTCTTTTAAAACTTTTTCCCGAAAATACATCTTTGTTGAAAAAGGTAAGAAGTCTCTTTAATAAACATTTTCCCGGAAAATCACCATTTGTTTATTTCTCCAAAACTCCTCCTTTTCCGACCAAAACCATTCCTGGTCAAATTATTTTTCCAACAACCTTATACCAACCCTTTGGTATAGTTGCATAAAACATTTTCCATTTTCAAGACACAAAACTTTGCACTTCTCGACCATAGCCCCTCAGGGTCCTCCTCTTTTCCAGCAACCTCATACCAGCTCGTCTGGATAGTTGCATATATAGAACATCTCCATTTTTTTCTTTTTTTAAATCTCAAAACTTTTCCAAAAAAAATTGCACATAGTCTTAGGACAGCCTCCCAATTGTCCATATCCGAGGACTCGGCTATTCGAATAGTTTTAACCCTCTGCAGAGGTAGCACGCTTTTAGCCCACATCCATCCGGTAACTCATCGTGTCAGCCACTTCCCGCCATACAAGGTGTATGCGAAGTTGAGCCACCGGCCATAGCCTCTCCTTTGCTCATGCTAGTATAGGATCCTGCCCCTATGACACCTTCCTTCGACACTCAGTCCGGTTTCCCGTCAGAAACCCTAAGCGTGAGGACTCATAGGTTTTTCCCGGCGACCACATGGAGAAGTCTTCAATCCTCCTCCTTATCTTTCCATAGAGTTTGAGCGAGGACCCAGGTCAGGGGAGTTCACTAACCATCCCCTCATGCATAACGGAGTCATCTCCGTCGATAAGGTATCCCATACTAATAAGAGCAAATTATATGACTAAGCCTTTTCCCATATGTGGTAAATGTGGTCGCACAGAGTAAGATTGGTCGTCATAGTACTAGGACACTGTGCATTTTTCATAAACATCACCACTTTCCGTTTCTCCATTTCAACACCGACATCTCGACATTTCACATCCACACAAGTATTTCCAAAGGAGTTTTGAATAAACAACATTGTTTCCCATCCTAAAGTTTTATATAAACTACTACATAGGGTGGCAAAATAATATCCATATACTTTTTGAAAAGGTTTTATAAACCATTGCCTTAAGAGTAAATCATTTGATCAAAGTCGATGCATATATATTTAGGTGCATGCTCAGGGAGTAGCTTGCCTGATTCCATCATAATGTTCCTGGGCTTCTTCTCATTGCTCAAGGAAATAAATCCCATCATTCTTCGATAAATCCTCTCCAAATACCACTCCAGTAGCGTTTATATCTAGCGTCGCAAACATGAAAATAAAACAACACACAATAAGCAAACCATACCACACGTGGTATACAAACAAGTAATCAAACCACAAACATAGTGCTAATTTAATCAAGCAACAAACTAAGATCTATATTTACAAGGGCATTATACTCACAGGAGTATAACACCAAACACATGCTAAAAACATAGAGCACCAAGACATCTCCTACTAAAGGTGCTTAACAACCATTTTCCCTAAACAGGAAATACTTCAGACAAAAATTAAGCCACCAATTAATCTTTGTAATTCAAAACATCTCACCAAGCTTAGGTGGATACACTAACAAGATAGTTAAGATAGTACTCAACTTAAGGCAATCAAGTTCATCAAGCAAGGTAAACATTTTACTCATACCAACATGTCTAACAAATACCACTAACAGTACTAACATATTATAACCTGCTAAACAATAATACATGCAAGCAACAGTACCACAACAATCATTAACCAGCAAGGCATACATATTAATCACACACAATATTCTCACATCAAAATAAACAAACTTAACAAATTCCTAATTACTAGGAGAAAAGCTATATAGGGAATAAAACCCTAACAAATATATGACTCACAAATAGCTCTCCTAACATGCTAGTAAAAATAAGGAAACATGTCATAACAGTGGATTACCACCCTACACATGCTAGGAAACACATTTGTAACAATAAAGTTATAACACACAATTTATAAAGGTCTAATAAAAATAGGCAGAAAAGTCCTAAAGCTTATAATTATCACCACAGTCAATCAAGGACTCCTAAATTCAAACCAAGCTAGGGATATGTTCTCCTACACATATAGAAGTCAAGCCAATTGGATTTACTCCAAAATTCATCTCACAAAAATCTAAAAAATCACCAAAGTGCCACTGGTGTGTTTACAAGAATGAATAGAACTTTTGTTTTATGTTTCATTTGCATGCAAGGCCAACAGATCTGGAAAGTTAGCATCTCAACCTATCCAGAGCATTTTAGTTTGTAATTTTTGGATCTATAAACTCTAGATATTTAATATTTAGTGCAAAACATACTTTTTATAAGATTAAATCTTGAAGGCACACAAAATTATATTTTTGCAAGACATCAGTTCTGGATGTTTGAGAAAACACACAGGAACACTACAAAATTTAGATCACCCAATTATCTAGCACAGATCTACCACAAAAGAATTAAAGCTACACTGTAAAAATTAACACGAAACTAAATAAGAAATAGATCTACTGGAAAAACAAGATTGGGCCAGATCTGGCCCAGATCGGGCCGTGCAGCGCAGCAACCGGCCCATCCAGCGGCCCATGTGAAAAGAGAATAGGTACGGGGCCTTCTTCCTCCTCGACAAGCACGGCAGGGCGAGACGGCGAGCTGGAGCTTCGGGCGGGGAACGGCGACGGTGACTCCGAGGTTCCTAGGAGAAATGGCGATGTCTATTAGCTAGAGCAGGAGAAGGGGATCACGAGGGCGCAAAAATGGTGACGAACGGTGAACGGAACTGCTCGCGATCTTCCTGAAAAGGTGGCAGCCGGTGAGGAAGAAGATGAAGATGGCCTGCTCGTTTCGCGGCTTCCCGCGTCGATTCCTTGCTCGAGGATGTAGAGGAAGTCGAGGCGGAGCTTCCGGTGGTCTTCGATCTGCTCCAGGCGGTCTCAATCGATGACGGTGAGCTCAACCATGGTGGCTAGGGTTTTGGCTGGGGCAGCGAGAAAGGAGAGGGAGAGGGAGTGGTGAATGAGTGAATGAGGGAGTGAGAGAGCAGAGGAGCCTGGGGGGCCTCCTTATCTCCTTCGCGCGGCAGAGGAGCGAGAGGGGGGGTCCGGGCGGCGAGCGCGGAGCGGCGACCACGGCACTGGCGCCCTGCCACGCCACTGTGGCGACAGGAAAGAGATGATCATTTTGCAAATAACCCCCTGCTGGCTTTTTCTTCTATTCCTTTTATTTCCAGCAACTTCTAGGGATTTAATTGGGGTAGTAAAACATTTTATAAAAATTTGAAAATATTCATGTAGCCTCCCCAATACATGTAGAAGCTACACAAAAATTGGTGTTGCAAAATAAAATATTTTGAACCACATTTTTTCGTAAAGTTTAAATATGTTATTTTTTTGGATAAAACCAATTTGACAATTGAAATATCTTTGTAATTGGAGATTTGATATTTTGAGGAGAGAGTAATATGATAATGAGATGATTATCATCTCATTTTGGATTTTATAAGATGAAATAATTGTTATAACAAAATAGAGAATTAGGTAGAGAGGGAAATTAAATAGGATCATTTCTTTTAATCAAGATTTTCATTTGAGGGTGTGAGGAAACATAGAGGTCTTGTTTTATTTTCAAGTCACATTCCAAATTGTGATAAAGTGTGTTTTCAACTTAACATTCAAGTACATTGGTGTAAATATTCACCCAAGCAAACAATAAGACAAGAATTAACAATCAATACAACCATAAGTCCAACAAGCAAACAATCACAACATCACAACCTAGTCCACACAATTCAAACCACAAGAATTAATCATACCACCATTTCCACAATATTATCTTGGAGAAAGGTGACCATTCCTAATTATGACAAGATGATGTTTAGGAAATATCTCCACTCATAACTTAATAGTTTTCAAAAAGATTTGAAAAAGGAAATATGTGGGTGATATATTTCCCACTAGTGTTATTTTCAAATGGAGTGAAAATAAGAGTTTATAAAATGGGAGTTGTATACACCTGCAAAATATCAAGGTTGAGAAATAGGTAGGAGATAGCATATAGATCTCCATAATTTTGGAAACACACAATTTTGGAAATATTTTTACTTTCTCAATTACTGGCATTAGTTTTGGTTGTTGATAAACCAAGTATCATTGAAATGGAGTTGGCAAAAATAAGAATGGAAAAGATATATGGAATATTTTCTTGTCATAACATGATCACCAAGTTAAATATATTTTTATATTGGTTGGGTCTTATATTTACAAGTCAAACAACTTTAAACAACAAGTCACACAAGTTCAAACATAGCAATGGGAAGGAAAACACAATCATCAGTGAAACATTTCAAAAGTTTTTGTTGGTTCTGAATTTTGGGTCTGGTAAAACTAAGTTTCTTGGTTCCAAAATTTGGGATGTTACAGATCCTTCCCCCCTTAAAAATAAATCTCGTCCTCGAGATTTGCCCGGTGGTAACAGGGGAGTATGAGGGCACGGGTTTTGGTTGGCTATACTTCTGAGGTCGTTGCTTCTTCACTGAGGTTGCCATGTGAGATCTTGACAACTTGATGATGTGAGGCTTTCTTTGTCGATAAACTTCTGCGCTGAATTCAGATCCTTGATGATGGGGTTGTCCTGACGATTAACTTGGATGGATAGTCTTGGTTGGCTGCTTCCAGATACTACAAGGATAAGGCGCAAGGATCTAATTATTACTACGTTCTTGTATACCTATTACAGGCCTTCCCCTTAAAAAGGGGTTTTGAAGGTTCATCCTGAAGGTTGCAGCTGGAGTTGAATTGGAGGCATTGTTCTTCCGAGGTAGCTTGACGATCTTCGTCTTGGGTGTCATTCCTCGGTGCTCGGGTCGGTGCAGATATCGATTCCTGATATTGTCTCTTTACGAGGGTCGCAGGTGGGGACGCGTTGTTCTCAGGATGCGTCAAGTCTAAGCACTCGACTCTCCCCGGTTTCTAGTTAGTAGAGGGATGTTATAAACTTCTAAGGCGTCTGGACTTGCTTGGTGGTTGATGTCGCCAACAGTAGGTGCTTCCGTTGTTTGATTCTTCTTAGTGACTTCCGGTAGATCCTCTTCGCGCTTTTCTTCCTTCAGCTTGGCAGGAAAAAGGCTGGTCCTGAAAGACTTCTTTGGTTTTGGGTCTTCACAAGTAAGTTAGTGTGCACCAGAATAGTTAGGGTTTCTGGGAAAATTTTCTGGTTGAGGGGCTTAAGTTAGTTTTCAAGGGAGTTGGGTGCCAGACTCTGAACATCAAACTTATTATGCCTACGATCCAAAACAACCAACTTTACATAGGCCTCTAATTCTCGAGTCTTCAAGATACCCTTCCAACATCTCTGGTAAGGCCACTACTATCAACTAGTTAATTGAATCATGGCTTTTGCCCAAGCTAAAGTTATTAATCCAGCATCATCTTCTTCGGGCATAAACCCTTTATCATAGTATTGTTCAATCTATCGGATACCCACCAAACCTTTTAGGCATAGTCTCCATTACATTCTATCACAAAAATCGTAGTGGTCCACCAATTATTTCTTGATTAATTTATTCCCCAGATAGGCATATCTCAATTATCTGACTCCTTCAGGTTGCCATTTTCCCCCGATCATATCATCAAGGCTAAATAAAGCATCCAACAATCATGTGATCATACCATCAAGAATTGCCCCACTTTCTAACCAAATTCAGATTTTATCTCAACACTTTTGGGCCTTGATTTCTTAATTAAAGATAAAAGATCTTTCTAAGAATAATCCAAACAGAGCGTGACAAGCTCTGAAAATTACTGTCACCTAGAATGTCTTGCTACTAGACCAATTATTTCTTGCATACAACGATCTACTAATTTGCTAACTCATCTTTGCCCACTTCCTATAATTCCATAAGAATTTAGTACAAGGTCACTTGCGCTACGAATCATCCTAAACATTCCAACACCGGAGTATTCTTTTTAATTTACTTCCTTCTGACCAATCAAAACATCATTTTATCAGCAAGTGCTTCCTAAAAATCCAATAACTTTCACCTTTATATTTCTAAACCTTTAATCAAGTGTCACTTCTTCTAGCTCCAGATAACCACCAATGGTTGGGAACCACAACTGGTTAGCCCCAGTGTAGTAATCAAGTATATCATCTGTCCAAACCCAATTAATTTATCGACCCACTCCAAGTTTTCACTTCTATTCTAAACCCCAAATTTTTGTTATTACCAACATCATCCACCAAATTTTTGATCTCAACAACTAGATTCTTAAGGGGCCCTTTTGACTAATAATCTTATAGTCCAACACTTTTGTATCCCCCAAAATCTCCTTTCTACCAACTAGTTTTGAGTCATCCTATGGCACCCCTTTCCTTTGTCTAGAAAGAGCAGTTAGTAATTTTTCAAAGTTTGGTTAGATGAGAGATTTAAAGTTAGATAAATTATGTTAGTTATGTTAGTTTTCATATTCTTTTGTTAGTCCGACGGGATACGACTAGTTTCTTCTAACGTCGGGTCTTGAATCTTCATCTTTCTCGATGGCTTGAACGGGTTGCACAAAACGACGTATGAAGACCGCTACCCGTCTTGCAGAAGGTCGCAGAGTCTTTGAGTAGAGAGTATTCCATACCTTGCTTCTCTTACTAGGAGAAAATTTTCTGAAGGGTTTTCTAAGTCAGACTTTTGAAAGGGTACAAAAAGTACATCTATGGCCAACAAGGCAAAAAGGTTTTTGCAAACAGTCAAGAGTAAAGCAACAGATAAAAGTGCAGTTACTTTGGGTTCCCGACAAGGCGTGTTTTGTGAAACACACAAGGAAAACAACACACATAAATGCAACACACAAGCTAGGATCAATCAAGGCACTTTTAGAATCAACAGACGTTTTAATACCATGGAAGATGGGGGTTGCTCAAGTAAAACGAGCTTATCCTATCGATCCTATGGGTCCGGGTCAACTATGATGGTTCAAATTTTCTTGTCATTACTCCTTGTGGATTGATGTAGTTGAGCTTGAAACTTGGTGGGTTCTTCGTATGGAAACCTTGGCGGTGAGTTCACTGCAATCTTTGAAGGTTGCACGGACCCTCGGTCTTCGCGTATAATCACTTTGATGTTGAGTTCTTCGGGTTGCTTAGTACTCAGGTCTGGTTTGGGATATCGTCAAGTATGTAAGTTTGAATGGAGGTAGGACAACAGAAGGAAACTTTTGATAAACCTTTTTAAACGAGAGACAAGGTTTAGAATAATTCAAGAAGTTGAAAGAATGGAAGTTATACTTAGGCTTCCTTAGATACAAATAATTTAGGTAGTAATATATTTCTTTCCAAAATAGTTTTCTCCTATGAGCCTCGGTGAAACAGGGCGGTTGAAATCTTCATTTTATCGCCTTAATCTTCAGCTGGAATACTCGAGGTTGTCGATGTAGTAACTGAGTGGAATTGTTGATATTGAGTGAGGTCTTCGAGGTCTCTTGCTTTGTTGATTCTGACGATCTTGGTATTTGCACTTCAATCGCCTTGATGTTAAACGTTGAGTATTTGAGATGGAAGTTTCTTCTTCTTCGGGGTACTAGCTATTATGTCTCACTGGGTTTCATCGTCAAGTATACTCTTGGTCTTGAACAGGGTAAGATAATAGAAGAATTCCTTGAAAATCTGAAAATAGAGGGGTACGGTTTAGATTTAGAAGTTCTTGAGAAGGTGAGAAGAGTGAAGCCTACTTTTGGACTTCTCTAGGTAAGAAAATATATTTTTGGTAGTAATAGATTTTTAACAAAATATTTCCTTTCCTAAATAATGTCCATGCTAACTAAGGTCTCCTACAGTCAGGATGGCTCTGATACCAAGTCTGTGAGGACCCCGGATTAGCTATCTGAGATACTCGTTATGTTTCCTGCAACAATCCCATGATCAGTCTGTTGTTGCACATAACTCGAATTGGCATCACAGAACACCCATACATACCGAATGAATTTACTTACTTGATTGAAGTCATAACTTCAACAGGTACTTGCAGCGGAAATCACCAAACAACGTGGAGCCCATGTCATATGCCACAACCCCACAGGCAACTGACTGGGAAGCGCCCTAGTTCGCATTGACGTCAGGGAAGTCTTCCTCTTCGAATGCTCATCTTCAAAACCTGGCTAAGACAATAGCCAGGGACGAAACCAATATGAGTACATTTGAATGTACTCGCAAACTACCCCCGACAAGAGAGTACAATAGCATCATTTTTATTATAATAAAAACCTTTATTTTGAGAAGACATCTCTATATCTTTGTTGAAAAAGGAAGGAAGGCTTTTTAGAACTTTTTCCCATAAATCTATCTTTGTAAGAATTTTCTTTTAAAACTTTTTCCCGAAAATACATCTTTGTTGAAAAAGGTAAGAAGTCTCTTTAATAAACATTTTCCCGGAAAATCACCATTTGTTTATTTCTCCAAAACTCCTCCTTTTCCGACCAAAACCATTCCTGGTCAAATCATTTTTTCCAACAACCTTATACCAACCCTTTGGTATAGTTGCATAAAACATTTTCCACTTTCAAGACACAAAACTTTGCACTTCTCGACCATAGCCCCTTAGGGTCCTCCTCTTTTCCAGCAACCTCATACCAGCTCGTCTGGATAGTTGCATATATAGAACATCTCCATTTTTTTCTTTTTTTAAATCTCAAAACTTTTCCAAAAAAACTTGCACATAGTCTTAGGACAGCCTCCCAATTTTCCATATCCGAGGACTCGGCTATTCGAATAGTTTTAACCCTCTGCGGAGGTAGCACGCTTTTAGCCCATATCCATCCGGTAACTCATCATGTCAGCCATGTCCCGCCATACAAGGTGTATGCGAAGTTAAGCCACCGGCCATAGCCTCTCCTTTGCTCATGCTAGTATAGGATCCTACCCCTATGACACCTTCCTTCGACACTCAGTCCGGTTTCCTGTCAGAAACCCTAAGCGTGAGGACTCATAAGTTTTTCCCGGCGACCACATGGAGAAGTCTTCAATCCTCCTCCTTATCTTTCCATAGAGTTTGAGCGAGGACCCAGGTCAGGGAGTTCACTAACCATCCCTCATGCATAACGGAGTCATCTCCGTCGATGAGGTATCCCATACTAATAAGAGCAAATTATATGACTAAGCCTTTTCCCATATGTGGTAAATATGGTCGCACAGAGTAAGATTGGTCGTCATAGTACTAGGACACTGTGCATTTTTCATAAACATCACCACTTTCCATTTCTCCATTTCAACACCGACATCTCGACATTTCACATCCACACAAGTATTTCCAAAGGAGTTTTGAATAAACAACATTGTTTCCCATCCTAAAGTTTTATATAAACTACTACATAGGGTGGCAAAATAATATCCATATACTTTTTGAAAAGGTTTTGTAAACCATTGCCTTAAGAGTAAATCATTTGATCAAAATAGATGCATATATATTTAGGTGCAAGCTCAGGGAGTAGCTTGCCTGATTCCAGCATAATGTTCCGGGGCTTCTTCTCATTGCTCAAGGAAATAAATCCCATCATTCTTCGATAAATCCTCTCCAAATACCACTCCGGTAGCGTTTATATCTAGCGTCGCAAACATGAAAATAAAACAACACACAATAAGCAAACCATACCACAAGTGGTATACAAACAAGTAATCAAACCACAAACATAGTACTAATTTAATCAAGCAACAAACAAAGATCTATATTTACAAGGGCATTATACTCACAGGAGTATAACACCAAACACATGCTAAAAACATAGAGCCCCAAGACATCTCATACTAAAGGTGCTTAACAACCATTTTCCCTAAACAGGAAATACTTCAGACAAAAGTTAAGCCACCAATTAATCTTTGTAATTCAAAACATCTCACCAAGCTAAGGTGGATACACTAACATGATAGTTAAGCTAGTACTCAACTTACGGCAATCAAGTTCATCAAGCAAGGTAAACATTTTACTCATACCAACATGTCTAACAAATACCACTAACAGTACTAACATATTATAACCTGCTAAACAATAATACATGCAAGCAACAGTACCACAACAATCATTAACCAGCAAGGCATACATATTAATCACACACAATATTCTCACATCAAAATAAACAAACTTAACAAATTCCTAATTACTAGGAGAAAAGCTATATAGGGAATAAAACCCTAACAAATATATGACTCACAAATAGCTCTCCTAACATGCTAGTAAAAATAAGGAAACATGTCATAACAGTGGATTACCACCCTACACATGCTAGGAAACACATTTGTAACAATAAAGTTATAACACACAATTTATAAAGGTCTAATAAAAATAGGCAGAAAAGTCCTAAAGCTTATAATTATCACCACAGTCAATCAAGGACTCCTAAATTCAAACCAAGCTAGGGATATGTTCTCCTACACATATAGAAGTCAAGCCAATTGGATTTACTCCAAAATTCATCTCACAAAAATCTCAAAAATCACCAAAGTGCCACTGGTGTGTTTACAAGAATGAATAGAACTTTTGTTTTATGTTTCATTTGCAAGCAAGGCCAACAGATCTGGAAAGGTAGCATCTCAACCTATCCAGAGCATTTTAGTTTGCAATTTTTGGATCTATAAACTCTAGATATTTAATATTTAGTGCAAAACATACTTTTTATAAGATTAAATCTGGAAGGCACACAAAATTATAATTTTGCAAGACACCAGTTCTGGATGTTTGAGAAAACACACAGGAACACTACAAAATTTAGATCACCCAATTATCTAGCACAGATCTACCACAAAAGAATTAAAGCTACACTGTAAAAATTAACAGGAAACTAAATAAGAAATAGATCTACTGGAAAAACAAGATTGGGCCAGATCTGGCCCAGATCGGGCCGTGCAGCGCAGCAACCGGCCCATCCTGCGGGCCATGTGCAAAGCGAACAGGTACGGGGCCTTCTTCCTCCTCGACACGCACGGTAGGGCGAGACGACGAGCTGGAGCTTCGTGCGGGGAACGGCGATGGCGACTCCGAGGTTCCTAGGAGAAATGGCGATGTCTATTAGCTAGAGCAGGAGAAGGGGATCACGAGGGTGCAGAAATGGCGACGAACGGCGAACGGAACTGCTCGTGATCTTCCTGAAAAGGTGGCAGCCGATGAGGAAGAAGATGAAGATGGCCTGCTCGTTTCGCGGCTTCCCGCGTCGATTCCTTGCTCGAGGATGTAGAGGAAGTCGAGGCGGAGCTTCCGGTGGTCTTCGATCTGCTCCAGGCGTCTCAATCGACGGCGGTGAGCTCAGCCACGGTGGCTAGGGTTTCGTCCGGGGCAGCGAGAAAGGAGAGGGAGAGGAGTGGTGAATGAGTGAATGAGGGAGTGAGAGAGCAGAGGAGCCTGGGGGGCCTCCTTATATCCTTCGCGCGGCAGAGGAGCGAGAGGGGGGGGGGCGGGCGGCGAGTGCGGAGCGGCGACCACGGCACTGGCGCCCTGCCACGCCACTGTGGCGACAGGAAAGAGATGATCATTTTGCAAATAACCCCCTGCTGGCTTTTCTTCTATTCCTTTTATTTCCAGCAACTTCTAGGGATTTGATTGAGGTAGTAAACATTTTATAAAAATTTGAAAATATTCATGTAGCCTCCCCAATACATGTAGAAGCTACACAAAAATTGGTGTTGCAAAATAAAATATTTTGAACCACATTTGTTCATAAAGTTTAAATATGTTATTTATTTATTTTGGATAAAACCAATTTGACAATTGAAATATCTTTGTAATTGGAGATTTGATATTTTGAGGAGAGAGTAATATGATAATGAGATGATTATCATCTCATTTCTAGATTTTATAAGATGAAATAATTGTTATAACAAAATAGAGAATTAGGTAGAGAGGGAAATTAAATAGGATCATTTCTTTTAATCAAGATTTTCATTTGAGGGTGTGAGGAAACATAGAGGTCTTGTTTTATTTTCAAGTCACATTCCAAATTGTGATCAAGTGTGTTTTCAACTTAACATTCAAGTACATTGGTGTAAATATTCACCCAAGCAAACAATAAGACAAGAATTAACAATCAATACAACCATAAGTCCAACAAGCAAACAATCACAACATCACAACCTAGTCCATACAATTCAAACCACAAGAATTAATCATACCACCATTTCCACAATGCTATCTTGGAGAAAAGTGACCATTCCTAATTATGACAAGATGATGTTTAGGAAATATCTCCACTCATAACTTAATAGTTTTCAAAAAGATTTGAAAAATGAAATATGTGGGTGATATATTTCCCACTAGTGTTATTTTCAAATGGAGTGAAAATAAGAGTTTATAAAATGGGAGTTGTATACACCTGCAAAATATCAAGGTTGAGAAATAGGTAGGAGATAGCATATAGATCTCCATAATTTTGGAAACACACAATTTTGGAAATACTTTTACTTTCTCAATTACTGGTATTAGTTTTGGTTGTTGATAAACCAAGTATCATTGAATGGAGTTGGCCAAAATAAGAATGGAAAAGATATATGGAATATTTTCTTGTCATAACATAATCACCAAGTTAAATATATTTTTATATTGGTTGGGTCTTATATTTACAAGTCAAACAACTTTAAACAACAAGTCACACAAGTTCAAACATAGCAATGGGAAGGAAAACACAATCATCAGTGAAACATTTCAAAAAGTTTTTGTTGGTTCTGAATTTTGGGTCTGGTAAAACTAAGTTTTTCTTGGTTCCAAAATTTGGGATGTTACAGTAATGAACCATGTGCATCACAGCAGGTTCGCGGATCCACACTGGACTGCATCAAGAGACATCAAATACCTATCAATCGCAACTCAAGACAAACTATTCAAGATCATGTCTTCCCTATCCGTTGCCCATATGAATAGGTACTGAATTTCGTCACCTCCATCTTTAGCTGTCATGCAGCATGTTGATTTCATCAGTTAACTACTTTGTTACAGTTGATCAGGTCATTTGTAACACATCTGAAACCACGGTTCATTTCCATGTCAACCATGACCGTAGTCACACAAATCGTTGGCAACGATATGCTTGAACATGAACTATGCTCTCTCATATTCCGAAGGCTTCAGCAAATAGGTTCGTGTATTCTACACAAGGGATTAGAGGATGCATGGTGATTGTTTCTCGAAGCAGATTTTGCGGTAATTCACTCGTTTATCCGTAGTCGTTTATGTTTTGTGTATGCACACAAAAGCATTGCACGCTGAACATATGTTGTTGCATACCATAGACTAGCATCTTGTCCGGGGAGATTGCTTGGAAACTCAAATTAGTCCAGGCCCAGTTCACAGGCGAACACATCAAATTCAATTTATGCAATTGCAGGATGGTAGGACCCATGTTTTTCTTTCAGAAGTATAATTTGCATTTTTAATACACACTCATTTTTATGTGCAGATACATGTACCTGTTATGCTTTAGACTGGATGGTGCCTATATTCTTGGGATATGTTGACGAAAACTATAAACGTTTTTGACCCTGCAAGCAGCATTCCTAATTCTCCAGCAAGAAAGATGCTTCATGAGATTGTTTCTGGCAAAATCCACGTTGCGTTATTCATGTGTATTCACAAGTTTTTCCCATTGTGGAAAGTGGAATGCTCTGTCTGGACGAAGAAATACCATTCCTTTTTGTCATATGGTTTTACCCGGTTAGCATAGTCAACATTCGTTCCAGCTGAAACTTCCACTTTGACAATGTTGGAAAGTTTTTTTTATTTTTTTGTTTCATATGTAGGGAGGAGTCAGGTATCTGCATAACACACATTGCTAGGCACTTCAATGGAACATCCCTAGAGGAACAATTATCAGATGTAATTTAACGTTCTCTATAGATGCTGGTTATTACACTACAAAACACCACAAGACGGCAATCATCTTTACGTATTTTGCAATTTGTATTGCAGGAAGCTATTACCAAGGAGAAAGAGTTTGTACTTCCACAACTTCGAAACACAGAAGGGAATTTGGCTCAAACCCCAGTAGAACTGGCTGGAGTCATGGAAGTCTAGTATCTTTTCCTGGTAAGTACCGCATCTGTGTTTTTGATGTTTTATCCGTGCATACCAACATAGTTTGGAACGTAACATCTGGATCATGAACAACTATGAACCATACATAATCAGCAAGATTTACATAAATATTTTTTCTCAATCATGAATGTTTGTTTATTCACTCACGACCCAGACATAAATATACTTCCTCCAAAACAGGAGAAATTGCGAAACAAAGTGAATCTGTTATCCTCCACGATGTATCGGGGGAAAAAGCTGAAGAGGACAGTACATGGCCAATTCACGGGACATCATCGGAGACATCCAATTTGTTGTTAGCACTATTAGCATTGATGAAACTAACAAATTATTTATGTAATAAACTTAATGTTAGGATGTCCTCATTCACAATCGTCCAGACAATCCTATTAGGATACTCTGCATTTGTTCGTTTGGCCTTCAAATAGTTTCCCCACGGGTTTGTTGTGGGGTATAATGTAAAAATACCCCGTTTGTTGAATTAGACACGTCAGATGTCAGTTATAGTTTTTTTACGTCCTAGTTCAACTTTCATAATTTTATCCTGTCAAGGCTCCACTACGAATTAGACACCCAACTCAATTCTCATCAGGAAAGAATTCACGTAGCCGTAATCAGCATGCTATCAGAACACTTAGCATGTAAAAGAAGTTGGCATATCAAAGTTCAGTAGTTTGACACATCAAATTTCCATTAATGTTATCGTTTTAGCATAGGACCATAGGACAACAAATCCAGCTAGTTATGTTCACGGAAAAAAGCATCAAAAGCACTAGTCGATGCAAACCATAGTACCATATGAGCACGAAATTTTTCGAAAAAACATGAGCATAACCAAGTTCTTTCAAACACATCACGAGATAGCAAAGTGCAGCATCATATTACATTATGTAATCATCTTAGCCAAATAACATAGTCTCACACATGCCACACAGGCCCCTGGTCTCACATTAGTTTTCAGCATTGTTCAACGGTAAAACATGGTTGCACCACACACCATGTTTGTTGTCATCACTCCGAACCATAGGAGTCACTCCAGAAATCTGGGTTCCTCACATCCGCGGGAGGATGTCCCTTGTTCCCCGGCATCGTAAGCACCATGTTCAGGAGTTCAGTCCTCAGCTGGACCAATTGTTTCTGTTTTCAAAAGGGATGATATGGTTGTTAGTGCTACTTCAGCCACAAAACATGTTTGCAATATCAAACATGAAGCCAACTAACCTCATCAGTTGTGTCCTCCAAACCCAAACCACTAAAGTTCATCATGTAGTACACAACGTACATCCCAGTGTCACGGCTGCAGCAGTTTCCACAACAACGTTAGATTTTTGTTATTTCACCCCATATGGTTAATAAATATAAAGAAGACATACTCAGAGCTGCTTGGATTGAGGTTCTGATGGTATGTGAACTCGAAATCTTCCCTCTTGAGATCCCAATCTTCATACAAGCTCTCTGTGCAGGTGACAAATGCATCTATTATCTTCACACAGATGTCTCTGTGTACCCGCTCAAGTACCTCTCGCCCCATGCAAGTCCTTTTTGGATCAAGTACATGAACCGTTTCCAGGTACGGATCAACCCCGTATAGAACATAGGTGCCATCTTCTTCTCTCTTGTGAGGCATCCATATCTGCAATCAGCCCAAATAAGTTGTAATTCAATATTCTAGGCACCAACATGAGCTTCATACAAGTAGGCACTTTCGATCTGGCAAGTCTCAATGAAGTAGCCTATGTCTGTGCCCATGAACATGTCCTTAATCCCGCGTCGTGCTGCATAGTTACCCCCTCCAAGAACAACATCCTGTAAGAATAATCAGTAGGAAGTCATCAATGAGACATATATCTCATCAAATAAACATCACCTAGTAAAATACATACCATCCATTCCTTAGGCATGTAATGCCTAAACCTTGACATGTCTTCATCGTCATACCAATGTTAATCAGCCTCTACCAGCATTCGTCGAGACGACTCAAAACCTTTATCTGTCAGTGCCCCTCTTTATGGAATGCGGTGAGGCATTCCATACCACTCATCTTAAGAAGACATGGTTTAGTATGAATAACCCACAACCTGAAGAAGTCAGAAAACATATTCAATACATGTTTTACACATATGCGTCTCTTTTGTAAGTTACTCCTTTGTAGATTGGCTAACCTCTTCATTGCTTTCTGATCGCAATATATCATTTCTCTGTATCCTGCAAGCGCAACATCCTCACATGGGAAATTATACTCAAACCCATTTGAAAATGGGCTTAGTCCTGGCACGGCGTTGAAGTCCCTTTTCTTGTTCACCAGCACATAGTTTGGCTCGACACGTATGACATATCTTTGTTGTCTTGCCTTTTTCTCTAGGAGTTTATAAATAGAACAGTCATCAAGATATACACTAATGATACATGTAAAATGCATACATGAACTTTGCACTATATCACTCATATTCCAATCATATTTGCATCATATAAGGGTTATACCACTGTTATTTAATGATTTTTGGAAATAAAATAATTGTTTCCCATTTTTATGGAATTAACCCTGCGTAGGCAGAAAACTCTATTTCTTTCCTTTTATGTTTCAGGGACTAAACGACGTCATAAAATTCTGGAAAAATACAGGCGTCATTATTTTGGAAGGAGGAAGACGTAGGAGCGAATTAATCAAGCAAACGGAGGCCGGAGGGCCAAAAGGGGGTGGCCCACGCGGCCACTGTACCTGGCCGCGTGGGGCCCACCATCTTGGCCCTCGAGGCCCGCAGTCGTCGATCTTTTCTCCACCGCCTTCGTCTTGACCTAAAAACGCCTATAAAAGAAGTCCCACGGCGTTCTCGAAAACAAGCGCCACCATATCACAGAAACACAAAACGAAGACTGGAGCTGCAGATTGGAGGGGGAAAACTCCGGCGGGGCGCTGCCGGCGTGGTCTCCATCTTCTCCATCGACATCTCCACCATCTCCACATGAAGAGGGAGTAGTCCACCTCTGGACTATGGGTTTGTGGAAGTAACTTATGTATCTCTCCTCTCTTTGAGCTTCACTAATTAGTACCGTATGAGCTGCTGAACATGATTACGGTCATATGTAATTCCTATGTGGTGGATCTTTTTGTGAGTTAATATATGTTGAGATTGCAATGTTTGTTTCAGTTATGATATAGATGCATATTATGTACCCGTTCTTATCTACTTGTTATGATCAAGCATGTTTATGAGGCGTGTGTGGGGTGATGTGTGCATTAGTTGGAGTAACGGGGGTGGTGAGTGCGGTAAGTTGACAACTGTAATATCGCGATCCACTTGGGTGTTTTACCTTACTTTGTTGCCTCACTAGGGATAAACAAAAATACCATGCTACAAGGGTTGAGGGTGACCAAGCTTCTTCCTGTGACTAGATCTAGCATGTTCTTATTTTCACTTCATGTCATGATACTTAAAGCTATACTCTGATTATCTTAATTACTAAGGTGTTATGATTTAGTTCGCATCTTGGTGGAGTATAAGTGAGATTAATAACCAAAAGATCTCTATGTTAGGACGTGATGCCCATATAATTAGTAACTTGATATCAAACTTTGTGTTGCAATCTCATATGTCAACTCTATGTGTCCATTGTCTGCCACACATTAAAAGAGAGAGTGCATTTGTGAAACCATGAACCCCGGTCCATTTTTAATCATAAGAAACACCTTTCCAACCACTTTTACCACTTTTCCATTTTCTGCCATTATTAAATCCGAAAATACAAAAACACTTTTCCATCTTGCATTCATCATAAAAAACCCAAAAATATCATTTATCATTGTTATCATCATCCTTGCACATTCATTCACCACCATTGCATATTTATTTCTTGTTTGCATTGCATATTATCTTGATATCATTCATACACCTTGTGCTTGACAACCACAGGTGAGGTTGAGGACCAAAAAATTAACCTTGTTTTGTAGGTGACCAAAAGAAGGATAAGAAGATAAACTTTCACTACTGATTCCCCGAGAGTTCGATATTAAACCCTCGAGTCACCCTCGTGGGGAAAACACGTCTTCCACTTACTACACACTCTGCACTTGGAGTCTCAACCTAACCCATTTACTTTTGACGCAGGTAACTACGCACCGGAGATCAAGAGCATCAAGCTGTTTTCTGGCGCTGTAGATCAACCTCTTCAAGGGCCATCAAGACTGTTTTCTGGCGCCGTTGCCGGGGAATCATAGCTGTGAAGGTTTATCCAAGGAATCACAACAAAGTCAACATCACCAACTTGTGCTAACACCTAAGCTTGGGGAGGTTGCACCTACGTGAGCATCATCTTATCCATCTTTACCTTCAAAGCAAAATTATTTGTTTTTCATTGTCTTGCATTTGTAATTCGGTTTGCATTTGTGAGACTATTTTATTTTCAGTTTTGCATATAAAATTAAAAAATACAAAAAAAACTTGCTAAAATGGGAGAAAGAACTAAATTGTGTGACTACACAAACACTCCTAATGATCAATTCATTCTAAAGCTATTGCCACACCTGAGATTAAAGCTGATAGCTATGAAGTAAGTCCTAGTTTGTTGAACTTGATAACTAGGGAACAATTTGGTGGTAGTGCTATGGAGGATGCCTCTATGCATCTTCATGATTTTGTTGAAATATGTGACATGCAAAAGTTTAAGAATGTTGAAAGTGATATCCTAAAATTGAAGCTATTTCCTTTTTCACTTAGAGGGAAAGCTAAAGAATGGTTGCATTCATTGCCATCCGGTAGTATTAATTCATGGGATGATCTTAAAGAAGCTTTTATTAAGAAATACTATCCTCCTGTTAAAATTTTGCAAAATAGAAACAACATCCTTTCTTTTAGGCAAAATGAAAATGAACATGTTGCTATGGCTTGGGATAGGATTAAACTTATGCTTCGAACTTGTCCTCACATGGGGTTAATGAATGGACCATATTACACTCTTTCTACAATGGTTTAAACTACATGTCTAGAAACATACTTGATTCTGCTGCTGGAGGTGCTTTTATGAGTAAACTATAGTAGAAGCTAAAAATATATTGGAAAGCATTTTGCAAAACTATAGTCAATGGCATACTGATAGGGCACCCAATCCTCTAAGAAAGTGAATTCTATTGAGGAAACTAATGATTTGTCATCTAAATGGATACTATTCTTGCTTTGCTTAATAAACCTAGTGTTGAAAATGTTCCTTTGCAAGAACTAGTTGGTAATAATTCTGAAAATATTGATGTCAACTTCATTAGGAACTATGGTAACAATGGGTATGGGAACAACAATTATAACTCTTATAATAAACCCCATATGTGCCAAATAAATATGCTTCTAGTGGTAATGTTTCTAGTGATTTGGAAAACACCATTAGATCTTTTATATCTACCAAAAGAGCTTAATAAGGAATTTATCTCTAAGTTTGAAAAACAAGATGCTTTGTTTGAAAGGGTAGATCAGCTTGCTAAGGAAGTCTCATCATTAAAGAGTATCATTACAGCCCAAAAACATGAGGAAACAATTAAATATTGCCAAGAAGTTATCAATAAGTCTTGGGAACACATTCATGAGCAAGAAGAGTTGCTAAAGAATCTATTGGGGTAATGAAAGAGAGAGAAGTTGAGGAAGTTAAAATGCTTAGTGAAGTCAAGGATCCTTTGCTTGACTTAGAAAATTGTAGCTTGCATGAATTAATCTCTATCTTACAAAAGTTTGCAAGTGATCCTTCCATCAACACTAATCAAGCTGGCTTTGGTTCCTATATTGCTAATCATGTCTTGAAAGAGAAAATTGCTAGGTACAACCAAGAGGCCATGATACCACCTAAGCTTGGGGATATATGGATTCCAAGGTACTAGTAACTATTGGAAAAGAGACACACCATGCCATACTTGATCTAGGATCTAGTGTCTCTGTTTTGTCTAAAGAACTATATGAAGTACTTGAATTGAAAAATCTTGAAAAATGCTCTATTGAACTTGCACTTGCTGATGATTCCATTAAACATGCTTTAGGGAAAGTAAGTGATGTTATGGTAGAGTTACATATGACTTTTGTGCCTGTGGATTTTCTAATCATGGACATGGGGAATAAAACCTCTAGTCCTATTATTCTTGGAAGACCTTTTCTTCGTACTACAGGTGCTATCATTGATTCAAAAACGTGAAGTTTCAGTTCCCACACAAGAAGTGCATGGAACACTTCCCAAGAAAGGGGAACATCAAAGTTCAAGCTCCCTCATGAGCTTCATCTTCAATAAACAACAAGTAAGAAGCCTAGCTATATGGCTATAAAGAAAGCGCTTTGCGGGAGGCAACCCGGTTATTTTTATGTGTGATTTTCTTTGTGTCCTCTTGCTGTATCAAGAGAGTTTGTTTTTAGTTTAGTTTCTGGAGTTTTTAATAAAGTGCCAAGTTTTACCCATTTTGGTCTTGAAAAGTTGCTTATAGCGTTCGGAGATTTTATTCCTGCACGAATCTGTGCACGGTATGATTTTTAATTCTTATTCTGTAACTCCGAATGAGCTCATATTTGAACTGTAGTTGCAACTTTTCATCCTCTGTATGCATGAATTTTTCAGAATTTTTCGGCAAAGTTTGGTAGGGTAAAAAATACGTTTTGCTGCTGCTGTTTTTCTGGACAGATTCTGTCCCATTTTGTTTTATGCATGTTTTGAACTTTTATCTTGAATCTTTTTGATTCAAATGAGTTTATGAGTAGGCATACAACATTATACTTTCTGGACATTCATATGATGTTTTGTTTAAGGATTATATGCAGCAAGAAACCTATTTGTTTATCACTACTAATGCACCCCACAGAAAAGAAAATGGGAGAAACGGTGTTTTGAAGTTTTTTCACAGGGATTGGAGGAGATGCACCAAGAGTTATCCAAGGATGGTGAAGACCATAAGCTTGGGGATGTGAAGACAACCCCACTGGACCTACACACTCTCGGTTTGCACACGTCTAACTTCTGTTTTTCGATCGAAACACTTTATCGCATAAACTTGGAGCGTCTTTTTGTTTGTTTTTGGTTTGTTTGTTATTTTGTGAGACCACCACATTATCATTTATATGAGAAAGAGCTACTGGAAATATGGGTTGAAATATGTTGGATGCTTTTATCATATTGGGAAAAGGGATGTTTGAGTTGATTTTTAATGATACATATAGTTGCATGATTCATGAGCTTGTTTATGAGTAATAATTTGCAAATGCTTTATCAAGAGCTATCACTTATTCATGTTTTGATGCTGAAAGTTATTTTACTTTGTTTAACATGGATTAGTTAGTTCTATGGACACTCATGCATGCATCTAGATGGTCAACTTTCTCCCTCTTGCTAGCCCAAACATTCCAACAAGCAAAAACTTGTTTCCAACACCTTCAACCAAAGTTATTCCAGTGAGTCCACCATATCTACCTATTAGCTTTATGCTATTCCGAGTATGTATATCATGATATTTGTGTTATCTATACCTCTGAATGAAAATGTTTATGTTATTGATTGTTATGGGAAAAGTTGGTTATATAGCTCTCACGAACTTGATGCACAACTTTATTTTTATTGCATAAATAAAACATGACCCATTGTGATTAATAATATGATGCTAGTGGCTTGATAAATGTCCGAGGTTGGGAGTTAGCCCATATGTGCTGTCACATGCAAAGCTTTCAACATGCTCCTTCATTCATTTAGTTGATATCATGTACTTTTGTTTATGGATGCCTATCATGGTGAAATGAGGTGGAAATGAAGTAGTTTAAATGAGTTTGTATAAATGGTTAGAGAGACGCCTGGGCCGCTAATCTAAGCCATGCATCATTCATGGTGGAAATTTACTTACATGCTATGGTGAACCGTCTGTGATGCACCTTATAATAAAAAGCTATTCCAATGGTAAATAAAAAGGGTGTTGAGGTTGTTCATCTTGTTTGTTTGTCTTGTCATTTTGATATGGGCTTGTTCCATATCCTGGGACAAGAGGTACCCCAGTTGACGCTCTTGATGATACTATTATTACTTACAATGATAGAACTTGAACTTGCTTTGTTTCCTAAGTTGAGTAATCATGGTGTAGGTACTTGTATTCAAGGGGCATGAGACACCTAACCTTTACTTTATCAAGCACACTACTCATATTTGCTTTCACATTAAACTTTAATCATTCAAGATGCTATGATAGGGGTAATGAGAGCTTGACACCAAGAATTCCACATTGCAATCATTAACTTAAGTAGAAGAGTTTGGAAGTTAGATGAAA